>CM042177.1:19765165-19805165 GCA_023376005.1 Doryteuthis pealeii | reverse complement strand
AACATTTTTATTACATAATTTGTGGGTTCTGTTTTTTCTGGGTCACCCTGTATATAGGGTGATCCAGAAAAAACAAAACCCAAATTATTTATTTATTTTCTCATTAAACTAACCCTAAACCACAACCACAACCCTAAACCCCTAGTTAAAATTAACAGTTTTATTACATAATTTGTGGGTTCTGTTTTTTCTGGGTCACCCTAATTTCCCGACCGATTTGCAAGTTTAGCCAGAAGAAAACCTAATTTTTTTTAAAAGTGTTCTGTGAGGGCGTCCCAAAATCCCAAATGACTCTCTCTCTCTCTCTCTCTCTCTCTCTCTCTCCTCTCTCTCTCTCTCTCTCTAGATAGATAGATAGATAGATAGATAGATAGATAGATAGATAGATAGATAGATAGATAGATTTCGGTGCAACCATGAAATTTTAATTACATAAAATCCAAAATACGTTTTAATCCAGTTGGGTCGCAGATCATACTCAGTAAATAATTAAAAAGCTTCAAACGTTTTTTTTTTCTTAACCGTAATGTGAAAGAGCCGCGTGTGACCCCCACCACAGCTAAGGGGTTAGACCACCCCTGGATTAGCGGTTATATATGTGGATATGTAACTCTTAAAGAAAGCATTAAAATACTATTTATCTTTAATCTTTGGTGGTTGTTTCTAATTAAAGCCAGGAATTTAATAATAATAATAATAATAATAATAATAATAATAATAAGAAGAAGAAGAAGAAGAAGAAGAAGAAGAACAAGAAGAACAAGAACAAGAACAAGAACAAGAACAAGAAGAACAAGTAAAGAGAACAAGAACAAAGAAGAAGAAGAAGAAGAAGAAGAAGAAGAAGAAGAAATAAAGTGAACAAGAAGAAGAAGAAGAAGAAGAAGAAGAAGAAGAAATAAAGTGAACAAGAAAAAGAAGTAGAAGAAGAAGAAGAAGTAAAGAGAACAAGAACAAAGAAGAAGTAAAGAGAACAAGAAGAAGAAGAAGAAGAAGAAGAAGAAGAAGAAGAAGAAGAAGAAGAAGAGAAAAGTTCAAGGAGAAGAAGAAGTAAAGAGAAGAAGTAAAGAGAGAACAAGAACAAAGAAGAAGAAAAAGAAGTTCAGAAAGAGTGAAAGAATGGAGCGAAGAAGAAGTTGTTTTTTTAAGTTTGAGAGAAGAAGAAGAAGAAGAAGAAGAAGAAGAAGAAGTTAAGGATGAAGCTTAGAAGAAGGAAAAGGATAATGATGCTGGTGTGAAGAAGAAGAAGAAGAAGAAGAAGAAGAAGAAGAAGAGAAGAAGAAGAAGAAGAAGGAAAAGGATAATGATGCTGGTGTGAAGAAGAAGAAGAAGAAGAAGAAGAAGAAGAAGAAGAAGAAGAAGAAGAAGAAGAAGAAGAAGAAGGATAATTGATGCTGGTGTGAAGAAGAAGAAGAAGAAGAAGAAGAAGAAGAAGAGAAGAAGAAGAAGAAGAAGAAGAAGAAAAAGGATAATGATGCTGGTGTGAAGAAGAAGAAGAAGAAGAAGAAGAAGAAGAAGAAGAAGAAGAAGAAGAAGGATAATGATGCTGGTGTGAAGAAGAAGAAGAAGAAGAAGAAGAAGAAGAAGAAGAAGAAGAAGAAGAAGAAGAAGAAGAAGAAGAAGAAGGATAATGATGCTGGTGTGAAGAAGAAGAAGAAGAAGAAGAAGAAGAAGAAGAAGAAGAAGAAGTTAAGGATGAAGCTTAGAAGAAAAAAAGGATGATGATGATGCTGGTGTGAAAAACGAGAAGAGGAAAGCGGCTAGAAGTAGTACAACAATATGAACGGTACCCTCCAAAACTGGAAAAGAAAAAAGAGAGAGAGAGAAAAAGAAAAAAGGAAAAAGAAAACCATTTATCATAAATATAAAAAAAGATATGCGTTGAATGTCACAGTAGGGGTCCTAAAAAATCCTACCCTCTCTCTCTCTCTCTCTCTCTCTCTCTCTCTCTCTCTCTCTCTCTCTCTCTCTCTCTCTCAGTTGTAGGAACGGATAGGCTTTTTTACCGCCAATTCCATAGCATCTCTCAAATGTACCAAATCCCTTCTTCCGAAGGGAAAGCGGAGCGCGCACGTGTACACACACAAGCAAGCAAATATAAATAAATAAATTTAAAAAAGCAGAAAAAGCAACAAAATTGTAAAAAAAAGAAAAAAAGAAAAAAAACTTTTCCAAACACAGAATTGGCGGGAATTACCGTTTTCAAAGAAAAGGAAAGAAAGAAAAAAAAAAGAAAAAGAAAAAAAAAGCTTGGGAACACAATTTCACCCCTGGGGCCTTAACACGGCTGTTGTGTCAGGAACCGCCAATTTCAAGATTAGGTCAGCATCAGTAAAAACAGAAAAAAAAAAAACGGGGTTGAGGGTGGAAATGCAAGCCAGCTGGCTACCCGGGATTTTTTTGTTTGTTAGTTTTTGTTTTTTTGTTCTTTTGTTTTTTTTTTTTTTTTTTTTTGCGTGTGGTTGTGGGAATTTGTTTTGCCTCTCAAAGACTTTCGTCTTTTAACGATTCTCTAGAATCGTTAAAATATATTTGTTATACAGGGTGTCCACAAAGTCTGGGTACATGGAGATTTCACATTTATGTTATTTTTTCGAGAAGGTAGATATGGTAATTTAACAGTAAATAAAATCATAACATAAACAATTAAATATAATCATATGGAAAATATTATTTATCAACATTATAATTAAATAAAATTGTTTTGAAAGTATGTGTTAATGTACTTTGTGGACACCATATATATATATATATATAATATATATATATATATATATATATATATATATATATACTAGCTAATAATTGCGCCCCGAGCACAAGTATTTAAATTTTAATACAATCAGATACTAAATTGAATTAGAAAGACTAATGAAATTAAATACGATTCCAAAAAAGATTCCACTTAGTTTTACTTTATTCTAATTGATTTCAATACAAAGTTATACATAGGATTGCTTTTAATATGTTTGAGAATAAAACAATAATTATTTATTAAACACGGTTTTATTAAAACTGGTATGCAAATGACCTTTCCCTAGGATATTACAAGTATATATATATGTATATAAATTGAAATTGGAAATGAATCCGACAATATGAGGAAGAATGAATAAAGAAAAGAAAGATTAGAATGGATAATAAATGATGAATTTAATCAATATCACTTACACATGTGTTTCGGACAGTTCATCTGTGTGAAAATATTCCGCACACAGAGGATTCGACCTTCATCAGAGTGAAATTTTATTTTGAATGAAAAAATTCGTTGGGGAAAAACGGAGAATTTTTAGAAATGTTCGAAGAGGATTTTTTTTTTAATCACTTTTGGAACGCTGAAATAGACCGTTAGAATTTGGATATTTGATTTTTCTAGGGGTTATGGTAGATACAATTTTGTATTGCAAAAATAAAGTGTTATTATTTATCCCTAACATGTTGAAAATTCCCGGAAACTAGTGTATGTTATTGTTTTGCAAAAAAAATGGTGAAATCATTAAAAAGCGGAATATTTTCACACAGATGAACTGACCGAAACACATGTGTAAGTGATATTGATTAAATTAATTTTTTATTATTCATTCGTTTCCTTCTTTTCTTTATTCATTCTCCCCCCCCACACACACACACACACATTATATATATACACACACATATGTGTGTGTGTGTTACTGGTGTAACATCACCAGTTGTCCTCCTTTGATGTATCTCGGCAATGTTTTACAAGACTATATATATATATATATATATATATATATATATATATATATATATATCCATCCTGTTAGTGAGGATCTTTCCATGTGTGGTTTAACCAAGCTGATGCAGGTAAACCGTAATGAGAGCTCAATGTGCCTTAATGCCAGTGATTGGAAGGACAGAGCAAGATATTTAATAAATGAAGAAAAACACTTTAAATTTGCTTCATTACAATAATTTATTTCAACCGCAATACTGCAGCATCTTCAGGTATGAGCAATGCGGTCGAAATAAATTATTGTAATGAAGAAAATTTAAAGTGTTTTTTGCTTCATTTATTGATAATATATATATATATATATAAGTTATAGAAAATTCTTTTTCTCTACCACGTTTTCGGTGTTCAAGGTACACCTTCTTCAGGAGAACGAAAAATTATAGGTAGTTAATATTATATATACTTGTCTGGTTTAGAATTATTTTTATTCCTATCATTGTCTTCTAATGTTAACTTGTATCCTTCTTAGTCTTATTATTCATCTTGTTTATATCTTTCTTATGTATACTACTGAAATTCAAGTCCTCTGATAAATCTATTAAGTTTTTTGTAATAATTAATGCATGTCTTATATTATATCTACACTAATCTTAATAATACATTAATGAGTTATGCAATCTATGTAAGCATTTCCCCAGAAATTCATCTTTTTTATTTAATAATTTTTTTCCTATCCGGGAATCTAATTATCGCTAACTTTTTTTGTAAACACAAGAAATATGGATCAGTTAAACTTAAACTAGGCAGATATTTGATCTCTTTGATATTTCCCATTTAATAATTGGTGTTATATTCTGATGCTTTAAATTCCAAATACAGCTAGCTAACGTTGTTACATTATTTTGATATATATATATATATATATATATATATATATATATATATATATATATATGTATACTAGCAAATGTATGCACCCTCCGGGTGCAAGTATTTAAGTTTTAATATAATAAAATATCATATCAAATTAGAAAGGCTAATGAAACTGAATAAGAATACAGATAAAAAGATTTGGAACAGAGGGGGTATGATTGAAAAATAGAACAACCTTGAAACTAACTCTTCCATCATTTTCCATTACTCCCGTCTTTCATTGGTAAATTTTCCTAATTTAACTGTTTAGTTAAAATAGGAAGTAAAGAATAATATTAGTTATTTCTTCTTGTTAATGGATTTCTTTTAAGATTTATTGAAAGATTTTTGCTCATATTCATTAAGATAAAACCAAACAATTAGAAATCAATAATACTAAGCATATATTTATTAAAATCAAATTTTTAAGATCAATATGCAAATTAGCCTTCCCATTCATACTGTAAACCGCTATTTTGTTGTATATATAAATACAATTGCATGTTATTAGCATGTAGATATGGTAAGCAGTCTTAATGATGTAAATCAATTTTATTAATAATTGAGGTTTAAATAAAATAAAGTCAGGGAGTATGTGATGTAAATAACAAAGAGACTTGTGACTTGTATAGTAATATAGTTTCGGTTACAGACAGACAAACCCACAATCTCCATATATATATATATATATATATGTGTGTGTGCGTGTTTGTGTGTGTATGTGTGTGTGTGTGTGTGTGTCAAAGCGATCCTTAAACGGATCGTTATGGTATATATCTATTTAGGAGAGAGACAGGGAATATATTAATTAGGGGTTGGCGGCAATAAAATTGCAAATCGTCGTCAAAATTAAAACGGAAAAATTTGGCTTGGGCATAGATTTTAATGAATCTAATTATTACTAAGGACACGATTTATGTTATTTTTTACTTAAATTTAAACCGTTAGTTGTGTTTTTAACCGTTTTTCATTGGACGTTATTTTCCTACAGAGGACCGCAACAAAACTAATTTTTAAGGGAGATAAATATTTTCTGAGAATTTATTAACATAATACAAATTTATATTAGACAAATGGCAGAAATCATGGGACAATCTGACTCAAAACAAACACCACGAAATACAAAAAGTTATTGGAGAGTGGTCGACAGGCCACAGAATTATTAGAAGAGAAGAAGTAATACTCGCCAGATTGAGTATTGGGCACACCCACATTACCCATTCGTACCTGTTAAAAAGGGAGGATGCCCCAGTGTGCCCAACATGCAAAGTACAACTTACAACCAAACATATCCTTCTAAATTGTAAACATATCGCACTAATTACTATCAAGCAAGAAACCTGAGAGACATCTTTAAGAATACAAACCCTGAAAACATTTTAAATTTTATTTAAAAAAAAAGCAACCTTTTCAACAAGATATAACAGAACATAACCGAATATCTCCATAGAACCACTATTTTAAAGACTGAAATCCAAAATAACCTTTTTGGCATTAAATGACCCACAGAGGTTGATATGCCGTTAAACAAAACTCAAACTCAAAACTGGTTAATTAGATGGTCTTAGAGTCTTTGTTTATTTCGGCGAATTTCTTTGATCTACTTCCTCCCCCTCCATTCTCTTCTTTATCTGGTACATATATTGTCGTTTCGGGTACATTTGGGAGCTTATATATATATTAGCCAGAGCCAACACCCTACAACAGGTGCTCCTGATACCTATATAAATATGGTCTGTGAGACAAGTTTATTGATATAACGCTTACTACTTTACGACGTCGCAGTTCGGCACTTCACCACGCAGACTTTGGCCTATATTATTTTTTGGAATATATTATTATTTTTATGGAAGACATTTAGGTACCACCAATATTCCCTGTGAAATTTACCCTCCCCCTATATCTAACACAATGGAACTTGCATAAAGCTTAATATTATCTTGAAAAGTTTTTGTCCATTCCAAAGAAGAAGTATTAAACAAACTTCTGATGATTTTTTTTTTAATTTTCAGCTTACGGAAATAATGAAAATTATGAACGAAAAACAATGCTTACATTTTTGCACCGTTAAATCAATTGAAATTTAACGTAGCCAAAAACAAGTGATTAAAATTGCAAACCGTCTTAAATTAAAACGGAAAAATTTACACTGGGCATAGATTTTAATGAATTTAATTATTACTTAGATTATTATTTATGTTATTTTTTTACTTAAATTTTAACTGTTAGTTGTGTTTTTAACCGTTTTTCATTGGACGTTATTTTCCTACAGAGGGCCAAAGTGAAGTAATTTTTAAGGGATATAAATATTTTCCGAGAATTTATTAACATAAAAAACACGGATTATTACACTTTTGGTCATCCATTGGTGAATTGGAAGTCAAAAGAAGAATCGAGACCATCCAAACTACAGCACGGTTGGGATCGGTTAGAATACTCAGAAGAGTCCTGGAGACCTGAGGAGACTTGCTGTCACTCAGCCTCCAGCTACGACAGGCGTGAAAAACTCATAATAATGCTTCATCTAAGAAATTCATACTACTAGTACTATTACTATTATGTGTACAAAAGCAAAAGAAATAAGATGAAAGATAAACTAGTCAAAAATTAATAATAATAATAATAATAATAATAATAATAATAATAATAATACCTTAAAAGAAAAACTGAATCACTAATAATTGCTGCACAAATAATGCCATAAGGACAAACTATATCAAAGCGAAAATTGATAAGACCCAACAAATAGTAAATGTAGACTTTGCGGTAATACAGATGAGACTGTAAACCATGTACTATGCGAATGTAGCAAACTAGCACAACGGGAATACAAAACTAGACACGACTGGGTTGGGAAGGTGATCCACTGGGAATTATGCAAAACATTTAATTTTGACCATACAACAAAATGGTATATGCATAAACCAGAATCTGTTCTTGAGAACGAAACGCACAAAATTCTCTGGGACTTTGAAATAAAAACGGATCACCTTATCCCAGCAAGAAGACCAGACCTAGTGTCGATAAACAAAAATAAAGAACTTGTCAACTGGTGGATTTTGCAGTTCCAGCAGATCACAGGGTGAAGCTAAAGGAAAATGAAAAAATGGACAAATATCTGGACCTTGCCAGAGAACTGAAAAAATTATGGAATATGAAAGTGAAAGTGATACCAATTGTAGTTGGTGCACTTGGAACAGTCCCAAAATGATTGGAAAAGAGTTTGGAAAGTTTGAAATCAGATGAAGGATTGAAACCATTCAGAACACTGCACTGCTGCAATCTGCCATAATACCCAGAAGAGTCCTGGAGACCCGAGGAGACTTGCTGTCACTCAGACTCCAGTGAAAGAACATCAGCTAATGCTGATGTGAAAACTCAAAAGGAGTAAATAATAATAATAATACTTTATCTAAGAAATTCACGCAATTTAACGCCATTGCTACTACTATGTATAAAGAAGCAAGAGAAATAAGATAAAAGATAAACTAGTCAAAAATCAATAACAGCGATATTTCTTCATCTATGATGCAAGTGAGTTCGATGCTCACCGGGTGCCCATATGCCTAGCCTTAATTATAAACTAAGTCAATCTTAGTTAAATCACTTCTCTCTCATTTGTCATCATCTTCTTGCTTCTTCTTCTTGCTTCTTTCTTTTCACCCAACCCCATCCCTCTCTTTCATTCATCGACACCCCCCCCCCCGCTCTTCCTTAACGACGCTCGCATTCCACCATCCAACCTATTTCCTTCCCACCCTCGGCTCTGCCAATTCAGCACACATCAAACTGACCCATTTGACAAGAAAAAACTTTTCGAAGCTGATACGGATGTATTTTAGGCGGGAATACGAAAACAGTCTTGGAGACGGCGAAGGAATGGTTTGGTTTGGTTTGGTTTGGTTTGGTTTGGTTTACGGCATATCAACCTCAGTGGGCCATTTAATGCCGACAAAGTTTTGAAATAAATTCATTCTTAATATATACTCAATTTTTTTTTTTTTTTTTTTGTTAAAATTACAAATCGTCGTCAAAATTAAAACGGAAAAATTTGGCTTGGGCATAGATTTTAATGAATCTAATTATTACTAAGGACACGATTTATGTTATTTTTTTCTTAAATTTTAACTGTTAGTTGTGTTTTTAACCGTTTTTCATTGGACGTTATTTTCCTACAAAAGGCCGCAAGGGAACTAATTTTTAAGGGAGATAAATATTTTCCGAGAATTTATTAACATAAAAAACACGGATTATTACACTTTTAGTCATCCATACTTAAAAAAAGCATGCATTGCCTGTAATATTGAAATAGAAAGTACGTTTTTTGTTTGTAGATGTTTATTAATCTGACTAGTCTTATCATTCATCTGTTTTTTATTTTATTTTTTTTCCCTTAAACACAACTAACGGGTAAAATTTAACTTAACTTAAATTTTACCCGTTAGTTGTGTTCTCGGAAAATATTTATCTCCCTTAAAAATTAGTTCTCTTTTATTTTAACTAGCAAATATATGCACCCTCCAGGTGCAAGTATTTAAGTTTTAATGTAATAAAATAGTATATTAAATTAGAAAGGCTAATGAAACTAATTAAGAATTCAGATAAAAAGATTTGAAACAGAGGGGGTATAATCAAAAAATAAAACAACTGAAACTTACTCTTCCCCCACTCCCGTCTTTCATTGCTAAATAATCCTAATTTAACTATTTACTTAAAATAGGAAGTAAAGAATAAAATTACAGTTATTTCTTCTTGTTAATCGATTTCTTTTAAGATTTATCCACGAGATTTTTGCTAATATTTATTAAGATAAAACCAAAGAATTAGAAATCAATAATACTAAGCACATATTTATTAAAATCAGATTTTTTATATCAATATGCAAATTAGCCTTCCCATTCACACTGTAAACTGCTATTTTGTTGTATATATAAATACAATTGCATGTTATTAGTATGTAGATATTGTCAACAATATTAATAATGTAAAACAATTTTATTAATAATTGAGGTTTAAATGAAAATAAAATCCTGTAGAATGTGATGTAAATAACAAAAGGAATTATGATTTGTTTAGTAATATAGTTTCGGTTACAGATAGAAAAACACACAATCTCCATTATAATAAGATATATATTTATTTCCAACAATCAATTACAAGTATAAAAAAAACTCAAAATATTTAGATATTCTTGGGTTTTTAAAAAAACTAAAAACAAGACATTAAACAAACATGAATTAAAGAAAATCTGAGTATTTAGATAATCTTTTAAATTTTAATAAAAAAAAAAATCTATCTATCTATCTATCTATCTATCTAGTCATCTTCATATCTATCTATCTCCATTTGTTCATATCTATCTATATTATTTTGTTTGTTTATCTATCTATCTATCTTCGGCTACGGACTTCAATCGTTGCTGGGTTGGTTTTTTAGCAGTCGCCGGTAGCAAGTTTTGAGGCAGGAGACCGGGACGGTCTTCCTCATAAATTACCGAAATTCTTCACATCTTAAGGTTGTTATCGCCAGAAAATTGCAGAAAAGCAATTAAATGAAATATGCGTGTATTTTGGCGGGAGGATAAAAAACAGTTTTTTTTCAGACGTCACGAGAAAATCCTAGTGTGGGAACTACAGTTAGAAAAACATTCATTCATTAAAAAACAAATCCGCCCTGTCGGTGGGGCGTTAGAATGTACCGACTGCACCTCTGCAGAGGGGTAAGACTCCCCCAATGGGGCCACCTGTTGGCCGTGGGTGGCGACCCGTGATGCTTAAGGATAGAGCCCAGGTGGATGAGCAGTTCATGACATGCAATACTCCACTTTAGTCCTATCTTGGGCTAGACAGGCGGTCGGAGAGGCCCCCTCCGATCAATCGGCTGGTCACGTCCAGCCCTAGCACCTATATGATTTTCCCAACCCTATTGCCCTTATGGCAAGCCCCAACCCCTTTTTATCATATGGGTGCTAGAAGGCGGTGGCTGCGGGTCTACATGTCCTGGGAATGACGTTAAACTCTATCTGATGGTGAGGTTCCAGTTTTGGAGGTTTGGGGAATGTGGAGCACCCATTCATCACCATTGCTCCCTGGTCCACTCTGACCCGGAGTGGTAGTACCTGTTAGGGTCCCATCTATGGGTTAAATAGAAAAATGTATTTATACAAAAATTGTATTATCCTTAATGGATTTATTACTTTAAATATGTACAAATTGAGATAGATAGATAGATAGATAGATAGATAGATATGAAGATGGATAGTTTTGAATAGACAGAGCTGGGTCGTTATTTTAATAGTCACCGGGTAGCAATTTTTGAGGCAGGAGACCGGGACGCACTTCCTCATAAATACCATTTTTTTTAAATCAAAATATAAAAGAATATCTAAATATTCAGATTAAAAAAAAAAATTCTGTTTGTTTAATGTCTTGTTTTTAGTTAAAATAGAAAAAGATTATTTTAGTGGTTTGAAGGCGTTAAAAGTAAGTCATATTTTTTATGACAAGTAAATGTAAATATTAGCCCCCCCCCCCATCACCACCACCACTAAAAATATTTTAAAGATAAAGTTAAAATATTTACATTTACTTGTTGAAAAAACTGGGTGGGGGTAAATAATCGCATTAACTTTTTAGGAAAAAACGCCTTAAGAGCTGGTTGTTTTTTCAGCAGGCACCTCTCAGCTAGGGACTTCATTCGTAGGGAGGGTTGTTTTTTCAGCTATCATTGCTAGCGTTTTTTAAGGCAGGGGCCGGGACGCAATTCTGCGAATAGCGCCTTCCTATTTTCCTGTTTTTCCTTCAACATTTTTCCATCATCATCATCATCATCATAATCATATGGTATTAAGTTCACTTTCGGTCTAATATCCTTGGGAAATTTATGAACTCTTCATTCCCTAATTTGTGGATCACACACACACACACACACACACACACACAACACACACACCATATAATATATATCCTTATACGGAAGCGTGTTTGTGTAGTGGTTAAAGTCATGGGAATGGACTCGTCCCCTCTGCCATTCAGCAGCACATCTACTGACCCATTTGACAAGATTAATAAAACTTTTCGAAGCTGATACGGATGTATTTTAGGCGGGGAATACGAAACAGTCTTGGAGACGGCGAAGGAATGGTTTTGGTTTGGTTTGGTTTGGTTTAGTTTGGTTTACGGGCATATCAACCTCAGTGGGCCATTTAATGCCGACAAAGTTTTGAAAAATAATTCATTCTTAATATATACTCAATTTTTTTTTTTTTTTTGTTTGTTAAAATTACAAATCGTCGTCAAATTAAAACGGAAAAATTTGGCTTGGGCATAGATTTTAATGAATCTAATTATTACTAAGGACACGATTTATGTTATTTTTTTCTTAAATTTTAACTGTTAGTTGTGTTTTTAACCGTTTTTCATTGGACGTTATTTTTTCCTACAAAAGGCCGCAAGGGAACTCATTTTTAAGGGAGATAAATATTTTCCGAGATTTATTAACACATAAAAA
This sequence comes from Doryteuthis pealeii, assembly GCA_023376005.1. Lineage (NCBI taxonomy): Eukaryota > Metazoa > Mollusca > Cephalopoda > Myopsida > Loliginidae > Doryteuthis > Doryteuthis pealeii. Next base: position 19,793,047 of record CM042177.1, on the reverse strand, counting down.
ACACGGATTATTACACTTTTAGTCATCCATACTTATAAAAAAAAGCACGCATTGCCTGTAATATTGAAATAGAAAGTACGTTTTTTGTTTGTACATGTTTATTAATTCTGACTAGTCTTATCATTCATCTGTTTTATTTTATCTTATTTTTTCCCTTAAACACAACTAACGGGTAAAATTTAACTTAACTTAAATTTACCCGTTAGTTGTGTTCTCGGAAAGATATTATCTCCCTTAAAAATTAGTTCTCTTTTTATTTTAACTAGCAAATATATGCACCCTCCAGGTGCAAGTATTTAAGTTTTAATGTAATAAAATAGTATATTAAATTAGAAAGGCTAATGAACTAATTAAGAATTCAGATAAAAAGATTTGAAACAGAGAGGGTATAATCAAAAAATTACAACTGAAACTTACTCTTCCCCCACTCCCGTCTTCATTGCTAAATAATCCTAATTTAACTATTTACTTAAAATAGAAAGTAAAGAATAAAATTACAGTTATTTCTTCTTGTTAATCGATTTCTTTTAAGATTTATCCACGAGATTTTTGTTAAATATTTATTAGATAAAAACCAAAGAATTAGAAATCAGTAATACTAAGCACATATTTATTAAAATCAGATTTTTTATATCAATATGCAAATTAGCCTTCCATTCACACTGTAAATTGCTATTTTATTGTATATATATAAATACAATTGTATATTATTGTATGTAGATATTACCAAGTATTAATAATGTAAACAATTTTATTAATAATTGAGGTTTAAATGAAAATAAAATCCTGTAGAATGTGATGTAAATAACAAAAGGAATTATGATTTGTTTAGTAATATAGTTTCGGTTACAGATAGAAAAACACACAATCTCCATTATAATAGAAATATATTTATTTCCAACAATCAATTACGAGTATAAAAAAACTCAAAATATTTAGATATTCTTGGGTTTTTAAAAAACTAAAAACAAGACATTAAACAAACATGAATTAAAGAAAATCTGAGTATTTTTAGATAATCTTTTAAATTTTAATAAAAAAAAAAACTATCTATCTATCTATCTATCTATCTAGTCATCTTCATATCTATCTATCTCATTATTGTTCATATCTATCTATTTATTTTGTTTGTTTATCTATCTATCTATCTTCGGCTACGGACTTCAATCGTTGCTGGGTTGGTTTTTCAGCAGTCGCCGGTAGCAAGTTTTGAGGCAGGAGACGGGACGGTCTTCCTCATAAATTACCGAAATTCTTCACAAACTTAAGGTTGCTATCGCCAGAAAATTGCAGAAAAGCAATTAAATGAAATATGCGTGTTTTGGGCGGGAGGATAAAAACAGTTTTTTTTCAGACGTCACGAGAAAATCTAGTGTGGGAACTACAGTTAGAAAAACATTCATTCATTAAAAAACAAATCCGCCCTGTCGGTGGGGCGTTAGAATGCACCGACTGCACCTCTGCAGAGGGGTAAGACTCCCCCAATGGGGCCACCTGTTGGCCGTGGGTGGCGACCCCGTGATGCTTAAGGATAGAGCCAGGTGGATGAGCAGTTCATGACATGCAATACTCCACTTTGGTCCTATCTTGGGCTAGACAGGCGGTCGGAGAGGCCCCCTCCGATCAATCGGGCTGGTCATGTCAAGCCCTAGCACCTATATGATTTTCCCAACCCTATTGCCCTTATATGGCACCCAACCCCTTTTTATCATATGGGTGCTAGAAGGCGGTGGCTGCGGGTCTACCTGTCCTGGGAATGACGTTAAACTCTATCTGATGGTGAGGTTCCAGTTTTGGAGGTTTGGGGAATGTGGGAGCACCCCTTCATTCACCATTGCTCCTGGTCCACTCTGACCCGGAGTGGTAGTACCTGTTAGGGTCCCATCTATGGGTTAAATAGAAAATGTATTTATACAAAAATTGTATTATCCTTAATGGATTTATTACTTTAAATATGTACAAATTGAGATAGATAGATAGATTAGATAGATAGATAGATATGAAGATGGATAGTTTTGAATAGACAGAGCTGGGTCGTTTATTTAATAGTCACCGGGTAGCAATTTTTGAGGCAGGAGACCGGGACGCACTTCCTCATAAATAACCATTTTTTTTTAAATTAAAATATAAAAGAATATCTAAATATTCAGATTAAAAAAAAAAAATTCTGTTTGTTTTAATGTCTTGTTTTTAGTTAAAATAGAAAAAGATTATTTTAGTGGTTTGAAGGCGTTAAAAGTAAGTCATATTTTTAATTGACAAGTAAATGTAAATATTTAGCCCCCCCCCCCCCACCACCACCACCACTAAAATATTTTTAAAGATAAAGTTAAAATATTTACATTTACTTGTTGAAAAAACTGGTGGGGGTAAAATATCGCATTAACTTTTTAGGAAAAACGCCTTAAGAGCTGGTTGTTTTTTCAGCAGGCACCTCTTCAGCTAGGGACTTCATTCGTAGGGAGGGTTGTTTTTTCAGCTATCATTGCCTAGCGTTTTTTAAGGCAGGAGGCCGGGACGCAATTCTGCGAATAGCGCCTTCCTTTCTCCTGTTTTTCCTTCAACATTTTTTCCATCATCATCATCATCATCATAATCATATGGTATTAAGTTCACTTTCGGTCTAATATCCTTGGGAAATTTATGAACTCTTCATTCCCTAATTTGTGGATCACACACACACACACACACACACACACACACACACACACATATATATATATCCTTATAGGAAGCGTGTTGTGTAGTGGTTAAAGTCATGGGAAATGGACTCGTCGCCCCGAGTTCAAATCCTGGACGTTGCATTTCACTTAACGCTAATACCCTTGGGAAAAGGTATGAATCCTACTCTCCCTCCAGCTATGGGTAAATAGTAGGGCAGACTGGGCTCTTTAACCTTGGTTAGGCAACCGGTCTAGAAGGAAACTCTGAATTCAAACCTGTTGAACTCCGCTTAAGAAATTGACCTTGTGTCATATCCTGCTCGTGCGGAGGAGTTGGTGAATAGACAGATATATCTTTCATTTTTCCATTCATTCCGGTTTAATTTCGTGCAGAGGGGTTGGTGTATATATATATATTATATATATATTATATATATATATATATATATATATATATAATATGTGTGTGTGTGTTTTTGGAGGGTTCTTTTTTCTTTTTTTCTTTCAATCTTTCTAACTATTTTTTTAAAATGTTATCATATTGAAAAGAGTTAATTGTTAGTAGGTACCACCAAAATAAGTCACGTGATGAGTTTAGGCAACATTGAAGGAAAAAACGTAAATATTTTTTTATTTAAAATCCCACAAAAAAAAAATAACAAACATAAAGAGTTGTTAAAAACAATCAGTTAATTCAAAGAACAAATTATCCGATTGGAAAAAATTACCGTTATCTTGAAAAATACGTAAAACAGTCGGTTTTTTTTTTTTTTTTACAACAGAGTTAGTTTCTTTATTGATATTTTTTTTTTTTTTTTTTTTTTTTAGCAGAATTCTGTATTCATGGTTCTTTTACAAAAAAATCCCGTATTGAAACTTATTAAAAAAAATTTCTGATATAATTATTCAGACTCTTATCTTTATAGAAAAAAAAACTAAAAATTGTTTTTTATAGGTTCATTTTTTCATATTTCATAAAATTAAATAAGGGGCGGGGGTTAGATCTCATATAAAAAATATTTCCCATAACATATTTTAGGAAAAACTTATTTAAACATAATTTAATCAACAGGGAAATAATTACCAACATTTTCGTAAAAATGTAACTGTTAGTTGATTTTTCATAAAAAATCTTTTTTTTTAAAGCCTCTAATCATGACTTGTTTTTGACTACGTTAAATTTCAATTGATCTAACGGTGCGAAAATGTAAACATTGTTTTTCTTTCATAATTATCATTATTTCTGTATGCTGAAAAAAAAAATTTTTTTTAATCATCAGTTTTTTTTAACGTTTCTTCTTTTGAATGGTTCAAAAATTTTACGACAATATTAATCTTTATGCAAGTTTCATTGTGTTAAATATAGGGGGGGGGTAAATTTGACAGGTCAAATTGGAGGTCCCTAATTGTCGAAAATAATTTTTATTAGCACCCCACCACAAATTGCATATTGGGCACACCCACATTACCCATTCGTACCTGTTAAAAGGGGAGGATGCCCCAGTGTGCCCAACATGCAAAGTACAACTTACAACCAAACATATCCTTCTAAATTGTAACAGACTTAAACATATCCGCACTAATTACTATCAAGCAAGAAACCTGAGAGACATCTTTAGGAATACAAACCCTGAAAACATTTTAAATTTTATAAAAAAAAAAGCAACCTTTTCAACAAAATATAACAGAACATAACCAATTATCTCCATAGAACCACTACTTTAAAGACTGAAATCCAAAATAACCTTTTTGGCATTAAATGACCCACAGAGGTTGATATGCCGTTAAACAAAACTCAAACACAAACACAAACCCACCACAGATGCAAAAACAATCTCCCTTGCCAAACGCTATCAGCTGGTACTGGCAATAGGGCCACTCCACTTACTTTATTTACTGTTCTTCTATAAGGAGAATTTTTGTATTAAATAACCCACGAAGGTTGATATGCCCTTAAACAAATAGAAATTTGTTTTTAAGTTAAGTCTACGGAAGGGGTGGAAAATGTTTTCAAGTTTAGTTTCTTTAATGGCATATCAACCTTTCTGGGTTATTTCCAATGAGTGTTTACAGTAAAACAATATGTAATGCATTTCTATAATAAAATCATTTCTAATGAGTTTTCTAGAGTAAATAAGTTGTCATTTTCTATAATAAAATCATTTCTAATGAGTTTTAGAGTAAGTAAAATAAGTTGTCATGCATTTCTATAATAAAATCATTTCTAATGAGTTTCTAGAGTAAAATAAGTTGTCATGCATTTCTATAATAAAATCATTTCTAATGAGTTTCTAGAGTAAAATAAGTTGTCATGCATTTCTATAATAAAATCATTTCTAATGAGTTTCTAGAGTAAAATAAGTTGTCATGCATTTCTATAATAAAATATTTCTAATGAGTTTCTAGAGTAAAATAAGTTGTCATGCATTTCTATAATAAAAATCATTTCTAATGAGTTTCTAGAGTAAAATAAGTTGTCATGTATTTCTATAATAAAATCATTACTTAGAGTAAAAAATTGAGAAATAATTTTTTTTTACTAACCTTTTAGTGACATTTTTCTAGATTGCTTTTGCCAAAAAAAGCATTGGGGTGTCAGGTCCGAAAGTGGGGGTGCACAATTTTGATTGGGCCTTTGACAGAGCAGTGGAAGGCTGCAACTTATGTTTCAGAAGGCCGCACGTTCCCCACTCCTACCTGGAACAGAGACAAAAGTACAAGGTGATAAACCTCTATAGAAACAGTCGGAAAAAAATAAAGGAGACAAAAGAAAATCATTCATTCATCCATTTTAACGGCATGTCAATCTGTTTAGCAGTATTTTATGACCAAGGGGTTAGGGAATTGCGCTCATTGTATATTTATATTTAGATCATTCTGTGTAATTGTTTCTTAAAAGTTTAATAATAATAGTAGTATTATGATACCAAGTATTCCTATCTAATATTAATCCGGTTGGGCTCAGTCGGTAGAGCGTTCGGCTAGGAATCACAAGATTCCTGGTTCGATACCGGCCCTCGCCAACTCAGCGTATGAGTAGCACAGGGATCTGTGCAGTAAAGGGAGGAGCTGATTGTAGGTGTGGCGCTCCACCTCAGACGCTAAAATAATCTCCCTGGTCTAGCGCTAGTGAAAAGGGGGTAGACTCCCTCGCTGACTGGCTGATACCGACTTTAGGCCGCCCCGACGACTTTATATATATATATATATTGTTGGCAACCTTCCGTCTATTAAAGACGATGGTGTTGAGTCCATTTTTTCTATCTACAGCTACGTGAGTGGTTGAACAGACCAATTTTTGAATGGCAGTCTTTGGTACAGTGATTGCAAACAAAAGGTGATGCTTTCTGGAGATGCTGGTGTCTCTCCTTTCTTTTAACTCTCTTTTCCGCGGTGGCTTCTTTCCTTTCTTTTTTACTCCATTTCGTTACATGTTTGACGAGGATATATATATATATATATATATATATATATATATAATATATATATATATATATATATATATATATATATATTACGTTGAAGTTGGGCGTTATTATGAAGCATTTAGAAATAAATGAAGGAACTCGATGTTATGGAGTACTGGATTCACTTATTTTTTATTATTTGTTATCATAAATTTTCGGGATCGTTAGATTCCCTTTTTCAAATGAATGTCGCTACTGTTCAACGGATCCTTTGTCTTTGTTGTTACTGTCGCTGTCAATGACAATAAAGACAAAGGATCCGTTGAACAGGAGTGACATTCATTTGAAGAAGGGAATCTAACGATCCCGAAAATTTATGATAACAAATAATAAAAAATAAGTGAATCCAGTACTCCATAACATCGAGTTCCTTCATTTATTTGTAAATGCTTCATAATAACGCCCAACTTCAACATAAAAAAAACATAAAATATTTACTGAGAGAAGCATACGGAGACCCCTAAAATACATATATATATATATATATATATATATATATATATATATATATATATATATATATATATAAAGGAAGGTCCGCAAAATGTATTTTGTTCTCAGAAAAATAAATTTAATTCTAAACATAGGCACATATACGTAGGCACACACATACACACACCCAAAAAGTATAAATTTAAGTAGAAAAACATAGAATGTCTTCAGAACAAAAAACAAATTACAAACACACACACACACCTGATATATCAAATGAACACCTGATAAACTTTATCAAGACAACCCAAATAAAAAAGTAATAAAAATTTTAAAAAGTTATAAAAAAAGCTATAAAAATTCAGCTAATGACTTTATTAGTAAACCACCCAAAAAACAAAAACACCTGTTTAAAAGACTAATGTTAAAAATGAAATTCCATTCCACTCCCACAAAAACAGGAAGAGGAGGTGAAATACTCATGTGTATGTATATATATACACATGCATGTAAAAATTCATTTTCATATTATCAATCAAAGCCTGAAGAAGATACCAGAAGATCTGAAACACGTGTTGCACATGTAAAACAAAAAGAATTAAAAAAATTTTTCTGAGAACAAAATACATTTTGCGGACCTTCCTTTTTTTTTAATAAAATATTGAATTTTCTCCCGTTGGAAACAGAACAACATATATATATATATATATATATATATATATATATATATATATATATACACACACACAGTGTGTTCAGGAGACATTTGACAGGAAAAAGAAAAAGTGCTTGGTAACTATAAAATTTAATGGATTGTAAAGAAATTCAACAGGCACGGAAATTACACTACTGTCAACAAATATATATATATATATATATATATATATATATATATATATAAAGACCAGCGGGAGCCAAACGTTTACATCGTCATTACGGAGAAGGGGCTTTGAATTGCGTGTGAAAAAAAGAATTGTCTGTGTAACACACCAGAGATATATTCCCCTATAACAATAGAGGCGAACCAACGACTGGGGGGTCAGCTCCCGGTCAGCAACATCCCCGTGGGTCAAAATTACTAAACCCAGTCACCTGGTCGAATTCAGCCAGCCCCCCCCCCAATCTGCTTAATTTTATCCCCTGTCATTTTCTTCTTCTTCTTTTAGCCCGACCCCCCGGGGAAATGACCACAGACGGCTTATCGATAAATACACACGTGTAAAAAGCACCACAGGTTTCTCAATATTTACAGTAAGGTTAAATAGAAGAAGGGAGGCGCTCGTGTGTAACGGTTATCACCGTGGGAAATGGACACGGCGACAGGAGTTCAAATCTTGGAATAGGCTCCAATTTAACATGTAAAATTTATCCCTCCCCCTTTATTCAACACAATGAAATTTGAATAAAGGTGAATATTATCTTGAAAATTTTTTGTCCATTCAAAAGAAGAAACATTTTTTTTTATATATATCCTGATGATTAAAAAAAAAATTCAGCTTACAGAAATAATGAAAATTATGAACGAAAACAATGTTTACATTTTCGCACCGTTAAATCAATTGAAATCTAACATAGCCAAAAACAAGTGACGACTAGAGGCTTTTTTTAAAAAAAATTCTATGAAAAATCAATTAATGGTCCGATTTTTACGAAAATTTCCATAATTACTCAAAATTTTCCATAATTACTTTTTTTTGGTGAAATATGTTTGAAATAGGTTTTTTCCTTGGGAAAATTTTTTTTACGATGTCTAACCCCCCCCCCATTTTATTTTATGAAACATGAAAAAATGAACCGACAAAAAACGATTTTTACTTTTATTTTTGCAAGATAAAGGCAAGAATCTGAATAATTATATCATAAAATTTTTATAAGTTTCTATACGATAGTTGTTTTTTTTTGTTGTTGTTTATTTGTTTCTTTTTTAGTTTTTTTTTTTTTTTTTTTATAAAAGAACCATGAATACAGAATTCTGATAAAAATATCAATAAAGAAACTGATCCTGTTGGAGAAAAAAAACGGACTGTTTTACTTATTTTTCAAGATAACAGTGAATAATTTTTTTTCGGATAATTTGATCTTTGAATTAACTGTTTTTCTTTGTAACAATTTTTTATGTTCATTCTTTTTTTTTTTTCGAGATTTAAAAAAAAAAAAATTAAAAATATTTACGTTTCTTCCTTAAATATTGCCTAAGCTGATCACGTGACGTATTTTGAGGATACCTACTTATCTTTATAGAAAAAAAATCAAAAATCGTCTTTTATGCTTCTTTTTTGTAACGCTCTTTCTGGGTGTGAGGAGGTGCATTACCTTGTCTGTCACTCCTTTCCCTCTACTCGTCTCATTCTCTCTTCGTAAAACACATTCTCTCTCTCTCTCTCTCTCTCTCTCACACACACACACACACACACTCTCTCTCTCTATTTGTAGTCCCCTGTCTCTCCTTTTTGTATTTCTCTTTCAGAGTTTAAGGTGTATTAACTTGTCAGTCATACCCCCCTCTCTCTCTCTCCCAGTTGCTCCTTCTCTTTTCGTAGCCCTCATTCAACCCCTCTCTCTCTCTCCCTTACATACTCTGTCTCTCTTCGTAATCCCCTCTCTCTCCTTTTTGTATCTCTCTTTCAGAGTTTGAGGAGGTGTATTAACTTGTTAGTCATAACCCCACTCTCTCTCTCTCTCCCAGTTGCTCCTTCTCTTTAGTAGCCCTCATTCAACCCCTCTCTCTCTCTCTCTCTCTCTCTCCCCTTACACACACACACTCTCTCTCTATATATATATTCGTAGTCCCCTCTCTCTCTCCTTTTAGTATCTCTCTTTCAGTTTGAGGAACTCTCTCTCTCTCTCTATTCGTAGTCCCCTCTGTTTCCTTTTTGTATCTCTCTTTCAGACTTTGAGGAACTCTCTCTCTCTCTCTCTCTCTCTCTCTCTCTCTCTCTCTCTCTCCCTCTCTCTCTCTCTCTCTCTCCCTCTCTCTCTCTCTCTCTTGTCTGAAAATCATCTCTCTCTCTTTGTCTGAGTCCACCCCCTCTCTTTCTCTCACACACAGACTTTTTATTAGTGCTTTCACCACTTTTTCTTTTATCCTTTTCAGCAACAACAAAAAGTTAAAAGAAAAAAAGAAAAACAAAAAGAAAAGAAAAGAAAAAGGAATAATGTCTGTTAATCTCAATACGAGATTAAAGCCGCCGGTGTTCGCCTGAGCGAATTGCTCTGAACTGGCCATTTCATTTCTATTCCCGATGGAGCCGTTTTTATTTTACACTCGATTTACGGTGTTGTGCTAAATATGTCAACCATACAACCTGTTCCTTTGGCGGGGAGTCAGTTCGTTTCCCCGACAGCGACAAAAAAAATAACGAAATATTAGTAAACACTTTCTTTCGTCTTCATTATCATGGGATTATCGTTGAGCTGAAAATAACCCCGGAACAAAAACAGACGACAGTCGAACAGACAATCAGACGTTGACGATTGATTGGATTCCTAATCATGTCACCGTTCTCCTATTAGACTGACGTCTTTACCTCACGTGTCTACCAGTAGGCGCTAGGTGGCGTGTCGTAAGCAGTATTATAAAAGTGAGAGCGGCAAAGTCAAAGGTCTCTTTTACTTCTGTAAGAAAGGTTCAAAGTTATATATACTTGAATACAAGACTCCGACGAAGGTTGACAGACAAAACATTTAATATGGTACAGCACATAGATATAACAAGATACATAATACATAGGTAAAACAAAGTTACATGTAGAAAGATAAATACACATTCATGAATGGTACAAGATATACATAAAAGCCACAGACATGAGACTAGGGATAGTCCATGCTGTATAATTCACTTACAGTAATGTAAGGGGGGCGAGCCCCAACGAGAAGGGGTAGACCAAAATCTACTCCATGTGTCTCGTAGAAAAAGAGGGAGAAGCGTTTGAACCAGCCGCTTAAATATCATAGCCCCTAGCGGGCACCAGCAAACTAAACGGGCAGACAACTCAACAGGAAGATAATCCCTACACTTCCTATCCCTCTAGAGAAGTACAGATACCAGTTGCGTCTCCTGTCCACGGTACCGGGGGGGGGGGTTGTGTCCCCGGTATTCTCCGGTGTCACCTAACGTCAAATAGGAGAACCGTGGTAACTAAGGAATGTAATCCCTACACAGGTATGGGCAACATCTCTTGAGAGGAAACGGAACGAACGAGACATGGCTCCTCAATAGCTATAAAAGGTAAAATCGTCGGGGTGGCCTAAAGTCGGTATCGCCCAAACAGCGAGGAGGTCTATCCCCTTTTCGCTAGCGCTACACCAAGGAGATTGTTAATCACATTTTTTTACCAAAGAGAAATAAGTAATATATATATATATATATATATATATATATATATATATATATATATATATATATATATATATATATATATATATATATACACGTAAGCATCTGTATTAGAAATAGGGAAAAGTTGTTCCCCCCTTCGTTTGGTTTGTAATGCAATTCTATAGCAAAATCATTTCCAATGCATTTTCATAGTAAAAATCATTTCCATTAAAATTTTTAATTAAAAATCATTTCTAATGCATTTTAGATTAAAAAAATCATTTCATGCATTTTCATATAAAAATCATTTCCAATGCATTTTTATAGTAAAAAAATCATTTCCATTGCATTTTTATAATAAAAATCATTTTCCAATGCATTTTTATAATAAAAAATCATTTCCCAATGCATTTTTATAGTAAAAATCATTTCCATTGCATTTTATAGTTAAAAATCATTTCCAATGCATTTTTATAGTAAAAAAAAAAAAATTTTCCAGTGCCTATTAATATACCTAAGAGATCTGATATTCCCCTCGCAGCTGTATCATTCATAATTTCAAGTGTCATATTTCTAATGTTCTAAACGAGCAAAGGCTGCAGAGCACTTTTTTCAGTCTGTAGGCACGAACTCACGTCTATTTTCTTTGGTTTGATGTAGAAGGGGGTGCATTCAACACCCACACAGCCTATATTTCAAGGGGTTAATAAATCCCGACCGTAATGTTACGGCCAACATCTCTCTCTCTCTCTCTCTCTCTCTCTCTCTCTCTCTCTCTCTCTCTCTCTCTCTCTCTCATCATAAGATTAAATTATGACCCTTCTGTGCGTCTGTGAATATAGGGCCACGATACAAAATGACCCTCCTTGACACACCCAGTTCTTTCAAGGGAGACCCTCCTTACCGGGTATTGAAAAAAATGGTAGGGTAGGGGCGGTTACTTTCTCGTTACAACTTCATACACGCGACAAGTAAACGACATCCAAATGTGTTTGAAATATCTTCCGCAGATGTTTTTTTTATGCAGTTGGAAGCGTCTAGTAAGGAAATGGGACCATATGACCTATAGGCACCCCTTTCGCGATCTCTACTCACAAGGACACTTTTATTATTTACACCGCCAAAATCCGGTTGTTTGTTAGGGTTTAAGGTTGGGGGCTAAACTTGCAAATTGGTCGGAAAATTAAAACAGAAATTTTTTTGTAGGTCCCCCATGACAGTTTAGGTAAAAAAGAAGTTTTCTCGTAAATTCCTACCATAAAATAAACTGAACCCTCATTTTATGTCCGTGTTTTTGCAATAAATGTTTTATTTTTCTTGCACCCGTTATTTTACAATACTAAATATATTTTATTTATTTATTTTAATATTCACTTCAATGTGTATATTCTAAAAGTTTTTATTTTGTGAGAATGGTTAGTTTTAAAGTGGGGGTTCGTTTTTACACTTCAACTTTTTACTCGTAAATTCCTACCATAAAATGCCCAAGCCTAATTTTATTGTAGGAATTTACGAGTAAAAAGTTGAATATTACCTTTTGTTGTTGTTATTTCTTTTCTTTTTGGCTTTGGTACGAATTGGGTTACGGTTTAGGGGTTAAGGTTATTTTTAATTACGTATTGCTTTAAAAAAAAAAAAAAAAAAATTACTATACATTTAATTAACTATTGAAATTAATTATTGAATCCAACGGTAGACACATTAGTCTCAGTTGTTTGTGTTAGTATTGCAATGTATAATTTCAATTAAACTTGGTTGAAAAAAAATATTTTTCATCATTAAATGTATAGTAATTTTGGGGGTTTTTTTTGTTTGTTTTTTTAAAGCAATACGTAATTAAAAACAACCTTAATCCCCAAACCCCTAAACCGTAACCCAATTCGCAAAAAGTTCATTCATAGACTGTAGTAAAACCGTCATGGGGGACCACCAAAAAACTTTCCGCTTTAATTTTCCGACCAATTTGCAAGTTTAGCCGGTTAGGGTTAGGGATTAGTTTTATAATTGAAAAAAAAAACTATAAAAATCGTCTGTTAACAATTAACCGGATTTTGACGGTGTAAATGGAAAAATGTCCCCACGAATCGAGATCGCAAAAGGGGTGCCTAAATGTCATATGGTCCGGGAAATGCGAGATGGGGTAGCGCGTACACTTCCTCTATTATTTCATTATCGTCTACCTTCGATTCCCTGTAATATTCGCAGAGTTCCGTCTCGACCTCCTGCCTCAAAAATCGCTAGCCGGTGGCTGCTGAAAAAAAAACCCAGCTACGATTGAAGTTCGTAGCCGAAGCGGTGTCACTTGGAAAAAAAAACAACAACGTAGGGCGTTTTTCCCGAAAACCCAACTCCAACCCTAACCCTAAAACCCCCTAATGTTGTATACCTTCTTTTTTTACTTTCTTACTTCTATTCTTCTAGCGACTCTTCTAGTGTCTGGACTTCGTCTTGGGGACTTCGTGTCTGGTCTTCCATTGGGGATTTCTCTTTATCAGAAGCCCTGTGTCATTGGTAGTTTTTAGATAATAACACAAGACTTCGATTTAACTTAGATCATATTTTATTCTGAAATCCCCACCAGACTACCTGCGCAGATTGAGTCGGCAGCGTGCATAACATGACTTAACACCGTCGTGGTTATGGCCGATCTGACTAAAAATCTATTTCTAATCTAAACCGGAAGTGGGTCTTCTCCACCGATTCTCACGGTATCCACCGGAAGGATCAGGATGAGGTCAAGCCTTGTCATTCAATCCTTCAAGGCCACCGGCTGCACTTATAACAGCCATTTTGGTTTCTACACTACTGTACATAAGTATTAGGAATCTAATAATTATGTAACACTAGGTCATATGGTCCGGTAAATGCGAGATGGGGTAGCGCCTACACTTCCTCTATTATTCTGTTACCGTCTACCTTCGATTCCCCATACCATTTCCCTATTTGACCCCTATTTTACCCCTATTTGTTACTCCCAAGAATAGCACGCATATCTACCACCATCCTAATACAGCTCATTCTGATCTCCCCAACTTTCAGGGTCAGTCAACTCCTAAGTTCTGAAACGTTTTAAATCTAGCGCCAATAGTTCTGGAATCTGCCTCTAGAGCAGCGTTTGGTAATCCTTAAATTTTTCCTCGTAAATTCCTACTATAAAATAAACTGAACTCTCATTTTATGTCCGTGTTTTTGCAATAAATGTTTTTAAATAAAGAAAATAGTTTTAAAGTGGGGGCTCGTTTTACAATTTAGGCATAAATTGGATCCTCCTTTTATGACCGTAATTTTGTTTTTTCGTCCACGATGATTAAAATCTGACGTTTTTATTTTAGAGTACCAAAGCCAAAAAAAAAAAAGATAAGAAATAACAACAACAAAACGAACCCCCACTTTAAAACTAAACATTCTCACAAAATAAAAACTTTTAGAATATACACATTGAAGTGAATATTAAGATAAATAAATAAAATATATTCAGTATTGTAAAATAACGGATGCAAGAAAAATAAAACATTTATTCCTGAAACATGGACATAAAATGAGGGTTCAGTTTATTTTATGGTAGGAATTTACGAGGAACAAGTTAAGGATTACCAACCTTTTACCCTTGCGTAACCCTTAAAATAAACTAGCAGCGGCTACCCGGTGTCGCCTGGGTAGAGTTTTTGTTTTAAAGTTGGTCCCGCAGATCCATTATTACTGAATCTTGAGTTGAATCTTCGTGGGGTGCCCCATTTAAATCCCGATGTAAAAAAAAATAGACCTTGCATTGATCCAGTTACTCTGAAAAGAAATGTTAATGTCTACGATCTAAAATATTAAATGAAAAAAAAAAACCCCACGCTGTTCTCATTTAAATCTTATCTTTTAATTATCTTCACGAATCAAATCTCTATTATTTTTGCTCAAAAACCAAGCCCTGGCGATATTTAATGTGTATATATATTTACTTTGTCGTTGTTTTATTTTCGAAGTTTCCTCCGGACATACACATACACACAACTACCCTTTATATGTGTATATATATATATATATACATATATATATATATATGGTATTTGTGGAAAAGGTAACTTACCGGTGAAAATGGTCATAGTGGTTAGTTGATTCAAGTTTCACAATGATAAGACAGCGATATAACAAATATAAAGTGCTCAATACGTGAGTAGAGCAAATTTATTATAATAATGGTACACAGTAATAACCTACTCGAGTTTCACCATAAGGATCTTCAGAGTTAAATCCACTGGATTAATCAAGATATTGATTAATTGCAGTCGATTGCACGTGTGTATTTTTTTGCGATGACGGTTGGTTATGGATAACCAACCGTCATCGCAAAAAAATACACACGTGCAATCGACTGCAATTAATCAATATCTTGATTAATCCAGTGGATTTAACTCTGAAGATCCTTATGGTGAAACTCGAGAAGGCTATTACTGTGTACCATTATTATAGTATATGTTAAGAGGAATTACGGGTTTAAAGGGGGGCTCTTAAATCTCCCAGTTGTAGGCAAATTCTTCGGACGAAAGAAGACAAACACACAGTGGAAATTTAATACATGTATTGACAAATAATACAAGGACTTGTTGCAAATTTTAATGGCATTTGCTACCAGACTTATCTGTGGGGTGAAATATTGTTCGATGGAGAAGTGGCACTAACAAGGGTATTCTGGTCGCTGTGGTTGTAGAGTTCTGTAGAGACGCGTCCGTTTTGTCGGTTCTCGTCCGATAAGTAAAAGTAGGGGATGCTCTTTTAGAAGCTTCTCGCCTGGGTAACTGTTCTTTTAAATGACGGTGGATGGGGCCCTCTTCAAGTAGACTATTTAGGTCCTCAGCCTTCTGACAAGTATGCTGTCGAAACGGCCTTCAGAAAGTATGCTGTTAAAAAACGACTCCGTCCAGGTCGACGGCCTACAGACAAGTGCAGCCCATTTTGGGGGCAAGGTGGTGAGAGCGCTTATTTTTGCGCGTCTCCTCAATAACTGCTCCCTAATAAGTAATGGTTTTGTTTTAATTCTCGTGCCAACCTCCTGTTGGCGAATTTCCCCCTAGCGGCAGGAGGAGATCATTCACTATCGGATTTCCGATAATGTATAGATAGATAGATATAAATAAATAGATACATTACATGTCTCAAGGAATCCTGGGCGTAAAAACAAAATGATATACCATATATTTCCATCGTAGTTGTTCACATGGTAAATATCATAGTATTTATTCTTGAATAACTGGGTTAAAGAATGTGACATATGAAAGAAAAGAAAAGAAAATCCCAATAAGAATCGGCCGGAATCGAAAGCGGTCGGCCCAAATACACACCCCTTTCCCTGGTCGGGAAAGAACATCTCACTTTTTCTATTCATTAAGAGGAATTACGGGTTTAAATCTCCCAATTGTAGGCAAATTGTCCGACAAAGAAGACAAACACACAGTGGAAATTTAATACATGTATTGAAAAATAATACAAGAACTTGTTGCAAATTTTAATGGTATTTGCTACGAGACTTATCTGTGAGTTTAAGTAGTGTTCGTGGAGTAGTGGTGATAACATGGGTATTCTGTCGCTGGTTGGAAAGTTGATAGGACGCTTCTTCGGGTCGTTTCTCGTTCTTCTGTCAGTATGCTATTGTATCCGCCTTATAACGTTTGCTGATACAATGCTTTAGAAGTGAGCTGGTTGTAGAGTTCTGTAGAGACGCCTGTTTTTCACGTCCTTCCTGATAACAGCTCTGTGAAAAGTAAAGTAGGGGATGCTATTTTAGTAGCTTCTCGCCCGGGTAACAGTTCCTTTAAATGACGGAGGATGGGGCCCTTTTCAAGTAGATTATTTATGTCCTCAGCCTTCTGGTAAGTTTGCTGTCGAAACAGCCCTTAGAAAGTATGCTGTGAAAAAATGCCTCCGTCCAGGTCAACGGTCTGTAGATAAGTGTGGAGTTTGATTCTGGCGCCAACCTCCTGTTGGCGATTCGCCCTCTAGCGGCAGGAGAAGATAATTCACTAGCGAATTTCCGACATCCTTGCCTACCCTGCCCGTGAGGTGGTACGGTCTATCGCCTGGGTCTGCCTGTCTGTATATCTCTCTTTAACTCCTCTCTCTCTACGAGAGTAAGTATAGTAGTGTTTAAGTTGTATAAATATTTGCTGTGAAAATAAAAAAAAAGGGAGGTCGATTTAATTGTCAAGACATGTTCTATCTCTCTGTCGCTATGGTTGTCACATATATACCCGTTTGGACCTAAACCAGGAGAAAAACACTTTTTTTGCAACGTGCCGGGTAATGTTGTTTGGTTTGTTTTGTTTTACGGCATATCAACCTCAGTGGGTCATTTAATGCCGATAAAGTTTTGAAATAAATCAATTCTTAATGGATAATACAATATTTTTTATAAATACATTTTTCTATTTAACCCATAGATGGGACCCTGACAGGTACTACCACTCAGGTCAGAGTGGACCAGGGAGCAATGGTGATGAAGGGGTGCTCCACATTCCCCAAACCTCCAAAACTGGAACCTCACCATCAGATAGAGTTTAACGTCATTCCCAGGACATGTAGACCCGCAGCCACCACCTTCTAGCACCCATATGATAAAAAGGGGTTGGGGCTTGCCATAAGGGCAATAGGGTTGGGAAAACCATATAGGTGCTAGGGCTTGACGTGACCAGCCGATTGATCGGAGGGGGCCTCTCCGACCGCCCGTCTAGCCCAAGATAGGGCTAAAGTGGAGTATTGCAGGTCATGAACTGCTCATCCACCTGGGCTCTATCCTTAAGCATCACGGGTCATCACCCACTGCCAACAGGTGGCCCCATTGGAGGAGTCTTACCCCTCTGCAGAGGTGCATTCTAATGCCCCACCGACAGGGCGGGGGTAATGTTGTGGTTGCGACATCAGGAGTGATTTTGGTGTGGGGCTATCTCTATTCCGAGCATAGCATAATTGGGAGCTTACAATAAGCGTACAATAAACGGGATTACCTAAACTATAGGTATAAAATAACCCTAGACTCCTTGATATGCCGTTAAAAATCAATCAAATTGAGTTTATTTGTGAATCAATTTAACAAAACTTTCAATCGTATATTTAAAGAATATTTGGGAGATATGGAATGAAGTGTTGAATGGGTTAAATCGAACTTAACGGACCTAAATTCCACCATCGTATGTCACCCTGCCGAAAGAAAAGAAAATACCAAAAATCAGGGAATTAACCGAATTTAATGAAATTTTCAGTGTTGATATATTAAGGAATAAAAAAAATACAATGCACCAGTTATTTTATTTAGAAACTTTTACATTTTTTCAGGTCAGTTAACTTTAGACCACGTATCTTTGAGAATCTGTGTTACGCCTCAAATTTTCAATGTTGATACATTAATGAATAAAAGATATAATGCACCAGTTATCTTATTTAAAAACTTTTACATTTTTTCACGTCAGTTAACTTTGAACCACGTATCTTTGAGAATCTGTGTTACGCCTCAAATTTTCAGTGTTGATACATTAATGAATAAAAGATATAATGCACCAGTTATTTTATTTAAAACTTTTACATTTTTTCACTTCAGTTAACTTTGAACCACATATCTTTGAGAATCTGTGTTATGCCTTAAAGATATGTGGTTCAAATTAACTGTATGTCACCCCATCGAAAGAAGAAAAAAAATCAGGGAATCAACCGAATTTAATGAAATTTTCAGTGTTGATATATTAATGAATAAAAGATATAATGCACCAGTTATTTTATTTAAAAAGTTTTACATTTTTTTCAGGTCAGTTAACTTTGAACCACGTATCTTTGAGGTGTAACACAGATTCTCAAATTTTTATTTTTTTCAAGGCATTTTTATAGTAAAAATCATTGACCAATGCAATTTTTATAGTAAAAATCATTGGCCAATGCATTTTTATAGTAAAAATCATTGGCCAATGTATCTTTATAGTAAAAAATCATTTCCAATGCATTTTTATAGTAAAATCATTTCCAATGTATCTTTATAGTAAAAATCATTTCCAATGCA
Organism: Doryteuthis pealeii; assembly: GCA_023376005.1. NCBI lineage: Eukaryota > Metazoa > Mollusca > Cephalopoda > Myopsida > Loliginidae > Doryteuthis > Doryteuthis pealeii. The sequence goes on along the minus strand of CM042177.1, from coordinate 19,774,135 downwards.
TTTTTTATAAAAATCATTTCCAATGCATTTTATAGTAAAAATCATTTCCAATGTATCTTTATAGTAAAATCATTTCCAATGCATTTTTATAGTAAAAATCATTTCCAATGTATCTTTATAGTAAAAATCATTTCCAATGCATTTTATAGTAAAAATCATTTCCAATGCATTTTTATAAAAAAATCATTTCCAATGTATCTTTATAGTAAAAATCATTTCCAATGCATTTTATAGTAAAAATCATTTCCAATGTTTTTATAGTAAAAATCATTTCATATCTTTATAGTAAAAATCATTTCCAATGCATTTTATAGTAAAAATCATTTCCAATGCATTTTATAGTAAAAATCATTTCCAATGTATCTTTATAGTAAAAATCATTTCCAATGCATTTTTATAGTAAAAATCATTTCCAATGCATTTTATAGTAAAAATCATTTCCAATGCATTTTTATAGTAAAAATCATTTCCAATGTATCTTTTATAGTAAAATCATTTCCAATGCATTTTTATAGTAAAAATCATTTCCAATGTATCTTTATAGTAAAAATCATTTCCAATGCATTTTAGTAAAACATTAATGCATTTTTATAGTAAAAATCATTTCCAATGCATTTTATAGTAAAAATCATTTCCAATGCATCTTTATAGTAAAAATCATTGGCCAATGGCCAATGCATTTAGTCAGTTAACTTTAAACCACGTATCTTTGAGGCGTAAATCCAGACTGCCTTGTATTAATGAAGAATATTTTACCCTCCATCCCCAGTTATTCGACTTGGCCGTGTAAATAGCGAGTGAATTATTACCGTACCAATAGCAATAATAATAATAATGATAATAATAATAATGATAATAATAATAATAAAGGCTCGACATCTGTTCAGGGTGGATCGCGTTTTGCAATAAATAAAAACGAGGGTACCCGCCTTTGTGTGTGTGTGTGTGTGTGTGTGTGTGTGTGTGTGATATTATGGGGCATGCCCCCTAATTGGGTCAGAGTTGATGGGTCTTTTGATCGGGTCAAGCCTGAATATGGGAAGGGTCTCTCTCTCTCTCTCTCTCCTTCTCTCTCTCTCTCTCTCTCTCTCTCTCTCTTCTTTTATTGTTAAAAAATAAATAAATAAAAAATGGCCGAGATGAGACAGCTAGAGGCGTAGTAAATAATTATGGAAAGAAAATAACCAAAGTTTCAAAGCAGACACAAAAGAAGCAAAAAAAAATTAATGGCTGCTTTAAAAAAAAAAACTTTGTAGAAGGAATAAGGGGAAATCTAAATAAATTCTTATTTTATTTCCTTTTTATCAGTACTTTCTTTAGAGTCGCATTGTTCCCGTTGATGAATGTCGTCTGCTTTTTTCCATTTGTCTGTCGAAATGCATAATTTTGTCACGGATTTTTATGGGTGTGTACCCTTGTACAAACGTGTGTATATGTCCGTGTATAAATGCAAACGCGTATATAGCTGTGTAGCCATGCGTGTTTCATGGCCTAACACGGTGTTAAATAATGACACATTAGCCAGACAAAGGCCGGACATTGATTTTTCTTCAAATTGAATTCTCCTAAAAAAAAACAAAAAAACAATATGGCGGACTGTGAAGTAATCTGTTTTAATACGCGAGAGGCGTGTGGTGTAATGGCTACCGTCATAGGAAATGGACACGGCGAGACGAGTTAAAATCCTGGACGAGGCTGTTTGCATTTCACATAGCGCTAATACTCCTTGGAAAGCTATGAATCCAACTATTCTCCATCTAGCTATGGATGAATAGTAGGACAGGCTGGGATTTTTAACCTTGACCAGACAACCAGTCTAGGAGGATAAAAACTTTGAATGAATGAATGAAAGAAAGAGAGGGGGAGGGAAAGGGGGGAGAGTCAATGGAATCCGGGATTTCACCATAAACTTCCGTTAATTGGCGATGAATTCCCATCTAGTTTTTTTTGTGCGTCAGGGCCCCAGGACGCGTACCTATCAGCATCTCTAGTAATGTAACGTGTCATCTAGTACAGGGCTTGATAAACAGGGGTTGGCCCCAGGGTCAAATATCTGAAGTGTTTGATTGACGGCTGAGAAATCAAAAGATCTAAGCCAATACGTAAATTGAATCAAATAGGAAGAAAAAACAAAACAAAAAAACTAACGTTTGGGAACCACGGATGCGCGCTTATTGATTGGCTGAAGTAGGTCACATGACCAGCAACAAAAGTTTGTTGTGATTTTTTTGAAAAACAAAAAAAAAAAACAAACAAAAAAAACAGACGGGCGTTTAGATCCTTTTAGATGAGCATTGGAGGGAGAGTTCAACATAATCTGAAAGAGGTCACGTGTTCAGAATGAGAAAAACGTCCGATTTTGTTGCTTTTTTAAAAAAAAACTTTCTTTAATGATTTTTTGACAATGAAAAACAATCAGAGGTTTCGCCCCCCCCCTATTTTGGTGGGTTGTGGGGCGAGGAAGAATACGAAAAGAATTTTCTATTCCCCATGAAATGACGGTTAGAAACTCACAGAAAAGGTCGGTATGATCAAATTAAAAAATCAAGTAATAATCATAAGAACCAAATTAAATGTGTGTTTGGCAACTGCTTTCGTTACACGGACTGGTAAAAAGAAAAGACAGGATCTTTGGTATAAAAGGTTTGGGAGAAAGAAAGAAAGAAAGAAAGAAAGAAAGAAAGAAAGAAAGAAACCTAAAGAGAAAGAAAAAAAAGGAAAGATAAAACAAAATCGTAAGAGAAAGAAAGACAGAATGAAAGAAAGAAAAGAGATCGGAAAGAAAGAAGAAGAAAGATATAAAGCTTAAAGAGAAAGAAAAAAGGGAAGACAAAACAAAGAAAGAAGAAAGACAGAAAAAGAAGAAAAGAGAAAAAGAAAGAAAGAATAAAGCTTAAAAGAGAAGAAAAAAAAGGAAGATAAAACAAAATTATAAGAGAAAGAAAGACAGAATGAAAGAAAGAAAGAGATCGGAAAGAAAGAGAAAGAAAGAATAAACTAAAGAGAAAGAAAAAAAAAGAGAAAGATAAAACAAAATTGTAAGAGAAAGAAAGACAGAAATGAGAAAGAAAGAGATCGGAAAAGAAAGAAAGAAAGAAAAGAATAAACTTAAAGAGAAAGAGAAAAAGGAAAGATAAAACAAAATCGTAAGAGAAAGACAGAATGAAAGAAAGAAAGAAAAGAATCGGGAAAGAAAGAGAAAGAAAGAAAGAAAGAAAGAAAGATAAAGAAAGAAAAAGGAATATAAAACAAAATCATAAGAGAAGAAAGAAGAAGAAAGAAAAAGAGATCGGAAAGAAAGAAAGAAAGAGAAGAAAAGAAAGAAAGAAGAAAGAAGAGATCCGAGAAAGAAAGAAAGGAAAGAGGAAGAAGAATATAGGAATAAGGGGTTGGGAGAATTGGAAAGGAAGAAGAAAGAAGATTATAAAGAAGAAAATAAGAAGGGGCGGTTGAAGGAAAGAAAGAAAGAAAGAAAAGAGATCCGAGAAGAAAGAAAAGAAATTGGAAAAGGAAAGAAGAAAAGAAATTATAAAGAAGAATAAGAAGGACCGTTGAAGGAAAAAGAAAGAAAGAAAGAAAGATCGAGAAGAAAGAAAAGAAATTGGAAAGGAAAGAAGAAAAAAAATTATAAAAGAAAAAATAAGAAGGGACGGTTGAAAGAGAAAGAAAGAAAGAAAGAAAGAAGATCCGAAAAGAGAAATAAATTGGAAAAGGAAAGAAGAAAAAAATTATAAAAGAAGAAAATAAGAAGGGACGGTTGAAGGAAAGAAAGAAAGAAAGAAAAAGAGATCCGAGAAGAAGAAAAGAAATTGAAAAGGAAAGAAGAATAAAGAAGAAAAATGAGTAGGGTGGGTTGAAAGAAAGAAAGAAAAAAAAAGAGAGAAAGAAAGAAAAGAAAAGGATGAAAAAGAGATCAGAGAAAGAAAGAATCGAAGAAAGAAAATGAGAAGGGTTGGTTGAAGATGTTGAAAAAGAAAGAATTCCGTTAGATTTTTGATTTTTTTCATCTTCTTTCTTAACGGCTTTTGAGTTATGTCCAGGAGCAAAAGCCACCACGACACACCTGCGACCTTTACTTTTAATAATGACCATCTTAAAACCTTTATGTAAATACGAATAAGAACTTCTAGTTTAAGAAGGGGGGTAACAATGAGAGAGATAAAGAAAGAATGAGAGAGGGTGAGAGAGAGAGGGGGTGAGTGAGAGAGAGAATGGGGTGGCAAATTCAGAATAATCCGAAAGAATAAAAGATTTACGGAGAAGGAATATAGGAAGGAAAGAAGATGAGAGAAAGAAGAAAGAGAAAGAGAAAGAAGAAGAGAAAGAAAAAGGAGAAAAGATAGAAAAAGAGATTGGAGAAAGAAAGAAAGAAAGAAAGAAAGAAAGAAAGAAAGAAAAAGAATGAAAGAAAGAAAAAAAGAGAAAAATTAAAGAGATAAAATCTGAGATCGCAAGAAGAAAAAGAAGAAGGAAAGAAAAGGGAAAGAATGAAAAGAGAGAATTGAAAAAGAATGAAAGAAAGAAAGAAAGAAAGAAAAGAGAGAAAGAAAGAGAGATAAAATCTGAGATAGCAAGAAGAAGAAAAGGGAGGAAAGAAAAGGGGAAAAGAAATGAAAAGAGAAAAGAAAATTGAAAAAGAATGAAAGAAAGAAAGAAAGAAAAAGAGAAAAAAGATCTGAGAAAGAAAGAAAAAAGGAATGAGAAAGAAAGATGAAGAAGAAAAAAGAAAGAAAGGAAAATACATCGGAGTAAGAAAGAAAAAGAAATCGAGAAAAAAAGAGAGAAAGAAAGAGATCTGAGAAAGAAAGAAAAAGAATGAAGAAAGAAAGAAAAAAATGAAAGAAAGAAAAAAAATAATGAAAGAAAGAGATAAAGGAAAGAGAAAGAGAAAGATAGGAGAAGAAGAGAACAAAAAAAAGAATAGATCGAAAGAAGAATGAAAGAAACAAAAAAAAAGAATAGATCGAAGAAAGAATGAAAGAAACAAAAAAAAAGAATAGATCGAAGAAAGAAAGAAAAAAGAAAAGAGAATGAACAAGAATGAAAGAAAATAGAAGAAAGGAAGATATCTGAGAAAAGAAAGAAAAGGAAAAGAAAGGAAAAAAGATCGAAAAGAAAGAAAAAAGGAAAATGGAATGAAAAAGAATGGAAATAGAAGAAAAAAAAGGAAGAAGGAAAAGAAAGAAAAGGAGATTGGAGAAAGAAGAAAGAAAGAAATTGGAAAAGAAAAATATGAACTAGGAGGAAGAGAAAAAAGACAGAGAGAGAGAGAGAAGAGAGAGAGAGAGAGAGAGAGAGAGAGAGAGAGCGAAAAGAGGGATGGCGAGAGAAAAGGCAGATAAAGTAGAAAGAAAGAGATACTAGGAAGTGAAAAAAGCGAAAAAGACAATAGAAAGAGAGAGTGAGAAAGAAAGAAGAAAAAGAAAGAAAGAAAGACAAGAAAATAAAAATAAAAAAGAGAGAAAGACAAAGTAGGAGAAGAAAAATTGAAAGAAAAATGACGAAGAGTAGCAGAGAGAGAGGGTGGAGACAAAATAGGGAGGGGCGAGAGAGAGAGAGAGAGAAGAGGGGGAGGACGAGAGAAAGGCAGATAAAGTAAGAGAAAGAGATACTAGGAAGTGAGAAAAAAGCGAAAAAGGACAAATAGAAAAGAGAGAAACAAAAGAAAAAAGAAAGTGAAAAGAGAGCAAGAGAAAGAGAGAAAGAGAAAAGAGAAAAAGACAAAGTAGCGAGAAAAGAGAAAGAGAAAAGTATGTAAAGAGAAGGAGAGAGGGGTGAACGAAACAGACAGATAGAAAGCAGAGAGAGAGAGAGGGAGAGAGAGAGAAAGAGAGAGAGAGAGAAAGACAAAGTAGAGCGAGAAAAATAGAAAAGAGAAAAGTCTGTAAAGAGAAAGGAGAGAGGGGGTGAAGACAAACAACAGACAGATAGAAAGACAGAGAGAGAGAGGAGAGAGAAGAGAGGAGAGAAAAGACAAAGTAGAGCGAGAAAGAGAAAGAGAAAAAGTATGTAAAGAGAAAGGAGAGAGAGAGGGGTGGTGTAAACAAACAAACAGACAGAGAGAGAGAGCGGGGAGAGAGAAAGAGAGAGAGAGAGAGAGAGAGAGAGAGAGAGAGAGAGAGAGAGAAGAGAAAGAACGTATGAAGGAAGAAATAAAAACATTGAAAAATACTTTTTTCTTCTTCAAATTGACATACAATGACTGAAGATTACTTATTTTTTTTGTAAACAAAACCTTTCGTCTAACAAAAGAGGCGGATCCAGACCCACCAGTTTGAAAAGTGAGTAAAAAGAGAATCTAGAATTTCGTAATTGATGCTAGCCAAGTATTATTCACTTATAACAGTTGAGTGAACTCAAAGTTCTGCCCATTTTTTAAGTTGTAGATAGGCATTCACAAAACCCACGCACTAACAGAGCTCGGGTGGCTTTTTTTTTACGTTAGACCAAATCGCGCCACAATTAAAAGGGAATTTCGAAATGTTTTCTAGAGGTTTAAAAAATGAAATAAAAAGAAATAAAAAGGAGAAATAAAGAAGAAGAAGAAGACGAAGAAGAAATAAAGAAGAAGAAATAAAGAAGAAGAAGAAGAAGAAGAAGAAGAAGAAGAAATAAAGAAGGAGGAAAAGAAATAAAGAAGGAAAGAAATAAAGAAAGAAGAAGACGAAGAAAAGAAATAAAGAAGAAGAAGGAAAAGAAATAAAGAAGAAGAAAGAAGAAGAAGGAGAAATAAGAAGAAGAAGAAGAAGAAGAAGAAGAAGAAGAAGAAGAAATAAAGAAGAAGGAAGAATAAAGAAGAAGAAGACGAAAGAAAAGAAATAAAGAAGAAGGAAAAGAAATAAAGAAGGGAAAGAATAAAGAAGAAGAAGAAGAAGAAGAAGAAATAAAGAAGAAGGAAAAGAAATAAAGAAGAAGAAGAAGACGAAAGAAAAGAAATAAAGAAGAAGAAGAAGGAAAAGAAATAAAGAAGAAGAAGAAATAAAGAAGGAAAATGAATAAAGAAGAAGAAGAAATAAAGAAGAAGGAGAAGAAATAAAGAAGAAGGAAAATGAATGAATGAGAAGAAGAAGGAAAATAAATAAAGAAGAAGAAGGAAAAGAAATAAAGAAGAAGGAAAATAAATGAATGAGAAGAAGAAGGAAAGAAATAAAGAAAAGAAGGAAAGAAATAAAGAAGAAGAAATAAAGAAGAAGGAAAAGAATAAAGAAGAGAAAATGAATGAATGAGAAGAAGAAGGAATAAATAAAGAAGAAGGAAAAAGAAATAAAGAAGAAGAAATAAAAAGGAAAATATAGAAGAAGAAAATAAATGAGAAATAGAGTAAAAGGGGCAAAGAATAAGAAAGAAAGAAAAAAGAAAGAAAAGAAAGAAAAGAAGAAAGAAAGAAAAAGGAGAGATTAAGGAGGAGAAGAAATAAAAAAGGAGAAATAGAGAAGAAGAAAAAGAAATAAAGAAAAAGAACGAAAATACAAAAGAGGAAAAGAAATAAAGAAAAAGAAAAGAAAAGAAAAGAAAGTAAAAGAATGAAAAATAAAGAAGAAAAAGAAATAAAAAATAAGGAAAAGAAAAAAGAAAAAGAAATAAAGAAAAAGAAGGAAAAGAAAATAAAAAAAGAAAAAGAAGAAAAAGAAAGGAAAATAAAAAGAAAGAAAAAAGAAAGAAAAATAAAAAGAAGAAGGCAAAGAAATAAAGAAGAAAAAGAAAGAACAGATAGAAAGACAGATAGAAAGACAGAGAGAGAAAGAGAGAGAAAGAGAGAGAGAGAAAGGGAGAAAGACAAAGTAGAGCGAGAAAAAGAGAAAGACAAAGTATGTAAAGAGAACGGAGAGAGAGAGGGGGTGTAAGACAAACAAACAGACAGATAGAAAGACAGAGAGAGGGGGGAGAGGAGAGGGGAAGAGAGAGAGAGAAAAGAGAGAAAGAAAAAGTAGAGTGAGAAAGAGAAAGAGAAAAGTATGTAAAGAGAAAGGAGAGAGAGGGGGTGTAAGACAAACAGACAGATAGAAAGACAGAGAGAGAGAGGGGGGGGAGAGAAGGAGAAAAAGAGAGAAAGACAAAGTAGAGCGAGAAAAAGAGAAAGAGAAAGTATGTAAAGAGAACGGAGAGAGAGAGGGGGGTGTAAGACAAACAAACAGACAGATAGAAAGACAGAGAGAATGGGAGAGAGAGAGGGGAAGAGAGAGAGAGAAAGAGAGAGAAAGACAAAGTAGAGTGAGAAAAAGAGAAAGAGAAAAGTATGTAAGAGAAAGGAGAGAGAGAGAGGGGGTGTAAGACAAACAAACAGATAGAAAGAACAGAGAGAGAGAGGGAAGAGAGAGAAAGAGAGAGAGAGAGAGAAAAAAAAAAAAAGAAGACAAAGTAGAGCGAGAAAAAGAGAAAGAGAAAGTATGTAAAGAGAAAGGAGAGAGAAAACGAAGAAGAAAGAAAAGAAGAAGGCGAAGAAGAACGCTGCGAATAAGAAGGTGGAGGAGGCGGCGAAGAAGAATGATGATGATGATACGGATGATGATGATGATGATGACACTGATGAGATACGAGGAACATAAACACCTCGATACAACAAGTGAGTAGTAAGACACCACTTCGGTCTGGACTGACTGACTGTCAGTTCGTGAGGCTTTTTCAAAATAACGGTATTATGGCCGATAAAAGAAAGAAAAGGACGACAGATGGTTATTAGCCTGAGTCGGAAGAAAGGGGTTGTTTTTTTTTGTTTTTTTTTATAACACGGTAGAAAACACCAATACTTAGAGGTCAAAACAAGAAACCCTATAATCTAAGAAATAAAATATATGGCCGATGCCTTGGGTTAATTTAAACCACATGTTATCCCCACAACCAGAGGAACGGGGGTTATAATCCATCTACAATATCTCACATAAATAAGTAGGCCTATATTTTTTTTTTAATAACAAGGGTAATAAAGGACTATTTGCTCGTAATTCTTACCAAAATAAAATAAACTGAATC
>CM042177.1:19736986-19765065 GCA_023376005.1 Doryteuthis pealeii | reverse complement strand
AAAGGAGAAGGAGGATATTGTCAGATTGGTCTTGCGTGGTGTAGTGGTGTTTTTCAGTAATCCGCTCAGTGAAACAAAGTTAAAATACTCAGGGAAGAGGAGATCGATTCCACTGTCTTTCCAGCGGGTATCGTAGTTTTTTGTCCTATCCGCTACCAGCTAACTATCGTAGAACAATGGATTGAGAGAATTAATATATTGATATAAAGGCAACGACGGGACAAATTGAAGGGGATCCGGCTTATTAAAATCACGGCTTTTAAGAGGCCTATCCCTGTCGAATGGCTTGGGGCGGCCTGTAATATTGCGTAGATAATTCACGGGCCTCAAGTGGATGGGTAAGCCCTCCATCGAATGTGGCCAAAATCGATTGTTAGTCTGATTGAGGTTGGGTGGCCTTATTCGACTCATGATGCGTGAGGACGCGTGGGAATACTCCTATGGCTGCAACACTAACATCCCACCAATGCGAGACATCTCTGTCACGTACTTAGTCAGAATAAATGCAAAATATGAGTACTCGTCAGTAGTGAATCTAGCTTAGCTTACTGAAGCCTCACTATCCCGGCGAGCTCTTGGAAAGCGGCCTCCTCAGATCAATCGCGCTAGTCACGTCAAGCCCTAGCACCTATATGATTGTCCAACCCTATTACCCTTATGGCAAGCCCGAACCCTTTTTGGCCAAACTTGCAAATCGGTCGGAAAATTAAAACATATTACAGGTTGACCCAGAAAAAACAGAACCCAAATTATTTCTTTATTTTCCCATTAAACTAACCCTAACCCTAACCCTAAACCCCCCTAGTTGAAATTAACAGTTTTATTACAAAATTTGTGGGTTCTGTTTTTTTCTGGGTTACCCTAATTTTCCGACCGATTTACAAGTTAAGTCATAAATTGACCCCGTGTCACATCCTGTTCGTGTGGAGGGGTTGGTTAATACACACAGATATATATATATGAAGTTAAGTAAACAAACAAATGTGTTTATTTTTTATATGGCTTTAAGCCGACAATTTAAGCACATATCCTAAATATATATATATATATATATATATAGCTCAGTCGGTAGAGCGTTCGGCTAAAAACCACAAGGTTTCTAGTTCGATACCGGTCCCCGCCAACTCAGCGTATGGAGTAGTACAGGGGATCTGTGCGGTAAAGTAAGGAGCTGGTGGTAGGTGTGGCGCTCCACCTCAGATGCTAAAAACAAATCTCCTATGGTCTAGCGCTATTGAAAAGGAGATAGACTCCCTTGCCTGACTGGCTGATACCCGACTTTAGGCCCGCCCGCGTCGACTTTAAAAAAACTTTAAATATAAACAATAAGTAAAATGATTTTAAAATCATATATATATATATATATAATATATAATATATATATATATATATATAATATAATATATATAGTATATATATATATATATATATATATATATATATATATATATATATATATATATATATATATATATATATAAACAATAAGTAAAATGATTTGAAAATCGACTAACCTGTTGTTCACTTCTTGGATTTCTTCGGGGTGGTAAATTCCTTTTTATCCTTTTTGTCTGTTAATCCCAAAAAAATCCACAAGAAATATTTGTTAACGAGAAAAAGATAATCCACACACCGGTTACACTGTCAGTTCCTTCTCGGCTGCACAAATATCAATATTATATTTTATTTCCTTTCATTTTCTTAAGACAAATATTTGTAGGATTTATTTACCGTTTCAAAAATCCATTTGAAAATCTCGTCCAACAACGGTACCGACAAAATTTACATAAACTGTCACAACAGAAAAATAAATAATAATAAAAATAAAAATAAAAAGTATAAAGAAAAGAATATAGTCTTTCTTCAAATGATTGAAACTTTGGTGTGTTTTTTTTTAAATTGACAAAAAAATAAATAAATAAAAAATCGGTTAACTATTTAAAAAAAAAAAGAAAGGACAAATATTAGGGTTTATTTACTGTTTCAAAAATCATTTGAAAACTTCGTCCAAACAGTACCGACAAAATTTACATAAACTGTCGCACAGAAAAATAAATAAATAAATAAAATTAAATAAAATAAAAAGTATGAAGAAAAAAATATAGTCTTTCTTCAAATGGTTTAAATCTTCGGAATTTTTTTAAAAAATTAACTAAAAAAAAAAAATATCTGTTAACTATTTTAAAAAAAGAAAAAAGTTAACGCTCGTCCCTAGCAGTAAGATATCTGGTGAGTCCTTGTTAAGCGTATATCTTTCAATAACGAAACCCAGGACTGAATTTCAGACTCGCTTAAATGATGGAACAGTAACACCACTGATGAATTTAACGGCGGCTGGGTACGTACGAAAGAGGGTGGAGCTAGCTGAAAAGGAAGAAAAAAAGTAGTGGTTGTTTTGAAAAGGCTTTTGAATGTAGATTTTACGAGAGAAAAGGAAAGAGAGGCGACCTAGAGTTTGCGCTCTTAACCCCCCATCATTCGTATACTACATCCTTGTTCGGGTAGACAGTGAATTCAGGAGCGTAATTGGTTGACTTCTTATTTAGGTCGGAAAATTAAAATGGAAAGTTTTTTGGTGGTACCCAATGACAGTTTAACCACAGTCTATGAGTTAACATTTTACGAATTGGGTTACGGTTTTAGGGGATTAAGGTTGTTTTTAATTACATATTGCTTAAAAAAATAAACAACAAAAAAACCAAATTACTATACATTTAATATTGAAAAATATTTTTTTAAACTAAGTTTAATTGAAATTATACATTGCAATACTAACACAAACAACTGTCTCAATAATAGATTCAATAATTAATTTCAATGGTTAATTAAATGTATAGTAATTAAATTATAGTAAAAAAAACAACCTTAATCCCCTAAAACCGTAACCCAATTCGCAAAATGTTAATTCATAGACTGTAGTTAAACTGTCATTGGGTAGCACCAAAAAACTTTCCGTTTTAATTTTCCGACCTAAATCAGAAGTCAGCCTTTTTACCTTAGTCTACTAGATAGATGTTAGTGGAATATGAAATGAAGTCCAATGTATATATTTTTAATGGCTAAACTAAGTTTAATAAACTTGCAAATCGTCGTCAAAATTAAAACGGAAACTTATTTGGTGGTGCCCCATGACAGTTTAACTAACTACAGTGTATGAATTAGCATTTTGCGAATTGGGTTATGGTTTAGGGGTTTGGGGATTGGTGTTTTTAATTACTTTTAAAAAGACAACAACATAAAACCCTAAATTATTATACATTTAATGTTGGAAAATATTAAAATATTAAAATACATTTTTTTTTTAAATTGTTCTAAACGACGTCTTCTTCGCACCCCCCCTTATATCTCCCGGCAAGAAAGAAAAAAAAAATAAATAATACGTGCCTAGGCATTAAGAAGTCAACAGTCAAGAAATGGATAAGCGCTTAGAAAGTTTGGTTCAGCTAAGTTTGTTTTAATATTTCTTTATAGGAAGACTAATGTATATAATTTTATGTGCAGCATTTTGCCTTTTTAACTTTGACTAACACAATTAATTTTGAGTTCGATTCTCGATAATCTAAAATGGTACTTCTGGACTTATACTAAGTTAAAACTTAGTTTTTTTTTGTTTTTTTTTTTCCCGGTGTGGTGGACCCGTAGATCTCATCAGATCATCCACCTGCGTTCCCCAAAGTCTCCCAGTCATCTTGCCTCGGCTTGTCACTGATACTTGACTTTGGGGAAGGAGAGCATGCGGTGCGTGTCGCACAAGCGCACAACATGTAAAACAAAACACGTGCAGATATTTCTACAAGTCTAAGTGTGATGGAGGAATGGTGAGGAGCGCAGGCCTGACGGAATGGAAGCATGCAGATGTAAATCTACATACGGCGTGATTCGTGACGTACTTAACGTCACTGCTTGCCGATTGAACAGCAACATGCCTCGGTGAGGATGTGGGTGATTGAGCAGCCCCTTGGTTAACACTGTTCACCCAGCTATCTGGGAAGTGTCTAGGAAAGGTGACCTAAACAAATGCCGCTTTATCTATCAAGCTGGCCAGAAACCAACGCCTCGTCCACCTTAGCTGGGCGAAAACTAGAAAATACAACACAAAACAATGCTAAGAATAGCCACCTGGAATGTCTCGACACCTCCCGATCTTGAGAGATTGGGGAAACCCCAAACTACGTACTGGTATCGTTACAGGGAAGCATCTCAATAAGGGGCAGACATTGATGCTCTTGCGGAAATCAGCTTCAGCTATAAGGACCAATTGACAGAAGGGGGTGGGCTGGATACACATCCTCATGGAAGACAGGTCGATGGTAGCTGTAAGAAGTCTAAGGTAAGGTGACCCGAGCCCTCCATTCTGAAGTGACACATGACGGATGCCATGGAAACATTTCCTACAGTTGAAGTCTGACCTGTGTGGCAGGGCCTGTATGTCGAGGGTTTCATGTGTGACAGGGTACACAAAACAAGCTGGATCCGTGGGCCATCTGCGTGCTCACAACTGCTCACAACTGAACTACTTGTAGAAATGGCCTTATTCCGTCAAGAAGCGGCAATCACCATATATATATATATATATATATATATATATATATATATATATATAGATAGATAGATAGATAGATAGATAGATAGATAGATAGATGTATAAAAACGCACGTGTGTGTGTGTGTTGTTGTAGAATCCTTCACACAAAATCCCCAAAATATATATTATATATATATATATATATATAATATATATAATATATATTTTGGGGATTTTGTGAGGACTCCACACACACAACACACACACACACAATATATATATATATATATATGGATTATGTGTGTGTGTGTGTATTAAGTCCTTCTCACAAAATCCCAAAAATATATATCATAGACTATATTTTTGGGATTTTTGTGAGAAGGGCTCCACACACACACACACACACACACACACACATATATATATATATATATATATATATATATTTTTAAATAGTTTCTTTTATCATGCGTCCCAGAGAGCGCACGGAGACGAGTAGTATGTGAAATTTGACCCCGTCGGTCGCATTCTTCTCTGACTGAGATGCGAGCGCAAGTGGTAGGGTTGTTTGTTTATGTAGGGGTATGTGGGTGTTAGTATGACACCCTGGAAGAGAGATAAAGAGTGGTTAGTAGTAAGTGGTTGAGAGAGAGAGAGAGAGAGAGAGAGGGGGGGAGAGGGAGAGGGAGGGACGAATGAAAGACATTAGGGAGAGTAAATAAAAGCAAGGAAGGAGACACAGTGACGACAGAAAGAAAGACAGACAGACAGAAAGAATAAAGATTAAAGAAAAGAGAAAAAGAAAGTTTTAAAAGTTAACACGGCGATGAAGACTGAGAGAGAGAGAGAGAGAGAGAGAGAGAGAGAGAGAGAGACCAAAAGAAAGAAAAGGGAAATATAAACAAAATCGACAGAGAAAGAAGAAGAAAGAAAGAAAGAAAGAAAGAAAGACTAAAATCTAAAAGAAAAGAAAAGAAAAAAAAGACAGAAAGAAAGAATAAAGTTTAAAGAGGGGAAAAAGGGACGTTTAAAAAAAATCACATGGCGATGAAAGAAAGAAAGAATAAAGACTAAAAAGAAAGAAAAAGAAAAGATAGAACAAAATCCCAAAGCAATGAAGAAAGAAAGAAAGAAAGAAAGAAAGAGAAAAGAAAGAAAGAAAGGGGAAAGAGAGAAAGAAAGAAGAAAGAAAGAAAGAAAAGAAAGAGAAAAAAGAAGAAAGAAAGAAAGAAAGAAAGAAAAAGGTTAGAAAGAAAGAAAGAGGAAAGAGAGAAAGAAAAAAGAAAGAAAGAAAGAAAAAAAAGAGAGAAGAAAGAAAGAGGAAGGAAAGAGAAAAGGAAAGAAAAATGAAAGAGAGAAAGGGAAAGAGAGAAAAAAGAAAAAGAGGGAAAGAGAAAGAAAGAAAAGAGAAAAACAGACAGAAAGAAAGAATAAAGTCTGAAGTAATATATATATATATATATATATATATATATATATATAGAGAGAGAGAGAGAGAGAGAGAGAGAGAGAGAAATAATTAAACCAAAAGTGTAAGGAAATATAGGGGGGGAAACAAGAGAAAGAAAGAAATAAAGAAAGAAAATGAAAGAAATAAAGAAAAGAAGAAAGAAAGAAAGAAAGAAAGAAAGAAAGAAACTAAAAGACAAGCCTTATGAATAAAAGATTGGACAGAGTTCGTAAAAGCAAACATTGGAGCCTATAAATTTCAAGTTGGGTGAATAGACTCCATTCCTTAAAATCAGTGTATTAAATTGTAATTAAGAATTTATCTTCGACGTTTATTAAACACTCATTAACATGATCAACAACAAAGAATCACTGTCAAGAATAGAACAATAAATATTCTGTCATCTCACTTGTGCGAAGGAATCGGGCATCAGTTAAATCAAACGGCGGTAAAAGAACATAAAACAATGATATCTATCTATTAATAATGGAGATTCGCTTCCAGTTTTTGTCTGTAACAAAAATTACGTCACTGTTTACGTCACATTACCCAAAATCGTCATAACATAGTGTTGTACCGGCCGTTCCTACAGTGGAGAATATACACCGGTTCTCACTATAAATAGTGAAACACCGAGTAAAAGGTTGTACTGTTACCGTTTAGCGGCAAGCTAGCCGTTCTTGTACCTTATCGTAAATACACTTGTCTCATTTTACCCTACCTCGACTTGACTTCTTTTTTTACTGTTGAACTAACATCACAACACATAGAATAAATACACTCAAAATTTGAACATGCAACATTAGACAGTCCTCATTGTTTTTTAAAACAAGTTTTAATAAATACATGACTGGTATTATATATCTATATATAGTTTGTTTTATTCTAATACATATTTAAAGTTTACATTTCAAATTGTTTTATTTTTTAATCCTTTAATGAATTTGATGCCTAACGGAAGAAATGAGAAAACAAATGAATGTAATTCCTACTCTGAATCAAGAGTTGGGTTTTCGACGGATGCCCCATACTTACGACCTTGTGTCACATCCTGCCCGTGGTGAACAGGTTGTGTAACTGCAATGTCTTGAATTCCCTGCGTACAACGCCACCTAGCGCCTAACAGGAGAAATGAGGAAACTAAGGAATGTAATTCTTGCACTGAATCGAGAGTTCGGTTTTCGACGGATACCCCATACTTGCAATCTCGTGTCCCATCCTACTGGTGGTGAATGGTTGCATAACTGCAATGTCCTGAATTCCCTGCTTGTGATGCCACCTAGCGCCTAGCGGGAGAAATGTGGTTAGTTAGGAATTTAATTCCTGCTCTGAATCGAGAGTTCGATTCTCGACGAATGCCCCACACTTACGATCTTGTGTCACATCCTGCCCGTGGCGAACGG
Organism: Doryteuthis pealeii; assembly: GCA_023376005.1. Classification (NCBI taxonomy): domain Eukaryota; kingdom Metazoa; phylum Mollusca; class Cephalopoda; order Myopsida; family Loliginidae; genus Doryteuthis; species Doryteuthis pealeii. The sequence continues at coordinate 19,757,688 of CM042177.1, read as the reverse complement.
GTTGTGTAACTGCAATGTCTTGAATTCCCTGCGTACAACGCCACCTAGCGCCTAACGGGAGAAATGAGTGTAACGTAGCGCCTTTTCTTTCACGGCACTAAATAGACATATGTAACGTAGTGGGTTTTTCACTGCGTCTTCAAAATGCACTATTATCGTATTAAGGGGTTAGCAATGTGCGTTCGTTTACAAGCGCAATCTTCCACACGCATAAACTTGGCTTGTTTACTATATCCAAATATCTAGTAGTTCTTCGTCGCTAGTGGCAGGTCAAGGGAGTATCACCTTACGCACGCTGCGTGCCTTTCGTATGAGTATCAAGTTTCACGACCGTTAGTTTTTAGTCACGGTCAATTTGGCTTTCTCCACGGGTGTCTGTCATTCCCATTCACGATACTGTCGTAGTATCTTTCGTCGTAATGGAGAAAATTAATAATACCGTGTTTATTTTTCAGAAGTTTATTGGAATAAAAACTTCACTATAACTTTTGAGAGAGAGAGAGAGTCCCTAATAACATCTCGGCTTAAGAAGAAGTATATTTTAACTGGATTCAACTTAGTTTTAAGTCCTTAGTAAACTACTCGGTGACAAGCTTTTCTTAACAATAATAACAGGCCAGCGCTTTTGGTCTTCAGCGACAACAGTTTACCAAACTCCGTACGGCCTCGACTAACCCTCGATCACTGCCTCTCCGGCCGACTCCTCTAGCTGACTCCAACTGACTGACTCCAACTGACTGACAACCTACTCGTACGGGTTTCTTAAATACTATCTCAAAGTAATTTTCCAGAAAGATCTTTTTTGGAATCATCTAGTTCTTTCTCGAAATAATAGAATATTCTATTCCTTCGAATCATTCTAGTCAAATAGAGTTCACGGCCTTTTAGATCAAAGGACCATTGGTCGTCGAAAAGACTGGATTTTCCTTAAACGTAGACCTAGCGTCACCGAACTCTCATTTAAGTTTTTTTATTTCTTTTTCGGTGATTCTTCAAAGGCCACCCAAGGTATCAGAGGATCGGGAATACATTTTTGTTTTAAGGTTTCTCCGAGTCTGGCACAAGGCCACAAATATAGGTGCTGGGACGGCCATTAAGTAACATGAGGAAACTAAGGAATGTAATTCCCGCACTGAATCGAGAGTTCGATTCTCGACGAATGCCTCATACTTGCCAATTTGTGCCACATCCTACCGGTGACGAACAGGTTGCGTAACTGTAATGACTTGAATTCACCTAGCACCTAACGGGAGAAATGTGGTTAGGGATGTAATTCCTGCACTGACTCGAAAGTTCGATTCTCGATGGATGCCCCATATTTGCGACCTTGTGGCGAATGGGTTGTATAACTGCAATGTCTTGAATTCCCCTGTTTACAATGCCACCTAGCGCTTAACAGGAGAAACTAAGGAATATAATTCCTGCACTGAATCGAGAGTTCGATTTTCGATAGATGCTCCATACTTGCGACCTTGTGTCACACCCTACCCGTGGCGAACGGGTTACATAACTGCAATGTCCTGAATTGCCGAACATAAACGGAAGTTGCTTTTTTTAAATTCGTCGTGTTTGTCCGGAATGTTTGTTCTGCGCATGCGTTACTTGATTTTTCATTGCAGAAAATGGAGACGAGGCGTCGGTGACGTCAAAAAAAAGTGAGGACAGGGAACACGTCATGACCTCAATAAATTAAAAGTGATTTGCTCTCTCAAAAAAAAAAATGAAATGCTTTTTACTTGGGTTTTTCTTTTTTTTCTTTCTTTTCCTTTTTTTTCTTTAAGGGTTGGGGTGGGGGTGAGGAGTAGCTTTCTCGTCATTTTTTTCTTCCTATTTCTCATTTTACTACCTTTTTATTATCTTTCGCCAAGTCGTTGAAAGTTTTCACCACCGCAACCCTTACTATGCCCTTTTCGAGTTCCCCTCTCTCTCTCTCTCTCTCTCTCTCTCTCTCTCTCTCTCTCTCTCTTCTCTCTCTCTCCTCTATCTCTATCTACAGTGATGCTGATAGCTTTTTTTTATTGGTATTTGCTTTGAAACGTGTCCCCGGTGTTGGATCATTTTGTGTATATGAGGCGTGCTGGAATCCACCACTTAAACTTATAGACTTGGCGTGGTCGGTGTGGTCACGTGGATTAAACACCAGCCAATCAACAGCTCGAATACGTGGTTAGTTAACTATTTAATCGCTGATATTGACAGCCGTTCATTTGCACGTTATTCGACGTTGACGAACGGGAAGGTTGGCGAGAGATTGTCATGGATATCCGTGCTAATTGCACGACATGATGATGATGATGATGATGATGATATAATGGTGCAAGTAAGAGATCGTTTTTGTGGCAATCCTTAACTATTTCCTCGTATATTCCTACCATAAAATAAACTGAACCCTCATTTTATATCCGTGTTTTTGCAATAAATGTTTTATTTTTCTTGCACCCGTATTTTACAATACTAAATATATTTTATTTATTTATTTTAATATTCACTTCAATGTGTATATTCTAAAAGTTTTTATTTTGTGAGAATGTTAGTTTTAAAGTGGGGGCTCCTTTTGTTGTTGTATTTCTTTTTTTTTTTTTTTTTGGCTTTGGTACTCTAAAATAAAAACGTCAGATTTTAATCATCGTCGACGAAAAAACAAAATTACGGTCATAAAAGGAGGATCCAATTTATGCTAAATTGTAAAACGAGCCCCCACTTTAAAACTAACCATTCTCACAAAATAATAACTTTTAGAATATACACATTGAAATGAATATTAAAATAAATAAATAAAATATATTTAGTATTGTAAAATAACGGGTGCAAGAAAAATAAAACTTTTATTGCAAAAAGACGGACACAAAATAAGGGTTGAGTTTATTTTATGGTAGGAATTTACGAAGAAATATTTAAGTATTACCGTTTTTGTTATCAGTATTCATTATACCAACACACAGCCTTCTCTGTTTGATATTTTTTGAAAGTGAGTTTTTTTTCCGGTGAGGGTTCATGGGAATTTTTTTTTTTCATTTTTTTTATTTTTTATCCCCACACATTTCTATATAGAGAACACCACTAAGAAGCGGTCTTCAATCGACACTTGTAAACTTACAAGAATATGTCGTTTTTTCCCCTATAATTGAATACTAGTACAAAATTTTAAAAAACACCCTCCGGGCGATGTAAAAATAGATTTTTGAAACATATTGCCTGAGGGTGGAATAAAAAATTCTATCAGCGAGTTTGTACCCTAGTAAGTAAAACCATCAAATTCATTAAAGGATTAAAAAATAAAACAATTTGAAATGTAAACTTTAAATATGTATTAAAATAAAACAAACTATATATAGATATATAATACCAGTCATGTATTTATCAAAACTTGTTTTAAAAAACAATGAGGACTTTCTAATGTTGCATGTTCAAATTTTGAGTGTATTTATTTCATGTTATGACGATTTTGGGTAATGTGACGTAAGCAGTGACGTAATTTTTGTTACAGACAAAACCCGGAAGCGAATCTCCATTATTAATAGAGATTAAAAAATAAAACAATTTGAAATGTAAACTTTAAATATGTATTAAAATAAAATAAACTAAATATAGATATATAATACCAGTCATGTATTTATTAAAACTTGTTTTAAAAAACAATGAGGACTGTCTAATGTTGCATGTTCAAATTTTGAGTGTATTTATTCTATGTTATGACGATTTTGGGTAATGTGACGTAAGCAGTGACGTAATTTTTGTTACAGACAAAAACCGGAAGCGAATCTCCATTATTAATAGATATAAGGCGTCGAAAATTTATTCCATTCTAAATTTGATACTTTTATATTGGGGGTCATTATCGTAAAATACCAGAGGCGCGAATGGTAAAATAAGACTTGTCACATTCGGGTCCCTTCAGAAGAAATTTATGACAATTGAAGGGAGAAAACAATAAAGAGGAAGAAATCTTTGTCGTACAAAGAAAACAATGGACTGTATATTTTTAATTGCAGCTTTTTTTTTTTGTTTTTGTTTTGCTTTGGGTTCTTGAGACGACTGTATCAATTGGAGATTTTATTGCAAAAAGGCCCTACCCCTTTTATTTTTGCCTTTTTTGTAAAAAAGACGGACATTTTGAATTTTATTACCTTTGATATGAACGCTGAAGACGTATAAATAATTCGAGAGTGGACGAACAGACATACACCTCGTCTTCTTCTTCTTCTTCTTCTTCTTCTTCTTCTTCTTCTTCTTCTTCTTCTTCTTATTATTATTATTATTATTATTATTATTATTATTATTATTATTTGCCTTTTTATTGTCTTTTCTTCTACTACTACTACAACTTCCCTTCTTCTTCTTCTTCTTCTTCTTCTTCTTCTTATGAGTTTTCACATCAGTCAGCTGATGGTCTTTCACTGGATTCTGAGTGACAGCAAGTCTCCTCAGGTCTCCAGGACTCTTCTGAGTATTCTGGCAGATTGCAGCAGTGCAGTGTTCTGAATGGTTTCAATCCTTCCTCTGATATCCAAACTTTCCAAACCCTTTTCTAATCCTTTTGGGACTGTTCCAAGTGCACCAACTACAATTGGTAACTTTCACTTTCATATTCCATAACTAACTTTTTCAGTTCTTCTTCTTCTTCTTCTTCTTCTTCTTCTTCTTTTTATTATTATTATTATTATTATTATTATTATTAATTATTATTATTGTTTTTTTATTGTCTTTTCTTCTACTACTACTACAACTTCTTCTTCTTCTTCTTCTTCTTCTTATTATTATTATTATTATTATTATTATTATTATTATTGGTGTTGTTGTTGTTGTTGTTGTTTTTTATTATTATTATTATTAACGAAAGAACGAAACCCTAAAAGAAAGAAAGAAAAAACAAGAGAAAGAAAGATAGACAACGAAAGAATAGGAGTTCAAATGAGAGACAAAGAACGAAAGAAAGAAAGAATGAAAGAAAAAAGAAAGAAAGAAACCCCAAGAGAAAGAAGGAAAAAGAATAACTAAAGAAAAAAAAGAAAGACAAAGTAATAAAAGAAAGAAAGAAAGAAAGAAAGAAAGAAAGAAAGAAAGAAAAACAATAATAAAACTAAGAAAGAACGAATAAAAGAATGTAAACGAGAAACAAAGAAAGAAAGAAAGAATGCAAATGAGAGGCAAAGAGAAATAAATAAATAAACGAGAAATAAAGAAAGAAGATCTAAGAATAACGAAGAAAAAAGAATAACTAAGAAAGAATGAAAACGAGAGACAAAGAAAGAAAGAAAGAAAGAAAGAAAGAAAGAAAGATATAGAAAGTAAGGAAAAGAACGAAAGAAATAATTAGGTTGAATGAAAAAGAAGGAAAAAATAAGAATGCTTAAACAAAAAGAAAGAAAAAAATTAAGTGAAAGAAAAAAAGAGACGAAGAAAGATTTTAGTGGGAAAAAAAAATGAAAAAACAAAAACAGAACTACTTTTCACACTAAAAAAAGGACAAGAAGTAAACGATATCCTTCAGAAACTATCACACAGACTACGCAGATGATCCAGCGCTTTTCAAAAATGCACTTGCTCAAGCCGAATCTCTGCTGCCTAGCCTGGAACAGGCAGCAAGAGGCATTGCCTTTTACTTGAACTCAGATAAAACAAAGTTCACGTGTTTTAAACAAGATGGAGACATCTCCCCATTAAATGGAAATTCCATGATATTAGTATTAGGAAGGCTTATAGAATACAATTCTATATTTTTAAATAAATACACATACACATTTCTTTTCCCAAACTTAAGGAAAAGAAATTAAAGCAAACAGACGAACACAAATCCTTTTCCTAAATTTAAGGAAAAGTGATTAAAACAAATGTTTACATAAAAATCAGAATCGATTGGCTAGGTTAGCATTGCTTACTACTACGTATGCGCGTTTGCGCCAAAAAGTTAATTACCTTTTGATCCGACTAGATATCATAAAAGACGGAGAAGAAATCAACAATTACACAGACTTCATCTCGCCGTCAGATAGGACACACGCCCGGACAACAACAAAACAAACAGATATCTGCGGGGACGATCAAGACAAACACGGCACCCTTCTGGGTCAAAAGCTGACTACTAGAATTTACCATTCACTCGTACCACTTCGTTCTACATCAAGAATCCGTTTCAGCAGTCGTATATGCAAACTTGATTCACATTTCTGTCCACATCAAACAGATAGAACACGACCAACTCAACACAATTCGACACTCCTACTACTACCATTATCTACCACTTCGTTCTACATCAAGAATCCGTTTCAGCAGGTCGTATATACAAACTTGGTTCTCATTTCTGTCCACATCTAAACGAACTTTTCCAAACTCTACCCACGAACTTTTTTTTTGAACATTCACATTTTGTTGATTATCGCGAATTTATTCTCTTGTAAGATTCAAAGTGAATATTTGAAGAACATCAACTCCGACAAGGATTGAGGGACAATACATTTAATAGATAACAGCACATGAATACAAAGGATACATAATAGAAGAGTACATGGATACATAAGATACAAATACAAGAGTAGATAAACCTACATATATAAAAGAACTGGAGCGTCCATAGATAGAAATGATTACAAGGAGGGGGGCCGGAGCCCCACCGAAAAATGGGTAGACCGTGTCTAACCCACGTGGTCTCGTAACGAGGAAAGAGGAAGAGAAATTCGAATCAGCCGCTTAAATATCATACGTCCCCTGGTGGGAATAAACGTCAACAAGCCGGGCAGATAACTCCTCAGGAAAATGGGAAAATAACTCCTACACTCTGAATAAATTTATTTGTTATTTTATAATCATAAGCATTTGTTTTATCATTTCTCCGTATTTTCTACCTAAACTATGTCATATTTTTATTCGTCATTTTAATATCGTTTGCGAAACTTCTACAACAAGGCCTCTACAGGCTATATCAGCGTCTGCGGTTTTTCTCGTACCGTCAGACATTCTCAATGGACCAATCATGATACTTTTCTTATTGTATATGTAATGGTTGAAACAATGGCGTTTGGCTAGTGTTCTAAAAATAGAAAAATGTAGACACACTGGCACCAAGAATTTAAATTTGGGCGGTAAAATAAGGACCGTTTCTTTTAGATGGGAATAGGAGAGGTAGCAGTAAGAGGTAGATAATAATAGGAGGTAGAGGTAGTAGTAATTGTAAAGGGTCTCTGAAAGGGACACGTGGAAGAAGTGAGTTGACGACTAGAACCCAGAAGGGAGAGACCAGCTTTCCACGACAGTCCCCGGTAAACTTCAGCTCAGCCATCAGCTCCTGGATCCACACGACGGTTTAAGAGGTTACAACCAAGCTTAGTACAACTTGATGTAAAAACAGAATTTTTCTCAAACCAAAAATAAAACCTCATTTAAATCAACAGTTTGTATTTTCTGTTAATAATTCCACAAAGAAGAAATACAACATATACAATATTTCTTCTTTCTTTAACTTAACCCAGTTTTCTACTAAAAATGATACCCAGACATTTTTCTCTTTTTCTTTCATTTTCTACCCCCGCCCCCTTTTATTTTTTAATCTTTTCCTCATTGTCAATGTTTTCAAAGTTGTGATATGTTGATTCATTTCTGATGAAGTCTTTGATGAAATAAAGACGAAATATTAAGTTTTACCCACGAATCAAATTGATCATTTGTGTTGGTTTTATAATCATCAGCATTTGTTTTATCATTTCTCCGTATTTTCTACCTAAACTGTGTCATATTTTTATTCGTCATTTTAATATCATTTGCGAACCTCTACAACAAGGCCTCTACAGGCTATATCAGTGTCTGCGATTTTTCTCGTACCGTCAGACATTCTTAATGGACCAATCATGATACCTCTAATAATACCAGCCCTAATCATTGTTAAGTATCTGGCAGCCATCCTTCGTTCCAGATGTAATGAATAAGTAAGCAAGCCAATAAGAATCCGGTGTTAACGTATTCCTTGTAAGTCCGTCGTCCAAGGGAATCCAAATGTCAATGAAATAATCTCAGATTGGGGTCTCTATTAATACAGCAGAAGCAGCAGCAGCAGTGCCAGTGATTGGACAATAAGAAGCCTTCTCAGGTCACGTGTTTATAGTCGAGTCTATAAGTAGAAGTGACCATTTACCTTATGCCTTATATCAACAAAAATAATTCAACAATCATAACAATAGCGGCTTATTCAGGTTGCTAAATCGTGTATGTTATTATACGTAGCGGGTATTGTCACTAACCACTAGACGATTTATGTAGTAGTCGCTTAATGAAATCACAACACATGGTATTGTAGGAACTTTGACTTTATTTCTCTTTCTCGCGTGGTGGGTGGCGAGCGTTGACAATAGAAATGACCGAGGATCGACGATGACTACTACTGCTGGGATGACTGGCGATACTGAGGTAAAGGGGTGGCTAGGTGAAGTCTCACAATCCATCGGACGTGACCGTGAGCGGCGGTCACGCTCACTTGTTCCCTGTCCCGAGACTTCTGGCTAACTGACTTGTCTCTGCTATTGACCTCCTTTATATGTATATCAGCCGCCTACGCATTTCAGTCACTTTTTTCATATAAATCATATATATATATATATATATATATATATATATATATATATATATAATATATATATGAAACGAAATGAACTCTCTTGTCGATTTCGACGCATGAGGGTTTATCCAATGAACAATCTACAGTGATTTGTTTTATAGTGGTGAAGGCTTGTGTTGGACCATCCGCACTTTTTGGCACAGTCGATAGGAAAGAATTGGTGCATCAAGGAATGTCAGATACCCAATCAACGACTGACTACAGGTTTTCCGAATTCAGTTTTCCTTCTCTTAGATTGGTTACCAATCCAAGGTTAAAGAGTCCAGTCTACCCTACTATATACACTACCCATAGCTGGAGGGAGAATATATGGATTCATACCTTTCGCAAGGGTATTAGCAGTATGTGAAATGCAAACAGCCTTGTCTAGGATTTAAACTCGGGTTGATATATATATATATATATATATATATATATATATATATATATACCTAGCTATGGGTTAAATAGTAGGGCAGACTGGGCCCTTCAGCCTTGGGTAGGTAACCTGTCTAGGAGAGGGATAACTCTGAATCCAAAATTCCCTCCAGCTATGGGTTAAATAGTAGGGCAGACTGGGCCCTTCAGCCTTCGGTAGGTAACCAGTCTAGGAGAGGGATAACTCTGAATTCAAAATTCCTGAGGTCGGTCGTTGATTGGGTTTGTGGCAACCCTTGATGCACCAATTCTTTCCTATCGACTGTGCCAAAAAGTGTGGATGGTCCAACACAAGTCTTCACCACTATAAACAAATCGCTGTGTGGGTGTTCATTGTATGTATGAACCCTCATGCGTCTAAAATCGACGAGAGAGTCCATAATATATATATATATATATATATATATATATATATATATGATAAAGGTACACGGTAATAACCTACTCGAGTAATACCGCAAACAAAATACACACGTACAATCAACTGCAATTAATCAATATCTTGATTAATCCAGTGGATTTAACCCTGAAGATCCTTATGATGAAACTCGAGTAGGTTATTACCGTGAACCTTTATCATAATAAATTTGCTCTACTAACGCATTGAGCACTTTATATATGTTATATCGCTGTCTTATCATTGTGAATCTTGCATCAACTAACCATTGTGACCTGTTTCACCGGTAAGTCACCTTTTTCCACAAATACCATATTTACCATATTGGCAACCTTCCGTCTATTTTAGACGATGGCGTAGTTTTTTGTTTATTGTTTATTTGTTTTTTTTGTTTTTTTGTTTTGTTGGTTTTTTTTTTGTTTTTGTTTTGTTGGGTTTTTTTTTCTGTTTTGTTGGTTTTTTCTGTTTCTTTTTCTGTTTGTTGTTGTTTTTTTGTTGTTTTTTTCACTCACTTACACCCGCGTGAGTGGCTGAACAGACCGATCCTCGAATGGCAGTCTCTGGTGCAATGGGTACAAACAAAAGGTGATGCTTTCTGTAGGTGTTGGGGGTGCCGCTGTTTCTCCTTTCTTTTAGCTCTTTTTTCTGTGGCAGCTTTCTTCCACTCTACTTCACTTCTTTTTGTTCCTTGTTTGACGAGGAGGCGCCAGGTTGCACGGTCTTCTGCACAAGCCTCCCACGTGTCTATGTCGATGCGGCATGTCTTCAGGTATATATATATATATATATATATATATATATATATATATATATAACCAACACAAAACTATTATCAGGGATGAGGGGTGTCGTGGCGTAGTGGCCAGCGTGCTGGACTGCGACATTGTTGTAAGAATTCTAGTCAATGCTATCAACAATTCACTTTATCTCTCTCNAGCGAATCTCCATTATTAATAGTATAAGTAACAACATAAGGGAGATATGCAAAAGATACACATAATGAAGTACAACATTAGATGCATAAATGTACTATAAATGATATGCAGAGTTCATGAGATAAAGTCACTTACTGACGTAGTCTGTGTGGGGATGAAAGCTCCCACACAAGAAGGGTGTCGACCAAAGTGTCTAACCCATGTGTGTTCGTTGAGTTGCGAGAAGAAAAGACGATTTTCAAACTTCGTGCTTGCCTGTTTAAATAGGCAAGAAGCCTGGTGGTCAATACTAGAACACAACGAAAGATAACTCTTTCCAACGAAACAGGGGCGGATAACCCACAAGGCCAACAGTATTTGTAATGTACAACAATTTTATTAATAATTCAGGTTTAAATTAAAGATAAAAATAGGCAAGACGTCTAGTGAGGAAAAACAGGAACACGAGGAGATAACTCTTCCAACCAAAACAAGAGCAGATAATCCCACAAGATTAAACAGAAAGTAGGTATTTACCCAACCCGTTTCGGACACGGGTTAGGATGTTGACACAAGGTTGCAAGTACTGGGCATCCAGCAACTTTGTTATATACCCCATTTTGTATCGGGTATATAAATGGCGATTGTCCGTGCTTATTTCTTTGTTTGTTTTTTTATAATGAAGTAAGACTTTGTTTTTAGTTTCAAGACGTCTTATTTTAAAAACACGAAGCCCATATTGATTTTAACCCGCGCGGTGAGAAGATGGCACCACTTGGGAACCTATCAGAAGTAGGTATTTACCCAACCCTCGGACACGGGTAGATGTGACCACAATAGAGGGTAGGGGTATTTTGGAACTGTAACACTCCTAGATGCGAAAGTTGCAAATTAAACATTTAGAAAAATTACCTCACCAAATATTTATTTCAAAATTTGCCTTCATTGGAGGAAATAGAATTCAGGACCGAACTAGATCAAAAGCTATCAGCTATCAGCATCAGGGATGGTCAATTTATTGTTGTCTTTTTGATTAAAATACTGAATTTTGACAGTAGGTTGTTTGTTGCCTAAGTGGATTGGGAAATCAGTTTAAGGGATAAGTTTTATAGGGTAAAGTTCAAGTTTGTTTATAAAGTGATAGTTTAGTAGAAAAGTGTTTTTAAACATATATATATATATATATATATAATATATATAATATATATATATATATATATCAACTCCTCTGCATGGAGCAGGATGTGAACACAATGTCAATTTCTTAAGCGGAGTCAACAGGTTTGAATTCAGAGTTTTCCTTCTCCTAGACCGGTTGCCAACCAAGGTTAAAGAGCCAGTCTGCCCTACTATTTACCCATAGCTGGAGGGAGGGTATGATTCATACCTTTCCAAGGGTATTAGCGCTAAGTGAAATGCAAGTGGAGTGGTATTTATTTAATATAAAATATTGAAATTTATGTACTATCTTCAGACAACACTGGCACTTGTGCCACTAGGCGACAGTGGTCGAGTATCACCGACACAGCAGCAGCAGCCATCCCTAACATTCAGTAGTCATGTGGTGATCTTTATAAAAAGCCATGTCATTAGCGATTCTGCCTCTTTTAGTTGTAACCCTTCTGAGGGGACTGTTGCTTCGGCCCACCAGGCATCCTCTTTTTAGTTGTGACCATCAAGGGTTAACACCTCTTCCACACACCCTTAAAAAATATAAAAATTAATAAACCAAGCTACAATTTTTTTATAAATGCAATAAAACACATTAAATATATATATATACAAAGTGTGTCAACAAAGTATCTAGATTTTTGTACTTTTTGACACCACCTTGTATTTTGAAAAAATTAACGTTCCATTCATTGTTCATTTCTATCTTGCGTAAATACAGCTTCAAACTGGCACTGTTATGACACACCTTGTATTCTGAAAAAAATTACCGTTCCATTCATTGTTCATTTCTATCTTGGTAAATACAGCTTCAATCTCGATACTTTTATGACACACCTATATATATATTATATATATATATATATATATATTATTTGGGCGAATATGTGCTTAATTGAAGTCGTACCTATTTTTGAAAGTTAAACTAATTGATAATTAACTTTCAAAATAGGTACGACTTCAATTAAGCACATATTCGCCCAAAAAAAAGCCATATAATAAACACATCGCTTGTGTATTTATTTCTCATTATATATATATTTCCAGGTAAGTGCGCTTTGCACTCTTTTCCTACGAATCTGGCATACGGATTGAAAAACCACGACGGATTCCTCCATTCCCTCCTTCTCATGTGAGATTGCTATCTTTGACCCATGAAGGGCTGATTACCTTTAATCACCAGGATAACAACTAAGGGAGGCCGACGAGATAAATGCAACCTCGGACAAGCTTCATCCTTTGATACCAATACAGTCGAAAGGCTGCTAGCAGGAACAAACTTTTTGCAACCATAAACAAACCCAAACTAATTAATTACGGGCTTTACTAGAAACGTGCTATAACCTAAAACTACCCAAAGTAAACTAAACTAATGACTTGGCTAAGACCTTACGGACTGAGAACTAAAATAATAACATACGGCTATACCTCACGAAAGTAGATGCCGCTAACTTTAAAAGAACTGTTACTAAACCTCGGGTTGCTTGTCCGACCAAAACTACGAACTTTCTTCTCTTTGTTGTACCTTATAATGTGCATTAGTATTAAAACCTGTTGCATTTCATATCGTTGTTAACTCGTCCCTTGGCGTCATAATTCCCCCCTTTCTCCCTGTTTTCCTCCTTGTTCATTTTATATAAAAGCTCTTCTTTATTACTTCATATACAGAACATTTTATTAAAATCAGATTATCATTTTATTTTTGTTATTTTAAAAAGAATTTCTGTGATTTTCGTTATTGGACGGTGCGTGAATTTGTACATCCCTTGTATATTGATTGGTGAATATTTTTACTAGATTTAATCGGAGGAATTGATCCTCACAAACGTTTAAGCAAACCAAATCAAGCCAGACATGAGTTAGTCACACACTCGCGGAGAAAGGGCGGGGGTGTAAGAGAGAGAGAGGGGTGAGAGGAGAGAGAGGAGAGAGAGAGTGTGTGTGTGTGTATGTGTGTATGTGTGTGTGAAAGAGAGGAGAGAGAGAGAGAGGGGTACGGGACTCAAATTGGATGTGGTTCTCGAGTTGTGTTGACAAAACGAACGCCCGATATTTTGGCTTTTTTTTTCAAAGAGAGAGAGAAAGGAAGAGATAGAGAAGAGTGTGTGAAAGAAGAGAGAGAGAGAGAGAGAGGAGAAGAGAGAGAGAGAGAGACTGTGTGAGAAAGAGAGAGTGATAGGAGTGTGTGAAAGAGAGAGAGTGTGTGTTAGTGTGTGTGGAGAGTGGGAGTGTGTGTAAAAGAGAGAGAGAGTGAGAGGGAAAGGAGGAGAGAGAAAGAAAGTGTGTGTGTGTGTGTGAAAGAGAGAGGGGGGGTCGAATTGGATGTCTTCTCGAATTGTGTTGACAAAAACGTGTGGAAAGAGAGAGAGAGAGAGAGAGAGAGAGAGAGAGAGAGAGAGAGAGAGTGTGTGTGTGTTGGTGTGTGGTTTGTGTGTGTATGTGAGTGAGTGAGGGTGTGTGAAAGAGAGAGTATGTGAAAGAGAGAGAGAGAGGGGGTAAAGGAAGAAAGAGAGAAGAAAGAGAGTGTGTGTATGTGTATGTGTGAGAAGAGAGAGGAGAGAAGAAAGAGAGAGAGAGAGAGAGAGAGAGAGAGAAAAGAGAGGGGGGTGTAAGGGGCTCGAATTGGATTTCTTCTCGAGTTGTGTTGACAAAACGAACGCCCGATATTTTGGCTTGAGTGAGCTGTCTTTTTTCTTTCTTCTTTTTCTTCTTCTTTTGTTTGTTTTTTTTTGTTTCGAACGTGATTACCGTCTGTTTTAATCAATCTGATTAAAGATGGCCTCAAAAAGCGACTGTCTTTATTTTTAGTTCCATTGAATCTACGTCATAATCCTGTTGACAGATCAAGACAGTCGACCCAGCCATCAAATTATGAAAAGACGCCGAACAATATTAAAAAAGAAAAAAAGAAAGAAAAAAAAGAAATTAAAAAAGAAAAAAAAAGAAATTAAAAAAGAAAAAAAAAAAGAAATTAAAAAGAAAATAAATAAATCGAAAAATCTGCGTCTTTTCTTTTGTAATCAATTTTTAATCATTTAAAATAAATATTTTTCATAAAATTTAATTTATTAATATCTTAAAGAAAAGAAAAACAAAAAAAAGTTAATTAATCGCTGTATCGGTTATTTCCTATAACTCCAACATAAACAAAGGGAAACCACTCTTGACTGATAAATCATTATGGCTAAACTTGTAAATTTGGTCGGAAAATTAAAACGGAAACTTTTTGGTGGTGCCCCATGAAAATTTAACTACAGTTATCGCAATTTTCCCTCATTCAGAAAAATGCGAACGTAAACAAAAAGGCGTCGTTAATAAAAAAAAAAAAAAGAGGTGGGTTGGGGAAAAATGAAATTAGGAATGGTCTTGCTTGAGTAGAAAAGAATTTATTATACAAATAATCTCCACAAAGGAGGCAAAATGAAATACATAAAATTATAACAAATGAACTTGCATATATTTCCCTATGCACGACTAAATAAACAATTTAGGGGTAGGGTAACTCAAATACAAAAAAATACTTCATACAAAAGTGTATAAAAAACAGAAAGAAAAGACTTACTGTAGAAAGGGTTTAAACAATAAATTAACCCTTTAAAATTATACTCTCTCACAGGAGAGCTCCAAAATAATTCACAAAGAGTCCTTTCAAATGTCTCTGATAAATCATAGCTGAAAGAAAAAATTTCAGTAGTTTTACTTGGACTTTTTCGTAAAGTCCAAGGCCTTCTAAGAAAACATAACCAGCTCTTCTGCGCTGGCACCTCACTCCTCGCCGTCCGTGTTTCTTCAGGGTTCTTCCGAGGTTTTGGATAATATTTGAGGACTGCGACCTTTCTCGTCAAAGGAAGTGAAGAACTGGTTTTTCTCCTCAAGGGTAAAAAAACTTGAACAGGGTATTTCAATAAACCGGCCTATGTCCGTCTTCCAGCCGCTATGGAATTTTGCCTCTCAGCGCTACGGTAGCCAGGAAAACCAAAAAAACCGCGTGGTCACGGTCGCGCCTAGCCTCCCATTTCCAAAGGGGGCTTAACGTATCACTGCTGCCATCAGCACGTCCTGTTCGTTCGGAGGGCGATTTCAAAAGAGAAGAATCTGGGGGGCACGTGACATTCCAGCCCAAAGCTAGCAACAGGTGCCTCCCTTTACCATTTGCTTTCGTACAATACGAAATACGAAACAAGAGACACTTGAAAGGCTTACAAAAAATAGGTAAACCCATAGAAAACTCTTCATTAAAAAAACTATACAAAAATATTACAAAAAAAATTTCTGGCACAGTATATGAATGAACTTTTTGCGAATTGGTTACGGTTTAGGGGTTTGGGGATTAAGGTTGTTTTTAATTACGTATTGCTTAAGATACACCCCCCCCCCCAAATTACTATACATTTAATGTTTGAAAAATATTCTTTAAAACCAAGTTTTATTGAAATTATACATTCCAATACAACTGAGACTAATGTTTTTACCATGGGTTCAATATATAAATTTCAATGGTTAATTAAATGTATTAATAATTGATTTGTATAAGTAAACAGTCCGTTATTTTTACAACAGTGTCAATTTCTTTATTGATATTTTTAGAGAAGGAAAACTCTGAATTCAAACCTGATGAACTCCGCTTAAGAAACTGACTTGTGTCGCATCCTGCTCGTGCGGAGGGGTTGGTATATATATATATATATATATATATATATATATATTAAGGGTTATCTCTCATGGCCGACGTACCCATTTTCAAACAAACCAATCACAGACCCAACATTTTGGCGGTATCAGTTGAAGATAGAAATCTTCCTCTCTTTGTACCAGCATCTCTTGGGGTCAGACGTAAAAATCGTCGTTCCCAATAATTCAGCAGAAATAGAAAAGGGCCATCATAGGTACGATCACTTACCATAAGCATTCCAAGGACTCAGTTAAGTGGAATTGTATTCATATATCTATATAATTGATATTTCCCACAGACAATACTATCGTTGCAACAACAATTATTACAAGTTTACTTTTTTGTATGTATAAATGTCGTAATTCAGCAGATAGAGAAGGGCCATTGTAAGTACAATAACTTACCATAAACATTCCAAGGACTTAGTTAAGTGGAATTGTCTTTATTATATCTATATAAATTGATATTTCCCACAGACAATACCATCATTTGCAATAACAATTATTTCAAGTATATTTTCTTCTTTTAAAGATAGAGTTACTAACATATAGTTTTGATGGGGAGATACATTATAGATATATTAGTAACTCATAGTTTTGTCATCCAAACCATTCGAGAAAAGAAGTTTGAATAGATCAAATCAATTAAGTTCATAGAAGGGTGGGGGGACTTGCCGCAGGCGGAGTCCGTGGAAGGTAAATTAGACTGAAACCGGGATGAACAAATTATTCCATTATTTATTGAAATATATTTACAGTTAGCTTGAAATGGTAAGGGAAGAAATAAGGAAAACACTGGGACGCATGGATATGATTTTACTGCGTCCTTGTAGATTTTTGTGTGTCAAGGACACAGATGCTACCTATCAGCATCTCTGTGTATGTATGTATGAAGAAAGAGTGAAAGAATTGAGCACAAAAACCTCAAGCGTCAACTTCAAAAGGGATACACCTGTCATATAGGGAAGAACATAGAGGGTTGGAAATGTCAGACATATGGTCATATTCTGCTTTCTAAGGCTGGACATGTCAATCATAGGAAATCTCATCAGGGACAATTAATGCAAACTCCAGGAACAAATAATGTGTCTTGTGCAATCTGTAACAAAGTCGGCTTCTGGTCTTAAGAGACATATGGTAGTGCATAAGCATCAAATTTTATCATCTGATACAAGAAGGGCGTCCTTCCTGTGTCATATTTTCATCAAATTTTGTGGATCTGCAGCGGGTTTGATGAGTCATTTGAGAGCTCATGAAGGAAAGGTTCTGGTGGTGGGGTTATATGATTGTGAGGGAGTGGTGGATTTTTTCATTGGCTCACACTGACTGTGGTTTTCCTATTTAAGACGTCAAATTCTTCTGTAGTTTATTCGTAGCAAAATGTCAATGCTAGCAGCACGCAGGCTTACAGGGTGGCAACTTGAAGATGCCGGATTTAAGTTGGGGGTGCTATCGGAGCCGATATGATGCACAAGAACCCGTAATCGGCGATGAAGATAGTGCATCACTGACGACCACCCCGTACACGTCTATAAGATGTATTGTACGACTAGTGGGTATAAATGTAACAATTCCTGGTCCGAATGGACCTAACAGTAATAGTGATGATGGGGTACTCCACATTTCCAGAGCTCCAGAACTGTATTTCACCATCAGATAGACTTAACGTCATATCCCGGACATTAAGACCCTCAGTCACCGCCTTCTTGTACATATACGATAAAAAGGATTGGGACTTGCTTTAAAAGCAATAGAAATTTGGACAATCACATACATGTTAGGGCTTAACTTGACGAGCCAAATTGATGGAGGGGTACTCTCCGTCTGACCGCCTGGTCTATTTAAGGGCCAAATGTAAGTGTTGCATGTGTAGGGACCCATTTTGTTTGGGAGTGTATGGTTGAGGAGTTGAAGATCCGAGTTATGGGTCCCTACAATTTATATGTATAAGGACTACGGAAAATGTAGTTTCCATAGGTAACAAAAGAAGAAGACATTGATAAAGGAAACAAACTTTATATACATAAATACAATTAATAGTTTCATTGTTCTTTCAGTGGTGTTGCAGTCTGATTGTGTCTGTGTATTGTTGTGTGTGACAACTGTGACATGGTGTTTATATTAGTGTGATTGCTTGTGTCAACATATTAGTAGTTTTCTGTGATTGGAACTTGTGATGAAAGTTGTTGTTGTTGATCGAGAGAGAGGAGAGAGAGAGAGAGAGAGAGAGAGAGAGAGAGAGAGAGAGAGAGGAGAAATAGGAGACGAAAAGATAGACGGACCTGTTGAGTCGTATTTGATGTTTCGGACGTTCCCACTGTCGAGTTAGGAGCATCAACTCCAACTCTGTTGAGTCAGGAAGAGCGAAAACTCCTCACTGTCTCTGTGTCTCCTATCTTTCAGCTAAATGGGCCTTTTTATAATTTCTTATTGTCATGTCTATTGTGATCTATTAGCTAAAATATTCCTCAAATATCAGGTGATTTGCAATGATGCAATACCGAATGATTTTGGTAACCGTGGAATTCTGGTGACATAAATTATCGGATGAATTTAAACCATTGTTTCTATTGTTTCTAAAATATTTCCAAACTAATATTTATTTGATTCTCTTTTGTTTACTTAATTCTAAACTCATGACATTGTAAAACTAGTATTTAAGAAAACTTAATTATTTTAATTTGGTCAATTCCACATGCCGTAAAAATATTAGGGGCCGATCCCTATACATGTCATGGACTGCTCAGTCCCTAGGTTGCTATCATTAAGCATCAGTGGTCGCCACGGTCAAAAGGTAGCTCCATTGAGGGGGGGGGGTCTTACATATCTGAAGAGTTGCATTCTGTGAATTCTAAAGCCCTGTAGTGTTAGTTTCGTATTTGCCTGGGAGAGTTGTCTGCCCGGTTTAGTTTGCTGGTGCTCGCTAGGGGGCTATAGTATTTAAGCACCGGGTTCAAACCCTTTCGGCCTCTTTTCTGTGCCTGATACTACGAGATACCATGGGTTAGTTAAGGTCTAACCCCGTCTCGTTGGGGCGTTCGCCTCACTTACATTACTGTAAGTTCTCAACACAGCATGGACTATCCCTTGTCTCATGTCTGTACTTTTTATGTTATCTTGTACCATTCATGAATGTGTCTTCATCTTTATTTATGTACTCTTTGTTTATGTACCCTTTTACCTATGTACTTTGTATCTATCTTTTTACCTATGTACTTTGTATCTCGTCATATCCATGTGCTGTATATATTAAATGTTTTGTCTGTTAACCTTCGTCGGAGTTCTGTATATTCAAAGACACATAACTTTGAATCATTCTTACAGCCCCACCGACAGGGCCAGTTGATCGGATTGTAGCGTTACTTTCGTATTTTGCCTGGGGAGTTGTCTGCCCGATTGGTTCGCTGGTTCCCGCTAGGGCCTTTGATTATTTAAGCGGCTGATTTGAACGTCTCTTCCTCTTTCCCTGTGCTCGACCTACGAGACAGACTCGGGTCTACCCCCTCCTCCTCGTTGGGCTTCGCCCTCAACGCCGGACTAATCACTGTAAGTGATTTATACAGCATGGACTAGTCTTAGTCTCATGTCTGTACTTTTATGTTTTTCCCTTTTACTTTTGTATGTATGTTTATGTACACCTATACTTTATGTATCTCGTTATATCCATATGCTGTACCATATTAAATGTTTTGTCTGTCAACCTTTGTCGGAGTTTGTATCTTTCAAGTGTATATCACTTTGAACCTTACAGGATAAACGAATTATTACTATTAAGTTTTATTTGAAATTTCAAGTTGCGTTCATGTATCTCCTGTTTCTAACTCTTGTTAATTCAACACACGCGGCTTAAATTAATACAGTAATACTGTATGAAAATATAAAGTCCGTGATTTGCGTACATATGGGTGATTGTCTTTATTTCTATTTTAGTCGTCACAAAAACAGATTGTTCTTATCGTGACTTTTTACTCACGTGTTTGTGGAGGAGATGCATATCTGTTTCATGGCAATAAGAAAGCTTAAACATTAACCTATATTGCTAATTGCACCCGTCCATTAAAACTTAATAAAATCAAAATAACTTGTTGGGTTTCTTATAAAAATCATATACAAAATTATTTCTATATATATATATATATATATATATATATATATATATATATAATATATATATATAAGTAAAGAAATATATATATATATAAGTAAAGAAATAACAAAAGACTTAGAGATTTAGCTTTATAGTCTATTTCAGGAGCTTAGACAAATTAACTCTCCCGACTCATCGACTCATCAGTAATCTTTCGCATCTGATGAGTCGGGAGAGTTAGACACTTTGTCTAAGCTCCCTGAAATAGACTATAATGCTAAATCTCTAAGTCTTTTGTTATTTCTTTACTTATATATGTGCTCTGTGACTCTAACATTAAGAGCACACATTGAGCTCTCAAACTGCGACTTGTTTTTTTAAATAAAACTCTTGTGTCGTAAGGAAGATTTCTTCTCTGGACTTTTGGATTATAATATATAT
>CM042177.1:19724486-19734486 GCA_023376005.1 Doryteuthis pealeii | reverse complement strand
ATTAATATACTTTGAAGAAAAAAAAGAAAAAAAAAACTGGAACACTGATGATGGCACTTCGAAGTGCCGAAAGTACTCGGGATATTTTTTTTTCGGACTAATCCCCTTGGGAAAGGTATGAATTTCCTCAACCCGCAACTATGGGTTAAATAGTACTGTAGTGATTGTCTGTCCCTGTTTGGTCTGAAGAGTTATCTTCCCTTGTTTTAGGTTTTCTACTGCTAGGGTTCCTGAGTATTTGGTCAGGAAAGCGCAAAGTTTGAACTCTCTTTTCTCCGGGACAACAAACAGGACATATTGTTAGAAATTTGCGTCTATATTTTTATGTGTAGGGGGGTTCGCCCCCTGCCTATGTAAGTGACATCCTTCATGTATTCTGTATCATTTCTACAGGACGAAGTCCTACTTTCTTTACACACCTCTAGTACCTTGTCTCGTATATATATTTACCAACCCCTCCGCACGAGCAGGATATGACACAAGGTAAATTTATTAAACAGAGTTCAACAGGTTTGAATTCAGAGTGTTCCTTCTCCTAACCATGGTTAAAGAGCCCAGTCTGTCCCGCTATTTACCCATAGCTGGAGGGAGAGTAGGTTCATACCTTTCCCAAGGGTATTAGCGCTAAGTGAAACACAATTACCACGTCCAGGATTTAACTCGGGTGACGAGTCCGTTCCCATGACTCTAACCATTACACCACGCGCTTCCTACTACCTTGTCTCGTATATGTGTTCATTATGTCTCTCCTCTGTATACCTTGTATTTGTATATGTATTCCTGTTAAATGTATTTCTATGTGCTCACGTATTAAAGTCTATGTTGTTATATCTTCTTTGTCGGAATATTTCTTGTACTTATATGTACCCACGTTGGAAGGTCATTCTAAGCCTTCCTACTTATTATAACAACTTTAAACTACTTTGGCCTGTTTGAATGTATTTCTATATGCTCATTATAAAGTCTTTGTTTGTTCTATCTGATATCTTCTTTGTCGGAATATTTCTTGTACTTATATGTACACACGTTGGAAGGTCACTCTAAGTCTTCCAACTTATTAAAAACGTACCACTACAGTTTCTACAGATGGTTTGTTTGGTTCAATTTGTTTAATGGCATATTAAACTTATATATTTTTAATGCCAAAGCCATTCTTGTAGAAAAACTGTGTGTACGTTTGTTAATAAGTTGGAGACTTTAGAGTGCCTCTCCACGTGGTAATATAAGTACAGAAATATTCCGACAAAGAAGATATTCAGATAGAACAAACAAAGACCTTTAATAATGAGCATATAGAAAACATTCAAACAGGCCAAAGTAGGGTTTAAAGTTGTTATAATAAGTTAGGAAGGCTTAGAATGGACCTTTCCAAACGTGGGTACATTAAGTACAAGAAATAATTCGACAAAGAAGATATAACAAACATAGACTTTAATACGTGAGCACATTTAGAAAATACCATTATACAGGAATACTATACAAATACAAGTATACAGAGGAGAGACAAATGAACCACATATAGCGAGACAAGCGTAGTAGGAAGCGCCGTGGTTGTAATTGGTTAGAGTCATGGGAACGGACTCTCACCCCGAGTTCAAATTCCTGGACGTCGGTAATTGTGTTTTCACTTAGCGCTAATACCTTGGGAAAGGTATGAACCCTAACTCTCCCTCCAGCTATGGGTAAATAGGCGGGGACAGACTGGGCTCTTTAACCATGGTTAGGAAAGAACACTTCTGAATTTCAAAAACCTGTTTGAACCTGTTTTATAAATTACCTTTGTTGTCATATCCTGCTCGTGCGGACGGGTTGTTAAATATATATACGAGACCAAGTACTAGAGGTGTGTAAAGAAAGTAGGACTTTCTCCCTGTAGAAATGATACAATACATAAGGAATGTCACTACATAGGCAGGTGGCGAACCCCCCTACAATAAAAAATATAGACGCAAATTTCTAACCAATATGTCCTGTTGTTGTCCCGGCAGAAAAGAAGAGTTCAAACTTTGCGCTTCCTGACCAAATACTCAGGAACCCTAGCAGTAAAAAACCTAAAACAAGGGAGATAACTCTTCCAGACCAAACAGGGACAAGACAATCACTACAGTACTATTTAACCCATAGTTGGGGTTGAGGAAATTCATACCTTTCCCAAGGGGATTAGTCCGAAAAAAAAATATCCCGAGTTACTTTCGCACTTCGAAAGTGCCATCATCAGGTTCCAGTTTTTTTCTTTTTTTTTTCTTCAAAGTATATTAATGGATGGTGGATGGAGGCTGGAAGGAGGAGAATTGATGGGAAAGTGTTTATAGGCATTTTAAAAATGTGAACACATCACCCTGATGTGATGGCAATTCGAAAGTGCCGAAAGTACTCGGGATATAAAAACTTCGGTGGGACTAACCCACAAATTCCGTCCAAATATAAAATAAAGTTGGTCAGAAGCTTTGAAAAGATCATCAATAAATTGTATTAAACAGGAGATGTGTCTTTTGTTAATTCGACATGCATAAATGAAAGAATGCTGCCCAAATACGTATATATATATATATATATATATATATATATATATATATATATATATATATATATAATGTGTGTGTGTGTGTGATGTGTGGTGTGTTTCGTTTGAGCTCGACGACATTTCATGTCTAACTAGTTTCTTTTCGATCTTTTCTAATCTGCGTCAGCATTTTTAATGTCTGGGGTGAAATTCGTGAATGAATCCACCAAAGAATCTTTTTACGAGTACTTTCGGCACTACTTTAGTGCCATCGTCAGGTTAAAGTAGTGTGATGTTTCCGTTTGGTTCTTTTTAACGGAGTAGGTAGGATAAAAGTAGGGGGAGGGCCCACAGAGTTATAAGAAATTTATGGAGAATGGAGGAGAAGAGGAATTAGCGGAAATTACAGGCATTTGAGAAAGTTGATGCTGTATTCAAAGTTAATTTTGTTTAAGACGTTTGTTTTTTTTTTAAAATTTTATGCATAGGAGTCGAGGATTTGAAGGTTTTTTGTTTTTTTTTGTTTTTTTTTTTTCTTTGGGCAGTAAGTGTGTGTTTTCAGTTTAAATTTTCCGGTAATTAGAGCTAGGGCCATGAATGTGATTTAAAAAATTATATATATATAATATATATATATATATATATATATATATATAATATTATATAATATATATATATTATAATGGTTAATTTGCTTGAAGCATTGTTAAGTATGTTATATATATTAATGATTTGAAGACAATTACAATGCGTATAAAAAAAAAACAAAAAGATGTTATTTTTGTCTTATCGATTTCAAAGTAGAAACTTCATCTTCACAGGTGAATATCAGAAAAAAAAAAAAAAAAAAATGAAAAAAAAAAATTTTTTTTTCTTTCTGTTATTCACCTGTGAAGATGAAGTTTCTACTTTGAAATCGATAAGACAAAAATAACAACTTTTTGTTTTTATTTTTTTATACGCATCGTAATTGCCTTCAAATCATTAATATATATAATATATATATATATATATATATATATATATATATATATATATATATATATATATAAAATGTTGAAAGGAAAAATAAACAAAGGAAAGAAAATGCTTTCCCCCCTTTTTTTAAATTATTTGTCCCCCTCTGGCTCACCCCCATTCGTTCTTATGAATTTCTTATACAATCTGACTTTTATTCGTCGCCGGTGTATACACTTGAAAAGTACCGGTCGAAAAGGCCTTCGTGTATCCCCCCCCCCTTTATTTTATATTTTATTCCATAATAAAATATTATCTCCCCAATTACATATGATTCCTCCACTTTTAGTGCTATATATATACACACACATATATATATATATATAATGTTGAAAGGAAAAATAAACAAAGGAAAGAAAATGCTTTCAAATATTTACTCTGATGAAGGCCGTTATTCTTTGCATACTTAAAGATTTTGTAGTTTTCTATTATTATTACTTTATTTTATATTCAAAATAATAATAAATAGAATACATGTATACATGAACTAACTCCTGGCCGAAACACGTGTTAGTAAAATAAAATCTATTTCATCCATTCAGCATTTTCTTTCCTTTGTTTATTTTTCCTTTCAACATACCGTCGGATTCGCTTCCATTTTCAACTTACACACACACACACACACACACACACACACACACACACACACACATATATATATATAATATATATATATATATAAAAGTAAAAGTAAAATTAATTTAAGTCGACGGGCGGCCTAAAGTCGGTATCAGCCAGTCAGAGGGAGTGTATCCCCTTATCAATAGCGCTAGACCAAGGAGATTGTTTTAATATCTGAGGAGGAGCGCTATACCTACCATCAGCTCCTTACTTTACCGCACAGATACATGTGCTACTCATACGCTGAGTTGGCGAAGACCGGTATCGAACTAGGAACCTTGTAGTTTCTAGCCGAACGCTCTACCGACTGAGCTATATATATATATATAAGAAAAAAAAAGTAAAACGTCTTTTAGTGTCTATTGTTGATGGTTGTACCAGAGTTTGATCCCCTCTGATAGGGTCAGCAAGGCGAAGGAAGTCTGATGTTGGAAGACCCGAAACTTCCCAATGAACCTTGCGGATTACATCACTGACGACAACCACCAGCGCCCCAAATGTAGGAGCGTATATTTAAAGTATATATATAAGAAATAATTTTGTATATAATTTTTATAAGAAACCCAACAAGTTATTTTAATTTTATTAATGTGATGTGCGTACATATGGGTGATTGACTTCATTTCTCTCTCTCTCTCTCTCTCTCTCTATATATATATATATATATATATATATATATATATATATATATCCAAAAGTCCAGAGAAGAAATCTTCCTTACGACACAAGAGTTTTATTTAAAAAAACAAGTCGCAGTTTGAGAGCTCAATGTGTGCTCTTAATGTTAGAGTCACAGAGCAATATATAGTAAAGAAATAACAAAAGACTTAGAGATTTAGCATTATAGTCTATTTCAGGGAGCTTAGACAAAGTGTCTAACTCTCCCGACTCATCAGATGCGAAAGATTATCTGATGAGTCGATGAGTCGGGAGAGTTAATTTGTCTAAGCTCCCTGAAATAGACTATAAAGCTAAATCTCTAAGTCTTTTGTTATTTCTTTACTTATATATATATATATTTCTTACTTATATATATATATATATATATATATATATATATATATATATATATATATATATATAAGAAATAATTTTGTATATAATTTTTATAAGAAACCCAACAAGTTATTTTGATTTTATTAAGTTTTAATGGACGGGTGCAATTAGCAATATAGGTTAATGTTTAAGCTTTCTTATTGCCATGAAACAGATATGCCATCTCCTCCACAAACACGTGAGTAAAAAGTCACGATAAGAACAATCTGTTTTTGTGACGACTAAAATAGAAATAAAGACAATCACCCATATGTACGCAAATCACGGACTTTATATTTTCATACAGTATTACTGTATTAATTTAAGCCGCGTGTGTGAATTAACAAGAGTTAGAAACAGGAGATACATGAACGCAACTTGAAATTTCAAATAAAACTTAATAGTAATAATTCGTTTATCCTGTAAGGTTCAAAGTGATATACACTTGAAGATACAAACTCCGACAAAGGTTGACAGACAAAACATTTAATATGGTACAGCATATGGATATAACGAGATACATAAAGTATAGGTGTACATAAACATACATACAAAAGTAAAAGGGAAAAACATAAAAGTACAGACATGAGACTAAGACTAGTCCATGCTGTATAAATCACTTACAGTGATTAGTCCGGCGTTGAGGGCCGAAGCCCCAACGAGGAGGGGGGGTAGACCCGAGTCTGTCTCGTAGGTCGAGCAACAGGGAAAGAGGAAGAGACGTTCAAATCAGCCGCTTAAATAATCAAAGGCCCCTAGCGGGAACCAGCGAACCAATCGGGCAGACAACTCCCCAGGCAAAATACGAAAGTAACGCTACAATCCGATCAACTGGCCCTGTCGGTGGGGCTGTAAGAATGATTCAAAGTTATGTGTACTTTGAATATACAGAACTCCGACGAAGGTTAACAGACAAAACATTTAATATATACAGCACATGGATATGACGAGATACAAAGTACATAGGTAAAAAGATAGATACAAAGTACATAGGTAAAAGGGTACATAAACAAAGAGTACATAAATAAAGATGAAGACACATTCATGAATGGTACAAGATAACATATAAAAGTACAGACATGAGACAAGGGATAGTCCATGCTGTGTTGAGAACTTACAGTAATGTAAGTGAGGCGAACGCCCCAACGAGACGGGGTTAGACCTTAACTAACCCATGGTATCTCGTAGTATCAGGCACAGAAAAGAGGCCGAAAGGGTTTGAACCCGGTGCTTAAATACTATAGCCCCCTAGCGAGCACCAGCAAACTAAACCGGGCAGACAACTCTCCCAGGCAAATACGAAACTAACACTACAGGGCTTTAGAATTCACAGAATGCAACTCTTCAGATATGTAAGACCCCCCCCCCTCAATGGAGCTACCTTTTGACCGTGGCGACCACTGATGCTTAATGATAGCAACCTAGGGACTGAGCAGTCCATGACATGTATAGGGATCGGCCCCTATATTTTTACGGCATGTGGAATTGACCAAATTAAAATAATTAAGTTTTCTTAAATAACTAGTTTTACAATGTCATGAGTTTAGAATTAAGTAAACAAAAGAGAATCAAATAAATATTAGTTTGGAAATATTTTAGAAACAATAGAAACAATGGTTTAAATTCATCCGATAATTTATGTCACCAGAATTCCACGGTTACCAAAATCATTCGGTATTGCATCATTGCAAATCACCTGATATTTGAGGAATATTTTAGCTTAATGATCACAATAGACAATGACAATAAGAAAATTATAAAAAGGCCCATTTAGCTGAAAGATAGGAGACACAGAGACAGTGAGGAGTTTTCGCTCTTCCTGACTCAACAGAGTTGGAGTTGATGCTCCTAACTCGACAGTGGGAACGTCCGAAAACATCAAATACGACTCAACAGGTCCGTCTATCTTTTCGTCTCCTATTTCTCTCTCTCTCTCTCTCTCTCTCTCTCTCTCTCTCTCTCTCTCTCTCTCTCGATCAACAACAACAACTTTCAATCACAAGTTCCAATCACAGAAAACTACTAATATGTTGACACAAGCAATCACACTAATATAAACACCATGTCACAGTTGTCACACACAACAATACACAGACACAATCAGACTGCAACACCACTGAAAGAACAATGAAACTATTAATTGTATTTATGTATATAAAGTTTGTTTCCTTTATCAATGTCTTCTTCTTTTGTTACCTATGGAAACTACATTTTCCGTAGTCCTTATACATATAAATTGTAGGGACCCATAACTCGGATCTTCAACTCCTCAACCATACACTCCCCAAACAAAATGGGTCCCTACACATGCAACACTTACATTTGGCCCTTAAATAGACCAGGCGGTCAGACGGAGAGTACCCCTCCATCAATTTGGCTCGTCAAGTTAAGCCCTAACATGTATGTGATTGTCCAAATTCTATTGCTTTTAAAGCAAGTCCCAATCCTTTTTATCGTATATGTACAAGAAGGCGGTGACTGAGGGTCTTAATGTCCGGGATATGACGTTAAAGTCTATCTGATGGTGAAATTACAGTTCTGGAGCTCTGGGAAATGTGGAGTACCCCATCATCACTATTACTGTTAGGTCCATTCGGACCAGGAATTGTTACATTTATACCCACTAGTCGTACAATACATCTTATAGACGTGTACGGGGTGGTCGTCAGTGATGCACTATCTTCATCGCCGATTACGGGTTCTTGTGCATCATATCGGCTCCGATAGCACCCCCAACTTAAATCCGGCATCTTCAAGTTGCCACCCTGTAAGCTGCGTGCTGCTAGCATTGACATTTTGCTACGAATAAACTACAGAAGAATTTGACGTCTTAAATAGGAAAACCACAGTCAGTGTGAGCCAATGAAAAAATCCACCACTCCCTCACAATCATATAACCCCACCACCAGAACCTTTCCTCTCATGAGCTCTCAAATGACTCATCAAACCCGCTGCAGATCCACAAAATTTGATGAAAATATGACACAGGAAGGACGCCCTTCTTGTATCAGATGATAAAATTTGATGCTTATGCACTACCATATGTCTCTTAAGACCAGAAGCCGACTTTGTTACAGATTGCACAAGACACATTATTTGTTCCTGGAGTTTGCATTAATTGTCCCTGATGAGATTTCCTATGATTGACATGTCCAGCCTTAGAAAGCAGAATATGACCATATGTCTGACATTTCCAACCCTCTATGTTCTTCCCTATATGACAGGTGTATCCCTTTTGAAGTTGACGCTTGAGGTTTTTGTGCTCAATTCTTTCACTCTTTCTTCATACATACATACACACAGAGATGCTGATAGGTATGCATCCTGTGTCCTTGACACACAAAAATCTACAAGGACGCAGTAAAATCATATCCATGCGTCCCAGTGTTTTCCTTATTTCTTCCCTTACCATTTCAAGCTAACTGTAAATATATTTCAATAAATAATGGAATAATTTGTTCATCCCGGTTTCAGTCTAATTTACCTTCCACGGACTCCGCCTGCGGCAAGTCCCCCCACCCTTCTATGAACTTAATTGATTTGATCTATTCAAACTTCTTTTCTCGAATGGTTTGGATGACAAAACTATGAGTTACTAATATATCTATAATGTATCTCCCCATCAAAACTATATGTTAGTAACTCTATCTTTAAAAGAAGAAAATATACTTGAAATAATTGTTATTGCAAATGATGGTATTGTCTGTGGGAAATATCAATTTATATAGATATAATAAAGACAATTCCACTTAACTGAGTCCTTGGAATGTTTATGGTAAGTTATTGTACTTACAATGGCCCTTCTCTATCTGCTGAATTACGACATTTATACATACAAAAAAGTAAACTTGTAATAATTGTTGTTGCAAACGATAGTATTGTCTGTGGGAAATATCAATTATATAGATATAATGAATACAATTCCACTTAACTGAGTCCTTGGAATGCTTATGGTAAGTGATCGTACTATGATGGCCCTTTTCTATTTCTGCTGAATTATTGGGAACGACGATTTTTACGTCTGACCCCAAGAGATGCTGGTACAAAGAGAGGAAGATTTCTATCTTCAACTGATACCGCCAAAATGTTTGGGTCTGTGATTGGTTTGTTTGAAAATGGGTACGTCGGCCATGAGAGATAACCCTTATATATATATATATATATATATATATATATATATACCCAACCCCTCCGCACGAGCAGGATGCGACACAAGGTCAGTTTCTTAAGCGGAGTTCATCAGGTTTGAATTCAGAGTTTTCCTTCTCTAAAAATATCAATAAAGAAATTGACACTGTTGTAAAAATAACGGACTGTTTTACTTATACAAATCAATTATTAATACATTTAATTAACCATTGAAATTTATTATTGAACCCAATGGTAAAAACATTAGTCTCAGTTGTATTGGAATGTATAATTTCAATAAAACTTGGTTTTAAAAGAATATTTTTCAACATTAAATGTATAGTAATTTGGGGGGGGGGGTGTATCTTAAGCAATACGTAATTAAAAACAACCTTAATCCCCAAACCCCTAAACCGTAACCCAATTCGCAAAAAGTTCATTCATATACTGTGCCAGAAATTTTTTTTGTAATATTTTGTATAGTTTTTTTAATGAAGAGTTTTCTATGGGTTTACCTATTTTTTGTAAGCCTTTCAAGTGTCTCTTGTTTCGTATTTCGTATTGTACGAAAGCAAATGGTAAAGGGAGGCACCTGTTGCTAGCTTTGGGGCTGGAATGTCACGTGCCCTCCCAGATTCTTCCTCTTTGAAATCGCCCTCCGAACGAACAGGACGTGCTGATGGCAGCAGTGATACC
>CM042177.1:19681986-19719486 GCA_023376005.1 Doryteuthis pealeii | reverse complement strand
AGACACTTTGGTCGACACCCTTCTTGTGTGGGAGCTTTCATCCCCCACACAGACTACGTCAGTAAGTGACTTTATCTCATGAACTCTGCATATCATTTATAAGTACATTTATGCATCTATGTTGTACTTCATTATTGTATCTTTTGCATATCTCCCTTATGTGTTACTTATATCTATTAATAATGGAGATTCGCTTCCGGTTTTTGTCTGTAACAAAAATTACATCACTGATTACGTCACATTACCCAAAATCGTCATAACATAGAATAAATACACTCAAAATTTGAACATGCAACATTAGACAGTCCTCATTGTTTTTTTTAAACAAGTTTTAATAAATACATGACTGGTATTATATATCTATATATAGTTTGTTTTATTTTAATACATATTTAAAGTTTACATTTCGAATTGTTTTATTTTTTAATCCTTTAATGAATTTGATGATTTTACTTACTTAGGGTACAAACTCGCTGACATTGAATTTTTTACTCCCACCCCTCAGGCAATATGTTTCAAAAATCTATTTTTACATCGCCCGGAGGGTGTTTTTTATTTTGTACTAGTATCTATTATGTATCTTGTATTTGTATTTTTGTTATAAATGCTTCTCCATGTGCTCATATATATGTATATATATATTGAGGTGTGTGGTGTAATGGTTAGAGTCGTAGGAAATGGACTCGTCGATCCGAGTTCAATTCCAGGACGAAGCTGTTTGCATTTCACATAACGCTAATACCCTTGAGAAAGGTATGAATCTTACTCCCCCTCCAGCTATGAGTAAATAACAGGACAGACTGGGCTCTTTAACCATGGCTAGGTAACCAGTCTAGGAGAAGGAAAACTCTGTTCAATCCTGTTAAACTCCGCTTAAGAAATTGACCTTGTGTCGCATCCTGCTCGTGCGGAGGAGTTGGTATATATATATATATATATATATATATATATATATATATATATATATGTTGTATAAGCAAAAGTAGAAATCTCCCGATTCACTAATAAAAGATACATACACTCGCCAACAAAACAAACAAAATCGGAAGTGTCCTCTATCGTTACCTAAAACAGAATGACCATTTTAACACATATCTGCGCATGGGCTCCGATCGGGAGTTCCGCTTTGATAGTCAATTCCTGACATTAAATAAAAAAAAAAAATTGGTAAATAAAATTCGAATATCATCCAATGAAAGCGATTCCCGGGTGAAATGAAAATAACTTCATTTGATCCAACTTTCGGCTGCCACTCTCTATAAAACGAACAGCTTTGAAAGGCACCGGCAGTCAGAGGTTCAGACACCTTCACGAACACAACCCGACGAGCGCTAGCAAGCGAAGGATACATCAAAGGCGGCGGATCACACCCCCACCTACTTACCCAAACCCGACCTCACAGGCAGTCAACACGCGAACATTTCTACATCATTCGTTGATACAAAAAACGCTACTACTAAAACACAATATTCTGCCTACATCACCACCCCACGATCACAGTCAAGCTGGACATTTTACGGACTTAATATTCACCCTCAACTATCACCAAAATTATCCTGTAATTCTCATTTCTATCTTTTCACCGTTCTCATGTTATTTTCAATACAATTTTGAACTTAAAATCTGTGTTTTGTTCCTTTCCTCATCACCATACGCTTGCATGCTAATACTGTTTATTACATATATATATATATATATATATATATATATATATATATATATATATATATATAGTCTATTGTATTTAATACC
Source organism: Doryteuthis pealeii (assembly GCA_023376005.1). Lineage (NCBI taxonomy): Eukaryota > Metazoa > Mollusca > Cephalopoda > Myopsida > Loliginidae > Doryteuthis > Doryteuthis pealeii. Next base: position 19,717,734 of record CM042177.1, on the reverse strand, counting down.
ACTTAGTCAGAGTTGTTGGTTCAACCAACAATTGTAATTGATATTATAACTTTGAACCCAACAGTCTTAATGTCTTTTATTTATTTATTTCAGGTGTGCAGACCTTGCCTGAGTTGGTCCCATAACCCCGTCCGAGTTAGTGACACGGTTGGAATCATGACGTAATAATGCAGATCACCGGTGATACAATGGGGTCGCCCCCGAGACGAAGACGCTACAATACGTTATCCCCTTCTTTCGAAAAGGAGTACCGCTTCGTCAAGGACATCGTCCTATCCATAAAGCATCGAACCAGCAAGTATCTCGACACGGACTCGCCCTTCACGGAAACCGACTGCCACGAGTGTGCCAAATTCATCCAGGACACCTGCGCCAAGCTGAACCTGGCGGCCGTCGAAATTCTCACCTACAACGAATTCGTGACCCTCATCGAGAGCAACCACCGGCAGCGGATCCTCTGCATCCAGACCGACGCCTACCACGATCTCAACAAGATCCAGAAATGGCAGGACGTGTTCCGGCTGGACGCTGGCCAGTCCCGCGACCAGCTCCTCCTCTGTCTGCACGACCACGTGTTCGTGCTCAGCGAGACTGACCAGAGCAACGACCTGGCCGACGCCAACCTGGAAGGCGTCTGTGATTTCAACAAGAAGGTGCAGGCCTTCAGGGTGGACATCAACTCCAAGGTGGACGCCCTTAAAGATCGCCTTGCACAGCAGGACCGAACGTCGACCCCGTTTTTTCAGCAAATTCAAGAGTTCGCTTCATACGTTGACGGAGCCCGGGAAGTGTGTCTCCTGCTTCATTCGATCTGCGATAAGACCCTGGAATGGATGAGAGAGGAAGGACGGTATGTATGTATCATTATTACTTGCTCTCCATCGTATCCGATGTTGGCACCTTTCCGTCCACTAAGAACGATGGCGTAGTGTCCAAAAATGAATAGATAAATTATCTGCAACTGTACAAGTGACTGTGCAGGCCAATTCCTGAGTGACAGTCTTTGGTGCACTGACTGCACACAAACTGTGATGCTTTCTGGGGATGCTGTCTTGTCTCCCTCTTTCTGGTTCTCTTTGCTGTCGATGCTACTCTCCTCTGCATCTCACCCCTCTCCGTGCCTTAACGTTAAGGCGCCAGACCGCTTGATTTTTTGCATCTGCCTTCCATGTGTTTGTGTCAATGTGGCATATCCTCACGTCTCTCCCGCAAACATCTTTAAAACGTAGGCGTGGTCTACCTACCGATCGGAAGCCTTTTACTAATTCGCCATACAAAATATCTTTTAGGATGCGGCCATTTTCCATTCTCCTTTTTCCTTCCGATGATGACACCACGCGAATCTGTTTCCTCCAATCAATTCAATCTCTGGTTAGGTCTTGTCAACTGCCTAACAACAAACTACATGAAATAATGCCACAAATAGGAAAACTTCAAATAAATCAAACCAAAATATCCAGAAAAGAAGTAATATTATCCAGACTAAGAATAGGACACTCATACATTACCCATTCATACCTCCTCAAAAAAGAAGCAGCCCCATATTGCATACCATGCCAAAAACCCTACACAATCAAACACATATTAACAGAATGTAGCAACCTAAAACAAATACGAAAAAAATACTACCAAACAACAAATCTAAAACAGATATTTCTACCAAATAAACCCAGAAAAACTACTTGGATACATAAAAGAAGCACACATCTACAACAAAATCTAAAAATCTTCCAAAAAAAATGAAAACGCAAAAATATATGTTAAAAAAAATCATCTAAACGTTTCATTCACAAAAAATGTCAAAAAAAAACCTATAGAAAATTAAACATTATCACCAATTCATTTCAAAAACGTAGTCGGCATTAAATGACCCATTGAGGTTGATATGCCGTAAAACAAGAACAAAATCAAGAACAAATGCCTATGGGGATGTTAAAGTCCTTCAGGTTTCTCTTGATGTTGTCTTTGTACCTGAGCTTTGGTCTACTGATTCTACGTGATCCCTCTCTCAGTTGAGAGTACAGAATCTGTTTTGACAGTCTGTCATCCGCATGTCTGTTGAAGTGGCCAGCCCATCTCGGGTTGTGTTGGACAATATTTCGTGCATGTAACGTTACCCCTTAATAAGCCCTTTTGGTTCTTCTATTCTTTTTAGTTATCCGTAGTAACTTGTGTAAAAAAGAATCGAACACCAACCGCTTTCTCGTTTGCCAGAATAAAATTTATTATCACCGTAGATTGCTCTAGTAGTCGCCCAAACAGAGAAAGATAGAGATAAAGATTAAAGTACAAAACAATGTAGCTAGAGGCATTGTTTACGCCTATAGGGAAAAACAGAAAGAAAGAAAGAAAGAAAGAAAGAAAGCAGATGAATTGAGTGACCAACTCACCGGCTCCGTGCGTGTTAGTTCTCTATCTGTCTCCTTTCCTCTTCTTCTTTCTCGCAGATCTTGTCCTTTTATATAACTACAGATTTTTGATTAATTATTAATTTCCCTAATCGGTCCGTCCACGTCATTGCTGAGCTACAAACATCAGCTGATTCTTTACTGACCATCCAAAAAATTACGTAATGTCTAAACAACCGTTTTATCCCGGATGTTTTCATTCCAAAGTATTTCTCTAGCATTTTGAATTTGTAAACAAACGTTTATACTCGGATGTTTTAATGTTGTAAACAAACGTTTATACTCGGATTTTTCATTCCAAGTATTTCTATATTATTTTTAATTTGTAAACAAATGTTTTATACTCGGGGTTTTTCATTTCAAATTATTTCTCTAGCATATTTTATTTGTAACAAATGTTCATTCTCGGATGTTTTCATTCAAAGTATTTCTTTATCATTTTTAATGTGTAAATAAACGTTTATGCTCGGATTTTTTCATTCAAAAGTATTTCTCAAGCATTTTAATTTGTAAACAAGCGTTTATACTCGATGTTTTCATTCCAAAGTCTTAAATTGTAAACTGCTGTTTATTCTCTAGCATTTTTGTCTCGAATCTAAAAACTCAAATTGCAAATACGATTTGGCAACTCGGATAAAATTCAATGCTAAATTGAAAAAAAGAATATATAAAAAAATAATTACTAAAATAATTAATTGAGATATTTACTTATTTTACAGGTACCCAGACGTTCTCTGGCAGCAGATGACGTCCAATAATGCCATTAAAGAGGGTCACGCGAAACAGCTATCGGAGCTGAGACAAAAACGCGCCCAGCTCATCGGCACCATTGAAAAGAAGACGAGAGTGCGTGAACAGATGGAAAAGACTTTTGGATTACAAAACAAAGAAAGGCGGAAAATGAAGAACAGTCGAGAAATGTTGGAATATGTCATTTCAAATTTGGAAAATAAATTATCATGTAACCAAAAAGAATTGACTAATATCTCAAAGACGTCGCCGCCTGAAAAATTACAAAGACGTGAAGGTATAGTTGACATTTTTTTTTCCTTATTTCATAAAATTGGTAGAGATATAATTATTAATGAGTGGTTGTGTATCTATCTATCTATTACTTTCTGTGTAATTTCTTTCCTATGTTATCTATCTATCTATCTATTATATCTCATAAAATTGGTAGAGATATAATTATTAATGAGTGGTATGTATCTATCTATCTATCTATCTATCTATGTAATTTTTCCCTATCTTATCTATCTATCTATCTATCTCATAAAATTGGTAGAGATATAATTATTAATGAGTGTAATCTATCTATATATCTATCTACTTTCTATGTAATTTCTTTCCTATGTTATCTATCTATCTATCTTATCTCATAAAATTGGTAGAGATATAATTATTAATAACTGATACTTTATCTATTTATCTACGTTCTATTTAATTCTTTCCAATGTTATCCATCTATATCTATCTCATAAAATTGGTAGAAAAAAAACAACACAAAAAAAACAAATTACTAATTAATGTTGAAAAATATTTTTTAAACCAAGTTTAATTGAAATTATACATTGTAATACTAACACAAACAACTGAGACTAATATGTCTACCGTTGGATTCAATGATTAATTTCAATGGTTAATTAAATGTATAGCAATTTGGGTTTTTTTGTTGCTTTTTTAAAGCAATACGTAATAAAAACAAACTTAATCCCCAAACCCCTAAATCGTAACCCAATTCGCAAAAAAGTTCATTCATACACTGTAGTTAAACTGTCATGGATCACCAAAAAAAGTTTCCGTTTTAATTTTGACGACGATTTGCAAGTTTAACCCAATTATAATAGTAATTTAATTGAATTTCTTTCCCTTTCTTTTTTGAAGAGCCAGAGAGGATAAAGGAAAGACCTAAGAATCTATCCAACCACTGCAGCGACCGGGATTACCATCAGCGTCAATTACAGGTGATGCGAACGCAGTACGCTCGGATTAAGAAGGAACAGCGGGCTCTGTATGTTTCAAATTACGAACTGAAAATGTTCATTTCGAACAAAAACCACCAGTTGCAGGAACTGCAGCGCCAAGTGGACGAGGTGGATGTGCTGATCAACAACGTCAGCAACGAACTCACAAAACTGACCCACCAGACGGATATCCTGAGAAGAATGAGGGACGACAGACTGACCCCCGGGGTATTCAAAAAGTCCACGACACAACAGAACAATGTAAAAAAGAACAAAGGTTAGTGTTGGTGTCAGTTGGTGTATTTGTCTCTTTTCTATTTGTTTCTTATAGGGATAGGGAAAAGGGTTTACTAAGCAAAGATACAAGGTGAACAGAGTGTTGATGTCAGTGTGTCTCTTTGTTTCTTTCAGTAAGAAACACAACGACGATAGGGAAAAAGGTTTACTAAGCAAAGATACAAGGTGAACAGAGTGTTTGTGTCAGTTTGTGTATTTGTCTCTTTCTATTTATTTCTTATAGTAAGAAACACAACGAGGATAGGGAAAAAGGTTTAGTAAGCAAAAATACAAGGTCAACAGAGTATTGATGTCAGTCTGTCTCGTTGATATATATATATATATATAATATATATATAATATATATATATAATATATAGTAATTCTAATTGTGAAATCTTATATATATATATATATATACATACATATATACATATATACATATATATATAATATATATATATACATATAATATACATATATATATATACATACATATATACATACATATATACATATACACACATACATATACATATACATACATATATATACATATATATACATACACATACATATATATACATATATAACATACATATATACATATATATATACACATACATATATATACATATATACACATACATACATACATATATATATATATATATATATATATATATAATAATGGTAATTCTAGTTCTCATTGTGAATATTTTATATTTGTATATATATGTGTGTGTGTGTGTGTGTGTGTGCGTGTGTGTATTATAATATATTTTGGGTGATTTTGTGTGAAGCATGGATGTGAAATAAATGAGAAACTCCGTTGAGTGTTAAGAGTTAAGTTTCATTTTATTTCATACAATATTTCGGAAGCATGACCTTCTTTTATAAAGAAGGTCTTTAAAAATGTATCATAAATAATAACAGACATGTTGGATGATTTTCGGTGTTAATTTGCGTAAATACTTTGGACGATATGACCTTTAGACACCCCTTTTTGATCTCGATTAAGAAAGGACATGTTTTTTTATTTACACCGTCAATATCCGGTTGTTTGTTAGGGGTTAGAGTTAAGGGTTAATTTCATAATTTTAAAAAAATCTAAAAATCGTCTGTTAAAACAACCGGAAATATCCGGTTCCCTGTCATTGGGTGAACAATCCAACGCTTGGCGAATTCTGCTTCGCAATGATAGGAAGAGCCGACATCGAAGATCAAAAAGCGACGTCGCTACGAACGCTTGGCCGCCACACCTTTCGCGGTCTGTATTCGTACTGAAAATGAAAATATGTCCTTTCTTAATCGAGATCAAAAAGGGGTGCCTAAAGGTCATATGTTCCAATATTTTAACGTAATTTCATTTTTGTGGCCATAAATTTTGGAACGGATTTTTTTTTAATACCAATTTTATTTTAAGATATAAAGGAAATTAATAAAATAAAATAAACGGTAATTTTAATATTTGTCGTCCCGGACTCCTGCCCTAATTTACGCTATGTTTTATTGTGCTGTCGTCAGGCGTATTTCCGGCCCAATTTTTTTTATTAATTAAATATAAATCAACAACAAAAATTAACTTTCTCTTTTCAGCCAACGTCGAGGAAGCCTGTCGATTCATTGCCAAGCACATTGGCAGACATTGGAAGAAGCTGTATGATAATCTACCCTTCAATCCACCCCGAAGTGCCTCAAGACGAACATCGGATGTGGAAACGTGGGACAAGATGTCCCTGTCCCAAGATCGGACGGATGAAGAATTGGCGCGTCGGAGTCTGGCAAAATGGCGGGTTCTCAATCGTCCATGTTCCGTTGGTCAATTGATTGTGGCATTGCGGAAGTCTTCGCAACAGGATTTGGCATCGAAAGTGAAGAGTAAGTTTCTCAATTTTTTTGATGGGACTAACATTGAGAAAATACATTTGTGAAAAGAGGAAGAACGTTAGAAATATCAAGAAGAAAGAAAGGGAAAGAAATGAAGAAGAAGAAAAGAAGAAAGAATATTGAAAAAGAAAGAGAAAGAAATATTGAAAAAGAAAGAGAAAGAAATATCGGAAAAGAAAGAAGGTTTGAAAAAAAAAAAAAACAGGAAGAAAGATTGAAAAAAAGTGAAAGAAATATTGAAAATGAAAGAAAGAAGGTTTGAAAAAAACAAAAACAGAAGAAAGATTGAAAAAGAAAGAGAAATAAATATTGGAAAAGAAGAAGAAGGTTTGAAAAAAAAAAAGGAGAAAGATTGAAAAAGAAAGTGAAAGAAATATTGAAAATGAAAGAGAAAGAAAGATTGAAAAAGAAAGCGAACGAAAAATTGAAAAAGAAAAGGAAGAAAGATTGAAAAAGAAAGAAGACAGATTGAAAAAGAAGAAAGTTTGGAAAGAATGAAAAAGAAAGAAGAAAGACTAAAAAAGAAGAAAGATTGAAAATGAAAGAAAAAGAAAGATCTAAAAAGGAAGAAGAAAGTTTGGAAAAAAATGAAGAAGAAAGACTGAAAAAGAAAGTGGAAGAAATATTGAAAAACAAAGAGAAAGAAAGATTGAGAGAAAGAAGAAGAACGTTTGAAAAAGAAAGAAAGACTAAAAAGAAAGTTTGAAAAAGAAAATTTGAAAAAAAAAAGAGGAAGAAATATCTAAAAAGAAAGAAGAAAAATTTTAAAAGAAAGAGGAAGGAATTCTGAGCAAATGAATAACAACAAAAAAAGAGGATAAATATGAAATTCGAGAAAGAAAGGGAGAAAAAGAATAAAAGAAAATAAAAAAACAAAATTTAGTCATTTTTAAGTAGCTTAAAAAAAACAAAAGAAAGAAAAAGGGAAATAAACGAAGAAAAAGAAAAAAATAAATGAAAGAAGAAAATGGAGGAAAGAAAAAGAAAATAAAGAAAACAGAATATAAGAAAGAAATAAAGTAAATGAAGGAAAAAGAAAGAATGAAAGAAAATAAACATAAATAGAGGGAAAGAGATTTGAATGAAGAAAAAATGAATGAAAGATAAAAGAAATGAAAGAAAAGTAAGGAATAAGAAAGGAAAGAGAAAGAAAAGAAAAGAAAAGAAAAGAAAAAGAAAATGAAAATGAAAGAATATAGAAAGAAAAAATCAAAAATCAAAAAATGAAAGAATGAAAATTAGAAAAAAGTAGAAAAAACAATGAATAATTAAACAAAAAATGAAAGACAAAAAAGAATGAAAGAAAGAAAAATGGAAAAAAAGGAAAAGGATGATAGAGATAAAAAAGAAAAAATGAAAGAAAATAGGGCGAAAAGGAAAAAAGAAAGGAAAGAAAGAAAAGCGAATAAAAGAAAAGGGAAAGAAAAATGAAAGAATGAAAGTAAGAAAAAGAAAAAATACAAGAAATAATGAAACAAAAAGGAATGAAAAACAAAAAGGAATGAAAGAAAGTAAAAAATAAAAGAAAAATGAAAGAAACGAAAAAAGACGATAGAAACGAAAAATAAAAATGAAAGAAAATAAAAAGATAGAAATGAAAGAAGAAAGAGCGAGAATGGAAAAGGAATGAAAGAAAGGAAAACGAATGAAAGAAAAATTGAAAGAATGAAAAGGACAAAGATGAAAAATTTTTTTTTCAAATGAGGAAAGAATGGAATGAAATAATAAAAAAGAAAGAAGTATTTTTAAATGTACAAAAAAGAAGAAAAACATAGAATGAAAATTTAAAAAAAATAATGAAAAAAAAGGAGCAAAAATTCAAAAAAGAAATGAAGGAAAGAAAAACGAACGAAATAAAAACGAATGAAAGAAAAACTGATGGAATGAAAATAAGAAAAAATAATGGAAGAATTGTTTTTAACGAATTTTTGGAACGAATGGAATGAAATTAAAAAAAAGACGAATTTTTTAAAATTTAAGAAAGAAAAGAAGAAAAAACATAGAATCGAATTTTTTTAAAAATGAATGAAAATAAAGAATAAAAAAAATAATATATTAGACATTTTTTGAAAGAAAAACGAAGAAAGCTTTTCTTCCTTTTTTTTTTTTTTTGAAAGAAAATAATCGAAAATTATATCTGTATATTGTATTTCCGGTGTTTTGTATTCCCATAATGCATTGCGAAAGTTTCCTTCAACAACAAGGGGATCATTGACTTCCGGTTCAAGTCACACCGGAAACCTTGATTCCCGCCAGATTTCTGAAATTAAGCAACGATGAGCCTGTTCAATACTAAGAAGGGTGACCAAATTAGAAACAGCAGATACACTGTAAGCCATCTGAGGACCTCAGTTGGTGGGGGGGGGGCTTATTCTTCTTCTGTGGGGGACACGGTCAGCATATTTTAAACCCCGCCGATGGGGCTATGTTATACGGTTTTGCCTTTTAAGTAGATTATTTCACCGATTTCTTGTACATTTAGAATATAAGAAATTACCACAGCCACAAGGTACACCCACAGTTGCTGGGTCGCAGAATTGGCGCTACATAGTCTTTTTATCTTTTGTACGGGTCTAAAGCTTTGACATGTATACTATTCAGTTTTCTACGGGACAAAAGTTAAGATTAGTAAACCTAACTCTCTCTCTCTCTCTCTCTCTCTCTCTCTCTCTCTCTCTCTCTCTCTCTCTCTCTCTCTCTCTCTCTCTCTCTCTCCTTCTGACCTCCTCCCCCTGTCTCTTTCTCTATCATCTCTTTTTGAGGTGTTTCTCAGTTCTCTCTTAACTTTCTCTCCTAGTATCTCTTACTCTCTTTCTTTCTCTCTCTCTCTCTCTCTCTGTCTTTCTCTTTCTCTCTCTCTAGTTTGCGCCAATTCAGAATGTCAATTGTGTTAAAACGAGAAACGAAGAGCAGCAACCGACGGGCAGCCCAACGGACGAAGTGACGGAAACAAACAACAGCAATCGACGGGGTGGTGCAGTGGACTAAGTAACGGGAAAACGTTATTATACTATTATTATAGTCTTCCGAGACTGAAATGCCAATAATAGGGATTAGGATTAGCGGTTAGCCGGCAAGATTAAACAAAGATGTATTACTCAAATAACATCTATTTTCCCAATAAAACTTTATCAGAAAATTCTATGAAAATGTGTGTGTGTGGGGGGGGCGAAATTTACCAAAAGTGGAAATGTGGAAAATGGAAAAAGGGAAAATAATTAAAAAACAGAAAAAAAACAAAAAAAAAAACGGAATTTACTAAAAGTGGAAATGTGAAAAATGGAAAAATGGAAATAAAAGTGAAAAAAAACAACAAACCCCCCCCCCAAAAAAAAAACGGAATTTACCAAAAGTAGAATTGAAATCAAGGTAAATTTTAAACGGAAAATTGGGAGGCCTACAAGATTAAAGGGGCCGGATTAGCTCAGTCGGTAGAGCGTTCGGCTAGAAACCACAAGGTTCCTAGTTCGATACCGGTCCTCGCCAACTCAGCGTATGAGTAGCACAGGATCTGTGCGTTAAAGTAGAGAGCTGATGGTAGGTGTGGCGCTCCACCTTAGACGCCAAAACAATCTCCTGGGTCTAGTGCTATTGAAAAATGGATAGGCTCACTCGCTGATTGGCCGATACTGACTTTAGGCCACCCCAACGACTTACAATATTAAAATTAACGTGCAGTGCTTACAAATTTAACCTGAACTTTGACCCTTGCAGTTATCTGGTCTCTAGTCTGTTTGAGCGGCATGTGGTTAATTGGCGCGTCACTGTATGTGTTGTGTACAGGCGTCAAGCAAACGTTCAGACTCTGATTTCAGACTACATAACAAAACTATGCATTCGTTTATAATTCTTATGCCAGTTTTATTCTGTATAAACTGCATACGTGTACCTTAACCTTAGTAATTATGACATAGATTTTATCATTTAGTTTTTGTAAAAAAAAATAATAAAATATTTATTAACTGCTCCTAAAACCACCGTTTCCCCAGATTGCCCCCCTTGATCTTACAACCCCCCCCCGGAGGGCGATACCCCCATTTTGGGAACAATTGCTCTACTGTGAGAATAACCAAAAAGATAATTACTTAGTCTGGCACAAGGCTAAGCGAACGAGCACTTTGTATTGGCGAATATTAATTTCGTCTTACCCAATATTAAGTTAATCCAATAAAATTTCAAATATTTAATTGTATAAATAGAAAAACGGTTTTCAGAATTGTAAAATATTTTCTTTTAATAAAAATCTTTTTAAAAAATCAATTGTTATTGTCTCTGTTAATTAACGTACCGCAATTATCTGTATATAACACGCACTCGTGTATAATACGCACCCTAACTTTGGATGACGAAATTCTTGGAAAGAATCGTTGTATAATGCGCACTGACTTTTTAGAATTGTAGCAGCTAAATTTGGATATAATATGGACTACGAAATTCAGAAAAAAAAAATTTGTATAATACATACTGACATTTCAGAATTTGTAGCAGCTAAATTTATGCGAAATTATTTGTGTATAATGCGCACCTCTATCTTTGAAATTCTTTGAGAAAATTGTTGTATAATGCGCGCCGATTTTTAAAAATTTGTAGCAGCTAAATTTAATCTAAATCATTTGGGTATAATACGCACCTCTAACTTTGGCCGGCGAAATTCTGATTTTTTTTTTGTATAATACGCACGGACTTTTTAGAATTTGTAGCAGCTAAATTTAATCTAAATTGTTTATGTATAATACGAACCCTAACTTTGAACTACGAAATTCTTGGAAAAAACTGTTGTATAATGCGCACGGACTTTTTAGAATTTGTAGCAGCTAAATTTAACCTAAACCATTTGTCTATAATACGCACCTCTAACTCTGAACTATGAAATTCCGAAGACATTTTTTGTATAATACATACTTACCTTTTAGAATATTTGTAGCTGCAAAATTTAACCTAAATCATTTGTGTATAATACGCACCCTAACTCTGGACTATGAAATTCCGAAGAAATGTTTTGTATAATACATACTTACCTTTTAGAATATTTGTAGCTGCTAAATTTAACCTAAATCATTTGTGTATAATACGCACCTCTAACTCTGGACTATGAAATTCCGAAGAAATTTTTGTATAATACATACTTACCTTTTAGAATTTGTAGCTGCAAATTTAACCTAAACCATTTGTGTATAATACGCACCTCTAACTCTGGACTATGAAATTCCGAAGAAATTTTTTGTATAATACATACTTACCTTTTAGAATTTGTAGCTGCTAAATTTAACCTAAACCATTTGTGTATAATACGCACCTCTAACTCTGAACTATGAAATTCCGAAGACATTTTTTGTATAATACATACTTACCTTTAGAATATTTGTAGCTGTAAATTTAACCTAAATCATTTGTGTATAATACGCACCTCTAACTCTGGACTATGAAATTCCGAAAAATATTTTGTATAATATATACTTACCTTTTAGAATATTTGTAGCTGCAAAATTTAACCTAAATCATTTGTGTATAATACGCACCTCTAACTCTGGACTATGAAATTCCGAAGACATTTTTTGTATAATACATACTTACCTTTTAGAATATTTGTAGCTGCAAAATTTAACCTAAATCATTTGTGTATAATACGCACCTCTAACTCTGGACTACGAAAATCATCACCCAGCCAAAAGCCCTGAATAGAAGTCAGCCCAGAGAAGATGGCAGCCAAAGCAATGAGTCAGTAACCAGTAGTGTAATCAAGTAAGAACTATCGTCTCTAATCTAACTCTCTGTCTCTGTCTCTGTATTATATACCCGAGAACTCTCATCTCGATTATATACCCGAGAACTTTCATCTCGATTATGTGATAAACAGGGTTAGACAGCAAACGTATGGTGGCAAGGGAAAACAAACACAGATTTTAAGTTTCAACAAATGTATTGGACAAAGGAACATGAAAAGCGACGAAAAGCTGAAAGTTAATTTAAGAGAGAAAGTCTGATTTTGGTGATAGTGGTAAAGTGAATAATAAAGTTGGTGAAGGGTCTGGTGGCCGTGGTAATGTTGTAGTGGGGTGGTGATGTAGGTAGAATTTTGTGTTTTGGTATTCTGAAGTCGATAGCTGGTTGTATTGTGTATGATAGTTGGCGTATTTTGGTATCGCTGAATGATGTGGAATTGTTCGTTTGTTGACTGCCGGTCGGTCAGATTTTGGGTAGAGGTAGGTGAGGATGTAAATCGGCCGCCTGTGATGTGCTCTGCTGCTGTTGCTGGTGATGTCTGAGTTGTCGGTTCTTCAAAGTCGATTTATATAGGCCCTGTGTGATCCGGAGTTGGGGGGGGGGGCGTTTTCGATTGGACGAAAATGTGAGTTTATTTACAAAATTATTTTCTTTAATGTTTAGGAATTCTAGTTTTCTAAACAGAAGTTTATCTCGAGCCTATGCGTAGAATCGTGTTAATTTTGTCACTTCTTTTTATGCTACCGTGGAGTTCACTTCCGATTGGCGTCAGCAACTTATGTTTGTTTTGTTGGCAAGTGTGTGTATCTTTTTTATTGCGGTGTGTGTGCGAACTGAATTGCTGAATTAGTGAATCGAGAGATATATATTATTGTTTATGTAACAATTATATACCCGATGTATGATGAGAGTATATCTTTTTGATCTCCATGTCTCTAACACACGTGGGCATGCCTACAAAGTCAGAAAACAGCATAGCTCACATGACTTTCAGAAACATTTTCTCACGCTCAGAGTTGCCGAGGCATGGAATAAGCTGCCTGCGTCTGTTGTGGGCTGCCGAAACACTGCATCTTTCAAAGCCTCCATGCTTCCTGTAATCTGCCAACACTATACCTGATACCCCCATCCACAGACATATGCATGTACGCGCACACATACATGTATATCATTACTGTACGCTGTTCATGTTCCTGACACTAATACATTATTCTGTGTACTAGACATGAGACTTTGATGAGCTGTGGTGCACCTGAAACTGTACACAATAAATTTCATTATTATTTTTATAAGTATGCAACACTATGAGTAGCAAGTCTCTCACCTCCCCAGGTACGCACACACAGACATTTCCCAGTTTTGTAAGAAGAACTAACAAAGAAAAGCAGCACCCAGCCGAAAGCCCTGGTTAGAAGTCAGCCCAGAGAAGACGGCGGCCGAAGTAGAAGCAACAGTGTAATCAAGCAATAACTATCATCTCTCTCTCTCTCTCTCTCTCTCTCTCTCTCTCTCTCTCTCTCTCTCTCTCTCTCTCTCTCTCTCTCTCTCTCTCCAAAATACCATACAGTGATCTTAAAACAAAAATCAAGCAAATAATGACAAAAAATGGCAGCAACTATGGATGAAAATCTCCACACAAACTCTACGAAATACAGACCAGCTTAAAAAAAGGACACCTGATCCTAGTAATACCAGAAGAGAAGAAACCACTCTCACCCGGCTATGCATCGGCCACACTAGATTAATCCACTCCTTCATTCTAAAAGAAGAACCTCTACCTAAATGTTCATGTGGAAACCGGTATACAATAAAACATATTCTGATTGAATGCACACACACCTCTCTCACACTCCAAGAAAGTTCTACAATGTTAACAACATGGACAAACTATTTGGAAAAAAAAGATCCAAGAGCATATTAAACTTTTTGAAAAGAACCAGCCTCCTATCAAGGATGTAAGTTTATAGACCTACAAAAATCATCCACACACTCTCTTGATGTTCAAATCCTCAAGAGAAAACTTGATTTCAAAAAATAACTAAACCCCTATCACTATACCTAAATACCAATAGAAGCAAGATCTGGAATGATATGCAAGTGGATGCACACATGGCAGCTGTACCTTACAAAGAAATAAAACAAAACATATTCGGCATAAAATAACCCAATGGGTTGACATGCTGTAAAAAACCAACCAACCAACCAACTCTCTCTCTCTCTCTCTCTTCTCTCTCTCTATATATACCCGACATAGGAAGCGCGTGGTGTAATGGTTAAAGTCATGGGAAATAGACTTGTCGCCCCGAGTTCAAATTCTGGACGTGGTAATTGCATTTCACTTAGCGCTAATACCCTTGGGAAAGGTATGAATCCTACTCTCCCTCCAGCTATGGGTAAATAGTAGGGCAGACTGGGCTCTTTACCCTTGGTTGGGCAACCGGTCTAGGAGAAGGAAAACTCTGAATTCAAACCTGTTAAACTCCGCTTAAGAAATTGACCTTGTGTCGCATCCTACTCGTGCGGAGGGGTTGGTAAATATCTATATAGCCAACGTACGATGAGGGTATATATGAGTATACACACTATCAGTAGCAAGTCTCTCTCCTCTCCGCATACGCACACAGAGATTTCACCCACTTTCCTAAAAGAGCAATAGGATTGGGACAATCATATAAGTGCTAGGACTTGACGTGCCCAGCCAATTGATCAGAGGGAGTCTCTCCAACCATCCATCTAGCCTAAGTAAAGGCCAAAGTGGAGTGTTGCATGCCATGGACTGCTCATCCAGCAGGATTCAGTCTGTAAGCATCACGGGTCACCAACCACGACCAACAAGTGGCACCATTGAGGAGAGGGTCTTACCCCTCTACAGAGGTGCAGTCGGAGTATTCTTCTGCCTCTGCCAACAAAGGAATACTTTGTTTGGTGAAAGCCAAATCAGTAAGTAGCAAGTCAATTAAAACGGACCCCTTAAAACTATGAAATTAACATTTCAACTGTTGTTTCTAGTTAGGGGCCGAGCCCGTACACCTTGCCTGATAGTTGGTACGTTGGAAAAATTTGGAGAAATTTTCCAAATCGGGGTTTGAAGGGCTTTTTTTTTTGTTTTACTTCCAAACGCGCTATTAAAAAACAAAAAAAACTGTGTAACACTATCGAAAATTAATAAAATAACATTGAATTTGGTATTTTTAGCAAGCCCTAACGCAGAGAGATTTTCCCCACTTTCCCAAAATCAAATATGTTAGGATTTTATTTTCCTGCAGAGACATGTTGAATATCTTAACAAAGCCTTGCTTTCCAAAAGATCGTCTCACTAGGATACCAAAAATGGCCGGTCTTTTAAGTTGAGAGCAACCGGTGAATGTACTCAGTGAACTAAAAAAATACCCAAAAGACTTATTAACATTTCTCTAAATGAATTCATTGATTAGATAAAGTCAGCAAGATATTACAGGAATTATCTATATACTAGCAAGACCTGTGGAAATTCCACAGTATGAAAAAAAAATAAAATAAAATAAAATAAAATTAACATCAAAGAGGACCTATTTAAGTAAGAAAGGATGATTTACAATTCTATCTCTAATAATAAATAGGAGTATTAGTGTGTCACATTTTTTTTCAACTTTACTCCTAGAAGCCATAGCCCAATATATCATACCATCATAAATCAAGAGGACCTATTTAAGTAAGAAAGGATGATTTACAATTCTATCTCTAATAATAAATGGGAATATCAGTGTGTCACATTTTTAAAAACTTTACTCCTAGAAACTATAGCCCTACATATCATACCATTTTGGAATCAGACAGACTCCATGAGCAAATTAAAAAAAAACATTCCAGGCCGAATCCGGACCCGCTTCCTTCTCAAATAATAAATGCGAATGTCAGTGTGTCACATTTTTTTCAACTTTACTCCTAGAAGCCATAGCCCTACATATCATACCATTTTGAAATCAGAATGAAAACAAATAAAGCAAGAGGATCTGTTTAATCAAGAAAGATGATTTACAATTCTATCTCTAATAATAAATGGGAATATCAGTGTGTCACATTTTTTTCAACTTTACTCCTAGAAGCCATAGCCCTACATATCATACCATTTTGGAATCAGAAGGAAAACAAATAAATCAAGAGGATCTATTTAATCAAGAAATATGATTTGCAATTCTATCTCTAATAATAAATACGAATGTCAGTGTGTCAGTGTGTCACATTTTTTCAACTTTACTCCTAGAAGCTATAGCCCAATATATCATACCATCATAAATCAAGAGGATCTATTTAAGTAAGAAAGGATGATTTGCATTTCTATCTCTGATAATAAATGGGAATGTCAGTGTGTCAGTCCGTGTCACATTTTTTCAACTTTACTCCTAGAAGCCATAGCCCAATACATCATACCATCATAAATCAAGAGGACCTATTTAAGCAAGAAAGGATGATTTACAATTCTATCTCTGATAATAAATGGGAATGTCAGTGTGTCAGTGTGTCACATTTTTTCAACTTTACTCCTAGAAGCTATAGCCCAATATATCATACCATCATAAATCAAGAGGACCTATTTAAGCAAGAAAGGATGATTTGCAATTCTATCTCTGATAATAAATGGGAATGTCAGTGTGTCAGTCTGTTAGTGTGTCACATTTTTTCAACTTTACTCCTAGAAGCCATAGCCCAATATATCATACCATCATAAATCAAGAGGACCTATTTAAGCAAGAAAGGATGATTTGCAATTCTATCTCTGATAATAAATGGGAATGTCAGTCTGTCAGTGTGTCACATTTTTACAATTTTACTCCTAGGAGCTATAGATCTAAACGAAGCTGTTTGAATTTCCCATATTCCTAATATTCTTGGGAAAGGTATGCATCCAACTTCTATACGTCCAGCTATAGGAAAATAGTAGAGCAGACGGGGATCTTTAACCTTGGCTAGGTAACCAGTCAAGGAGAAGGAAAACTCTGAATTCAAACCTGTTAAACTCCGCTTAAGAAATTGATCTTGTGTCACACCTTGTTCGGTTAAAGAGCAAAGTCCACACTACTATTTACTCATAGCTGTAGAGTTGTATTTATTTACTGCGTACCCCACTTGTACGGGTCAGGCACAAAGTCCCTATTAACGTGGGACCACCCACAAGCCGAAGCTCATGAAGTGGCAGGTGAAAAATTGCGTCGATCCCGTCAGCATTCCCCCTCAAGGGGGGCGCCTCAGGCACTGGGCAATAAACCCAGCCCTGCCCCTTTAAATCAAGGGGGCATGTGTTGCCTGGGGGGATGGCCCCCTGGGATCGACGCTATTATTATAACATCACCGGTCCAGCGGCCGAAGCTCGCCGGACCCCCAGTCGAAACCGGGTGAAGGTAAGGGTTAGGGTCTGCTAGGTTTTGGTTTGTTTTGTTTTATGGCACATCAACCTCAGTTTTGAAATAAATTCATTCTTAATAAATACACAATTTTTTTTTATAAATACATTTTTCTATTTAACCCATAGATGGGACCCTAACAGGTACTACCACTCCAGGTCAGAGTGGACCAGGGAGCAATGGTGATGAAGGGGTGCTCCATATTCCTCAAACATCCAGAACTGGAACCTCACCATCAGATAGAGTTTAACGTCATTCCCAGGACAGGTAGACCCTCAGTCACCGCCTTCCAGCACCCATATAATAAAAAGGGTTGGGGCTTGCCATAAGGGTAATAGGGTTGGGGCAATCATATAGGTGCTAGGGCTTGACGTGACCAGCTGATTGATCGGAGGGGGCCTCTCCGAACGCCTGTCTAGCCTAAGTAAAGGTCTAAGTGGGGTGTTTGCAGGTCATGGACTGCTCATCAACCAAGACTCCGTCCTTAAGCATCATGGGCCGCCACTCATGGCCAACAGGTGGCCCCATTTGGCAGGCTATTCCTACCCAAAACATGCTATAGTAGCATCCCCACTTTAAAACCAGGTTATAGGATAAATTTTTCTTTTTTTCTTATATTAACAAATATAATGGGGCAAAGGTTTTATATTTTGCCTATTCTAAAACTGGTAATCTGAACATTAGCTACATAAATGAGAGTAACCTCCCCTTGTTTCTTTCACTTTGAGGAAGCGGTCTGTTTTGGTCAGCCATTTTCATTTCACCATAATCAATAGAACTGCATGTTTTAACACAAAAATATCATAAAATGTGTTCTTAACAATTAAGTTCATTTCAAATAATGCACAAGCACAATTAAGAACACGTTATGATTTTTTTCATGTTAAAACATTCAGTTGCATTGATTCAAACAAATTCGTATTTTCAGTGGAGATTTAGGATGAAATGAAAATGGCCGACCAAAACATACAGCTTCCTCTCATTTATGGAGATTACCCTAAAACTAATATCTATCATTATACTAAAGCTGAGCGAATCAACTTTTGCTTCCTGAAAGCTTTTTTACTGTTTAGCTTAATGACACAAAAATTATACTAAATTATTCCTTACTTTTAGGATTGAGTTATGTTTGAAAAAATTCAATTTTAATTGGTTCTAATTAGTCCTTTTTTTCTAATTTTGGTAATGTGAACATTAGTCATATAAATAAGAGTAACCTCCCCTTGTTTGTTTCTCTTTGAGGAATCCTTATGTTTTGGTCGGCCATTTTCATTTCACCGTAAATCTACACTGAAAACACGAATTTGTTTGAATTAATACAACTGAATGTTTTAACAGAAAAATATCATAAAATGTATTCTTAATTGTGCTTGCGCATTATTTGAAATGAACTTAATTGTTATTAAGAACACATTTTATGATATTTTCGTGTTAAAACGTATTGATTCAAACATATTTGTACTTTCAGTGTAGATTTACAGTGAAATGAAAATGGCTGACCAAAACATAAGGATTCCTAAAAGTGAAACAAACAAGGGGAGGTTACTCTCATTGATGTAGCTAATGTTCAGATTACAATGATTTTAACATTTTGTCTGGTCATATTTATTTTTCTTTAAATTTAATTCGCTTTGCAAAATCACTTTACTCTAATCTCCGTTTTCTACCCAGAGCTCAATGGGTGACATACTGTCTCGTATAAATATATAAATCAAATCGACAAATTTTAAATTTAAAGAATATTTTATATCGTATTTCAAAGAGAATTACAAATAGTTTAATTTCATTTTACAAGAGAATATAATTTACAGTTAGCAGGGCTCTTTGCAGAATTGCATCCTGGCTTCCTGCCTTAGAAAACACTAAGTGGTGCCAGGTCAAAAAAAAGTCCTTAGCTGAAGCGGTGCCTGCTGAAAAAACAAGCTGTGATTAAGGCATTTTTTCCGAAAAGGTAATGTGATATTTACCCCCCCCACACACACACTCCAGTCTTTTTTCAACAAGTAAATGTAAATATTCTAACCCTCACCCTCTTTAAAATATTTTAGGGTTGGGGGTCTAAATATTTACATATTAGTGGATTGAAGGTGTTTTTATCGACAAATTACTTTTATTTTAGTGGTTTGAAGGCGTTTGAAGCCAGCCATATTTTTATCGATGAGTGAATGTAAATATCTATCCCTCCCAAAAAATATTTTAGAAATATATTAAAATATTTACATTTACTTGCCGAAAAACACTGGAGTGTGAGGGGGGGGAATATTGCATTAACTTTTTGAGAAAAACGCCTTAAGCGCTGCTTGTTTTTTCAGCAGGCACTGCTTCAGCTAGGGACTTTTTTTGAGCAGGCACTGCTTAGCATCTTTTAAGGTAGGAGGCCGGGACGCAATTCTGCGAAGAGCCCCCAGTTAGCAAAGATTTTTTTTTTCATGTTTACAAGAAATATGAACAAATTTAAAAATATTAATAAAATATTATATTTTTTTTTTATTCTTTTTTATTTATTTTTTTTTTTAAAGAAAATTAGTATAAGAAAAGAACAGAATAAAATTTTGAAAATACATTTGAAAGGATTTTTTTTCTCTTCTCTTTTTTTTTTCTCTTGAGAGTTGAAGAAAGATGGACATTTTGGAAAATATTTCAAATTTGCTAAGATAATTATTATTATTAATTTTTTTAAAAATTATTTATTTTAATTGATTTACCAAAATAATCAAAATTTTTTCCTCCACATTTTTCAGGTAAATTTCCAGCACATAACAATCTTTTGAAATTAGCATATTATTATTTATTATTATTATTTATTCTTTTTAGAAAATTATTATACAGAATACAATTTTGAAAATACATTTGAAAGGATATTTTTTTCTTTCTTTATTTTTTTTAAGAGTTGAAGAAAGATGGCTATTTGGAAAAATTTCAAATTTGTTAAGATTATTATTATTATTATTATTATTATAAATTTAAAAAAAAATTATTTATTTTAATTTTATTTTTACACAAGTCTTAATTTGCCAAAATAGTCAATTTTTTCCACCAGATTTTTCAAGTAAATTTCCAGCACATTAAAATTTCAATCCCAAAAGTAAGGAATATTTTGGTATTTAATTTTAGTCATAAAACTAAACAGGAAAAAAACCTTAGGGAAACAAACATTGCTTCACTCAGTTTTAGTATAATAGATAGATATATAAATCAAATTGATAAATACGAAATTTAAAGAATATTTTATATCATATTGTTAAGATGATTACAAATAGTTTAATTTCATTTTACAAGAGAAAATAAATTTACAAATTTAAAATTTTTGTAAAGATATTTTTTTTTCATGTTTATAAGAAATATGAAAAAATTTAAAAAATATTAATAAATTAGTATCATTTTTAAAAAATATGATTATTTTGGCAATCTGAACATAAGCTACATAAATAAGAGTAACCTTCCCTTGTTTATTTCACTTTGAGGAAGCCATATGTTTTTGGTCGGCCATTTTCATTTTACTGTAAATCTACACTGAAAATACGAATTTTGTTTGAANTCAATACAAACTGCATGTTTAACATGAAAATATCATAAAATGTGTTCTTAATTATGCTTGTGCACTATTTGAAATGAACTTAATTTTTATGAAGAACACATTTAATGATATTTTCGTGTTAAAACATGCAGTTGTATTGATTTACAGTGAAAGAAAATGGCTGACCAACATATGGCTTCCTCAAAGTGAAATAAACAAAGGGAGGTTACTCTCATTTATGTAGCTAATGTTCAGATTATCATTATTATTATTATTATTATTATTATCATTAATTTTAAAAAAATATCTATTTTAATTTTATTTTTAAGAAAACAACAGAATAAAATTTTGAAAATACATTTGAAAGGATTTTTTTTTCTTTCTTCATCTTTTTTTTTTTAAGAGTTGAAGAAAGATGGACATTTGAAAAATTATTATTATTATTATTATTATTTTAAATGATCTATTTTAATATATTTTTATTTTACATAAGTTTTAATCTGCCAAAATAATCAATTTTTCTCCTAGATTTTCAGGTAAATTTCCAGCACATAACAATTTTTAAAAATTAGCATTAAACAAGGGTAATTTACGCATTTTCATGCACAAATACATAAAAAGAATCTTTGTGTGTGTGTATATATAATATATATAAAACAAGTATGTTGTGTAAGCATATGGTTGTGTATACCTATATATGCCAAAAATTTAAAAAAAAAAAAATTTTTTAAGTTAATTAGTGTGTACTAGCAAAATAAAAAAACGCCCTCCGGGCGATGTAAAAATAGATTTTTGAAACATATTGCCTGTAGGGTGGGAGTTAAAAATTCAATGCCAGCGAGTTTGTACCCTAAGTAAGTAAAATCATCAAATTCATTAAAGGATTAAAAATAAAACAATTTGAAATGAAAAAACTAACTATTTTCACAAAATAAAAACTTTTAGAATATACACATTGAAGTGAATATTAAAATAATAAATAAAATATATTTAGTATTGTAAAATAACGGGTGTAAGAAAAATAAAACATTTATTGCAAAAACACGGACATAAAATGAGGGTTCAGTTTATTTTATGGTAGTAATTTACGAGGAACAAGTTAAGGATTACCGTAGTAATAATAATAGTTGGTTTCTTTATTTTAATAGTAAATTACATTCATATATTATCTAATACCAAAGCTATCCTTGTAGAAGAACAGTAGTGGTACTATTTAATCCATAGCAGGGTGGATAAGAGGGTCATACGTTTCTCAAGAGAATTAGTCCGGAAGTAAACATAAATATGATTGGTTTGGTTTGATTTTGTTTTATGGCATATCAACCTCAGTGGGTCATTTAATGCCGATAAAGTTTAGAAATAAATCAATTCTTAATGGATAATACAATTCTTTTTATAAATACATTTTTTTATTTAACCCATAGATGGGACACTAACAGTTTGGTTTGGTTTGGTTTGTTTTACAGCATATCATCCTCAGTGGGTCATTTAATGCCATAAAAGTTTTGAAATAAATCAGTTCTAATGGATAATATTTTATGGTAGGAATTTACGAGGAAATAGTTAAGGATTACCTAGTCCCAATCAATCCATTTGTCAGTTTGTCTATCTGAATCTATCTATTAAGCTTTTATATCTATCTCTCAGTCTATCATCTATCTATCTGTGTGTGTGTTAGGATGGCATAGAGTCAATGGTTACTGTCAGTTTCTTGCCTATGCATATAATGATAGGACAACAGTATCTTTTTAATTATTTCTGTTGTGTAATTGTATGGTGGTGTAAGGCTTTTGACAAGCCCTGTAGCAAGAGCTCTGAGGGAATGGAAAATACAAGTGATGGTATTTTTTTTTTAATTAAAATTTTTATACCAGTGATGGTATTTTTTTTTAAATTACAAATTTTTTCATTTAAAATTTAAAAAAAAAATTAAAACACTTTTAAAAAAATTTAAACAAAATTTAAAACAAATTTTTTAAAATCTAAAACAATTTTAAAAAATTCTTTTTTAAGCTCTGAGGGAATGGAAAATACCAGTGGTGGTATTTTTTTTTAATTACAAATTTTTATACCAGTGATGGTATTTTTTTAAATTACAAATTTTTTCATTTAAAATTTTTTTTTTTAATTTAAAACATTTTTTTTTTAAATTTAAAACAATTTAAAAAAAAATTCTTTTTAATTTAAAAGAAATTATTTTCTAAATTCAAAATTTTTTTTAAAATTTAAAATAATTTTTTTATTTTTTAAAATTTAAAATTTAAAAGAAATTATTTTCTAAATTCAAAATTTTTTTTAAAATTTAAAATAATTTTTTTATTTTATTTATTTAATAAAAAAGAAAAAAAAAAAGAAAATACTGGAAAATTATACATTATAATATACTGAATTTTTATATAATAAAAAAATGAAAAATAAAAAAGAAAAAAAGAAAACAGTTTTATTCCAGCAGAATAATCCGGTTTTATATCTATCTCAGTCTACTCATCTATCTATCTGTGTGTGTGTTAGGATGGCATAGAGTCAATGGTTACTATCAGTTTCTTGCCTATGCATATGATGAATAGGACAACAGTATCTTTTTAAGTATTTCTGTTGCATAATTGTATGGTGGTGTAAGGCTTTTGACAAGCCTTGTAGCAAGAGCTCTGAGGGAATGGAAAATACCAGTGATGGTATTTTTTTTTTTAATTACAAATTTTTATACCAGTGATGGTATTTTTTTTTAAATTACAAATTTTTTCATTTAAAATTTAAAAATTTAAAACAAATTTAAAACAAATTTTAAAAAATCTAAAACAATTTTAAAAAAATTCTTTTTTAAGCTCTGAGGAATGGAAAATACCAGTGATGGTATTTTTTTTTTAATTACAAATTTTTATACCAGTGATGGTATTTTTTTTAAATTACAAATTTTTTCATTGAAAATTTTAAAAAAATTTAAAACACTTTTTAAAAAATTTAAAAACAAATTTTTAAAAAATCTAAAACAATTTAAAAAAAATTCTTTTTTTAAATTCAAAAGAAATTCTTTTCTAAATTCAAAATTTTTTTAAAATTTAAAATAATTTTTTTATTTTATTTATTTAATAAAAAAGAAATTTATTTAATAAAAAGAAAAAAAAAGAATACTGGAAAATTATACATTATATATACTGAATTTTATATTGATAAAAAAAAAAAAAAAAAAAAAATAAAAAATAAAAAAAGGAAACAGTTTAACAGTCAGCAGAATAATCCGGTTTTAAGATTGCCGATGCGTAAGTGCTAGCAGCAGTAAGTGGGCAGGTGAAATACCAGTGATGGTTACTGACCTCAGAAGCGAAAATATCGTGAGTCGCATTAGATTTAGTTAGTTTGCAGCCAGACCCCAGGTTGGACAGACATGTCCTACCTCGTTGTCACTTGATGAGTTAGAAATGGACAAATAAATCTTTGATCAAGGCAATAAGCCTTGTTGATTAATCAGCATACCTTCAGTTAGAAAAGAAAGAAGCAACAAGAAAGAAGATCTGAGGCGATCACAGAAATGGCCGAAATAGAAAGAAGGAAACAAAAACATGATGACTAGAATGAAGACAAACAAGTAAGTTATCTATCTGTGTATCTCTCTCTGATGCTCTACTCTCTCTCTCCTCTCTCTCTCTGTTACACAAAATAACTCATTTTCTATATACCCGCAACATGGGTACATAACATTTCTAAACCCTTTCAGTTGTGTTTAAAAATACTTGTTATGATGAAGAGAGAAATGTGACACAAGAAATAAGATGATTTCAACATCAGGTTTTCAAGTCCTATGTTGGTTAAATTGAACTTAACGGATCTAAATTCACCATCGTATGTCACCCTGCCGAAAGAAAAAAAAAAAAAAAAAAAAAAAAAAAAAATCTGTGAATTAACTGAATTTAATAAAATTTTCAGTGTCGATATATTAATGAATAAAAGATATAATTCAACAGATATTTTATTTAAAAACTTTTACATTTTTTCACGCCAGTTAACATTGAAGCACATATCTTTGAGAATCTGTGTTATGCTCAAATTTTCAGTGTTGATACATTAAGGAATAAAAGATATAATTCAACAGATATTTTATTTAAAATTTTTTACATTTTTTCAGGTCAGTTAACTTAGAACCACATATCTTTGAAGTGTAATACAGATTCTCAAAGATACATGTTCAAAGTTAACTGACCTGAAAAACTGTAAAAGTTTTATGAATAAAAATAACTGGTGCATTATATCTTTTGTTCATTAATAGGTAATTTATGAGGAAGTGCGTCCCGGCTCCTGCCTCAAAATTGCTACCCGGTGACTATCAAAATAACGACCCAGCTCAGTCTATTCAAAACTATCCATCTTCATATCTATCTATCTCAATTTGTTCATATTTATTCTATATATACTTTAAATACTAGGATTTTCTTTTATTCATGTTTGTTTAATGTCTTGTTTTTAGTTTAAATAAACAAGAATTATGACAAAGAAAAGAAGCGACCCCCCGTTATATCTTTCATTCATTAATATATCAATACTGCAAATTTTATTAAATTCAGTTATTCCCTGATTTTTGGTATATTTTTTTCTTTCTGCGGGTGACATACGATGGTGGAATTTAGGTCTGTTAAGTTCAATTTAACCACTATTCCTGAGCACTTATAATATATATATATATATATTATATCCAGTATATATTTCTGTTTGTATGTCTGTGAATGCAAAATAAATAAATAAAAAACAAAAAAATATTATACAGCCAATTTTAATTTCTCTCTCGTTCTTGCAATTAATGCCTACATAATCGAAAAAATTGACAATCAATTGACGTTTAACAAAAACTTGATATTTCTGATAGGAAATTTGTCCAAATTTGAATAAATAGACACATACATAAAGATAAAACAAAATTAAAGATTAAATAAAAAATAAAAATTTTTATTTAATTTTTTTTTTAATCAAATTTTTTTTTAATCTAAAAAAAAAAAAAAAATAAAAAAAGTTTTTTTTTGAATTGAAAAGAAATTCTTTTAAATCAAATTTTTTTTTTAATTAAATGTTTTAATTTAAATTCTAAATTTAAAAAAAAATCTAAAATAATTTTCTTTTTAAATTTAAAACAATTTATTTTAGATTTAAAATAAATTTTT
The DNA here is from genome assembly GCA_023376005.1 of Doryteuthis pealeii. NCBI lineage: Eukaryota > Metazoa > Mollusca > Cephalopoda > Myopsida > Loliginidae > Doryteuthis > Doryteuthis pealeii. The sequence goes on along the minus strand of CM042177.1, from coordinate 19,691,424 downwards.
CTAAAGTGAAAATAAAATTTTGGGATGAAAAAAAAAAAAATTTTAATTAAAAATTTTTTTAAATTTAATTCAAAATTTTTTCATTTAAAATTTAAAAAAAAAAATTTAAAACACTTTTTTTAAAATTTAAAACATTTTTAAAAAAAAACAATTCATTAAAAAATTTAAAAATTTTAAAATAAATCTTTTCTAAATTCAAAACATTTTTTAAATTTAAAATAAATTTTTTATTAAATAAAAAAAATTTAAAAAAAGAAAATACTGGAAAATTATACATTATAATATACTGAATTTTATATTGATAAAATAGCACAACTAAAGAAAACGAAAAAAAAAAAAAAAAAAAAGGAAACAGTTTCAACAGGGTCCAGCAGAATAATCCGGTTTTAGAATTGCTAGCAGCAGTAAGGTGGCAGGTAATATATCTTTGAGCAGCAACAACACTATTCCAGTTGCCATTGTGAACATGGCAAGGGAATCTGCAAAAAAAACTTATCTAGGGTGCCTCATCTCAGCCCATGGTGATATCCATAGCCAGCTCGCTCCCAGAACTATCCAATTGTAATTACTTCCTTTCCTGAGGTCAAGAATTTGGACAACATTTTAATGTCACGACAATAAGAAAACAAAATGATAAATATTTGGGCGATTCCATGTCAAATCATCCAGAAAAAAAGTAAATTGTCACCACCCACTTCAATTTTCTGAAATTTTGTACAGGTGTTAGACATTCCCCAAAATTTGAGCTTCCAATTCCAAAAATTGGCAAAATTTTGCAGCAGGGGTGCAAAAAATGGTGACTTTTTGTAATCTATTTTTGTCTGTTAAAATGAGTTCTAGAGCTTCCCTACTCCTAAAAATTTGGTTTATAAAACATTTTTACCCAAGAAATCCAAAAATGCTTATCAAAAATGTCTGAAAGTTAACCAAGTTATTGATGATTTCCGATTTTTTCATAGCAAAATCAATATCCCGATGTCAACACTTGAATCTAACAAATTTTTTTTTTCTATATATTATTTTGGCACATATATTGAAACATTATTTGTACACAAAATGAAAGAAAACAAAATGAAATATATTTCTCTGAATTTATGAAGATCAGGCTTGATAATTAGTATTATTTGGATTATTCGGACTATTGTCCTCATCTTTATTGTTATCTACACTATTTCTCTGAATTTTGAGATGAGGCTTGAAACAATTAGCATTATTTGGATTATTCGGACTATTGTCCTCAATCTGTACAACTTTTCGTCTGAATGTGCCCTCCGGCCTTAAAAAAACCCCAAAACAATACGAGTCAAGGTAAATAAAATCATAGATAAGTGTGTAGGTAAATATTCTAGGTAAAACAAGACACTAGGTTTATACGTTTCCAAAATTCACACTGAATTGTCCAATTGGGACACATAGCATATGGATAAAGGAGTTAGGTTAAGATAGTTATAAAGTTCTAAAGAGTTGAAGAAAGATGGACTATTCGAAAAAATTCAAATTTGTTAAGATATTATTATTATTATTATTATTATAAATTTAAAAAAAAATTATTTATTTTAATTTTATTTTTACACAAGTCTTAATTTGCCAAAATAGTCAATTTTTTCCACCAGATTTTTCAAGTAAATTTCCAGCACATTAACGTTTCAATCCCAAAAGTAAGGAATATTTTGGTATTTAATTTTAGTCATTAAACTAAACCTTAGGGAAACAAACATTGATTCGCTCAGTTAGTATAATAAATAGATATATAAATCAAATTGATAAATACGAAATTTAAAGAATATTTTATATCATATTGTTAAGATGATTACAAATAGTTTAATTTCATTTTACAAGAGAAAATAAATTTACAAATTTAAAATTTTTGTAAAGATATTTTTTTTTCATGTTTATAAGAAATATGAAAAAATTTAAAAAATATTAATAAATTAGTATCATTTTTAAAAAAAAATATGATTATTTTGGCAATCTGAACATAAGCTACATAAATAAGAGTAACCTTCCCTTGTTTATTTCACTTTGAGGAAGCCATATGTTTTGGTCGGCCATTTTCATTTTACTGTAAATCTACACTGAAAATACGAATTTGTTTGAATCAATACAACTGCATGTTTTAACATGAAAATATCATAAAATGTGTTCTTAATTATGCTTGTGCACTATTTGAAATGAACTTAATTGTTATGAAGAACACATTTTATGATATTTTCGTGTTAAAACATGCAGTTGTATTGATTTACAGTGAAATGAAAATGGCTGACCAAAACATATGGCTTCCTCAAAGTGAAATAAACAAAGGGAGGTTACTCTCATTTATGTAGCTAATGTTCAGATTATCATTATTATTATTATTATTATTATCATTAATTTTAAAAAAATATCTATTTTAATATTTTTAAGAAAACAACAGAATAAAATTTTGAAAATACATTTGAAAGGATTTTTTTTCTTTCTTCATCTTTTTTTTTTTAAGAGTTGAAGAAAGATGGACATTTGAAAAATTATTATTATTATTATTATTATTTTAAATGATCTATTTTAATATATTTTTATTTTTACATAAGTTTTAATTGCCAAAATAATCAATTTTTTCTCCTAGATTTTCAGGTAAATTTCCAGCACATAACAATTTTAAAAATTAGCATTAAACAAGGGTAATTTACGCATTTTCATGCACAAATACATAAAAAGAATCTTGTGTGTGTGTATATATATATATATAAAAAACAAAGTATGTTGTGTAAGCATATGGTTGTGTATACCTATATATGCCAAAAATTTAAAAAAAAAAAAAATTTTTTAAGTTAATTAGTGTGTACTAGCAAAATAAAAAACGCCCTCCGGGCGATGTAAAAATAGATTTTTGAAACATATTGCCTGTAGGGTGGGAGTTAAAAATTCAATGCCAGCGAGTTTGTACCCTAAGTAAGTAAAATCATCAAATTCATTAAAGGATTAAAAATAAAACAATTTGAAATGAAAAAACTAACTATTTTCACAAAATAAAAACTTTTAGAATATACACATTGAAGTGAATATTAAAATAAATAAATAAAATATATTTAGTATTGTAAAATAACGGGTGTAAGAAAAATAAACATTTATTGCAAAAACACGGACATAAAATGAGGGTTCAGTTTATTTTATGGTAGTAATTTACGAGGAACAAGTTAAGGATTACCGTAGTAATAATAATAGTTGGTTTCTTTATTTAATAGTAAATTAACTTCATATATTATCTAATACCAAAGCTATCCTTGTAGAAGAACAGTAGTGGTACTATTTAATCCATAGCAGGGTGGATAAGAGGGTCATACGTTTCTCAAGAGAATTAGTCCGGAAGTAAACATAATATAGATTGGTTTGGTTTGATTTTGTTTTATGGCATATCAACCTCAGTGGGTCATTTAATGCCGATAAAGTTTAGAAATAAATCAATTCTTAATGGATAATACAATTCTTTTTATAAATACATTTTTTTATTTAACCCATAGATGGGACACTAACAGTTTGGTTTGGTTTGGTTTGTTTTACAGCATATCATCCTCAGTGGGTCATTTAATGCCAATAAAGTTTTGAAATAAATCAGTTCTTAATGGATAATATTTTATGGTAGGAATTTACGAGGAAATAGTTAAGGATTACCTAGTCCCAATCAATCCATTTGTCAGTTTGTCTATCTGAATCTATCTATTACAGCTTTTTATATCTATCTCAGTCTACTCATCTATCTATCTGTGTGTGTGTTAGGATGGCATAGAGTCAATGGTTACTGTCAGTTTCTTGCCTATGCATATAATGAATAGGACAACAGTATTTTTTAATTATTTCTGTTGTGTAATTGTATGGTGGTGTAAGGCTTTTGACAAGCCCTGTAGCAAGAGCTCTGAGGGAATGGAAAATACCAGTGATGGTATTTTTTTTTTAATTACAAATTTTTATACCAGTGATGGTATTTTTTTTTAAATTACAAATTTTTTCATTTAAAATTTAAAAAAAAATTAAAACACTTTTTTAAAACAAATTTAAAACAAAATTTTTAAAATCTAAAACAATTTTTAAAAAATTTTTTAAGCTCTGAAATGGAAAATACCAGTGGTGGTTTTTTTTTTTAATTACAAATTTTTATACCAGTGATGGTATTTTTTTTAAATTACAAATTTTTTCATTTAAAATTTTTTTTTTTAATTTAAAACATTTTTTTTTTAAATTTAAAACAATTTAAAAAAAAAATTCTTTTTTAAATTTAAAAGAAATTATTTTCTAAATTCAAAATTTTTTTAAAATTTAAAATAATTTTTTTATTTTTTTAAAATTTAAAAGAAATTATTTTCTAAATTCAAAATTTTTTTTTAAAATTTAAAAAATTTTTATTTTATTTATTTAATAAAAAAGAAAAAAAAAAAGAAAATACTGGAAAATTATACATTATAATATACTGAATTTTATATTAATAAAAAAATGAAAAATAAAAAAGAAAAAAAGAAAACAGTTTTATTCCAGCAGAATAATCCGGTTTTATATCTATCTCAGTCTACTCATCTATCTATCTGTGTGTGTGTTAGGATGGCATAGAGTCAATGGTTACTATCAGTTTCTTGCCTATGCATATGATGAATAGGACAACAGTATCTTTTTAAGTATTTCTGTTGCATAATTGTATGGTGGGTGTAAGGCTTTTGACAAGCCTTGTAGCAAGAGCTCTGAGGGAATGGAAAATACCAGTGATGGTATTTTTTTTTTAATTACAAATTTTTATACCAGTGATGGTATTTTTTTTTTAAATTACAAATTTTTTCATTTAAAATTAAAAAAAAAATTTAAAACAAATTTAAAACAAATTTTAAAAAATCTAAAACAATTTTAAAAAAATTCTTTTTTAAGCTCTGAGGGAATGGAAAATACCAGTGATGGTATTTTTTTTTTAATTACAAATTTTTATACCAGTGATGGTATTTTTTTTAAATTACAAATTTTTTCATTGAAAATTTTTAAAAAAATTTAAAACACTTTTTAAAAAAATTTAAAACAAATTTTTAAAAAATCTAAAACAATTTAAAAAAAATTCTTTTTTAAATTCAAAAGAAATTCTTTTCTAAATTCAAAATTTTTTTAAAATTTAAAATAATTTTTTTATTTTATTTATTTAATAAAAAAGAAATTTATTTAATAAAAAAGAAAAAAAAAAAAGAAAATACTGGAAAATTATACATTATAATATACTGAATTTTATATTGATAAAAAAAACGAAAAATAAAAAAATAAAAAATAAAAAAAGGAAACAGTTTAACAGTCCAGCAGAATAATCCGGTTTTAGAATTGCCGATGCGTAAGTGCTAGCAGCAGTAAGTGGGCAGGTGAAATACCAGTGATGGTTACTGACCTCAGAAGCGAAAATATCGTGAGTCGCATTAGATTTAGTTAGTTTGCAGCCAGACCCCAGGTGGACAAACATGTCCTACCTCGGTTGTCACTTGATGAGTTAGAAATGGACAAATAAATCTTTGATCAAGGCAATAAGCCTTGTTGATTAATCAAGCATACCCTCAGTTAGAAAAGAAAGAAGCAACAAGAAAGAAGATCTGAGGCGATCACAGAAATGGCCGAAATAGAAAGAAGGAAACAAAAACATGATGACTAGAATGAAGAATAAACAAGTAAGTTATCTATCTGTGTATCTCTCTCTGATGCCACTACTCTCTCTCTCTCTCTTTACACAAAATAACTCATTTTCTATATACCCGCAACATGGGTACATAACATTTCTAAACCCTTTCAGTTGTGTTTAAAAATACTTGTATGATGAAGAGAGAAATGTGACACAAGAAATAAGATGATTTCAACATCAGGTTTTCAAGTCCTATGTTGGTTAAATTGAACTTAACGGATCTAAATTCCACCATCGTATGTCACCCTGCCGAAAGAAAAAAAAAAAAATCTGTGAATTAACTGAATTTAATAAAATTTTCAGTGTCGATATATTAATGAATAAAAGATATAATTCAACAGATATTTTATTTAAAAACTTTTACATTTTTTCACGCCAGTTAACATTGAAGCACATATCTTTGAGAATCTGTGTTATGCCTCAAATTTTCAGTGTTGATACATTAAGGAATAAAAGATATAATTCAACAGATATTTTATTTAAAATTTTTTACATTTTTTCAGGTCAGTTAACTTAGAACCACATATCTTTGAAGTGTAATACAGATTCTCAAAGATACATGGTTCAAAGTTAACTGACCTGAAAAAATGTAAAAGTTTTATGAATAAAATAACTGGTGCATTATATCTTTTGTTCATTAATAGGTAATTTATGAGGAAGTGCGTCCCGGTCTCCTGCCTCAAAAATTACTACCTGACCCAGCTCAGTCTATTCAAAACTATCCATCTTCATATCTATCTATCTCAATTTGTTCATATTTATCTATATTACTTTAAATACTAAGATTTTCTTTTATTCATGTTTGTTTAATGTCTTGTTTTTAGTTTAAATAAACAAGAATTATGACAAAGAAAAGAAGCGACCCCCCGTTATATCTTTCATTTATTAATATATCAATACTGCAAATTTTATTAAATTCAGTTAATTCCCTGATTTTTGGTATTTTTTTTTCTTTCTGCGGGGTGACATACGATGGTGGAATTTAGGTCTGTTAAGTTCAATTTAACCACTATTCCTGAGCACTTTATATATATATATATATATATTATATCCAGTATATATTTCTGTTTGTATGTCTGTGAATGCAAAAATAAATGAATAAAAACAAAAAAATATTATTCAGCCAATTTTAATTTCTCTCTCGTTCTTGCAATTAATGCCTACATAATCGAAAAATTGACAATCAATTGACGTTTAACAAAAACTTGATATTTCTGATAGGAAATTTGTCCAAATTTGAATAAATAGACACATACAAAGATAAAACAAAATTAAAGATTGAAATAAAAATAAAAATTTTTATTTAATTTTTTTTTAATTAAATTCTTTTTTAATCTAAAAAAAAAAAAAAAAAATAAAAAATTTTTTGAATTAAAAAAAAAATTTTTTGAATTGAAAAGAAATTCTTTTTTAATTTAATCAAATTTTTTTTAATTAAATTTTTTTAATTTAAATTCTAAATTTAAATTAAAAAAAAAAAAAACTAAAATAATTTTTTTTTAAATTTAAAACAATTTCTTATTTTAAATTTAAAATAAATTTTTCTAAAGTGAAAATAAAATTTTTGGATGAAAAAAAAAAAAAATTTTAATTAAAAAATTTGTTTAATTTAATCAAAAATTTTTTTTTAATTACAAATTTTTCATTTAAAATTTAAAAAAAATTTAAAACACTTTTTTTATAATTTAAAACAATTCTTTAAAAATTTAAAACAATTTAAAAATAAATTCTTTTCTAAATTCAAAACATTTTTTAAATTTAAAATAATTTTTTTATTAAATAAAAAAAAATTAAAAAAAAGAAAATACTGGAAAATTATACATTATAATATACTGAATTTTATATTGATAAAATAGCACAACTAAACAAAACGAAAAAAAAAAAAAAAAAAAAAAAAAAGGAAACAGTTCAACAGGGTCCAGCAGAATAATCCGGTTTTAGAATTGCTAGCAGCAGTAAGTGGGCAGGTAATATATCTTTGAGCAGCAACAACACTATTCCAGTTGCCATCGTGAACATGGCAAGGAATCTGCAAAAAAAATTATCTAGGGTGCCTCATCTCAGCCCATGGTGATATCCCATAGCCAGCTCGCTCCCCAGAACTATCCAATTGTAATTACTTCCTTTCCTGAGGTCAAGAATTTGGACAACATTTAAAATGTCACGACAATAAGAAAACAAAATAATAAATATTTGGGCGATTCCATGTCAAACCATCCAGAAAAAAAGTAAAATTGTCACCCACCCACTTCAATTTTTCTGAAATTTTGTACAGGTGTGTGTTAGACATTCCCCAAAATTTGAGCTTCCAATTCCAAAAATTGGCAGAGTTATGTCGATTTTTAGCTCTCCAAAGCAGGGGTGCAAAAAATGGTGACTTTTTGTAATCTATTTTTGTCTGTAAAATGAGTTCTAGAGCTTCCCTACTCCTAAAAATTGGTTTATAAAAACATTTTTACCCAAGAAATCCAAAAATGCTATCAAAAATGTCTGAAAGTTAACCAAGTTATTGATGATTTCCGATTTTTTCATAGCAAGATCAATATCCCGATGTCGAACTGAATCTAAGACAAATTTTTTTTTTCTATTATTATTTCACATATATTGAACATTATTTGTACCAAAATGAAAGAAAACAAAATGATAAATATTTCTCTGAATTTTGAGATGAGGCTTGATAATTAGTATTATTTGGATTATTCGGACTATTGTCCTCATCTTTATTGTTATCTACACTATTTCTCTGAATTTTTGAGATGAGGCTTGATGATTAGTATTATTTGGATTATTCGGACTATTGTCCTCATCTTTATTGTTATCTACACTATTTTCTGAATTTTTGAGATGAGGCTTGATAATTAGTATATTTGGATTATTCGGACTATTGTCCTCATCTTTATTGTTATCTACACTATTTCTCTGAATTTTGAGATGAGGCTTGATAATTAGTATTATTTGGATTATTCTATTGTCCTCGTCTTTATTGTTATCTGCACTACTTCTCTGAATTTTTGAGATGAGGCTTGACAATTAGCATTATTTGGATTATTCGGACTATTGTCCTCATCTGTACAACTTTTCGTCTGATGTGACCCTCCGGCCTTAAAAAAAAAACAAAAAAAACAATACGAGTCAAGGTAAATAAAATCATAGATAAGTGCATAGGTAAATATTCTAGGTAAAACAAGACACTAGGTTTATACGTTTCCAAAATTCACACTGAATTGTCCAATTGGACACATAGCATATGGATAAAGGAGTTAGGTTAAGATAGTTATAAGTGACAGTTATCTCTAAACTGCAGGTTCAATCCTGGTCAAGGGCAGCAGTAACAATAATTAACACCTGTACCCCAGCTATGGTTAGCGGAATGAGAACAGAATATCCCTATGGACTGAATAAAGGGTTAGGTTCAAAGTTCCGTGATGGCTCCTGATTACGACAAGAGATACCAGAAGAAGGCTGGAGGGCACATTGGCTGAAACGTTGTACAGATAACAATGAAGATGAGGACAATAATCCAAATAATAATAATAAGATACAGCTTGTTCTCATAGAAAAATTAAGTTTCAAATATGATCTATGTTGCTTTTTTATTTATGTTCTAAACCTGTTTAACTTCTTCCTTATTGTTAGTACCTCCTGTTCCAAATTGGTCACCCATCTAGGTATTGAACAGGCTCAATATTGCTTAACTGTGCCAATCTAGTGATAACGTCACCCATCTAGGTATTGAACAGGCTCAATATGCTTAACTTTGCCAATTA
>CM042177.1:19651986-19676986 GCA_023376005.1 Doryteuthis pealeii | reverse complement strand
TGTCAGCAGCCATCTAGCACACTCGTTCCGTGAAGGGCGCCGAGATTTTGATAAATAATCCGTCTCGGAGACAGACACTCTGATATAAAACTGGGAGTCACGGACTGCTAGCTTTTGTTAAAGCATCTATCTAGGAGGACGAGGATACTGATGCAAAACCCGCAGCTTCGATAGCATCCAACGATGTAGGCTGGCTGTTCTTTTTGGATACGGGCGATTGAAGCTTATTGGGTGGGGGTGACTCAGTACACCATAGTTCTCTACCGTAAAAAGGTACAGGTATTGCTCGACATCATGGGATCGTTACAAAATGGTGTCATGCGATAACCATACTTGAATTCAAGGTGAAAGATATCAAAAACTCTTTGTTCAAACTAATATATATATATATATATATATATAAAGTAATCTGCAGACGCGCGTTTCGGGGTTTTACCCCTCATCAGTGCAGCTAGACTTATTTTTCAGCAGCTACCTCTGGTCGGGATCGAGACCCGAACGAACTTTCGCTCGTCAAGTCTCTTACCGATGGGTCCACAAGCAGCTGCCTAGAATAGAAGGCAGAATAATCGCTATATTTCCTAAACCGGAAATAAACTCACCAGAGGTCTCTAACTTATATAAACAAGTGAGACTAGCTTTGCGCCGAAGCGGTGAATTTTCACAATTAGTCCCTTCTAGACAGAGTGCTCAACCTGAAAATTGGGAAGTGTATATATATATATATGTAGATGAGAGGTATCCAAAACTTGGTAGTAAGGGATGATTCTATATGTGATTTCTAAGATACACTGTATTAATATTGTATGATCCAGTGTGTATAAATACAGTGAATCTTTAAACCACTAAAAAGAGCTCAATGTATAATAAACTTTTTAATTTTTTTTATATATTTCTTTATAATATTTTTATATTTTTTTGTTTTATCCTTACTCTATACTTTTTCAGACTCATTCAATAGTTTAATTCATAGTTTAATTTTGTCTGACTATCACCCCCCTAAGAAACCAGACCTCGAAAAGTATCCTTTTTTTCTCATTTGACTTATGTATACATTTGTAAAAGGAAAATAACTTTTTTGAGAAGTAAATTTTTCTGTTGTGCAATTCAAATTATTGATGATTATCCATCTGATGAGACGGAATTCTGGGGAGCTTTATTAAATCAACTTAGATTTATAAAGGCCCCACTTTTGGTCAAAATAAATTTATTATGGAATAACGGTGTTGAGTTTTTCCTTCCTTTCAAAGATATATATATAATAAAAATAATAATAGTAGAGGTAAAATTAAGGGTCTACCATGGTTTCAATCATAATGATTTCATCAGGACCCTACCCTATGTTTAACTAAGTCAATGTAATTCCTTAATTAAACTCAGATATTTTTCAGATAATAATGGTTGAATGCTACATTATTTTTCTCTCAATCTTTGCATGGTGTGTGTGTGTGTGTGTGTGTATATATATATATATAATATATCTCATTCAGTATTATCCTGAAGATCCTTTAGGTAAAACCTAGGTAGGTAGCATCTCACTCAATTTAAGTCTTCTACATTTTGCTCTACTTAGTGTAAAAATATATAATATATATACATTATTCTGTATTATCCTGAAGATCCTTTAGGTGAAACCTAGGAAGGTAGCATCTCACTCAAATTAGGTTTTCTATATTATGCTCTACTTAGTGTATTGAGCACTTTTTCTTTACATGATTGCTTTTTCTTTTTGTTGGTCATTTTGGTATAGGGGATTTTTTTTCTTTTTAGGTTTTTTTCTCTATGGTTTCCTATTTGTAAAATTTCTTTATTTGCAAAGTGCATTATATGTTTTTTCACTGTTTGAGTCATAAAAAAAAAATAAAAATAAAAAAAAATGTTTATATATATATATATATATATATATATATATATATATATGACGGCTGCTGACTTAGTGGATTTAAAGAGAAAAAAAAAAAAAAAATTTCTTCTTCACTCACCCTTCCTTCAAATAGATTCTAGCTAAGGCTCTCCCAACACACAAAAATTAGTACCCATCTGACAACTATTTTATCCACATTGCATGAAACTCAGAGTAATGGACAATAATTAATATTTTTGGCTATAAATAGGTTCAACTTAAATAAAAGCATTGAGAATTAAAAAAAAAAAAATCCCAAATATTTCCATCAACTTTTACCCCAGGCTCATTGTCCTGAGGATAAGTGGCTAATACACTGCTTTGAAACCAATGGTAACAATTGCCTTTTAATTACATAGAACACTATATAAATATATACAATGAGAACTAGACTCACCAGATATACTAACAAAGAAGCATATATATATATATTATATATATATAATATATATATATATTACAATGGTATATTGTTGGAGTTTTTGTGATATAAAGGTGTGCTCCAATTCCCACCCTGAATTTATAGACAAGCCGAGGTCACATGGTTTATTCCTTCGCCAATCACTAGCCATACTGTGTGGCTGATACACTACTTAAACACTGATACTGGCCATAGTTCTACTAGCACTCAATGAGGATGGTCTTACAATACTCAGGACTCTTTTACCAGAAGAACCAAAGGATTCATTATCAGAGGATTACCAAGGATCCAATTCCACTGGACAAGCGCTCTTGCTTGAAGGCCAAAGGATGACCCATAAAAACTTAACATATATATATATATATATCATATATTACAATGGTAGATACATATATATATCATATATATATATTTCATATATAAGACCATTCAGCCGAATTTCAGCCATAAGTTACCATTTTCATATATAAAAGATCGCGACTCGTCTTTCAAAAATATAACGCTGAACAAATACAGTTACAAACTCTTTATAAAGATTTTTCTAGCTCCCGTCATCAACAAAACATTCATCAATTTCTTTACCCCATAATCTATCCTGATGAAGGTTTAAATAAACCGAAACGTATACGTGTCGATAAATAAATTCATCTTATTTTTGGAACACTTTGTTTTTCAAATTTCTTAATATTGTCGGATTATTTCCATATTTACTCCTTATATATATAATATATATATATATATATAATATTATATAAACGATAAACTTAAGACCTGATTTTTTAACGGGACTTATCTGTCACAAAATCTGTCATACATGAACACAAAACTAAAACTGAAAATGGCTAAATAAAAAAAAAAAAAAAAAAAAAAAATTTTTACCCAAGAATTTGACTTTCTCCTCCCTTACTAACCAAACCCCACCGCCACTACCTACCTCTTTCACCCCCCTCTTTTCTTATGTATCAAAATTTTCTCTCCATATCCAACCAGGGGAATTTCAACTCAATTTACTCCCCACTTACCATGCTTTCTCTTTCCCCTTCCCCCTACACTTACCAAACATCCTCTTCTGTCCCCTTTTTTTACCCACACCAAGTGTCCAATTTCACCAAAATCTTATCCCTGCCCACTCACTCCCCTTTCTGCTTCTTTGGATCAAATTTTTCTCCAAGAAGGCTGACCCATTTTCTCTTTGAACTTGTTTCTCTCCCACTGTATTTTCCCACCTTACTCTGCATATTCTCTCTAACTCTCTCCTCTCTTTTGATTTTCTCTCCCTCCCTTTCCAATGATTTCCTCCTGACCATTCATATTCTCCTGAAACACTATCCCACCCACTTGACTTCTTCCCCTAATCCACCCCTCTCCCGCCCACTTTCTCTTCTATAAAACACTTGTATGATGCTTTAATGATCAAATAAATGACTGATGAAGCTGAGCTTAATGCATAGCGAAATATATCTCCTACATACATTTTTCCGAGTTTTGTTCCTTTGTTCCACATATCTTTACTAAATTCTGTTGGATTTACTCCAATCTTCCCTCCTTATATATTTGTGAATAAAAAGGCCTTAAATACCAGGGGTATCGTGATTATGGTCCATTTCCACTTATGGGTATCAGAGACCCACTAAGCTTCATCAAACCAGAGTCTGAATAAAATAAAAAATGTGGTCTGACAAAGCTCGGTGGGTCTCGGATACCCACGAGTGGAAATGGTCCATAATCACGATACCCCTGGTATTTAAGGCCTTTTTATTCACAAATAAATTTGGTCTGTTTATAAAAAATTAAGCATTGAGCTCTCATATGGAACCTGAACTCTACAACAAACTACTGTAGGGAATAGGACCAGCCTAGAATCACCCTTGTACCAAGAAACTTGGTACCCCAACAAAGAAGAATATATATATATTATATATATATATATATAATTGCAAATACATCTCTAAGATGCGATTGGATGCATAATCAGTAATGTTATTTAGTACATTGGGGGGGGGGGGGTCAGGTTCTTTCAACATCATTACCCTCCCGCTAAATTGATACGGCCGAGATTGATCATTCTCAGCCTGTATCCAACATAGGCGTTTTGTTAGCACTTCCTGCGTCGCTCCAGCTCACAATGGCTTCGACTTTCATCCTTTATACATTGGTCATGTATATATATATATAATATATATATTATATATTACGGAGAATTAAATTGACATATGTCACTATAAGGATAGCTTCAGCAAAATTATATATATATATATATATATATATATATATATATATATAAAAATCAACCAGACCAGACAAGCATAGCTTCATTAGAAATCATATATATATAATGTATGTACATGGGTTACCAGATAAGTTGGTATTAGGATGGCTTTATATATTTTTCCTGGTGACTCCTCTAAAGATATCGGGTTTCAGTTCATCTCATCTTTTTAGGAGGTGGTTGCGTTTATGACCAAGAGGTGGTGGAGGTGACTTTCTGGGTAGTTTAATGCCCTCAAATAAGCGGGGGGGGGGGTAATGTATAAAGCCTCATGAATTATCTGTGTACCATTTTCAATAAAGTTAGCAGTCTGATGAAACTCCTAGGTATATGCAGATACCCTTTGGGCAGAAATAGATCTATAACTGCAAAATGGCCGATTTTTAAGCCTTTTTCTTTACCATATATATATATATATATATAATATAATAAGATAAATATATAGGTTTTACATATCTATTTATTGGGTGACAAAGGAACTTTCACAACCATATTGGTTTCATGCGATGCATTCATCAGGTGAAGATGTTTCAAATGTGAGGAAAATTTCAAAAAATTTCAAAAAATTCCAAAAAATTTAATTGATTTTTTGAAATTTTTTCGATTTTCCTCACATTTGAAACATCTTCACCTGATGAATGCATCGCATGAAACCAATATGGTTGTGAAAGTTCCTTTGTCACCCAATAAATAGATATGTAAAACCTATATATTTATCTTATTATATTATATAACAGCTCTATTTTATATTGAGCACTCTACCAATTAATACTGCCTTTGGTACACCATTCCAGCAAAAGCTAATAGTGACCATCTCACACTACAGTAATATATATATATATATATATATATATATATATATATATATATGCTTCATCAGAAATTTGATTTCATATAAATTAAGTTAACATGTGATAATCATATCACTTTTAAAAAAACAAAAATTTATTTATGATAAACAAAAAATTAAAAAATCAACATACTTCTCTCCTAGTCATTTATAAATTTCGTTCCGAGAAAGCTGTCCTTATAGCAAAACAGGTTCATTTTCTGTATTGTCTTTCCTTTATCATACTGTCAGACATAATTCCTAACCTTATATAATATACTTGACTATATCTTTTTAAATAGAGAGTGCTCAATATCATTAATAGAGCACATATATCTACGTTAGGATAGCATAGATACAGGTACAATGGCACTTGGAACCACTTGGTCTGATGGTCACATAGGCGAGTAACCGACAGTCACCAAGCACTGTTAACTGAATCTAATGCTATCATAACTTATAATATATATATTTAAATAATCATGACAAGCAAACTCGGTGAATACTACGTGTGGAACACTGGACAGCTGTTTCAACCAATATTAGGTTTCATCAGCAGTGTATATTTGACCTAATATAGGTCGAAACAACTGTCCAGTGTTCTGCACGTCGCATGCGGTATTCACCAAATTTGCTTGTCGTGATTATTCAATTTCTCCCTACGTATCATATATAATATATATATAATATAGAATGAATGTGAAAAATATTAGCATATGAAGGTGCTCAATGCTAAAATAGCAGAGCAGCTTTATAATCAGAGATTAAATATTATGGATTTATTATCCCGTAACTGCAGTTTCATGCATACTTGCAATCATCAGACGGTCAAAATGTTAACATTATATAATAAATCCATATTTAATCTCCGATTATATATATAATATATATATATATATATATAATATATATAAACAAGGATCAAGTTTAACATAATGCTTCTATCGTAAATTTAACAGCCAGGGCCTGCTGAAAACATAAGTTTTGGAACTTTTCAAAACTAATGCTAAAAATATCAATCATTAATAGCCATGACAAATTTGGTGGCTATAGGTTCTAACAGTCTCTGAGTTATGCAATGATAGATAGATGAAAAAACAAATTTTGTTAACTTATAATTTATATATATATATATATATATATATATATGTAGTATTATGTATGTATATGTATGTATAAAAGAAGACAGTTTTGAAACTCAGATTGGCATGTTTCACTAGTGGTCTATAGCATCATCAGAATGAAAATTAATTTCTTACAAAAATGAAAAAGTGAGAAGTGACATAATTTCTGTAAGACGCATTCATTTATATATTATATATATATATTAAAGCATATGTGCCTTAAAGAATTTAACACGCTTCCTTCCCTCTCTCAGAAAAAAATTTGCTTTTTGATTAAAAAAAATTTAAAAATCCATCTTCATTTTGATGATATGACCCCAACCTGTCAGTCTGGTTTTCAAAACTGCCTTCATTCTCATACCATTATATTTCATTTCCAACCTTACTCATATATATATATATATATATATATAACACACACACACTTGTTAGCATATGATCTGTAATATACAGTGTGTCTTTGTCGTCTTCTTGTATGTGACCTTTTTTTGCCAATTTTCCCCAGAAGTCTCAGAAATTAAAGAATAATCCAAGAAGTTTTAAGGTTTCAGGTTTTCTAGTACAGTCACGTAACTCTGCAGCCTTTCAACATCAGAGTTCAAGTTCTGTACCTGCAAAGAGAGAAGAAAAAAATTTTTTTAAATTTTAAATTCCAAAAAATTAAAATAAAATTTTAAAAAGAACATTAAAGTAAGACGCTTTTTTTTCTCTCTTTCTCAGAGCATAATTTTTTGGTTGGAACACACACACACACATCTTATTATAATGGAGATTGTGTGTTTTTCTGTCTGTAACCGAAACTATATTCCTACTCACGTCACAATTCTCTTAGTTATTGACATCACATTCTCCATGATTTTATTTTTATCTAAACCTCAATTATTAATAAAATTGTCTTACATTATTAATACTGTTAACTATGTCTACATACTGACAACATGCAATTATATTTATATATACAACAAAATAGCGGTTTACAGTGTGAACGGGAAGGCTAATTTGCATATTAATATTAAAAAATCGAATTTAATAAATATGTGCTTAGTATTATGATTTCTAACTGTTTGGTTTTATTTTAATGAATAAAGCAAAAATCTCTTCAATGAATCTTAAATGAAATCCATTAACAAGATAAAATAACTGTCATTTTATTCTTTACTTCCTCTTATAACTAATACTTAAATTAAAAAATAACAATGAAAGACGAGAGTGATGGAAGAGTAAGTTTCAGTTCCATTTTTTTATACTCCTCTGTTTCAAATCTTTTATTATACTCCCTCTGTTTCAAATCTTTTATCTGTATTCTTAGTTTCATTAGCCTTTCTAATTTAATACAAATTTATTACATTAAAAATAAATACTTGCACCCGGAGGTGCATATATTTGCTAGTATATACATATAATTTTATAATATATTAATGATTTGAAGGCAATTACAATGCGTATAAAAAATAAAAATAAAAACAAAAAGATGTTATTTTTGTCTTATCGATTTCAAAGTAGAAACTTCATCTTCAGAGGTGAATATCAGAAATGTACGTGCTTAAGTTTTTTGTGTGGTTATATATTTTTTTTTTATAACATACTTAACAATGCTTCAAGCAAATTACCAATTACTTATATATATATATTATATATATATATATATAATTTTAGATCTCTGGGTCTGGTCATCTAGTTCGCATGAATGATTGCTGAATCCCAAAACAACTATTTTATGGGGAAATCTAACTGGCAAACGTTGTCGGTACAAACCCAAATTGAGGTTTTAAAAAATAAACAAATAAAAATATAAATAAATAAATATAAATAAAATTTTAAAAAAAAACTTAAAAAAAAACTTAAACCCCCCCAAAAAAAAAACTTATGTTTTAATTTCTTCTTGTCAATTGGCGCACAAGGATTCTACCTAACACTAAGTAATACAAGGGATCTCCACTGTAAACTTACATGTTTTAATTTCTTCTCGTCAATTGGATTATTGCTTTTGACATTTTTACTAAAGGTTGCAGCAGCTTTTTCCAATTCTTTTATTACGGTTTTCACTTTCTTGGAAATCTTTTTCATTTCAACAACCGGATCCACCAAACCCTGCAACGATAACAACAATGAAAACATCAATAAATTGATTTTTTTTAGAATCAAAAAAAAAAAAAAAAAAAAAAAAAAAGAAAAAAAAAGATAAATAAAACAGAAGAAAAAAGAAACAAAAACAGAAAGAAAAAACAGAAAGGAATGCAAAATAGAAAGATAAACAAACAAAAACAGTAAAGAAAATACAAGGAACAGAAAAAGGGGGTGGACATGAAAAGGAAGAAGGAAGAAAAAACAAAACAAAAAAAAAAAACAGAAAAAGGTAGAGAAAAAAGACCAAAAAAAAAAAAAAAAAAGTGGGGAAAAAAAAAAACAGAGAAAGAAAGAAAAAAAAAAAAACAGGAAAAAGGTAAGAAAAAAACCAAAAAACCAAAAAAAAAACCAGAAAGGTAGGGGAAAAAAAAAGCAGAAAAAGAAGAAGAAAAAAACAGAAAAGAAAGAAAAAGGATTAAAAAACGAAAACGGAAGGGAAAAAAACAGAAAACGGAATTTTTAAAAAATACAGGAAAAAGAAGAAAAAGGAATACAAACAGAAAACGGAAGGGAAAAAAACAGAAAACGGAATTTAAAAAAAAACAGGAAACAAGAAAGAAAGGATTCAAAAACAGAAAACGGATGGGGAAAACAGAAAACGGAATTTTAAAAAAAACAGGAAAAGAAACGAAAAAGGAATAAAAACAAAAAAGAGAAAGAAAAATACAGAAAGATACGGAATGAAAAAACTAAGAAAGAAAGAAAAACATACAGAAAAAAAAGAAAGAAAAACAGAAAAGAAAAGACAAAAAAGGAATTTTTAAAAAAATCAGAAACAAAAAGAGAAAACAAAATAAAAACCAAAGAAAAAACAAAAAGAAAGCAAGAAATTGCTAAACAAGAAAATACAACCATAGGCAACATGTTCATGTGTTTCTTAATTCCCACAGGTGTTCACAGAAGGTGAAATGAAGGGGAGTAAATTAGACAGAAAGGAATGAACCTGTCTAACTTGTTTTATAGAAATAGAAACATAAAGTAGGAAATTTAAAAAATTGTTTAAAAAAATCTGTAAATACATGGGATTTACTTATGACTTTTTTCTTTCATTTCATTTCTCTTGATTCATAACACCTGAGAGAAGGAGGAGGGGGAAGAGTGTTGTGTGAATTTCTTTGATGAAACATTATTAGTATCATTATTCATTCAAATTACCTTTTTATTATACCCTTATATATATATATATAAATATAATATATATCTAGTATATATATATGTGTGGTGTGTGTGTGTGTGTGTGTGTGGTGTGGGTATGTGTGTTGTTGTGGTGCACACACTTCACTCAATTTATGCATACTTACACACACAATATATGTTTAAACAGCAAAATACAGACATACTCACATAACCATATAATCTCTTCACAGCACACATACATATTGTCAGATTAATTTCCTCACCATATATATATATATATATATATATATATATATATATATATATATATATACACTCTCTCACACAAATATATACATACAATATAACATGTGTATACAAACATATACACACATACTTACAATATATATAAATCAAGACATTACTTACACCAAGATATACAGATCCAATAATAACTCACATTCATATGTATACACAAATACACACACACACACGCATACACACACAAAACACACAATGACATAAAACATTTTATTTTCATTATTTCATTTCACCTTGCAGTTCTATAATACATACTCCATATTTTATTTCTAGAAAACACATCTCACACACACAAATAGATACCACGACACACAGCAATCACACAAATAGCATACTCACACACACAGAATCACACAAATAGATACGCAACACACACACAATCACACAATAGATTACTCACACACACACAATCACCACAATATCTACTACTCACACCACAACACGACAATATATACTTCACACACACACACACACAATCAACACAAATATATACTCAACACACACACAACAATCACACAAATATATAACTCTCACACACACACACACACAAATAATATCGCACAACACACACATCAACAATCACACAAATAATACTCTCCACACTACAAATATATAGCTCTCACACACAACCACACTATCCACAAATTATACTCACACACACACACCAAATCAAACATATATACTCTCACACCAGCACACCCACACAATCACACAAAATATATATCAACACACAACACACACAATCACACAAATATATACTTCTCAACACACACACACACAACAATCAACAAATATAGTAACCTCACACCACACACACACAATTCACACAAAATATACTCTCAAATCGCACAATATATACGCTCAACACACACACAACCAATCAAATCACAAATATATACTCTCACATCACACACGACAACACACAAATAGATACTTCCACAGGCACACACACACACACATCACACAAAGTATATACTGCTCAATCACAATATAGTCTCCACACACACACACACACAATCCCCAAATATACTCTCGGACAATCGCACAAATATATACTCTCAACACACACAGCACACACAATCAACACCAAATATATACTCCACCCCACACACATACAACAATCCAACAATATATACTCTCCCACACAGCCACACAATCACACAACTAATATACTGCTCAACCAAGTCACACACACATACACAACACACAAATATCTATTCACACACACACACCACACAATCACACAAATATACCTCACACACAACACACACCAGATCACACAAATAATACTCTCAGCACACACACACCCATCCCACGAATATATACTTCCAACACACACCACACACAACACAATCACACAAAATACTACTGTACAACACCACACACAATCACACAAATTATCTTCCCACATCACACACACCAATCGACAATTATACTCTCACCACACACACGACCAACCCATTATACGTCTCAACACACACACACACACAATCACACAAATATATACTCTCACACACACACACACACAATCACACAATATATACTCTCACCACACACACACAATACACAAATATATACTCTCACACACACACAATCACACAATCACAACAATAATAACTCTTCACAACACCCCAATATAACCCTCACACACACACACACATCACACAAATATATACTCTCACACCACACCACACACAACACAGTATATACTCTCACACACACACACAATCACAACACACAATATATACTCTCACACACAATCACACAAATATATACTCTCACACACACACACAATCACACAAATATATACGCTCACGCACACACACAATCACACAAATATATACTCTCACACACACACATCAAACAAATATAATACTACACACACACAATCACACAAATATACTCTCACACACACACACAATCACACAAATATATACTTCACACACACACACAATCACCAAATATTTCTCACACACACACACCAATCACACAATTTATACTCAACCCACACACAATCACACAAATATATCTCAATCCCCACATCACCACCACACCCAAATATATACCACACACACACACACAATCACAACAAATATATACTCCACACAAACAAATATTTACTCACACACACACAATCACACAAATATAACTCCACAACACAACACAAATATATACTATCACACAAAATCTCACACACAATCACAAAATATACCTCATCACACACACACCAAATATATATCACACACACACAATCAACAAACTCACAACACACACAAATCACACAATATACTGCACACACACACAATCACAACAAATATATACTCACACACACACAATAACAAATATACTCACACACACACACAATCAGAATAATTATACACACAGCACACACAACAATATATCCACACACACACAAAAATACTAATACACACACAATCACACAATATATACTCAACACACCAATATATACTCACATCACACTACAAATATATACTCAACAACACACAAATATATACTTCACACACACACACACACACACACACACACAAATATATACTCTAAACACACACACACACAAATTATATCTCACACACACACAAAATATATACTCACACACACACACACATACCACACAAATATATACTCACAGACACCAATATAACTCACACACACACATATACCGCATCCACCACCAAATATATACCCAACCCACCACACCACATCACAAATATATACCACCACCCACACAAATATATACCACACACACAATATATACCCACCACACACACAAATATATACAAATACATATTCACATATACACAATATATACTCACACACAATCACATTCAGCGTATGCACATGCACTAACACATACACACACGCACACATATTCTTATTTTCATTATTCCTTTCATCTCGCAGTTCTACAAAACAGTTCCTGATATACAATACAAAATCCATATTTTATTTCTATTTTGTCTTTTTTCTTTTTATTTTTTTTTTTTTTTTAAGAGTTTCTGTTTTGTACAGTTACACAGAAATGTTTTCCCTGTTGCCATTGGTTACTGACTATTCCAACCTTTTGACTGGGAGGGCAGGGGCAGGGCAGAGGGAACTTTTGGTGAATGGGAGGCACATGACCGAAACTCACCTGGAGCTGCATGTGGACTTGGCAGGTCTCGTCAACAGTTTTCGGCGAGGATACATAGCCCTCGGGAATGCTGAGAATGCCCGTAGCAAACTCAACGGAATTGGAACGAGACAGGGCGGTCAGGGGAGAGGCGTAGTTTCGCTCGAGACGTTTGATAAGGATCTCATCGGAAGAACTGACCAAAACTGGAAAAAGAGGGAAAAAAAAGGGGAAATGTATGAATGAATGATTTAATCAAATCTAAAAGAAGAAAAGAAAAACAAAAAGAGTAAACATACAAAAAACATGAGATTAAAAGATTAGATATAAGCTTAGATCCTCCAAACTGTACCAAGGTTTATGTCTATCTCTCTCTCCATGTGTGTGAGTGTGTGTGTATATATATATATATATATATATTATATATATATTATTTTATTTATTTTTATAGTGGTTAGAAGCATTAATTAAAATGTAATAATATATCAAAACATTCAACGGGATTAACATCACAGTTGAGTTTAACAAATACAGATGAAATTTTTTCAACTCTCTGAAGATGGGCATAGCCTGAAAATATTAAGGGAAAAAAAAAAAAAAAAAAAAAAAAAAAATTAAATAAATATGTTTTAAACATAATTTGCATTTTCGCCTTCAAAAATATATATATATATATATATATATATTATATATATATATATATATATATATATATGAAGTGAACAAACAATGTGTTTGAAATGGCAAAGGCCGACAATTTTGGGGGAGATTATGTGCTTAATTAAAGTCATACCTAATTTGTTAATAATTAATTATAATTAAATGAATTAGGCGTGCATATAGGTTTAAATGTAAAGTGTAAACAAATCGAGAAAAAGTCGATCTCTGTATGTACATTTCAGCCTATTAGGCCTCATCAGCAGAGCTATAGACAGGGCAGTGCTTTGTGTGTGATTCGAATCCTACCTGTCAGGCTGACAGGCGGACACTCTAACCATTACACTAGCAGGCTTCCCCAGAATTTCTAATTTTTTTTTAAAATTTTAAACGACAGTATGAAGTGAACAAACAATGTGTTTGAAATGGCGAAGGCCAACAATTTTTTGGGAGATTATGTGCTTAATTAAAGTCATACCTAATTTGTTAATTAATTAATTATAATTAATCAATTAACAAATTAGGCATGACTTTAATTAAGCACATAATCTCCCCCCAAAAAAATATATATATATATATATAATATATATATTTTTTGGGGGGGGGAGAATATGTGCTTAATTGAAGTCGTACCTAATTTTGAAAAGTAATTAATAATTAATGAATTAGGCAGGCATACTTATTCAAATGTAAGCTATCTCAATTTGTTTAGCCTTACATTTGAATAGGTATGCCCGCCTAATTCATTAATTATTAATTAATTTTCAAAATTAGGTATGACTTCAATTAAGCACAATTTCCCCAAAATTGTCGGCTAAATAAACCATATCAAAACACACAGTTGTTTACTTCTCATATATATACATACATACCCTCTCTATATACATATCTCTCATATACATATGCATGTGTGTGTGTGTGTGTACACCATCTGTCTATGTATACACACACACATATATATATATATTGGTTTGGAGGTTGATTTTGAAGGCTATCACAATGCAGGTGTAAAGAAAGAATAATAAGGTAACAATGGTGTTGTTTGTTAACCTGTAATTTATTCTTGATATTTTGAGATTAAATCTTTTTTCAGAAGAACACTGGAACTGAAGTCGTTGTCGTCTTGTTATAGCATTTCTAGTTAAATTTCATTAACAAACACAGGTTCTGAAGAGCCCATTTTATTAGTGCCTTGCAATGTGTCTTATATATAAGAAATAATATTTACATG
This sequence comes from Doryteuthis pealeii, assembly GCA_023376005.1. Taxonomy (NCBI): domain Eukaryota; kingdom Metazoa; phylum Mollusca; class Cephalopoda; order Myopsida; family Loliginidae; genus Doryteuthis; species Doryteuthis pealeii. The sequence goes on along the minus strand of CM042177.1, from coordinate 19,661,858 downwards.
ATATATGGTGTGCTTAATTTGCATTCTGTTTTTTTTTTTTAAACGGATTTAATAAATAATTACTTTGTGTTATTGATCTCTAATATTATTGTTTTATCCTTCAATGTATTAAAATCAATGTATTAAAATAAAGACATGAATATTATAATACACTAATTCATTCAAATAAAAAAGAAATTGTAATAAGGACAATTGTAAGTATCTAATTCTTAGCATCACATCCCACTTATACAGGTATGACACAAGGTTGTATTAATGTGAGACCACCCATGAACTGAAGCTCATGGGTTGACAAGCATAAAAAATGCATAGATCCCATCTGCATTTTCCCTTAAGGGGGTTGCTCCAGGCACTGGGCAATAAAATCAACCCTGGCCCTTTAAATCAAGTGGGCAGGTTTTGTCTGGGGGGAAAGCCCGCTGGGATCATGCAGTTAATTTCATTAACAGACACAGGTTCTGAAGAGCCCATTTTATTAGATCTTGCAATGTGTCTTATATATAAGAAATAATATTTACATGATATATGGTGTGCTTAATTTGCATTCCGTTTTTTTTTTTAAATGGATTTAATAAATAATTACTTGGTGTTATTGATCTCTAATATTATTGTTTTATCCTCCAATGTATTAAATAAAGACACATGTTTGAACGAAATATCTGTGTATATTCTTAGGATGTTACATTTTAATACAGTTTTAAAAAAAAGAATTAAACTAATACATTTCTACCATTGGAAATCAACAGGCAAGGAAGCTCACTTAAAAAATTAAAATTGTTTCAAAAATGTAAACAACAAAAAGAGAATATTCTTAAAATAAACGAATATTAAAAACACTAATACATTCAAATAAAAAGCTATCAGCAACACGCATATACACGTACATATACATACACACACATATATGGTCCTTATGGCTTCTCGGTGGGGCTTCTGTCCCCAACGCTATGCACTCTCCAGGGACTTTTTGGCCTCCATCACTAGTAAGTGATTTTTAATGTATGACTCTCCAGTCCTTTAATCTCTATTTTGTATGTCATGTTACATGTATTATTTTGTTACTGTATCTTGTCATATAAATGTGCTGTTTCAACAAGTTATAACATTGTTATAACCTTGAATCTTACAAACACAATTATAAACCAGAAAAAAAAAAATTGAATATGACAATTGTAAGTTTACTAATTCTTAAGCATTTTATTGTTACATTTTAATACAGAGTTAAAAAAAGGATAAACGAATACATTTCTACCATTGGAAATCAACAGGCAAAGGAAGCTCACTTTAAAAAATTAAGATTGTTTCAAAATGTAAACAACAAAAGAGAGAATATCTTAAAATAAAAAGGGGCCGGGTTAGCTCAGTCGGTAGAGCAATTCGGCTAGAACCACCAGGTTCTAGTTTGATACCGGTCCCCCTCCAACTCAGCTTATGAGTAGCACAGGGATCTGTGCGTAAAAGTAAGGAGCTGATGGTATCTGTGTGGCGCTCCATCTCAGATGCCAAAACATCTCTTGGTCTAGCGCTATTGAAAAGGGGATAGACTCCCTCGCTGACTGGCTGATACTGACTTTAGGCGCCCCGTTGACTTTACTTTACTTATAATATACTAATTCATTCAAAGAAAAAAGCTATCAGCATCACTGCATACACACGTACATATACACACATATATGGATCTATGGCTTGTCTTAATCTCATACCCACAAGTGTGCTATTAAAAAAAAACGTGTGTAGCAACATTGAAAATTAATAAAATAACAATGAATTTAATATTTTTAGCAAGCCTCCAACAGGTCTGATAGTTTGCAACTTTTGAAAACTTTGGTTAACTTTGAAAATTTTGCTTAAATTCATATATTTTAAAATCAACACCCAAAATTTTTTAAAAACACATCCAAATCGACCTGTTTTGACGCAAGTAAAAAAAACTCTATAAAAACTCTTGTAGAATGACTTAAAACTATGAAATTAACGTTCCAACTGTTGTTTCTAGCAAGGGTCCATGCTCGTATACCTTACCTGATAGTTGGTAGGGTCAAAGCATTTGAGAAATTTTAATTGAGCTTTGAAAGCTTTTTCTTACATGCAAGTGTGCTATTTAAAAGAAAAAATAAAAAAAAAACGTGTGTAGTACATTGACAATTAATAAATAACATTGAATTTGGTATTTTTTACTAAGCCCCAATCGGTCTAATCATGCCATGATAGTTTGCAACTTTGAAAAATAATAAATAACATTGAATTTGGTATTTTTAGTAAAAGGCTCAATCGTCAATATGCCTGAATAGTTAGCACTTTGAAAAATAATAAAATACATTGAATTTGAGTTTTTAGTAAGCTCCAATCGGTCTATAATGCCTGATAGTTAGCAACTTTTGAAAAATAATAAATAACATTGGATTTGGTATTTTAGTAAGCCTCCAATCGTCTAATAATGCCTGATAGTTAGCAACTTTTGAAAATATAACATAACATGAATTTGGTATTTTTTTAGTAAGCCCCAATCGTCTAATAATGCTGATAGTTTGCAACTTTGAAAAATAATAAAAAAAATTGAATTTGGTATTTGTTTAGTAAGCCTCCAATCGGTCTAGATAATGCCTGATAGTTTGCAACTTTGAAAAATAATAAAATAACATTGAATTTGGTATTTTTTTAGTAAGCCTCCAATCGGCTCTAATAATGCCTGATAGTTTGCAACTTTGAAAAATAATAAAATAACATTGAATTTGGATTTTTTTAGTAAGCTCCAATCGTCTAATAATGCCTGATAGTTTAGCAACTTGAAAAATATAAAATAACATTGAATTTGGTATTTTTTAGTAACCTCCAATCGTCTAATAATGCCTGATAGTTGCAACTTGAAAAATAATAAAATAACATTGAATTTTGGTATTTTTTTAGTAAGCCTCCAATCGGTCTAATAATGCCTGATAGTTTGACTTTGAAAAATAATAAAATAACATTGAATTTGGTTATTTTTTAGTAAGCCTCCAATCGGTCTAATAATGCCTGATAGTTGCAACTTTGAAAAATAATAAAATAACATTGGATTTGTATTTTTTTAGTAGCCTCCAATCGGTCTAATAATGCCTGATAGTTGCAACTTTGAAAAATAATAAAAAACATTGAATTTGGTATTTTTAGTAAGCCTCCAATCGGTCTAATATGCCTGATAGTTAGCAACTTTGAAACTAATAAATAAACTTGAATTTGGTATTTTAGTAAGCCTCCATCGGTCTAATAAGCCTGATAGTTTGCAACTTTGAAAAATAATAAAATAACATTGAATTTGGTATTTTTTTAGTAAGCCTCCAATCGGTCTAATAATGCCTGATAGTTTGCAACTTTGAAAAATAATAAAATAACATTGAATTTGGTATTTTTAGTAAGGCCTCCAATCGGTCTAATAATGCCTGATAGTTTGCAACTTTGAAAAATAATAAAATAACATTGAATTTGGTATTTTTTAGTAACCTCCAACCGGTCTAATAATGCCTGTAGTTTGCACTTGAAAAATAATAAAATAACTATTGAATTTGGTATTTTATAAGTTCCTCCAATCGGTCTAATAATGCTGATAGTTAGCAACTTTGAAAATAATAAAATAACATTGAATTTGGTATTTTTTTAGTAAGCCTCCAATCGGTCTAATAATGCTGATAGGTAGCAACTTTGAAAAAATGAAATAAATAACATTGATTGGTGATTTTTTAGTAAGCTCCAATGGTCCATAATGCTGATAGTTGAGCAACTTTGAAAAATAATAAAATAACATGAATTTGGTATTTTTTAGTAGCTCCAATCGTCTAAATGCCTGATAGTTTGCACTTTGAAAAATAATAAATAACATTGAATTTGGTAATTTTTTAGTCAGCCTCCAATCGGTCAATAAGCTGATAGTTGCAACTTTTGAAAAATAATAAAATAAATTGCATTTGGTATTTTTTAGTAAGCTCTCCATCGGTCTAATAATGCCTGATAGTTCAGCAACTTTGAAAAATAAATAAAATAACATTGATTTGGTATTTTTTTAGTAAGCTCCAATCGGGTCTAATAATGCTGATAGTTTGCAACTTTGAAAAATAATAAAATAACATTGAATTTGGTCTTTTTTAGTAAGCTCCATCGGTCAATAATGCTGAAGTTTGCACACTTTGAAAAATTAATAAAATAACATTGATGTATTTTTTAGTAAGCCTCCATCGGTCAATTGCTGATAGTTTGCACTTTGAAAATAATAAAATAACATTGAATTTGGTATTTTTTTAGTAAGCTCAATCGGTCTAATAATGCCTGATAGTTTGCAACTTTGAAAAATAATAAAATAACATTGAATTTGGTATTTTTTAGTAAGCCTCCAACGGTCTAATAAGCCTGAATAGTTGCAACTTTGAAAATAATCAAATAAATTGAATTGTATTTTTTAGGTAAGCCTCCAATCGTCTTATATGCTTGATAGTTAGGTAACTTTTGAACAAATAAAAATAACATGAATTTGGTATTTTTTAGTAAGCCTCCAATCGGTCTAATAATGCTGATATTTGCAACTTTGAAAATAATAAAATACATTGACTTGGTATTTTTTTTAGAAGCCTCCAATCGTCTAATATGCTGATAGTTGCCACTTTGAAAAATATAAAATAACATTGAATTTGGTATTTTTTAGTAAGCCTCCAATCGGTCTAATAATGCCTGAATATTGCAACTTTGAAAATAATAAATATACATTGAATTTGTATTTTTTTTAGTAAGCCTCCAAATGGTCTAATAATGCTGATAGTTAGGCAACTTTGAAAATAATAAATTACAATTGAAATTTGGTATTTTTTAGTAGCTCCAATCGGTCAAATAATGCCTGATGTTAGCAACTTTAAAAATAATAAAATAATTGAATTTGGTCTTTTTTTTAGTAAGCCTCCAATCGGTCTAATAATCCTGATAGTTTGCAACTTTGAAAATAATAAAATAACATTGAATTGGTAATTTTTTAGTAAGCTCCAATCGGTCAATAATGCTGATGTTGCAACTTTGAAAAATAATAAAAATAACATTGAATTTGGTATTTTTTAGTAAGCCTCCAATCGGTCTAATAATGCCTGATAGTTTGCAACTTTGAAAAATAATAAAATAACATTGAATTTGCTTTTTTAGTAAGCCTCCAATCGGTCTAATAATGCCTGTATAGTTTGCAACTTTGAAAAATATAAAATAACATGATTTGGTATTTTTTAGTAAGCCCCATCGTCTAATAATCCTGATAGTTAGCAACTTGAAAAATAATAAAATAACATTTGAATTTGGTATTTTTTTAGTAAGCCTCCATCGTTCTAATAATGCCTGATAGTTGCAACTTTGAAAAATAATAAAATAACATTGAATTTGGTATTTTTTTAGTACGCCTCCAATCGTCTAATATGCCTGAGATTGCAACTTTGAAAATAATAAAATAGCAAGAATTTGGTATTTTTTTAGTAAGCCCCAATCGGTCTAAAAATGCTGATAGTTTGCAATTGAAAAATAATAAAAGACTATGAATTTGGTATTTTTTAGTAAGCCCCAATCGGGTCATATAATGCCTGATAGTTAGCAACTTTGAAAAATAATAAAATAACATTGAATTTGATTTTTTTAGTAAGCCTCCAATCGTCTATAATGCCTATAGTTGCACTTTGAAAAATAATAAAAATAAACAGAATTTGGTATTTTTTAGTAAGTCTCAATCGGTCTAGATAATGCCTGATAGTTTCAATTTGAAAAATAATTAAAATAACATGAATTTGGTATTTTTTAGTAAGCTCAATCGGTCTAATAATCCTGATAGTTTTTGCAACTTTGAAAATATAAAATAATTGAATTGGTATTTTTTATAAGCTCCAATTCGCTAATAAGCCGATGTAGCGACTTGAAAAATAATAAATAACATTGAATTTGTAATTTTAGAAGCTTCCAACGTCTAATAATGCCTGAATAGTTAGCAAATTGAAAAATAATAAAAATAACATTGAATTTGGTATTTTTTTAGCTAAGCCTCCAATCGTCTAATAATCTGATAGTTTTGCAACTTTGAAAAATTTGCCTATAAATCATATACTTTAAAATCAACGTTGAAATCCTTAAAAAAAAAAAAAAAAAAAAAAAAAAAGATTTTTTTTTTTTTTTTTGAGAAAAACTAAAAATCAGTTAAACAATCCACATGTCTCTATGGTACTTTAATACGAAGTTAAATTATCTATTAAGTAATGGGAGATTCGCTTCCGGGTTTTGTCTGTAATACAAAATGATACGTCACTGCTTATTCACATTACCCAAATCGTCATAACATAGAATGCACTCAAATATTTGGACATGCAACATTAGACAGTCCTCATTGTTTTTTTAAAACAAGTTTTTAATAAATACATACCTGGTATTATATATCTTATATATAGTTGTTTTATTTACATATTAAAGTTACATTTCAAATTGTTTTATTTTTAAATCCTTTAATGAATTGATGATTTTCTTTACTTAGGGTACAAAATCGCTGACATTGAATTTTTAAACTCCACCCCACAGGTAATATGTTTCAATAATCTATTTACATCGCACGCAGGGCGCGTGTTTTTTATTTGGTACTAGTTTATATAACCATACACATTGCCCTACATGTGTAACATAATTATTAATTCCTAATATTATGTCCGTAGTGTAGAAACAAAGGCTGTTAAATTCAGCTGGCGGCTGATTGAATGCCAAAGGCTGACCTCATCCGATCCCCTTGCCGGTCATACATAGAATTGGTGGAGAGACCTCCTTTCGGTTTACAATAGAAGAGATTAGTCAGATCACCACAACAAAGAAAAACCACAACGGTGGTTAAGTCGTGTATGCAGCTGCCGGACTCTCTGCGAGGTAGTCGTGGGATTCGAAATAAATATATCTAAGTAAATTGAAGTCTGTGTTAACTAAAAACTACAATATGACAAGGACTTTCTGATAAAGAGAAATCCCAAGGAGTCCAGACACGAAGTCCCAATGACAGTCCATGACCCTAGAAAAGAAATGTAAGATAGAAAAAATGAACAGCAGACAGAATAATAGAAAGTAAAAAGAAGAGTATACAATAAATTTTGCATATCATACTACATGCACAACGTGTTGCGTCATATAACCCCAACAAAAATCAAAATGTCTGCTGACTTACTAATTAGCTCGTGCCTTGTTAGATTCACATTCATTCCACAAGAGAGCTTCTTACAAATGTTCCTCAATACCTGTATTACTGTCTAAAATGGCTCTTCCTATGGGAACTGAAAAAGAAATTTAAATAAAAATAAATTTAAACAATTCCTTTTTTTTTTTTTCAAATATAAAAATTCTAAGAACAAAATAAACATCTTATTATAATAGAAATTGGTAATTTATGAGGAATGGTCCGGTCTCCGCCTCAAAGACAGCTACCCGGTGATATCAAATAACAACCTCCCAGCTCACGTAATTCTTGTTTAGTTGTCGTAATCTGTTAGATATGAAGATGGTATATATTGGAATAGACTGCGCAGATAGAAGATAAACAAAACAAAATAATTATAGATAGATATTTCGACAAGTAAGTGTATTTTGGGGGGGGGGTTGCCTTCTTTTTTTGTCGGAATTCTTGTTTATTTTTAAACTGAAACAAAACATTAAACAAACATGAAAAGAAAAAAAAAAACCTAGTATTTAAGTTTAGATAATATGACCAAATTGAGATAATAGTAGATGATAGTTTTGAATTGCTTGAGCTGGGTTGTTATTTATTAGTCACCGGCGCAGCAACTTCTAGGCAGGAGCCGGAAACGCACTTTTTCTCATAAATTCCTAGAGATTTCTTGAATAAATAAGTACGACCAGTACTGCATACAGAGAACAAAGTGTTTTTGATTTTAACAGGTCTTTATTTGTCTCTGACCCTTGAGTCTTGTACAGTCGACGTCATTACGTGTAAACAACAATATATTAAAAAACACAGAATATAACAATATGCATAAATAACCCTGTTACAAAAAGAGTAAATTTCAAATCAAAAATACGACTACCAACTTTTACTTCCTCCTGGCTGGAGTGTAAGAATCACAATTCCTAGTTATAAACGTCTCATTCTCTAGATTTTATTCTTATGTTAGACCTCAGTATTAATAAAATTGTTTTCTAATTATTAATACGTGTTGTCCTTATCTACTAATAAACATGCATTGTAATATCATGGTTTTTGAGTTTAACTTTCAATTCGACAATTAGAACCAATTAAATGGAAATTTTTTCAAACATACTCAGTCCAGACCTAAAGGAATAATTTAGTATAACTTCATGCCATAAACTAAACAGTAAAAAGCCTTTAAGAATCAAACATTGATTCGCCAGCTTTATATATATAAATAATAATGTGTAAAAAAAAAAAAAATCAAAAAAAAGATAAATAAAACATGGAAGAAAAAAAAAAACAAAAAAAAAACCTAATCTCATCTTAGAAGGTGACTGTCTTGCCCCTGTGAGGAGGACTGTGTGTATAAGGTTATTTCCTTACAAAGTGTTTCCACTAGGCGGACGACTACAGCAAGTATTTAAACTCAACCCGGAATTGGTCTACAACCCACAAAACATGACTTAGACGTAGTGTTCTGTCCATATCAGTAAACACTCATATTCTTATGAACTCTTCCACTCCAAAGGCCTTGTCCCATCTGTTTGTATCTTTTTATGTAGGTCATCTCTCCATGTGCTCAGACAATAAGTCGTATTGTTATTTTTACTTCTTTGTTTGGTAATTATTCATAATATATTCTCATGTTGGAAGGTTACTTCCGGCCTTTTATGTACAAAGAACCCATACTTCTTATAATCGCTTTTGATTGACCAATTGAATAAAAAAAAATGAAAGAGAAAAGAGAAAAAAGAGAAAAAAAGAAAAAAAGAAAAAAAAAGAAAAAAAAGAAGAAAAAAGAGAAAAAAAAAGAAAAAAAAGAGAAAACGAGAAAAAAAAGAGAAAAAAAAAAAGAGAAAAAAGAATAAGGAAAAAAAACAGAAAAAAGAAAAAAAGAAAAAAAGTTCCTACATTTCTGGTTCTGGTATTCACTGTTGCTAATACTTCTATCTAAGTTCCGTATCTTGATGCAGAATTTGATAATTCTCCGTCAAATAAGGAGTGAACGGGCTCAGCGAGTTGCAGGTCGTCTCCAGACAAAAATGAGCACCTGTCAACTTTTCTTTCTCTCGTCGTTCCGTTGCAAAATGGCTTAACAGCTCCTGGAAACAAAAAAAACAAAGATGACTTTGGAGAAACATCTGAACTTGACACTGGAAAGAAAAAACGCCTCAAAAGCAAAAAAGGTGGTTGGCATTTATGATGGATATTTAGAAAAGACATAGCTGTATCTCCAAAGACCTACCTGACGTGAAGCAGGGGCTTCGACCGGCAGGAGACATCGCAACCGCTCAAAGATGTCTGTCAAGTAGAGACAATGAAGACATGTCACAGTGACATAAACACATGAGGCCTTGTTGCAGTAAGACCGTGCGTACTCGGCGCTCCCGTCAAACAAGCAAACGAGTGAGAAAGAGAGAAGAAGCCGCCACAGAAAGAGAGCTAAAAGAAGAGAGACAAACAGCACCCCCCCAAACACCTAAAAGCATCACCTTTTGTTTGCGTCACTGCACAGAACTGCCATAAGAATGATAACATAGATTATTTATTACGACATTTTTGCCAGGAGTTTATCTATGCACACATTATCATATCATATATTAAATACACAATAAAATATCAATAATAGAAAAACTCAAATTTTGTTAGTATACCAAAAAATAACGGCTTTACAGTAAATCATGTGTAAATCAAATCGTGAATA
>CM042177.1:19480232-19651886 GCA_023376005.1 Doryteuthis pealeii | reverse complement strand
GAATTGGTCTAAACCCACAAATCATGGAACTAGACGCGTAGTGGTCTCTGTCCATATCAGTAACACAACTCATATTCTTTATGAACTCTTTCTCACTTCCCAAAGGACCTTCGTCCCATCTGTTTTGTATCTTTTTATGTATGTCATTCTCCATGTTGCTCAGACAATAAAGTCTGTATTGTTATGTTTTTACTTCTTTGTGTTGGAATTATTCATAAGATATATTCATCTATGTTGGAAGGTTACTCTGTGCCTTTTAATGTATCATAAGAACCCATACTATTCTTATAATCGTTTTTGATTGACAATTGAATAAAAAAATGAAAGAGAAAAGAGAAAAAGAAAGAGAAAAAAAGAGAAAAAAAAAAAAGAAAAAAAGAAAAGAAAAAAAAGAAATGAAAAAAAAAAGAAAAAAAAGAGAAAAAAAAGAGAAAAAAGAGAAAAAAAAGAGAAAAAAAAAAAGTAAGAGAAAAAAAAAGAATAAAAAAAAGGAAAAAGAAAAAAGAAGAAAAGAAAAAAAAAGAAAAAAGTTCCTTACATTTCTTGGTTCTGGGTATTCACTGGTTGCAAAATACTTTCATCTAAGTTTCCCGTATCTTTGATGCAGAATTTGATAAAGTTCTTCCGTCAAATAAGGCATGAACGGGCTCAGCAGTTTGCAGGGTCGTCTCCAGACAAAAACAAAAATGAAGCACCTGTTTCACTGTTTCTTTCTCTTCGTCTGTTCCGTTTTGCAAAAATGGGCTTAACAGCTTCCTGGAAGAAAAAAAAAAGATGACCTTGGAAAACATCTGAAACATTGGACACACTGGAAAGAAAAAACCCTCAAAAGTGGCAATAAAATGGTTGGTTGGATTATGGCATGGATATTTTAGAATAAGGACATAGGCTGTATCCCCAAAGACCTACTGTACGGTGAACAAGTGGAGGGCACTCGACCGGCAGGGAGACCATGCAGACGCTTCAAAGATGTCTGCAAGAGAGACATGAAGACATGTCACATTGACATAAACACATGGGAGGCTTGTGCAGAAGACCGTGCGACCTGGCGCCTCCTCGTCAAACAAGGAACGAAAGAGAGTGAGAAAGAGAGGAAAGAAGCCGCCACAGAAAAGAGAGCTAAAAGGAAGGAGAGACAACAGCACCCCCCAACACCTACAGAAAGCATCACCTTTTGTTTGCGGTCACTGCACCAGAGACTGCCATAATGAATGGATACATAGGATTTATTTTATTTACTTGACATGTGTTTTGGCCAGGAGTTTATCTATGTACACATGTATTCTATCAATTTATTATTTTAAATACAAAATAAAATATCAATAATAGAAAAACTACAAATTTTTTTTTAGTATACACAAAAAATAACGGCTTTTGTCAGTAAATCATTGGTGTTTTAAATCAAATCGGTTGAAATACGGAGAATTTCTGAGAATTGTGTGTGTATAATTATATATATATATAATATATATATATATATATATATATATATATATATATATATATAAAAATGTTGTTCTGGTTATAACGGGAGAAAATTCAAATTTTATAAAAAAAGAAGGTCCGCAAGATGTATTTTGTTCTCAGAAAAAATTTTTTTAAATTCTTTTTGTTTTACATACGCAACACGTGTTTCAGATCTTCTGGTATCTTCTTCAGTATCAATCAAAGCCTGAAGAAGATACCAGAAGATCTGAAACACGTGTTGCATATGTAAAACAAAAATAATTAAACATTTTTTTTTCTGAGAACAAAATAAATTTTCCAACTTTTTTTTTATAATATATATATATATATATATATATATATATACACACACCAAATATGTTTGTTTTATTCATTCTTGTTCAATTTCTTTAAAACATTTTTTAAACTCATTTTTTTTCATAACGGGAACCTAACATGTGCCACACCTGACGGAAAAAACATGAAAACTGCGAATAAATGGTTGGTTTGGATTTTGCGGCATGTCGACCCTTGGGTTTTTTTTATGCCAAAGATGTTTGTTTTATTCATTCTTGTTGAGTATGTTAGGTAAACCTAACAAGTTGCTAAAGAGTTGCTCCCCTTTGATCAGTAAGGGACTGACGGGAACCTGGATATGGAATTACGCCATGTTACTTTGGACTGGGGTTTTGGACTGTACAGTTGTGCGTCAGCACGCTTGAGCTAGTGACCATCTGTGTCAGTATGGTTGGGCTAGTTAAGTTATTTTTAGTATAGAATGCATTTTCTACTGTGTTAAATAAAGACTGACAAGCAGAGAGTCAGCAGACAAGGACTGGCCCCATGTGTGAACACGTTACATAATTATTAGTGCCCTAGCACTTATTTACAGTAGTGTAGAAAAACCAAAATGGCTGTTATAAGTTGCAGCCGTGGCCTTGAAGGATTGAATGACAAGGCTTGACCTCATCCTGATCCTTCCGGTGGATACCGGGAGAATCAGTGAAGAAAGACCCTCTTCCGGTTTAGTCTAGAAAGAGAGTTTAGTATCAGTATCGGTCAAACCATGACGGTGGTAAGTCGTGTTAAGTACACAGCCGACTCAATTTGCACAAGTAGTCTGGTGGGTATTTCGGAATAAAAAATATGATCTAAAGTAAATCGAAGTCTTGTGTTATTATCTAAAAACTACCAATGACACAGGGCTTCTGATAAAGAGAAATCCCCAATGGAAGACCAGACACGAATTCCCCAAGACGAAGTCCAGACGCTAGAAGAAGAACGTATGATACCAAAGATGAGCAGAAGAATAATAGAAGTAAAGAAAAGAGAGTATACACAACACACACACACAGGACATGTGACAAACAGGCTCATGATACACACAGCGTTGAATTCTATCCAAAACCATCCCACTGTATTCCCTGTCAGTGAGAATAAATAAAACAAATATTGTTATATGTTAAACATATTTCACTGTTTTTATTATTATTTTGTTATTTCCTATGGGGATGTAACAGGTACTCAGAAAAAGAAGAAGAAAAAAAAAAATTACTTACAATATAAGTATCACAGATGTCCTGATGCCAAAACTGTCGTATCTGATTAGTTGCTTGGTAGATATCATAAGACCTTAGGGTCTTATCACAATGTTGGACCGTCTCACATAAATTGCTCAGAATCCAGTTATCAAGGCTGGATTCATAACCAGTGAGCTGAAAGAAAGAAAAGATAAATTGGTTGGTTGGTTGGTTATTTTGTTTAATGGCATATCAACTCTTGTGGGCTATTTAATGCAAAATGCTACTTTTTTTTTTTTTGTATATGACTGGTAAGCGAATGGTGTAGCTAAATCAAACTAACAGTTTTTTGGAAAAATAAATGGAATTTGATTGACAAATTTTGACCTGCTCTCAGTATATTGTAATTAAACCCCCACTTTATGTATATATGTATATAAAGATGGGTATAAAGTCAGGGTCCAGTTTAGCATTATGCCTACATTGTAAATTGAACACCCAATTTTATGCACTTGCATAAAAATCTACACAGATAAGTTCAGTTTAGCAGTGTATATGACTGGTAAGCGAATGGTTTGTAAGTAAAATATTTTTGTTTCACATCGATCCATATCTCTCTCACTTTGTTCAAATCGAACTCTCTCTCTCTCACACTGTTCAAATAGATCTCCCCCCCCTATTCACATCACTCCATCTCTCTCTCTCTCTCACCCCACTCTGATCACATCGATCTACATATCTTTCTCTCTCACTCTGTTCACATCAATGTATTTCTTTCTCTCTCTGTGCATATATATCCCTCTTACTTTTCATATTGATCCCCCCCACCACACACACACTGTTCACATCACTCCATCTCTCTCTCGCCCACTCTGATCACATCGATCTACATATCTCTCTCTCTCTCACTCTGTTCACATCAATGTATCTCTTTCTCTCTCTGTGTGCATATATATCCCTCTCACTTTTCATATTGATCTACCAATCTCTTCATATCTCAGTCTGTTCATTCATTCATATATTAAAAAAAGAGAAATAAATGCCAAATTAATTTCTTTCTATCTCTCTCTTCACATCTAATATATATATATATCTTCACATCTCTCTCTCCACATCTATCTCTCTCTCTCTCTAATCACATCTATCTCTCTATCTCTAATCACATCTATCTCTCTATCTCTAATCACATCTATCTATCTATCTCTATTCACATCTATCTATCTCTCTCTCTCTCTATTCACATCTATCTATCTATCTCTCTCTCTCTATTCACATCTATCTATCTATCTCTCTCTCTCTATTCTATCTATCTCTCTCTCTCTATTCACATCTATCTATCTATCTCTCTCTCTCTATTCACATCTATCTATCTATCTCTCTCTCTCTATTCACATCTATCTCTCTCTCTCTATTCACATCTATCTCTCTCTCTCTATTCACATCTATCTATCTATCTCTCTCTATCTCTCTCTCTCTATTCACATCTATCTATCTATTTCTCTCTCTCTCTATCTCTCTCTCTCTATTCACATCTATCTATCTATCTATCTATCTCTCTATTCTCTATCTATCTATCTCTCTCTCTCTCTATTCACATCTATCTATCTTTCTCTCTATTCACATCTATCTATCTCTGTTCATACATCCATATATCTAAAAAAAAAAAAAAAAAAAAAAAGAAGAAATAATGGCCAAATTGAAACTTTATCATGTTCAGCATATCTATTTACATTATTGACGGAAATACAAAACATGTCTGCTTTGGACACTTTCGTCAACAACAAATAAAATTATTGATTCATCTGTGAAAAGGTTTTAAATTCAATGTTACATAATTGATAAGTGGCCTATCAATTATTTATGATAGTGTAGCTAAATCAAACTAACAGTTTTTTTTGAAAAATAGATGGAATTTGATTGACAAATTTTGACCTGCTCTCAGTATATTGTAAATTAAACCCCCACTTTATGTATATATGTATAATAAAGATGGGTATAAAGTCAGGGTCCAGTTTAGCATTATGCCTACATTGTAAATTGAACACCCATTTTATGCACTTGCATAAAGATCTACACAAATAAGTTCAGTTTAGCATATTTCGTGCTTTTATAAATATGGGCATAAAGTCAGGGTCCAGTTTAGCAGTATACATATATTGAAAATTGAACCCCAAATTCAGCATCTGTATAAAGATGTACACAAAGAAGCTCTTTCAAGAAAGAAATTGGTTAAATCTGACTTAATGGACCTAAATTCCACCATTGTATGTCACCCCGCCGAAAGAAAAAAAAAAAATACCAAAAATCTGTGAATTAATCGAATTTAATGAAATTTTCAGTGTCGATATAATTAGGAATAAAAGATATAACGCACCAGTCATTTTATTTAAAAACTTTTACATTTTTTCAGGTCAGTTAACTTTAAACCACGTATCTTTGAGAATCTGTGTTACGCCTCAAATTTTCAGTGTTGATACATTAATGAATAAAAGATATAATGCACCAGTTATTTTATTTAAAAACTTTTACATTTTTTCACATCAGTTAACTTTGAACCACGTATCTTTGAGGTGTAACACAGATTCTCCTCAAAGACCTGAGAAAAGTTTTTACATAAAATAACTGGTGCATTATATCTTTTATTCATTAATATATCGACACTGAAAATGTTATTAAATTCGGTTAATTCACTGATTTTTGGTATTTTTCTTTCTTTCGGTGATGTGAAATACAATGGTGGAATTTAGGTCCGTTAATTTCGATTTAACCAAGGCATTTATCCTAGAGGGGGTGAGGGTTGTATAGGATTACCTACCTCCCCTCTAAATCATAAAAGAATGGTTGCGTCTGTCTTATAAATTAGCTGTTGGACAGACAAGCAGGGAGTTAGTAGTGTGTATATGAATTCCTGGTTTGGTTTTGTTTTACGGCATATCAACCTCGGTGGGTCATTTAATGCCGACAAAGTTGTGAAATAAATCCATTCTTAATGCATAATACAATTTTGTTTATAAACTCGTGTTTTTCTATTTAACCCATAGATGGGACCCTAACAGGTACTACCACCCTGGGTCAGAGTGGACCAGGGAGCAATGGTGATGAAGGGGTGCTCCACATTTCCCAAACCTCCAGAACTGGAACCTCACCATCAGATAGAGTTTAACGTCATTCCCAGGACATGTAGACCCTCAACCACCGCCTTCTAGCACCCATATGATAAAAAGGGGTTGGGGCTTGCCATAAGGGCAGTAGGGTTGGGAAAATCATAGAGGTGCTAGGGCTTGACGTGACCAGCCGATTGATCGGAGGGGGCCTCTCTGACCGCCCGTCAAGTCCAAGAAAAGCCTAAAGTGGAATATTGCAATTCATGGACTGCTCAGCCACCCAGATTCTATCCTTAAGCATCACGGGTCGCCACCCACGGCCAACAGGTGGCCCCATTGGGGGAGTCTTACCCCTCTGCAGAGAATTCCTGATCGAATAAATTATTACTAAGTATTTGACTGTCTCTTATTTGCTTTTATTACATATCTCCTACTTTCTCTTTGTGTGTGAGTAATTGGCCGCCTTTACTCACGATAAGGCCAGGTTAGCTCAGTTGGTAGAGCGTACGGCTAGAAACCACAAGGTTCCTCGTTCGATATCGGCCCTCACCAACTCAGCATATAAATAGCACAGGGATCTGTGCAGTAAAGTAAGGAGCTGATGGTAGGTGTGGCGCTTCACTTCAGACACAAAAACAATCTCCTTGGTCTAGTGCTAGTGAAAAGGGGATAGACTCCTTCGCCGATTGACTGATACCGACTTTAGGCCACACTGACGACTTAATTCACTTATGATACAGTTATTCTGCCAATCCTTCTGCTTGAAAAAATAAATAAATAAAAAAAAAAATTAAAATCTTTTAAATTAGAAAAGAAAAAAAAAGAAAAATCTTTTAAATTAGCAAAAAAAAAAAAAAAATAAAATAAAAAATCTTTTAAATTAGCAAAAAAAAAAAAAAAAATAAAATAAAAATCTTTTAAATTAGAAAAAAAAAGAAAAAAACTTTAAATTAGAAAAAAAAGAAAAAAAAAAGAAAAATCTTTTAAATTAGAAAAAAAGAAAAAAAAAAAAAATCTTTTAAATTAGAAAAAAAATTAAAAAAAAAAAAAATCTTTTAAATTAGAAAAAAAAAAAATCTTTTAAATTAGAAAAAAAAAAAAATCTTTTAAATTAGAAAAAAAAAAAATCTTTTAAATTAGAAAAAAAAAAAAAAAAAAAATTTACAAAATAAGAAATAGCATTCTTAAAAAAAAAAAAGTGAAACTTACTTCGAATGGACGTTTTGGTTCGAAGTTATCCCCAAGTTTATCGTGCAGAAATTTTGACGCCTGCCATAATTTGTTGCAAAATAGTTTGCTGCTTTTTACATGGTCAACTTCAACGTTGATAGTTTGCACTGAAAGAAAGAAAAATATAAATATCAATATTGATAATATACTTTGCTATATTTAAAAGAGTGCTCAATATCAGTGATAGATCATGTATATCCAAGCCAGGGTAGCAAAGACACAAAGTCAACGGCACTTAGTAATTGACAGTGTCTTGCTATATTTAAAAGAGTAAAGAGTGCTCAATATCAGTGATAGAGCATGTATATCTAAGCCAGGGTAGCAAAGACACGAAGTCAACGGCACTTAGTAATTGACAGTGTCTTGCCGATAGACTTGGTTTGAAAACTGTCCGTTACCAAGCACCATTGTCTTCATGTTTTCGCTATCCTTATATATATATATATATATATATATATATATATATATATATATATATATATCTCCGACCCAAACAACTACAGGAGTGAATGAGCTCTGATGATGATTTTTTGTAAAATCGAAATATTGATCAGTATCAGCTATGATTATATTATATTATAAATTGTTTTCTTCTTTAACAGCATTGTGTGATGTTTTCATTCCACCTTTTCTTACTCATATAATAATATATATATATATATATATATATATATATATATAGAGCCATGTGCAAATTATCGCTGGCTCTAAAAAAGGGTGATCACAGGAAATTCTTCTAAAAATCATATAAAATAAACTATCCGATTTTAATAAAATTTTCGGTATATGAAGTAATAAAAGACAAACTTTTATTGTAAATAAATGTTTACTAAATTGAAACGGCTAATAATTTTTTTCGTTAGTTTTTGTTTCGCGCATTGATCCCTCGTACAAAGATTTTAGTAATTTTTTTTTGTACATAAATAAATTTTACATTTTTGGAAAGATAATTCAATGACGATATATATGCATTGTAATTGCCTTCAAAAAAAATATAACTAATAATATACTTTATTCAACAATGCTTCTAAAGCAAATTATCAAATCTAATTCCTTACGCCGGAGCATAGGCCTAATTTGCGATCTTCTCAACGTCCACTGTATTTTGTATAGTAGTGACATATTTATCCATGACAATTTAATTTCACATATATCGTGTGCTACGTATCGGTGGCCCAGGGGTAGAGTCTCTGATTCTGCGTGCTGAGTTCCTGGTTTCGATTTCTGTTGGAGGGAAATCGTAATTATACATCGCTGATGAGACTTAATAAAGTTGAAACAGCTGTATGATGTTCTACATAGTTGGTAATATTTGCCGAGTTTGCTTGTCATGATTATTTTCAATAATTATTGAATTTTATATGATATACACATTGTAATTGCCTTCAAGCAAAAAAATATAAATAATATACTTTACTCAACAATGCTTCTAAAGCAAATTATCAAATCTCATATATATATATATATATATATAGGGTCATCCACAGACACGTATTTCGACTTATCAAGTCTCCTCAGTGTGGCTAGACATTTTGTAAGCTACCTACAGCCGGAATTGAAATCCGATCGGTTGGGTGTCAGTCCGGCACCTTAACCATTAGGCTGTCTTCACTTACAGAATGGGAAGGGGATTTTAACTGTTTTAATACACACATCGCTTTGCGTGTAGAGGCCGTCACAAAGTGCTCCATTCCTTAGAATATATATATATAAATATATATATATAAAGATTGTTACTTTATAGTATCATTGAAGCATTGTGTGTATGTGTAATATAAAGATTTTGAAGGCAATTTACAATGCAATGTGTTGAATTTATTTACCTTTGTTTTTTTTTCAAAACTAAATATTTTCAGAATTAAAATTCCATCTTCAGAGTTATTGAAAGTTGAAAGTATTGAAAGTACTAGGTGATTTTTTTTATAGTACTTATCCCACGGCAATATTGTAATCTTCTGTTGTTTAAGAAGTTGATGAACGCCGTATATTTGAAAATTTTTTCCGTGATGTTAAATCGGCTAATTCCATGATGTTAACTCTGAAGATGGAATTTTACTTCCGAAAATATTTAGTTTTGAAAAAAAAAAAAAAACAAAAGTTAAATAAATTCAACACATATTGCATTGTAAATTGCCTTCAAAATCTTTATATTACATATATATATATATATATATATATATATATATATATATATATATATGCCTGTGGATGACTTATTATATGCTCTTAAAACCCGGTAGAGCTCTCTAGAGGCGACTTAAACTTTCACCGCCATTCATAACAATTTGAAAAAAACAATTTCATGTTTATCTCTTCAGGTGCCTAAAATAAATATGGGCATATTTTATAGAATTTTTACATTATAAACAAATAATTTTGTATTATTTTTATCAGTCATATATAAAACCAATTTAAAAATTTAAAAAAAAAAAAAAAAAGAAAAAAAAAAAAAAAAAAAAAAAAAAAAAAAAGAAAAAAAATGGCAATCATACATTTGAAGTTGTAAGAACAAAGTGTCAGCCTTAAAGCATCAGCTCCACACTGGGGGACGCCACTGGGGAATGCCGCCTTCTGCGCTTTTTTGGCAATCTCAATTTCCTTGGCGTCAAGAGTGGAATCAAGCAGTTCTTTAAGGAGACCCTGGGGAAAACAAAAACAAAAATAGAAAAATATTAGTATTATATTGATTTTAACAGCATGTCAACCCATCCAGGGTTATTTTATGCCAAGCGGTAGGTTGAGGGATGGTCAAATTTATTGTTATTTCTTTTTTTCAAGGATTTTTATTAATTTCGACAGTAGGTTGTTTGCAATTGTTTGTTGCTTATGCAAATAAGTTTAAGGGATAAGTTTATAGGGTAAAGTTTATAGGGTAAAGTTTATAGGGTAAAGTTTATAGGGTAAAGTTTATAGGGTAAAGTTTATAGGGTAAAGTTTATAGGGTAAAGTTCAAGTTTGTTATAAGCGATAGTTTGGTAGAAAATTTTAAAGAATTTTTAGGACCATTTTTTTTTCTATTTAACCCATAAATGGGATTCTAACAGGTACTACTACTCCGTGTCAGAGTGGACCTGGGAGCAATGGTGATGAAGGGGAGGGGGGCTCTACATTCCCCAAACCTCCAGAACTGGAACCTCACCATAAGATAGAGTTTAACATTCCCAAAACAGAAATACCCTCACCCAAGGACTTCTAGCACATATATGATAAAAAGGCTTGGGGCTTGCCATACGGGCAATAGATTTGGGGCAATCATATAGGCGCTAGAGCTTGATGTGACCAGCCGACTGCCTGTCTAGCCTAAGTAAGGGTCTAAGTGGATTGTTACATGTATGGACTGCTCAACCACCAGGATTCCCTCCTTATGCGTTACGGGTTGCCACTGATGGCCAACAGGTGGCCCCATTGGAGGAGTCTTACCCCTCTGCAGAGGTGCAGTTAGTGTATTCTAACGTCCCAGCTGACAGGGCAGTATTTGCAAACAGTTATATGCATTCAGTTATATAAGTTTTGAATTAACTAATGCTAGTAACCATCTTACAAAATGGCAAATGGAATGATTGGCTGAATGTTTAGAAATTTTATTTATCATATTTCATATAGTATATTTTACTCAGGCCTGAAGAGTGACAAAACTAATAAAAAGAGTAAAAAGATTATAGTTACAGGGAGAGATTAGAAAAATTAGGATTGACTATTTTACTAGAAAGTAGAATGGAAGGTGATCTATTTAGCACTCCCAATGGAAATTGGAGTGTACGATTAAGATTGTAGGGCATACAAAGAGTGACAAAACTAATAAAAAGAGTAAAAAGATTACAGTTACAGGGAGAGATTAGAAAAATTAGGATAAACTACTTTACTAGAAAATAGAATGGGAGGTGATTTAATTGAAACATTCAAAATAATTCATAAAAATTTTTTTTTTTTTTTTTTAAATAAAAAATTTCTTAATATGGTAGCAACAAAATATTGAAGCGAACTTACATCAAGGGATTTTCCATGGATGAGATCCATTGGATCAATAACATTGCCTAAGGATTTGCTCATTTTCCTGCCCTCAGAATCACGGATTATTCCGTGCAGAAGAACCTGAAAGAAAAAAAAAGTAAAATAATTTGACATTAGTAATCAAAGATTGATGGTGTGTGTGTGTGTGTGTGGGGGGTCCAATGGGGGAAAAAAAGAAAAAAATAATAAAAAAGTATTATCTGTGTTATTTGGGCTATTGTCCTCATCTTCATTGTTATCTGTACAACGTTTCGGCAGATATGCTCTCCGGCTTTCTTCAGGTATTTCTTTTCTGGACTCTGGAACCTTCGTTTCTGGACTCTGGAACCTTCTTTTCTGGACTCTGGAACCTTCTTTTCTGGACTCTGGAACCTTCCAAGAAGGTTACAGAGTTCCACAAGAAATACCTGAAGAAGGCCGGAGGGCATATCGGCCGAAATGTTGTACAGATAACGATGAAGATGGGGACAATAGTCCGAATAACGCAGATAATACTAATCATCAAGCCTCATCTCAAACATTCAGAGAAATAATTAAAAAAAAAAGGTTGAAATTCAGTTGGGGTAAATTTCCATTGGAAGGGTGGTGGTGCTTTCATTTGAAAAGACCTTTCTATACTCTGGAAACTTGCTTTGAAAAAAAATCAATAAATGGAGGGGGGGTCATAGCATTGTGAGCATTTCTATAGGGAACAAAAATTCATTGTCCAATGCATTTCTATAGAGAACAAAAATTCATTGTCCAATGCATTTCTATAGGGAACAAAAATTCATTGTCCAATGCATTTCTATAGGGAACAAAAATTCATTGTCCAATGCATTTCTATAGGGAACAAAAATTCATTGTCCAATGGTAGCAAGGCTTGAATACATAAGTTATCAAGAAAAAAAAAACAGGCAGAAGCCAAAGAAGAGTTGACAGAGTTCAATATCTTTTCCAGTAGACTAGGCATAGCAAGATATGCTTGACCTAGCACACCATACCAGTCTTGGCGAGGTTACCATCTATATGTCACCCACCTGAGGTAGATGTGGGGTGGGTGGTGAACCCCTATATATATATATATATATATATATATATAAAAAGGATTTCAGGATTCAGTATCCTTTTCTATTTTGGTGGCCGGAGTGCAAGGAGACAAACATATGTGATAAAGAGAAACAAACCAAAGATATATGAGAGGAGACCATCCAATGCATTTTCTTAGTAAAAATCATTGGTCTATACATTTTTATAGTGAAGACAAGAGAAATTGTCCAATGCGTTTTTATAGGAAAAACAAAATCATTGTCCAATGTGTTTTTATAGGGAAAAAAAATCATTGTCCAATGCGTTTTATAGGGAAAAAAAAAAAATCATTGTCCAATGCGTTTTTATAGGGAAAAAAAATCATTGTCCAATGCGTTTTTATAGGGAAAAAAAAATCATTGTCCAATGCGTTTTTATAGGGAAAAAAAAATCATTGTCCAATGCGTTTTTATAGGGAAAAAAAAATCATTGTCAATGTCAATGCGTTTTTTATAGGGAAAAAAAATCATTGTCCAATGCGTTTTTATAGGAAAAAAAAAATCATTGTCCAATGCGTTTTTATAGGAAAAAAAAAAAATCATTGTCCGATGCATTTTTATAAGGGAAAAAAAATTCATTGTCCGATGCATTTTAATAGGGAAAAAAATCATTGTCCAATGCATTTTTATAAGGGATAAAAAAAAAATCATTGTTCAATGCATTTTTATAAGGGATAAAAAATAATCATTGTCCAATGCATTTTTATAAGGAAAAAAAATTCATTGTCCAATGCATTCTTATTGTAAAAATAATTGTCCCAATGCATTCTTATAGGTTTATTTTATTTGAGCATAAAGTATTGATGTTACTGATTTCAACAACTTCTTTTCAGTGTATATATATATATATATATATATATATATATATATATATATATATATATATATATTATATAGCAACCACATACATAAAAAAAAAAGTAAAGATTATCTTACCTTCTCGAAAGGTAATTTACCAGTGAGTTTCTTTCCTAACATCACCATCCTCGCAACCCAAAAAAATAAAATGTCGCTTCCTGTTTCCAAGAGTTTTGTTGGGTAAAAAGCTTTTAAATCAGCAGTCTGGTTTAAAAAAAGAAGTGAAAAATTAAACGTAAATTTCACTGTACACAAAACTGTCAGATCTTATACAAGAGTCAAAAAATGGAAGAATTTTTCATAATATCAAAAGAAAAAGTTGAGGTGTAATTACCTTTTCAGGCCACCCAAACACCGAAAATGTCTCATGCTTGCTTCTCACGGCGACGGTCCGTGGTTCGCCAGGCATGGTCTCCAATTCAGCACACTTCACTGCCACGTTCTTGGCAATCACCGCTGCGAATCAATTGTATTGCTAGGTAGGTCCTATTGTTAATATAATATATATATATTATAATTATTATATATATATATATATACTCATGCTGGAGGCACATTATATATAATTAATATATATATTATAATATCTGGAGGTTAGTCATGGAAAATGGACTTGTCGATTCGAGTTCAATTCCTAGACGAAGCTGTTGGCATTTCATTATAGCGCTAATAATACCCTTGGGAAAGGTATAAATCCATATATTCTCCCTCCAGCTATGGGCAAAATAGTAGGGCAGACTGGGCCCTTCAACCTTGGGTAGGTAACCAGTCTAGAGAGGGATAACTCTGAATTCAAAATTCCTGAGGTGGTCGTTGATTGGGTTTTGTGGCAACCCTTGATGCACCATTCTTTCCTATCGACTGTGCCAAAAAGTGGGATGGTCCACACACAGCCTTCACCACTATAAACAAATCACTGTGTGGGGTGTTCATTGTGTGTGTGAACCCTCATGCGTCGAAAATCGACGAGAAGAGTCCATATATATCTCATCAAAACATTTTCAAATATGCCACTAATGTACATATTGTGAATCTCTGAAGCCCTCCAGTTCGGACAAAAATTCATAACTGGCTTACACAAGAAACATAAAACTTCTAATATTATAAACACAAATTACAGACTTTCTCAATATATAAACATATATGTAAGTAAAAGTCGGTGGGGTGGCCTAATGTTGGTGTCAGCCAAGCAGCAAGGGAGTCTATCCTTTTTCAATAGTGCTTAGACTAAGGAGATTGTTTGGCATCTGAGGCGTTTCGCTACAACCTAACATCAGCTGCTCACTTTACTGCACAGATTATATTACCCAGTCTGTTCAGATCCCTGTGCTACTGCTATGCTGAGTTGACGAGGTGCGGTGTCAAACCCGGAACCTTGTGGTTCCAAGTCGATGATCTACAGGGTGAGCTAAATTGTCCCTATGTCATTGCTAGTAGCACAGATATCCATGACAATCTCTCGCCAACCATCCTTATCATTCATTACTTGGGGAGGTCCTCTGTGCAGTATCCAGTATCTATGCAAAATTGGAAAGTTTCCAGAAAATCTGGAAAGTTTGCTGACAGATCTGTTTTGACCCTTTTAATAAAGCGGTCTTCTTCAAGAGCAACTATATTTTAAACCATTAATCAGGAGGGTACAAACGAACGCTCTCGTTCAGGGGCCGGAATTAAAAAAAAATTTTGTTGAAAAATTTTCGAAAATATGATAAGGACCGCCGACACTATGAATTTGTGAATTACAAATTCCCGAAACTTTCCATCTTTCCTTAATTGTACTGTGGACTTTTAAACTTACTTTTTGTAGCTGGAATACATCCTGAAACATTTTTGATACCTTTTTTTATATATTTTTACTTCAAACTCTTTTTTGAGTTTTTCTTCTGGATAATAATGCTTCTGATTTTTAAAAATAAAATTTATTTATTTTTAACACAGAATACACATTTTCAAAAAAAAATTTTTTTAATTTCCAGCCCTGAACAAATTGTATTAAAAATAAATACATGTAATGTTATTTTGCTTTTTTTTTTTTTTTTTTTTTTTTTTTTTTATTGATGCCATTATATTACTACTTTTCGACTTAGATAAAAATGTAACCTTTTAATAGTCGATTTAATTAATTAGTTCGTTTCAAAATTCGTAGCAGCCGAATTTTGGGTGCAACCTAGGTCAAGCATTTCTTAGAAAATTCACAAATGATTTTTGAATCGGAAAATAAATTTAAAATAAAAACTAAAAAGAATAATTTTGGAGAACTTTTTTTTACTCTTTTTTCGATATTATTTAATTGGCTATTATCTTATAAAAAAAAATTATACATTGATATTTGTTCTGTTTAAGGGCGGGGTAAATTTTCAATAGTTTTCTACAAAAAAATATAAGGTAACGATAATAAACTTAAGTATAGTATTTTTGTTTGTTGTTTTTTGTTTTTTATTTTGTGGGTGTGTATTGTTTCTTTATCATTTTTATTTATTTCTTTTTATTTCAGATGAAGATGTCTTAGACACTTGGTTCTCTTCTGCTCTTATACCATTNGGTATTTTTTTAGTAAGCCGTCAATCGGTCTAATAATGCCCTGATAGTTACAAACTTTTTGAAAACATAATAAAATAACATTGAATTTTGGTATTTTTTAGTAACCTCCAATCGGTCTTAATAATGCCTGATAGTTGCCAACTTTGAAAACAAATAATAAAATACATTGAATTGGTATTTTTAGTAAGCCTCCAATCGGGTCTAATAATGCCTGATAGTTGCAACTTGAAAAAAAAAAATAACATTGATTTGGTATTTTTTTAGTAAGCCTCCAATCGGGTCTAATAATGCCTGCATAGTGCAACGAAAAATAATAAAATAACATTGAATTTGGTTTTTTTAGTAGCCTCCAAATCGGCATAATGCCTGATATTTTGCAACTTTGAAAATAATAAAATAAATTAAATAAATAAATTTTGAATTGAATGGTATTTTTTAGTAAGCCTCCAATCGGTCTAATAATGCCTGATAGTTTGCAACTTTGAAAAAATAATAAAATAAACATTGAATTTGGTATTTTTTTAGTAAGCCTCCAATCGGTCTAAAATGCCTGATAGTTTGCAACTTTGAAAAATAATAAAATACATTGAATTTGGTATTTTTTAGAAGCCCCAATCGGTCTAATAATGCCTGATAGTTTGCAACTTTGAAAAATAATAAAATAACATTGAATTTGGTATTTTTTTAGTAAGCCTCCAATCGGTCTAATAATGCCTGATATTTGAAACTTTGAAAAATAATAAAATAACATTGAAGTAAAGGCCAATCGGTCTAATAATGCCTGATAGTTTGCAACTTTGAAAAATAATAAAATAACATTGAATTTGGTATTTTTTTAGTAAGCCTCCAATCGGTCTATAATGCCTGATAGTTTGAAACTTTGAAAAAATAATAAATAACATTGAATTTGGTATTTTTTTAGTAAGCCTCCAATCGGTCTAATAATGCCTGATAGTTTGCAACTTTGAAAATAATAAAAAACATTGAAGGTATTTTTTAGTAAGCCTCCATTATAATGCTGAAGTTTGCAACTTTGAAAATTAATAAATAACATTTGAATTTGGTATTTTTTTAGTAAGCCTCCAATGGTCTAATAATGCCTGATAGTTTGAACTTTGAAAATTAATAAAATAACATTGAATTTGGTATTTTTAGTAAGCCTCCAATCGGTCTAATAATGCCTGATAGTTAGCAACTTTGAAAAATAATAAAATAACATTGAATTTGGTTATTTTTAGTAAGCCTCCAATCGGTCTAATAATGCTGATAGTTTAGCAACTTTGAAAAATAATAAAATAACATTGAATTTGGTATTTTTTTTTAGTAAGCCTCCAATCGGTCTAATAATGCCTGATAGTTTGCAACTTTGAAAAATTAATAAAATAAACATTGAATTTGGTATTTTTTTAGTAAGCCTCCAATCGGTCTAATAATGCCTGATAGTTTGCAACTTTGAAAATTAATAAAATAACATTGAATTTGGTATTTTTTTTAGCAAGCCTCCAATCGTCTAATAATGCCTGATAGTTTGCAACTTTGAAAAATAATAAAATAACATTGAATTTGGTATTTTTAGTAAGCCTCCAATCGGTTCTAATAATGCCTGATAGTTTGCAACTTTGAAAAATAATAAAATAACATTGAATTTGGTATTTTTTAGTAAGCCTCCAATCGGTCTAATAATGCCTGATAGTTAGCAACTTTTGAAAAATAATAAAATAACATTGAATTTGGTATTTTTTTTAGTAAGCCTCCAATCGGTCTAATAATGCCTGATAGTTTGAACTTTGAAAAATAATAAAATAACATTGAATTTGGTATTTTTTTAGTAAGCCTCCAATCGGTCTAATAATGCCTGATAGTTTGCAACTTTGAAAAATAATAAAATACATTGAATTTGTATTTTTTTAGGTAAGCCTCCAATCGGTCTAATAATGCCTGATAGTTTGCAACTTTGAAAAATAATAAAATAACATTGAATTTTGGTATTTTTTTAGTAAGCCTCCAATCGGTCTAATAATGCCTGATAGTTTTGCAACTTTGAAAAATAATAAAATAACATTGAATTTGGTATTTTTTAGTAAGCCTCCATCGGTCTAATAATGCCTGATAGTTAGCAACTTTGAAAATTAATAAAATAACATTGAATTTGGTATTTTTTTAGTAAGCCTCAATCGGTCTAATAATGCCTGATAGTTTGCAACTTTGAAAAATAATAAAATAACATTGAATTTGGTATTTTTTTAGTAAGCCTCCAATCGGTCTAATAATGCCTGATAGTTGCAACTTTGAAAATAATAAAATAACATTGAATTTGGTATTTTTTAGTAAGCCTCCAATCGGTCTAATAATGCCTGATAGTTTGCAACTTTGAAAAATAATAAAATAACATTGAATTTGGTATTTTTTAGTAAGCCTCCAATCGGTCTAATAATGCCTGATAGTTTGCAACTTTGAAAAATAATAAAATAACATTGAATTTGGTATTTTTAGTAAGCCTCCAATCGGTCTAATAATGCCTGATAGTTAGCAACTTTGAAAAATAATAAAATAACATTGAATTTGGTATTTTTTAGTAAGCCTCCAATCGGGTCTAATAATGCCTGATATTTTGCAACTTTGAAAAATAATAAAATAACATTGAATTTTGTTTTTTTAGTAAGCCCCAATCGGTCTATAATGCCTGATAGTTTGCAACTTTGAAAAATAATAAAATAACATTGAATTTGGTATTTTTTTAGTAAGCCTCCAATCGGTCTAATAATGCCTGATAGTTTGCAACTTTGAAAAATAATAAAATAACATTGAATTTTGGTTTTTTTAGTAAGCCTCCAATCGGTCTAATAATGCCTGATAGTTGCAACTTTGAAAAATAATAAAATAACATTGAATTTGGTATTTTTAGTAAGCCTCCAATCGGTCTAATAATGCCTGATAGTTTGCAACTTTGAAAAAAATAAAATAACATTGAATTTGTATTTTTTAGTAAGCCTCCAATCGGTCTAATAATGCCTGATTTTGCAACTTTGAAAAATAATAAAATAACATTGAATTTGGTATTTTTTTAGTAAGCCTCCAATCGGTCTAATAATGCCTGATAGTTTGCAACTTTGAAAAATTAATAAAATAACATTGGAATTTGGTATTTTTTATTAAGCCTCCAATCGGTCTAATAATGCCTGATAGTTAGCAACTTTGAAAATAATAAAATAACATTGAATTTGGTATTTTTTAGTAAGCCTCCAATCGTCTAATAATGCCTGATAGTTAGCAACTTTGAAAAATAATTAAAATAACATTGAATTTGGTATTTTTTTAGTAAGGTCTAATAATGCCTGATAGTTTGCAACTTTGAAAAATTTTGCTTAAATTTCATATACTTTAAAATCAACGTTGAAATCCTTAAAAAAAAAAAAAAAAAAAAAAAAAAGACTTTTTTTTTTTTTTTGAGAAAAACTAAAATTCAGTTAAACAATCCACATGTCTCTAGTGGTACTTTTAATACGAAGTTAAATTATCTATTAATAATGGAGATTCGCTTCCGGGTTTTTGTCTGTAATAAAAATTACGTCACTGCTTATGTCACATTACCCAAAATCGTCATAACATAGAATGCACTCAAATATTGGACATGCAACATTAGACAGTCCTCATTGTTTTTTTAAAACAAGTTTTAATAAATACATACCTGGTATTATATATCTATATATAGTTTGTTTTATTTTACATATTTAAAGTTTACATTTCAAATTGTTTTATTTTTTAATCCTTTAATGAATTTGATGATTTTACTTACTTAGGGTACAAACTCGCTGACATTGAATTTTTTACTCCCACCCCACAGGTAATATGTTTCAAAAATCTATTTTTACATCGCACGCAGGGCGTTTTTTTATTTTGTACTAGTTTATATAACATACACACTTGCACCTACATGTGTTACATAATTATTAGATTCCTAATACTTATGTACAGTAGTGTAGAAACCAAAATGGCTGTTATAAGTTCAGCTGGCGGCCTTGATTGAATGACAAGGCTTGACCTCATCCTGATCCTCCTTCCGGTCATACCATGAGAATTGGTGGAGAAGACCCTCTTCCGGTTTAGATTAGAAAGAGATTTTAGTCAGATCAGCCAAAACCACAACGGTGGTAAGTCGTGTTATGCACGCTGCCGACTCAGTCTGCGCAGGTAGTCTGGTGGGGATTTCGAAATAAAATATGATCTAAGTAAATTGAAGTCTTGTGTTATTATCTAAAAACTACCAATGACATAGGACTTCTGATAAAGAGAAATCCCCAATGGAAGTCCAGACACGAAGTCCCCAAGACGAAGTCCAGATGCTAGAAGAAGAACGTAAGATAGAAAAGATGAACAGCAGAAGAATAGAAGAAAGTAAAAAGAAGAGTATACAATAAATGTTGCATATCATAGCACATGCACCAACGTGTTGCGTCATACCCCACAAAAATCAAAATGTCCTTGGCTGACTTACTATTAGCTCGTGCCTTTGTTAGATCAAATTCATTCCGAAGAAATAGAGCCTCTTTACAAATGTTCCTCAATACTGTCATATCACTGTTCAAAAATGGCTTCTTCCATGGGAACTGAAAAAGAAAATTTTAAATAAAATAAAATAAAATTGTAAACAATTTCCTTTTTTTTTTTTTCAAATATAAAAATTCTAAGAAAAAATAAAACATCTTATTATAATAGAAATTGGTAATTTATGAGGAAGTGCGTCCTGGTCTCCCGCCTCAAAACAGTACCCGGTGACTATCAAAATAACAACCCCAGCTCATCGTAATTCTTGTTTATTTGTCGTAATTCTTGTTTAGATATGAAGATGGATATATAGTTTGAATAGACTGAGATAGATAGATAGATAAACAAACAAAATATATAGATAGATATTTTCAACAAGTAAATGTATTTGGGGGGGGGGGGTCGCTTCTTTTTTTGTCGTAATTCTTGTTTATTTAAACAAAACAAAACATTAAACAAACATGAAAAAAAAAAAAAACCTTAGTATTTAAAGTAATATAGATAAATATGAACAAATTGAGATAGATAGATAGATGGATAGTTTTGAATAGCTTGAGCTGGGGTTGTTATTTTAATAGTCACCGGGCAGCAACTCTTGAGGCGGAGATCGGGACGCACTTCCTCATAAATTACCTAGAGATTATCTGTAACCGAAAATATGTCATGGCCCATGTACCAGCATTACAGAGAACAAAGTAGTTTTGATTTTTACAGGTCTTTATCTGTCTTCTGTACCCTTGAGTCTTTGATACAGTCGACGTCAATTTACCGTAAACTAAAAATATAACAAAACAAAGAATATAACAAATGCATAAATAAACCTGTTAACAAAAGAGAAATTTCAATCACAATGCGACTTACCAACTTTTACTTCCTCCTGGGCTGGTAGTGTATGATATCACAATTCCCTTAGTTATTTACGTCTCATTCTCTATGATTTTATTTTATTTAGACCTCAAGTATTAATAAAATTGTTTTCTATTATTAATACTGTTGGACTTATCTACATTCTAATAACATGCAATTGTATTCATTTAGTTTTTGATTTACTTTACAAATTACGACTAATTAGAACCAATTAAAATGGCATTTTTTTCAAACATAACTCAGTCCTAGACCTAAGGAATAATTTAGTATAACTTTCATGCCATTAAACTAAACAGTAAAAAAGCCTTTAAGAAACAAACATTGATTCGCTCAGCTTTAGTATAATAATAGATAATGTGTGAAAAAAAAAAAAAAAAAAAAGATAAAAAACAAAAAAAAAAAAAAAAAAAAAAAAACAATAATTCTTCATCTTAGTAGTGATTGTCTGCCCCTGCTGAGAAGGACTTGTGTCCATAAGGGTTATCTTCCCTTACCATAAGTGTTTTGCCACTAGGGGGACACTACTAGCAGGGTATTTAAACTCAGCCCGGGAATTGGTCTAGCAACCACAAAACATGGACTAGACGTGTAGTGTCTCTGTCCATATCAGTAAACAACTCATATTCTTTATGAACTCTTTCTCACTTCCAAAGAACCTTCGTCCCATCTGTTTTGTATCTTTTTATGTATGTCATTCTCCATGTGCTCAGACAATAAAGTCTGTATTGTTTGTTTTACTTCTTTGTTTGGAATTATTCATAGATATATTCACCTACGTTGGAAGGTTACTCTGTGCCTTTTAATGTATCATAAGAACCCATACTATTCTTATAATCGTTTTGATTGACAATTGCATTAAAAAAAAAATGAAAGAGAAAAGAGAGAAAAAAGAAAGAGAAAAAAAAGAAAAAAAAAAAAAAAAAAAAAAGAAAAGAAAAAAAAAAGAAAGAAAAAAAAAAAGAGAAAAAAAAAAGAGAAAAAAAAAAAAAAGAAAAAAAAGAGAAAAAAAAAGAGAAAAAAAAAAGAGAAAAAAAAAGAATAAAAAAAGGAAAAAGAAAAAAGAAAGAAAAAAAGAAAAAAAAAAAGAAAAAAGTTCCTTACATTTCTTGGTTCTGGGTATTCACTGTTGCAAATACTTTCATCTAAGTTCCCGTATCTTTGATGCAGAATTTGATAAAGTTCTTCCGTCAAATAAGGCATGAACGGGCTCAGCAGTTGCAGGGTCGTCTCCAGACAAAAATGAAGCACCTGTTTCACTGTTTCTTTCTCTTCGTCTGTTCCGTTTTGCAAAATGGGCTTAACAGCTTCCTGGAAGAAAAAAAAAAAAAAAGATGACTTTGGAAAACATCTGAAACATTGGACCTTGGAAAGAAAAAAACCCTCAAAAATGCAATAAAATGGTTGGTTGGATTATGGCATATGAATAAGAACATAGGCTGCATCCCCAAAGACCTACTGTACGGTGAACTAGTGGAGGGCACCCGACCAGCAGGGAGACCACGCCTACGCTTCAAAGATGTCTGCAAGAGAGAGATGAAGACATGCCACATCGGCATAAACACATGGGAGGCTTGTGCAGAAGACCATGCGACCTGGCGCCTCCTCGTCAAACAAGGAACGAAAGAGAGTGAGAAAGAGAGGAAAGAAGCCGCCACAGAAAAGAGAGCTAAAAGGAAGGAGAGACAACAGCACCCCCCAACACATACAGAAAGCATCACCTTTTGTTTGCGGTCACTGCACCAGAGACTGCCATAATGAATGGATAACATAGGATTTATTTTATTTTACTGACATGTGTTTTGGCCAGGAGTTTATCTATGTACACATGTATTCTATCTATTATTTTAAATACAAAATAAAATATCAATAATAGAAAAACTACAAATTTTTTTTTAGTATACACAAAAAATAACGGCTTTTGTCAGTAAATCATTGGTGTTTTAAATCAAATCGGTTGAAATACGGAGAATTTCTGAGAATTGTGTGTGTGTGTGTGTATATATATATATATATATAAATGTTGTTCTGGTTCCAACGGGAGAAAATTCAATATTTTATAAAAAAAGAAGGTCCGCAAGATGTATTTTGTTCTCAGAAAAAATTTTTTTAATTCTTTTTGTTTTACATACGCAACACATGTTTCAGATCTTCTGGTATCTTCTTCAGTATCAATCAAAGCCTGAAGAAGATACCAGAAGATCTGAAACATGTGTTGCATATGTAAAACAAAAAGAATTAAAAAATTTTTTTCTGAGAATAAAATACATTTTGCAGACCTTTTTTTATAATATATATATATATATATATATATATATATATATACACACACCAAATATGTTTGTTTTATTCATTCTTGTTCAATTTCTTTAAAACATTTTTTAAACTCATTTTTTTTCATAACGGGAACCTAACATGTGCCACACCTGACGGAAAAAACATGAAAACTGCGAATAAATGGTTGGTTGGATTTTGCGGCATGTCGACCCTTGGGTTATTTTATGCCAAAGATGTTTGTTTTATTCATTCTTGTTGAGTACTGTTAGGTAAACCTAACGAGTTGCTAAAGAGTTGCTCCCCCTTTGATCAGTAAGGGACTGACGGGAACCTGGATATGGGAATTACGCCATGTTACTTTGGACTGGGGTTTTGGACTGTACAGATGTGCGTCAGCACGCTTGAGCTAGTGACCATCTGTGTCAGTATGATTGGGCTAGTTAAGTTATTTTTAGTATAGAATGCATTTTCTACCCTGTGTTAAATAAAGACTGACAAGCAGAGAGTCAGCAGACAAGGACTGGCCCCATGTGTGAACACGTTACATAATTATTAGTGCCCTAGCACTTATTTACAGTAGTGTAGAAACCAAAATGGCTGTTATAAGTTGCAGCCGGTGGCCTTGAAGGATTGAATGACAAGGCTTGACCTCATCCTGATCCTTCCGGTGGATACCGGGAGAATCAGTGAAGAAGACCCTCTTCCGGTTTAGTCTAGAAAGAGAGTTTAGTATCAGTATCGGTCAAACCATGACGGTGGTAAGTCGTGTTAAGTACACAGCCGACTCAATTTGCACAAGTAGTCTGGTGGGTATTTCGGAATAAAATATGATCTAAAGTAAATCGAAGTCTTGTGTTATTATCTAAAAACTACCAATGACACAGGGCTTCTGATAAAGAGAAATCCCCAATGGAAGACCAGACACGAATTCCCCAAGACGAAGTCCAGACGCTAGAAGAAGAACGTAAGATACCAAAGATGAGCAGAAGAATAATAGAAGTAAAGAAAGAGAGTATACAACACACACACACAGGACATGTGACAAACAGGCTCATGATACACACAGCGTTGAATTCTATCCAAAACCATCCCACTGTATTCCCTGTCAGTGAGAATAAATAAAACAAATATTGTTATATGTTAAACATATTTCACTGTTTTTATTATTATTTTGTTATTTCCTATGGGGATGTAACAGGTACTCAGAAAAAAGAAGAAGAAAAAAAAAATTACTTACAATATAAGTATCACAGATGTCCTGATGCCAAAACTGTCGTATCTGATTAGTTGCTTGGTAGATATCATAAGACCTTAGGGTCTTATCACAATGTTGGACCGTCTCACATAAATTGCTCAGAATCCAGTTATCAAGGCTGGATTCATAACCAGTGAGCTGAAAGAAAGAAAAGATAAATTGGTTGGTTGGTTGGTTGGTTATTTTGTTTAATGGCATATCAACTCTTGTGGGCTATTTAATGCAAAATGCTACTTTTTTTTTTTTGTATATGACTGGTAAGCGAATGGTGTAGCTAAATCAAACTAACAGTTTTTTGGAAAAATAAATGGAATTTGATTGACAAATTTTGACCTGCTCTCAGTATATTGTAAATTAAACCCCCACTTTATGTATATATGTATAATAAAGATGGGTATAAAGTCAGGGTCCAGTTTAGCATTATGCCTACATTGTAAATTGAACACCCAATTTTATGCACTTGCATAAAAATCTACACAGATAAGTTCAGTTTAGCAGTGTATATGACTGGTAAGCGAATGGTTTGTAAGTAAAATATTTTTGTTTCACATCGATCCATATCTCTCTCACTTTGTTCAAATCGAACTCTCTCTCTCTCACACTGTTCAAATAGATCTCCCCCCCCCTATTCACATCACTCCATCTCTCTCTCTCTCTCACCCACTCTGATCACATCGATCTACATATCTTTCTCTCTCACTCTGTTCACATCAATGTATTTCTTTCTCTCTCTGTGCATATATATCCCTCTTACTTTTCATATTGATCCCCCCCACCACACACACACTGTTCACATCACTCCATCTCTCTCTCGCCCACTCTGATCACATCGATCTACATATCTCTCTCTCTCTCACTCTGTTCACATCAATGTATCTCTTTCTCTCTCTGTGTGCATATATATCCCTCTCACTTTTCATATTGATCTACCAATCTCTTCATATCTCAGTCTGTTCATTCATTCATATATTAAAAAAAGAGAAATAAATGCCAAATTAATTTCTTTCTATCTCTCTCTTCACATCTAATATATATATATATCTTCACATCTCTCTCTCTCACATCTATCTTTCTCTCTCATCTATCTCTCTCTCTAATCACATCTATCTATCTATCTCTCTCTATTATCTCTATCTATCATCTCTAATCTATCTATCTATCTATCTCTATTCACATCTATCTATCTATCTATCTCTATTCACATCTATCTATCTATCTATCTCTATTCACATCTATCTATCTATCTATCTCTATTTCTATCTATCTATCTATCTCTATCTATCTATCTCTATCTATCATCTATCTCTATCTATCTCTATCTCTATCTCTATCTATCTATCTATCTATCTCTCTCTCTATTCACATCTATCTATCTATCTCTCTCTCTCTATCACATCTATCTATCTATCTCTCTCTCTCTATTCACATCTATCTATCTATCTCTCTCTCTCTCTATTCACATCTATCTATCTATCTCTCTCTCTCTCTCTCTCTATTCACATCTATCTATCTATCTATTCACATCTATCTATCTATTTCTCTCTATTCACATCTATCTATCTCTGTTCATACATCCATATATCTAAAAAAAAATAATGGCCAAATTGAAACTTTATCATGTTCAGCATATCTATTTACATTATTGACGGAAATACAAAACATGTCTGC
The DNA here is from genome assembly GCA_023376005.1 of Doryteuthis pealeii. Lineage (NCBI taxonomy): Eukaryota > Metazoa > Mollusca > Cephalopoda > Myopsida > Loliginidae > Doryteuthis > Doryteuthis pealeii. Next base: position 19,625,500 of record CM042177.1, on the reverse strand, counting down.
TTTGGACACTTTCGTCAACAACAAATAAAATTATTGATTCATCTGTGAAAAGGTTTTAAATTCAATGTTACATAATTGATAAGTGGCCTATCAATTATTTATGATAGTGTAGCTAAATCAAACTAACAGTTTTTTTGAAAAATAGATGGAATTTGATTGACAAATTTTGACCTGCTCTCAGTATATTGTAAATTAAACCCCCACTTTATGTATATATGTATAATAAAGATGGGTATAAAGTCAGGGTCCAGTTTAGCATTATGCCTACATTGTAAATTGAACACCCATTTTATGCACTTGCATAAAGATCTACACAAATAAGTTCAGTTTAGCATATTTCGTGCTTTTATAAATATGGGCATAAAGTCAGGGTCCAGTTTAGCAGTATACATATATTGAAAATTGAACCCCAAATTCAGCATCTGTATAAAGATGTACACAAAGAAGCTCTTTCAAGAAAGAAATTGGTTAAATCTGACTTAATGGACCTAAATTCCACCATTGTATGTCACCCCGCCGAAAGAAAAAAAAAAATACCAAAAATCTGTGAATTAATCGAATTTAATGAAATTTTTCAGTGTCGATATAATTAGGAATAAAAGATATAACGCACCAGTCATTTTATTTAAAAACTTTTACATTTTTCAGGTCAGTTAACTTTAAACCACGTATCTTTGAGAATCTGTGTTACGCCTCAAATTTTCAGTGTTGATACATTAATGAATAAAAGATATAATGCACCAGTTATTTTATTTAAAAACTTTTACATTTTTTCACATCAGTTAACTTTGAACCACGTATCTTTGAGGTGTAACACAGATTCTCCTCAAAGACCTGAGAAAAGTTTTTACATAAAATAACTGGTGCATTATATCTTTTATTCATTAATATATCGACACTGAAAATTTTATTAAATTCGGTTAATTCACTGATTTTTGGTATTTTTCTTTCTTTCGGTGATGTGAAATACAATGGTGGAATTTAGGTCCGTTAATTTCGATTTAACCAAGGCATTTATCCTAGAGGGGGTGAGGGTTGTATAGGATTACCTACCTCCCCTCTAAATCATAAAAGAATGGTTGCGTCTGTCTTATAAATTAGCTGTTGGACAGACAAGAAGGGAGTTAGTAGTGTGTATATGAATTCCTGGTTTGGTTTGTTTTGTTTTACAGCATATTAATCTCGGTGTGTCATTTAATGCCGACAAAGTTGTGAAATAAATCCATTCTTAATGCATAATACAATTTTGTTTATAAACTCGTGTTTTTCTATTCAACCCATAGATGGGACTCTAACAGGTACTACCACTCCGGGTCAGAGTGGACCAGGAAGCAATGGTGATGAAGGGGTGCTCCACATTTCCCAAACCTCCAAAACTGGAACCTCACCATCAGATAGAGTTTAATGTCATTCCCAGGACATGTAGACCCTCAACCACCGCCTTCTAGCACCCATATGATAAAAAGGGGTTGGGGCTTGCCATAAGGGCAATAGGGTTGGGAAAATCATATAGGTGCTAGGGCTTGACGTGGTCAACCGATTGATCGGTGGGGGCCTCTCCGCCCGCCCGTCTAGCCCAAGAAAAGCCTAAAGTAGAGTATTGCAAGTCATAGACTGCTCAGCCACCCAGGTTCTATCCTTAAGCATCACGGGTCGCCACCCACGACCAACAGGTGGCCCCATTAGAGGAGTCCTACCCATCTGCAGAGGTGCATTCTAACGCGCCACCGACAGGGCGGTATGAATTCCTGATCAAATATATTATTACTAAGTATTTGACTTTGTCTCTTATTTGGCATTATTACATATCTACTTTCTCTTTGTGTGTGAGTAATTGGCCACCTTTACTCACGATAGGGCCAGGTTAGCTCAGTTGGTAGAGCGTACGGCTAAAAACCACAAGGTCCCTCGTTTGATATCGGCCCTCACCAACTCAGCATATAAATAGCACAGGGATTTGTGCAGTAAAGTAAGGAGCTGATGGTAGGTTTGGTGCTCCACCTCAGACACAAAAACAATCTCCTTAGTCTAGTGAAAAGGGGATAGACTCCCTCGATGATTGACTGATACCGACTTTAGGCCACCCCAACGACTTTTAATTCACTCATGATACAGTTATTCTGCCAATCCTTCTGCTTGAAAAAATAAATAAATAAATAAAAATAAAAGAAAAATCTTTTAAATTAAAAAAAAAAATAAAAAAAAAATCTTTTAAATTAGAAAAAAATAAATAAATAAAATAAAAATCTTTTAAATTAGAAAAAAAATAAAAAAATAAAATAAAAATTTTAAATTAGAAAAAAATAAAAAATCTTTTGAATTAGAAAAAAAATCAAAAAATCTTTAAATTAGAAAAAAATCAAAAAAATCTTTTAAAAAAAAAAAAAAAAAATCTTTTAACTTAGAAAAAAAAAAAAATTGCAAAAATAAGAAATAGCATTCTTAAAAAAAAAGTGAAACTTACTTCGAATGGACGTTTTGGTTCGAAGTTATCCCCAAGTTTATCGTGCAGAAATTTTGACGCCTGCCATAATTTGTTGCAAAATAGTTTGCTGCTTTTTACATGGTCAACTTCAACGTTGATAGTTTGCACTGAAAGAAAGAAAAAGAAAAATTTAAAAAAAGAAAGAAAAAGTATTGTAATTGCCTTCAAGCAAAAAAATATAAATAATAATATACTCTACTCAACAATGCTTCTAAAGCAAATTATCAAATCCCATATATATATATATATATATATATATTATACCTGTGAATGACTTATTATATTATGCTCCTAAAACCCGTAGAGCTCTCTAGAGGTGACTTAAACTTTCACCGCCATTCATAACAATTTGAAAAAACAATTTCATGTTTATCTCTTCAGGTGCCTAAAATAAATATGGGAATATTTTATAGAATTTTTACATTATAAACAAATAATTCTGTATTATTTTTATCAGTCATATATAAAACCAATTTAAAAATTTAAAAAAAAAAAAAAAAAAAAGAAAAAGAAAAATGGCAGTCATACATTTGAAGTTGTAAGAACAAAGTGTCAGCCTTAAAGCATCAGCTCCACACTGGGGGACGCCACTGGGGAATGCTGCCTTCTGCGCTTTTTTGGCAATCTCAATTTCCTTGGCGTCAAGAGTGGAATCAAGCAGTTCTTTAAGGAGACCCTGGGGAAAACAAAAACAAAAATAGAAAAATATTAGTATTATCTGCGTTATTCGGACTATTGTCCCCATCTTCATTGTTATTTGTACAACGTTTCGGCCGATATGCCCTCCTGCCTTCTTCAGGTATTTCTTGTCGGACTCGGGAACCTTCTTACAAGAAAGTTCCCGAGTTCGAAAAGAAGGTTCCGAGTCCAAGAAGGTTCCCGAGTCCGACAAGAAATACCTGAAGAAGGCCGGAGGGCATATCGGTCGAAACGTTGTATAAATAACAATGAAGATGGGGATAATAGTCCGAATAACACAGATAATACTAATCATCAAGCCTCATCTCAAATATTCAGAGAAAAATATTAGGCTCCAGTCCGAGAGGCAAAAAGTGCATTACTTTTTAAAATCCGTCAGATGTAAAAAATGGCTCAATAATTTTGACGTAATGATTAAAATAAAATCACAAAAAAGAGTATAGTTAATTTTCGCACATAGGTTTCTTGGTTTCATAATTAATTAATTAAGTTTTAAATAAGTGAAATACGTAAAAAAAACTACTTACCTCCAAAATAAAAATTAGACAATGAGGTTAGTGATTTTATTTTACTTTCTATTAAAATTTTCTAATAAATTTGAATTACACCAACAAGTTTTGAAATATTTTGATTTTTCAAAATTATTAAACTAGATAGATTTTTAATAGTTCGTATCTTAAAGTTAAACTTTTTTATTATTTCTTTATTTTTTATCTTTTTAGTCTAAAAACAAGTTGTTCACAGATCATATTTTGTCAATCTTCCAAATTCTTCTATTTATCGACATATTCTATAAATTGTAAGATTTTGGACTTTTCTGATTGGCTGATTATAAAATGGCAGATAAAATCACTAATCTCATTGGCTAATTTTTATTTCAGAGCTAAGTAGTTTTTTTTTTAATGTATTTTACTCATTTAAAACTTGATTAATTAATTATGAAACCAAGAAATCTATGTGCGAAAAGAGAGTATATTCTTTTTGTGATTTTAACTTAATCATTACGTAAAAGTTATTGAGCCATCTTTTACATCCGACAGAACTGAACGAAAATCGCTTTGGCACTGTGGCCTATATGCCATTATATTAGAGTGATTAATTGGTTGGTCATTATGGCATGACAACCCTTGTTGGGTTATTTTATGCCGATGATGTTTTTGTTTTATTCATTCTTATTGGATATTCAACATTTTTTTTATAAATCCTTAAAAAAATATATAACAATAAATTTGACCATCCCCTAACCTACCGCTTGGCATAAAATAACCCTGGATGGGTTGACATGCCGATCAATATAAATATAAATCAATATAATATAATGATACATTTTTTTATCTATTCAATCTATAGAAATAAAAAAAAAAATGTATCATTATATTATATTGATTTTAACGGCATGTCAACCCATCCAGGGTTATTTTATGCCAAGCGGTAGGTTAGGGGATGGTCAAATTTATTGTTATATCTTTTTTTAAGGATTTTTATTAATTTTGACAGTAGGTTGTTTGCAATTGTTTGTTGCTAAGTGGATTGGGAATCAGTTTAAGGGATAAGTTTATAGGATAAAGTTCAAGTTTGTTATAAGCGATAGTTTGGTAGAAAATTTTAAAGAATTTTTAGGACCATTTTTTTTTTCTATTTAACCCATAAATGGGATTCTAACAGGTACTACTCTCTCCGGGTCAGAGTGGACCTGGGAGCAATGGTGATGAAGGGGGGGGGGGAGTGCTCTACATTCCCCAAACCTCCAAAACTGGAACCTCACCATAAGATAGAGTTTAACATTCCCAGAACAGAAATACCCTCAGCCACTGCCTTCTAGCACATATATGATAAAAAGGCTTGGGGCTTGCCATACGGGCAATAGGTTTGGGGCAATCATATAGGTGCTAGAGCTTGATGTGACCAGCTGATTGATCAGAGGTGGTCTCTTCGACTGCCTGTCTAGCCTAAGTAAAGGTCTAAGTGGAGTTAGACCTGTTCAAAAATCAACTTTTTCCTTTTTTCATACCCTCCTGCTCGGTTTCCCATGCTTTTTGACCTGGAAAAGCCAAAAATCACAACCATATTGAGGTAAAATGTCAGGAACCTTTGCCTCATTGGACCTCAAGATATTAAGCCCGTGATAGTAGAAAAGTGCCAAATTTTGCCTTCTGCCAGACAGTTTTTCACCTGTAACTTTTGTTACAATTGGGATATCAACAACAAACTGGGTATCAAATTTAAGCATTTGTAATACTCTTTCTGTAAAAATAATCCAAGTAAACATTCAAGAAAAAAAAGACATTCTGAAAAATATCAAAATTTTATAAATATTACAATCTTGACATCAGAAAATGTGTGACAAAGACCCTAAAAATTATTTTTAAGGGGCAGAAAAGTCTATTGTCCATGTCAGAAGGACACTTCATAGTAATATGTTCAGAGTTTGCTTCTTGAAGCTATCAAATCGCTCATGGTTGTATTCCACAGCTTGAAGAAGATACTCTCTTTGCTGAGAATCTGTGGTAATGATGTTTGCAAAATCACTCATCATCTTGTCTCCTCGCTCAGCGATGTCATTTACTACTTTTACATTGCTGACATATTCCATGGCCTTGCTGTAGTTATCACGCCTTATACATGTTGCTACAGGTTACAGAAGCCAGTCAGACTCAATGCCAAGGGTGTCAAGCAGAAGATGACACTCTGGACCAACCAGATCAGCCAGAGTCGTCTTGGCTGTAACCTGAGGGAACACAGGTTTCCTTGTCTGAAGCTATTTGGCTTCTCAGTAGCAAGCAGCTTGGCAGCAATGTCTTGCTTCTCTTTATCACTGAGTCTGCTACCGAAGAGAGCGAACGGCACAACCTTCCGTGTCAGGTACCTGTGGTTTTCAAGTTTTTTGTAGCACTGCCTGAGCAATGTCTGGATCTGTTCTTTGAACTTCATCATGTCCTTCATGAACTGCAGATCACTTGCAGGGGCATCTGCAGCAAGTATAGATGTCATCAACATGGATGTGATTTTCGGCTTTTCCAGGTCAAAAAGCATGGAAACCGAGCAGGAGGGTATGAAAAAAGGAAAAAGTTGATTTTTGAACAGGTCTAAAGTGGAGTGTTACATGTATGGACTGCTCAACCACCAGGATTCCCTCCTTATGCATTACGGGTTGCCACTGATGGCCAACAGGTGGCCCCATTGGAGGAGTCTTACCCCTCTGCAGAGGTGCAGTTAGTGTATTCTAACGTCCCAGCTGACAGGGCAGTATTTGCAAACAGTTATATGGATTCAGTTATATAAGTTTTGAATTAACTAATGTTAGTAACCATCTTACAAAATGGCAAATGGAATGATTGGCTGAATGTTTAGCAATTTTATTTATCATATTTCATATAGTATATTTCACTCAGGCCTGAAGAGTGACAAAACTAATAAAAAGAGTAAAAAGATTACAGTTACAGGGAGAGATTAGAAAAATTAGGATAAACTACTTTACTAGAAAATAGAATGGGAGGTGATTTAATTGAAACGTTCAAAATAATTCATAAAAATTTTTTTTATTTTTTTAAAATTTTCTTAATATGGTAGCAACAAAATATTGAAGCGAACTTACATCAAGGGATTTTCCATGGATGAGATCCATTGGATCAATAACATTGCCTAAGGATTTGCTCATTTTCCTGCCCTCAGAATCACGGATTATTCCGTGCAGAAGAACCTGAAAGAAAAAAAAAAGTAAAATAATTTTACATCAGTAATCAAAGATTAATGGTGTGTGTGTGTGTGTAGGGGGGGTGTCCAATGGAAAAAAATAAATAAATAAATAAATAAGAAAAAAAAAAAAAAAAAAAAAAAGGTCGAAATTCAGTTTAGGTAAATTTCCACTGGGGTGGTGGTGCTTTCATTTGAAAAAACCTTTCTATACTCTGGAAACTTGCTTTGAAAAAAATCAATAAATGGAGGGGGGGGGTCATAGCATTGTGAGCAAATGGTACCAAGGCTTGAATACTAAGTTATCAAGAAAAAAAAAAAAAAAAAGGCAGAAGCCAAAGATGAGCTGACAGAGTTCAATATCTTTTCCAGTAGACTAGGCATAGCAAGATATGTTTGACCTAGCACACCGTACCAGTCTTGGCGAGGTTGCCATCTATATGTCACCCACCTGAGGTAGATGTGGGGTGGGTGGTGAACTCCTATATATATATATATATATATATATATATTTTCTCTTTTAGTGACAGGAGTGCAAGGAGACAAACATTTGTGATAAAGAGAAACAAACCAAAGATATATGAGAGGAGACCATCCAATGCATTTTCTTAGTAAAAATCATTGGTCTATACATTTTTATAGTGAAGACAAGAGAAATTGTCCAATGCATTTTTATAGGGAAAAAAATAATTTCATTGTCCAATGCATTTTTATAGGGAAAAAATAATTTCATTGTCCAATGCATTCTTATAGGGAAAAAATAATTTCATTGTCCAATGCATTCTTATAGGGAAAAAAATAATTTCATTGTCCAATGCATTTTTATAGGGAAAAAAATAATTTCATTGTCCAATGCATTTTTATAGGGAAAAAAATAATTTCATTGTCCAATGCATTCTTATAGGGAAAAAAATAATTTCATTGTCCAATGCATTCTTATAGAGAAAAAAATAATTTCATTGTCCAATGCATTCTTATAGGGAAAAAAATAATTTCCAATGCATTCTTATAGGGAAAAAATAATTTCCAATGCATTCTTATAGGGAAAAAAATAATTTCCAATGCATTCTTATAGGGAAAAAAAAAATTTCCAATGCATTCTTATAGGGAAAAAATAATTTCCAATGCATTCTTATAGGTTTACTTTATTTGAACATAAAGTATTGATGTTACTGATTTCAAAACTTCTTTTCATATATATATATATATATAATTATATATATATATATATATATATATATCTATATATACCAACCACATACATAAAAAAAAGTAAAGATTATCTTACCTTCTCGAAAGGTAATTTACCAGTGAGTTTCTTTCCTAACATCACCATCCTCGCAACCCAAAAAAATAAAATGTCGCTTCCTGTTTCCAAGAGTTTTGTTGGGTAAAAAGCTTTTAAATCAGCAGTCTGGTTTAAAAAAAGAAGTGAAAAATTAACCGTAAATTTCAGTGTACACAAAACTGTCAGATCTTATACAAGAGTCAAAAAATGGAAGAATTTTTCATTATATCAAAAGAAAAAGTTGAGGTGTAATTACCTTTTCAGGCCACCCAAACACCGAAAATGGTATAAGAGCAGAAGAGAACCAAGTGTCTAAGACATCTTCATCTAAAATATAAAAGAAATTAAATAAAAATAATAAAGAAACAATACACACTACAAAAAAAAACAAAACAACAAAAAACAACGGATTCAATGTTAGAGGGTTTGTATCATGAGTAAGTAAAATCATCAAATATATATATATGAAGTAGTCAGTGTGTTTGAAAATGGCGAATGCCGACAATTTGTGGGAGAATGTGTGCTTAATTAAAGTCATACCTAATTTTGTTAATTAATTAATTATAACTAAATGAATTAGGCGTGCATATCGGTTTAAATGTAAAGCGTAAACTTTTTCTCGATTTGTTTACGCTTTACATTTAAACCGATATGCACGCCTAATTCATTTAGTTATAATTAACAAAATTAGGTATGACTTTAATTAAGCACATAATCTCTCATATATATATTTTTTTTTGGGGGGGGGAGAATATGTGCTTAATTGAAGTCATACCTAATTGGAAAATTAATTAGTTGATAATTAATGAATTAGGCGAATATATCTGTTCAAATGTAAGGCGTAAACAAATCGAGAAAAAGTTGATCTCTGTATGTACATTTCGGCATATTATGCCTTATCAGCAGAGTTATAGACAGGAAACTCTGCTGGATGAGGCATAATATGCAGAAATGTACATACAGAGATCAACTTTTTCTTGATTTGTTTATGCCTTACATTTAAACAGATATATTCGCCTAATTCATTAATTATCAACTAATTAATTTTCCAATTAGGTATGACTTCAATTAAGCACACATTCTCCCAAAAATTGTTGGCTATCGCCATCTCAAACAGACTGTTTGTTTACTCTTATATATATATATATATATTATATATATATTAGACAAAACGTGACCCGTTGGGTCACTCATTAAGATTTTGCTAGATAATTGGGATATTTTATTTAATAACTACTTTAGTTTATTATCATTATCTTATATTTTTTGTAAAAACACTATTGAAAATTTAGCCCCACCCCCCTTAAACAGAACAAATATCAATGTATAATTTTTTTATAAGATAATAGCCAATTAAATAATTATCGAAAAGAGTAAAAAAATTCTCCAAAAATTATCTTTTTTAGTTTTATTTTAAATTTTTTTCCCGATTTTCGGTACTTATTTTCTATCATGATATCTCCCTTAAATTTTTTTGGGGGGGGTTTCTTCTATTCACACATTCAAAAAACAAAAAAACAAAAAAAAAAAAACAAACATTAAAATCATTTTGTAAAATTTCTAAGAAATGGTTGACCTAGGTTGGACCCAAAAATTTGGCTGCCACGAATTTTGAAAACAAACTAAAATTATTAAATCGATTATTTAAGGTCAAATTTTTATCTAAGTCGAAAAGTAGTAATATAATGAGCATCAATAAAAAAAAATTAAAAAAAAAAAAAAAAAAAAAAAAAAAAAAAAAAAAGACAAATAATATTACAAATTTTTAATACATTTGTTCAGGGCCGGAATTTAAAAATTTTTTTTTGGAAAATGCATATTCTGTGTTAAAAATAAAATAAATCTTATTTTTAAAAATCAGAAGCATTATTATCCAGAAGAAAAACTCAAAACAGTTTGAAGTAAAAATATATAAAAAAAGTATCAAAAATGTTCAGGATGTATTCCAGCTACAAAAAGTAAGTTTAAAAAGTCCACAGCACAATTAAGGAAAGATGGAAAGTTTCGGGAATTTGTAATGTTCACAAATTCATAGTGTTGCGGTCCTTATCATATTCGAAAATTTTCAAAAATTTTTTTTCAAATTCCGGCCCTGAACAAGAGCGTTCGTTTGTACCCCTCCTGATTAACGGTTTATTAAATATAGTTGCTCTTGAAGAAGACTGCTTTATTAAAAGGATCGAAACAGATCTGTCAGCAAACTTTCCAGATTTCCTGGACTTTCCAATTTTGCACAGATACTGGATACTGCACAGAGGACCTCCCCAAGTTAATGAATGATAAGGATGGTTGGCGAGAGATTGTCATGGATATCTGTGCTACTAGCAATGACATAGGGCAAATTTAGCTCACTCTGTAGATCAATCGACTTGGAACCACAAGGTTCCGGGTTTGACACCGCACCTCGTCAACTCAGCATAGCAGTAGCACAGGGATCTGAACAGACTGGGTAATATAATCTGTGCAGTAAAGTGAGCAGCTGATGTTAGGTGTAGCGAAACGCCTCAGATGCCAAAACAATCTCCTTAGTCTAGCACTATTGAAAAAGGGATAGACTCCCTTGCTGTCTGGCTGACACAGACATTAGGCCACCCACAGACTTTACTTATATATATATATATATGTTTATAATATTGAGAAGTCTGTAATTTGTGTTTATAATATTAAGAAGTTTATGTTTCTTGTGTAAGCCAGTTATGAATTTTAGTCCGAACTGGAGGGCTTCAGATTCATATGTACATAGTGGCATATTTGAAATGTTTTGGATGATATATATATATATATATATATATATATATATAGTATGAACAAAAAGTAACAATCAGGAATATTTCTTGTATATTGTTTATTCTCAACTAGTTTCGACCTTAGGTCATCCTCAGGAGAAAATTTCTTATTTGAAGAAATTGTTATTATATATATATATATATATATATATATATATATATTAAACTTAGAGGACCTCCCCAGAGCAATAAATGATTGGGACTGTTGCCAAGAGATTGTCATAGATATCCGTGCTACTAGCATGACATGAGGATGAAACTTAGAGTCTGGTATAAGGTCATGCTCAAGAGAGCACTTGGTATGGTTTACAGTTAAGACATAAAGAAAGACTGACCTTGTTTTAAGTGAATTTGTTCTACAGGAACCTCAAGAAGTTCGCTAGCTTTGGCCAAAGCTTCCTCTTCATTCCGGGCACACACCCAATGGCCTTTAGTATCCTTAAAAACAAAAAGTAAAAAGAAAATTTATATAAGAAAAAAAATTAATTATTTTGAATTTAATCATTTAAAAAATTAGAAAATATAAATTAAAAATTGCTTTAAAATAGATTACAAAAATTATTTTTAATTTAAAAGAAAAATTAAGAGGGGCAAAAAAAATTGTTTAAATCAAATTTTTATTTAATAAAGAATACTATAAATGATTGTCCAATGCATTTTTATAGTAAAAATCATTGTCCAATGCATTTTTATAGTAAAAATCATTGCCCAATGCATTTTTATAGTAAAAATCATTGCCCAATGCATTTTTATAGTAAAAATCATTGCCCAATGCATTTTTAATGCCAATGCATTTTTTAGTAAAATCATTGCCCAATGCATTTTTATAGTAAAAAATCATTGCCCAATGCATTTTTATAGTAAAAATCATTTCCAGTGCATTTTTATAGTAAAAATCATTTCCAATGCATTTTATAGTAAAAATCATTGGGCAATGCATTTTTGTAGTAAAAATCATTGGGCAATGCATTTTTATTGATTTATTTGTTAAAATAATATTAAAAATCAAAATTCCTATATTTCACTAGGCATGAAAGTACATACATTTACTGGTCCGTCGTTTTCTTCATTTTCTTCAATAATGGTCGCATAATAAGCAGGAATACGATGACCCCACCACAACTGTCGAGAGATACACCAATCTCTAGAAGAGAAACAAAAAAAGGAATAATAATATAATAATGCCTCAGTTTAGAAATATAGACAAAGAATACATTTAATGTAACTTAATTCATGTTACCTGTTATAAGCAAAGCATTATGGGATATCAGTCAGCATTTTCTAAGCCTGTGACAAATAAGTTCCAAATTATAAAATTTGTTATAAAAAAAATTTTTTTTTAAATAAAAAAATGCCGAAAACAATCGCTGTAATTAAAATTTGGCAATCCAAAATTTAAGGATTTGGGTTCGGATTCAGACCGGAATGTTTTTAATTTGATCCGATTCCAAAATGGAACGGTATTCGGAGCTGTCACAGCTTAAATTTTAAAGAAACGTAACTGTTGTACTGGCCGTTCCTACAGTGGAGAATATACACCGGTTCTCACTATAAATAGTGAGACACCGAGTGAAAAGGTTGTACTGTTACCGTTTAATGGCAAGCTAGCCGTTCCTGTGCCATTATTGTAAATACACTTGTCTTATTTTACCCTACCTCGACTTGACTTCTTTTTTACTGTTGGATTAACATCACAACAGTAACCAAGTAAGATATTGACATTCTCATTTATTATTAGCGATATACAATATGCCCCTAGTAACGAGAAAGCTTGGAGATCTGTTATTTTATGATATATCAAATTGATTATATATAGTCATTTTTACAGTTAAATGATATCAAGTATTCATAAAACAAATAGTTTTAAACATATCTATTTAACCCATAAACAAGACCCTAACAGTTACTACCACTCTTGGTCAAAGTGGACCTGGGAGTAATTACAATGAAGGAGTACTCAACACTTCCCAGTGTTTCAGCACTTAAGCCTAACCACCTGATGCAGTTTAGTGTTATATTTATTGTTATATATATATATATATATAATTTTAATTAATCATGACAAGCAAATTCGGCGAATACCATGTGCGATGTGAGGAACACTGTACAGCTGTTTTGACCTAATTTTGGTCTCATCAGCAGTGTATACCTACGATCTCCCCCCGACAGAGATCGAACCGGCGAACCCAGGACGCAAAGTCAGAGACTCTACCCCTAGGCCAACCGGACACGCCACACATGAAACTCGCCAAATCAACTTGTCATGATTAATTAAAATTATATAATAAAATTTCTCTCCACAAAAAATAAAAATAAAAAAATAAAAAAAAAAAAATTACACACACACACACACACACATATATATATATATATATATATATATACATACACACACACACACACATATATATTTACCAACCCCTCTGCATGAGCAGGACTATATACCAGGAACTGAGAACTCTTTACCAGAGTAACCAAATGATTCATCATCGAAGGACTCTTTACCAGAGTAACCAAACCATTCATCATCGAAGGACTCTTTACCAGAGTAACCAAACCATTCATCATCGAAGGACTCTATACCAGAGTAACCAAAGGATTCATTATCGAAGGATCATTTATATAACCAAACCATTCATCATCGAAGGACTCTTTACCAGAGTAACCAAACCATTCATCATCGAAGGACTCTTTACCAGAGTAACCAAACCATTCATCATCGAAGGACTCTTTACAGAGTAACCAAACCATTCATCATCGAAGGACTCTTTACCAGAGTAACCAAACCATTCATCATCGAAGGACTCTTTACCAGAGTAACCAAACCATTCATCATCGAAGGACTCTTTACCAGAGTAACCAAACCATTCATCATCGAAGGACTCTTTACCAGAGTAACCAAACCATTCATCATCGAAGGACTCTTTACCAGAGTAACCAAACCATTCACATCGAAGGACTCTTTACCAGAGTAAAAACCATTCATCATCGAAGGACTCTTTTCCAGAGTAACCAAACCATTCATCATCGAAGGACTCTTTACCAGAGTAACCAAACCATTCATCATCGAAGGACTCTTTACCAGAGTAACCAAACCATTCATCATCAACCAAACATTCATCATCGAAGGACTCTTTACAGAGTACCAAACCATTCATCATCGAAGGACTCTTTACCAGAGTAACCAACCATTCATCATCGAAGGACTCTTTACCAGAACCAAACCATTCATCATCGAAGGACTCTTTACCAGAGTAACCAACCATCATCATCGAAGGACTCTTTACCAGAGTAACCAAACGATTCATTATCAAAGAGCTCTTTACCAGAGTAACCAAAGGATTAATTATCGAAGGACTATATACCAGGATCTGAGAACTCTTTACCAGAGGAACCAAAAGAATTCATTATCGAGGGACTCTTTATCAAGGATCCAATTCCACTGGATAAGCGCTTCTGCTTTAAGGCCAAAGAATGGCCCTTCAAAACTTTACACCGTTTTTGATGCACCTGAAAATAAAACAGAAACATGGCAGACGAAACTGGTATCAATAATAAAAGGAATAAAAAGGTTATTTACTTGACATTTTCCAGCCAATGGAACCACGTACTGTTGTGGTGGTCAGGAATTAATCGCAGCATGTCATCATTTACGGCCTGGAAAAAGAAATAGATAAATAAACGCTTAGAAATATAGCACCTATATTATATATACTAGTAACAGAAAACACCCTCCGGGCGTTGTAAACGTTAATTTTTGAAAGACATTGCCTGAGAGGGTGGGAGTTAAAAATTCAATGTCAGAGGGTTTGTATCATAAGTAAGACAAATCCTCATATTTATTAAAGGAGTAAAAAATTTAAAAAATAAAACAATTTGAAATGAAAACTGAGCCCCGTCCCTCTCAAATAAAATGTTGCGTGCATGTAATAATCAAACAATTATTTTGAATATTTTCCAACATCAATTTTACACAAAATCGTAGGTATTTATTTATTTGTAAAATTTTTAGTTAACTTCTTGTTACTGTAAAAAATTTTTAAAAAATAAAAAAGGACGAGAGTAAAAAACAATTTTTAAAATTGCTTACTCAAATTTTGGGTGTATATAGCATAAGAATATTGTGACGTAAGCTGTGACATAGAGCTATGACGTAGTTTTTGTTACAGACAGAAATACACACAATCTCCATTATTAATAGATGTTCTATTTATATAAATGTTGTGTTATTTTATTTTATTTTATTGTATTATTATTTACTCCTTTTCAGTTTTCACATCAGCATTAGCTGATGGTCTTTCACTGGAGTCTGAGTGACAGCAAGTCTCCCCAGGTCTCCAGGACTCTTCTGAGTATTCTGGCAGATTGCAGCAGTGCAGTGTTCTGGATGGTATCAATCCTTCCTCTGATTTCCAGATTTTCCAAACCATCATAATATCCTGTGTTTATTTCTAAATTTTCTCCATATATATATATATATATATATATATATATATATATATAGCATAATAATATTGTGACGTAGAGCTATACGTAGTTTTTGTTACAGACAGAAATACAGACAATTATTAATAGATATAAAATAATATTGATAATGTAATTTAGCCCCAACTACAATTATTATTACCTTCACCCCCATGTTCCATAGTTTGTTTTTAGTTTTGTTAAATCATGATTTTGAATTTTTTAAAAATTCTCTCTCACCTGTAAAGCTTCCGTGGCCATACTCTTGCAGTCCAAGAACCATTGCTCTTTTAAAAGTGGTTCCACAATATCCTGAGACCGACTGAAATAACAAAAATTAAATAATGTTTATCAAGAAAAAAACAAAACAAAAACAAAACACAAACAACAAAGCTTTGAAAGCATAACGTTATTTATCAAGCTTAGCTTATTACAAATCCAAAGCCTCCCCCCACCAGAAAAAAAAACATTTATTCTGGATATTACAAATTCTTTTCGGGTTTCAAATTAGTAGACCAGTTCATATACCCCAGTAGCAATAATGTAGTAATATGAGTCAGCATCAGTTACAAGAATAGCTAAGTTGAATGAACCTTGCAGCGGAACTTACTTATGATTGATGAAGCCTGGGCGATTCTGACAAGACAAAGAAACATAAAAGTTGGTTTGGACAAAATTTCGATAAATTTGTTTAAAGTTCTATAAAAAAAATTTTTTTAAAATAAAAAATTGTAAATTATTTAAATTTTTTGTACCTGCAAACTGGAAGATTCATTACATGATCCTGTGTTCCCCTATAAAATCCTTTTTCCTTGAGAGCCTCTACAATGGCTGTTCTGGCATCAAATCTTTTCATACCCTGACAAAAATTAATATAAAATAAAAAATAAATAAAAATATTTCATACACAAAAAAAAAAAAAAAATTTAATTATTATATATATATATATATATATATATATATATATATATATATATATATATATATTGGTGCTATTTGCAGAATTGTGTCCCTGCCTCCTGCCTTTAAAAACGCTAGGCAGTGATAGCTGAAAAAACAACCCGCTCTACAAATGAAGTTGATATTTTACCCCCTCTAGTCTTTTTTTGACAAGTAAATGTAAATATTTTAATCCTCCCTGTCTTTAAAATATTTCAACGCCTTCAAAACCACTAAAAAAATAAAAAATAATACTAATAGTAATTTGTCGATAAAAACGCCTCCAATCCGCTAAAAAAAAAAATTAAAAAAAAATTTTTTTCTCGTTATTTTCGTTTTATTTCATTTTTTCTTTTCAACAATCAATTGCAAATAAAAAAATCCAAACATTTTTTTGGTATTTAAAGGCATGGTTGGCCACCAACAAATTATCAGTCATGAAAATCTGATCTCCCCGACAAGCTAAAGAGACGATTCTTCCAGGCTGTGGTTGTGTCGGTACTGCTGTATAGCTGAAGCACCTTGAGAATAAGCTAGATGGGAGCTGCACGAGAATGCTGCGATGGGTCCTGAATAAGTCGTGGAAGCAGCACCCCACAAAAAAGCAACTGTATGGCCACCTGCCCCCCATCTCACAAACCGTACGAGTAAGACGGGCTAGATGTAGGACACTGCTGGAGAAGCAAGGCTAGACATGTAGGACACTGCTGGAGAAGCAAGGACGAGCTTGTAAGCGACGTACTACTGTGGAAGCCAGCACATGGGCATGCTAATGTGGGACGCCCAGCCAGGATGTACATAGACCAACTATGTAGGGATGCGGGCTGCTGCGCAGAGAAGCTTCCAGAGTCGATGAATGATAGGGAAGGTTGGCGAGAGATCATCATGGATATCCGTGCAAATTGCGCGACATGATGATGATTGATATATTCATTTCCAACAAACCATTAAAGAAAAGTGAAGAATAATTAAAGTCCCAATTACCGTCAAACTATTTTGGTGATTTGGGTGATTCCATTCCTTATTGGCTGCTTGACTGCTTGATTTGAATGACATTGTGGAGTCTTATATATATCCTGTCATTCTGCAGTAGACTTTGTGACTATTCGGGTTTGTATTTAAGTTACAACTGTTTGTTGCCTTGTCTTCCCAGTTCGACGGTAATTGGAACTTTAATTATTCTTCAGAAAAGTTTTTTTTATTTTTATTCTTATTTTCATTAAAAATGACCTGACGTTTTTTTTTAATTAAAATATAAAAGAGCAGGTTGTTTTTTCAGCTATCACCACCTAGCATTTTTTAAGGCAGGAGGGCAGGACGCAATTCTGCGAATAGAACCAAAATATCTCAAGAAAAAAAATCAAAATAAATATCTACATATTTGTAATAGAAATTTTTTGAAGGCAGTTGACAATGCAATATATGTTGAAAACTATGTTTATTTACCTTTTTTTTTCTTTTTCTTTTTCGTTTTTTTAAAAACATACTTAATATTTTCGGAACAAAATTCTATCTTCTGAGTTGTTAGAAGTTTTTTAAAGTACTAGGTGTTTTTCAATAGTACTTATCTCACGTTGGTGGGATCAACTGTTGATTGAGACGTTGAATGAATGCAGGAAAATTTGAAAGTTTTTTTCAATCTGCCAATTTTTATTTTTTTTTTTTTTTACTATAAATTTAGCCTCACTCAGGCATAGTGAAATAAAGGTTTTTTTTTTTTTATAGTGTGTTTGAAGCATTGTGCGTAATTATAATAGAAATTTTTTGAAGGCAGTTGACAATGCAATATATGTTTCAAGCAATCTCACCGAATGCAAAATCAAAAGGACTTACAACATCACGGAAACACACGGAATTGGCCGATTGAAAAAAAACTTTCAAATTTTCCAGCGTTCATTCAACGTCTCAATCAACAGTTGATCACACACAACGTGAGATAAGTACTATTGAAAAACACCTAGTACTTTTAAAAAACTTCTAACAACTCTGAAGTGGATTTTGTTCCGAAAATATTAAGTATGTTTTAAAAAAAAGAAAAAGAAAAAAAAAAAGAAAAAAAAGGTAAATAAACAGTTTTCAACATATATTGCATGGTCAACTGCCTTCAAAAAAATTTCTATTACAATTACGCACAATGCTTCAAAACACATAAAAAAAAAAACCCTTTATCTACATATTTGTATTTTTGAGATGTGGCTTGATTTGAATAATTTTGATATTTCGGACTGTTGACCTCATTTTTATTGTGGTATGTATGAGCACAACTTTAAGATGTTTGCTATTTACCCGAGACCAAGGATCACCAAATTTTTTTCAGTTATCTGGAACAATAGCTACATAAATGAGAGTAACCCCCTGGTTTGTTTCACTTTGAGGAAGCCGTTTGTTTTGGTCGGCCATTTTCCTTTCATTGTAAATCAATACAACTACATGTTGTAACACAAAAATATCATAAAATGTGTTCTTAATTGTGCTTGCGCATTATTTGAAATGAACTTAATTGTTATTAAGAACAAATTTTATGATATTTCATGTTAAAACATGCAGCTATATTGATTTGAACAAATTGGTATTTTCAGTGTAAATTTAAGTTGAAATGAAAATGGCTGACCAAAACATATGGCTTCCTTAAAGTGAAACAAACAAGGGGGGTTACTCTCATTTATGTAACTAATGTTCAGATTACCTGATTCTGATATTTCAGACTGTTGTCCTCATCTTTATTGGGGTATGTATAAGTACAACATTCAGACTGCTGTAACCTTGAACCTTGTTCAGGTGTTCGCTGATTACCTTAGACCAGGGATCGCCAAACTTTTTTCATGGTGGGCCGGATAATTAAAAAAAAATAACAAGTGCGGGCCACATTATTATTATTGTGTTCAATACTTGCTAGCCAGAGCAAAAAGCTCTGAGAAAAAGATGTAAAACAAAATTTATCTTTCCATGTTATATTCATGAATGAGTGGCGTAAGATGCACAAAAACAAATTTAACCAACATTTATTTTCAAAACTGTGACGGAGAACGAGAAAGGAAAAAGAGCAAGACATTGTCTTGCCTGCCAGGATCGAACTCGAGTCCTCCCGCATGCAAAAACAAATGCGATTTGGGCACGGGACGGACGCGAGGTTCGACTGATGTTTGGGTAAATATGTCCATAAATAGCAAGGCGAGTCGAGCGCTGGGCAGTCAGCAGAAGCAGTCGACGACGACGAGCTTTGCGAACAACCCAGTAAAGAAATGGATTTTAGTCCAACAGAAACAAAACTAAATAGAAAATGCGATTTTGACTGCTAAAGTGATATTTCAAATATCACGACGGATTTTCCAGCTGCTAGACGAAGAATATGCTGATTCGAATATCTATTTCGCCCCATATATTTTCCCCCCTTCTTAAAAACATTATCAAAGAACGCAACATTAGCAGAACAGTTTAGTGATATTTGTGAAACTGAAGTTTGCCTTTCAAGATATCGTCAATATTTGGTTGGAATTGCTACATCCAATCAAGAGAATTGCTTTCAAATGTTTATCAGTCAATTTCGTTCGATGGGTTGATTCCGTAGTCAAGTCCATGAGGATTTAATAGCTTAACATAATATTTATTTTAAATGGTATCAGAACGTCTCGTGTTCTATACGTTTAACAAAAAAATTCAAGTACATTGGCAGGCTGGATAAAATGCATTTGCGGGCCGGATCTGGCTTGCGAGCCATTGTTTGGTGACCCTGACTTAGACTAAAGTCAATATCAGACTGTAACCCTGAGTTCAAGTGTGGTTTCAGAGTTTTAATATCATTACCAGAGCACTCCTAGCAGCATAAAATACTACAGAATTTGAAAAAAAAAAAAAAAAAAAAAAAAAAAATCCCCTTATCAAATGACCTCTGTGTTTACCCTAAGTAAAATTGTTGTATATCGATAAATCGTTGTTTTTTGGATGGTTAGTGTAAATCTGGATTTTTGAATTAAAAGTCGTTGAAATTCAAAATCTATAGGGTTAGATGATTGATAGGAAATAACCTTTAAGTAACCTTCTTTCCGGTTACACACAAACTGTGGGAAAAAAGGCTCAGAGATGAGTTTGCTTAGTCAGTTAGACCGGATATGGTTAGTGTAGATTATGGGGAGTTTGGCCCCTACTTATGTGCATGTGGAATTGGATACATTAAAATAATTAAGTTTTTTAAAACAAGTAATTTTTCAATTGTATAAGTTAAGTTTAGAATTATGTAAACAAAAGATAATCGAATAAATATTAGTTTAGAAATATTTTAGCAACAATAGAAACAATGGTTTAAATTCCATTGAAAATATGTACACCATCGGTATGTAACAAAATAATCAAATAATTTATGTCATCAGAATAAATTTGCACCATTGCAAATCACCTGATATTTGATGAATATTTTAGCTTAAGGAACATGTAGACACTTACAAAACAATTATAAAAAGATCCATTTAGCTGAAAAGCTTCAGTTGGGGCAAATGCCCCCAACTCGACAGACGGAGCGAAAGCTCTCCCTAACTCGACACAATTGGAAGAAGTCGCTGTCCGAAGACACAAAATGTAGCATATCAGGTCTGTCTCTTATTTTCGCTTCCTATTTTTCTCTCTCTCCCTCTCAACACAACAAGTTTCAATCACAGACATTGTTTTAAACAAAACTGCTACAAATTTGACAACTCCAAACGAACAAAATATAAACAAACTTACGGACTCAGCAAACACAACTACCAACAGACACATACAGTCAGCACATCAATGAAAGAACAATTGACTATCATTATATTAATTGTAATATCTTGTATATAAAGTTGTTTCTTTTATAAAATTTTATCTTCTTTTGTTTTCTACGGAAACTACATTTCCGTAGTCTTATACATTTAAATTGTGGGAATTAAAACTCGGATCTTCTCCACACACACACACACACACACACACACACACACACACACAAACAAACACCGAGCAAACTCTGTCCCCACAAGAGTTAGATTTATAATTAAAAGTGGTTGAAATTCAAAATCCGTAGGGTTAGATGATTGATAGGAAATAACCTTTAGGTAACCTTCTATCCGGTTGACTTGTTATATCATGTACTCAGTAAGGGGGTTTACAACAAAATAAAAGAGAAAATAAGTATTACATACCTCAAACTGAGCGGGGCACGTTTGACATCTTTCCCTCACCGTTAATAACCGTCTGTGTGATTGGTAAGTCATGCTGGAGACCAACTGTGTAATCAACATGATCGTGGGCTGGCGTGATTTTGACGGCACCTGGACAAAAAATAGATAAATAAATAAGAACATAGATAGAGATAACCTAGCTCTAAATGGAGATCATAAAAATTAAATATTTTAAATTAAATTATTAATTTGCTAGTTGTTTCTAAAACTTTTGACGGCATCTGGACAAAAAATAGATAAATAAATAAGAACATTGATAGAGATAGAGATAAACCTAGCCCTAAATGGATATTATAAAAATTAAATATTTTAAATTAAATTATTAATTTGCTAGTTGATTCTAAAACTTTTGACGGCATCTGGACAAAAAATAAAATAGATAAATAAATAAGAACATTGATAGAGATAGAGATAAACCTAGCCTTAAATGGATATTATAAAAATTAAATATTTTAAATTAAATTATTAATTTGCTAGTTGATTCTAAAACTTTTGACGGCATCTGGACAAAAAATAAAATAGATAAATAAATAAGAACATTGATAGAGATAGAGATAAACCTAGCCTTAAATGGATATTTATAAAATTAAATATATTTTAAATTAAATTATTAATTTGCTAGTTGTTTCTAAAACTTTTGACGGCACCTGGACAAAAAATAAAATAGATAAATAAATAAGAACATTGATAGAGATAGAGATAAACCTAGCCTTAAATGGATATTATAAAAATTAAATATTTTAAATTAAATTATTAATTTGCTAGTTGTTTCTAAAACTTTTTGACGGCACCTGGACAAAAAATAAAATAGATAAATAAATAAGAACATTGATAGAGATAGAGATAAACCTAGCCTTAAATGGAATATATAAAAATTAAATATTTTTAAATTAAATTATTATTTGCTAGTTGTTTCTAAAACTTTTGATGGCACCTGGACAAAAATAGATAAATAAATAAGAACATTGATAGAGATAGAGATAAACCTAGCCCTAAATGGAGATCATAAAAATTAAATATTTTAAATTAAATTATTAATTTGCTAGTTGATTCTAAAACTTTTGACGGCACCTGGACAAAAAATAAAATAGATAAATAAATAAGAACATTGATAGAGATAGAGATAAACCTAGCTCTAAATGGAGATCATAAAAATTAAATATTTTAAATTAAATTATTAATTTGCTAGTTGCTTCTAAAACCTTTGACGGCACCTGGACAAAAAATAAAATAGATAAATAAATAAGAACATTGATAGAGATAAACCTAGCCTTAAATGGATATTATAAAAATTAAATATTTTAAATTAAATTATTAATTTGCTAGTTGTTTCTAAAACTTTTGACGGCACCTGGACAAAAAATAAAATAGATAAATAAATAAGAACATTGATAGAGATAGAGATAAACCTAGCCCTAAATGGAGATCATAAAAATTAAATATTTTAAATTAAATTATTAATTTGCTAGTTGATTCTAAAACTTTTGACGGCACCTGGACAAAAAATAAAATAGATAAATAAATAAGAACATTGATAGAGATAGAGATAAACCTAGCTCTAAATGGAGATCATAAAAATTAAATATTTTAAATTAAATTATTAATTTGCTAGTTGCTTCTAAAACTTTTGACGGCACCTGGACAAAAAATAAAATAGATAAATAAATAAGAACATTGATAGAGATAGAGATAAACCTAGCCTTAAATGGAGATCATAAAAATTAAATATTTTAAATTAAATTATTAATTTGCTAGTTGTTTCTAAAACTTTTGACGGCACCTGGACAAAAAATAGATAAATAAATAAGAACATTGATAGAGATAGAGATAAACCTAGCCCTAAATGGAGATCATAAAAATTAAATATTTTAAATTAAATTATTAATTTGCTAGTTGTTTCTAAAACTTTTGACAGCACCTGGACAAAAAATAAAATAGATAAATAAATAAGAACATTGATAGAGATAGAGATAAACCTAGCCTTAAATGGATATTATAAAAATTAAATATTTTAAATTAAAATATTAATTTGCTAGTTGTTTCTAAAACTTTTGACGGCATTCGGAAAAAAAATAAAATAGATAAATAAATAAGAACATTGATAGAGATAGAGATAAACCTAGCCTTAAATGGATATTATAAAAATTAAATATTTTAAATTAAATTATTAATTTGCTAGTTGTTTCTAAAACTTTAGATGGCATCTGGACAAAAAATAGATAAATAAATAAGAACATTGATAGAGATAAACCTAGCTCTAAATGGTGATCATAAAAATTAAATATTTTAAATTAAATTATTAATTTGCTAGTTGTTTCTAAAACTTTTGACGGCATCTGGACAAAAAATAAAATAGATAAATAAATAAGAACATTGATAGAGATAGAGATAAACCTAGCCTTAAATGGATATTATAAAAATTAAATATTTTAAATTAAATTATTAATTTGCTAGTTGTTTCTAAAACTTTTGACGGCATCTGGACAAAAAATAAAATAGATAAATAAATAAGAACATTGATAGAGATAGAGATAAACCTAGCCTTAAATGGATATTTATAAAATTAAATATTTTAAATTAAATTATTAATTTGCTAGTTGTTTCTAAAAACATTTGACGGCACCTGGACAAAAAATAAAATAGATAAATAAATAAGAACATTGATAGAGATAGAGATAAACCTAGCCTTAAATGGATATTATAAAAATTAAATATTTTAAATTAAATTATTAATTTGCTAGTTGTTTCTAAAACTTTTGACGGCACCTGGACAAAAAATAGATAAATAAATAAGAACATTGATAGAGATAGAGATAAACCTAGCCCTAAATGGAGATCATAAAAATTAAATTATTAATTTGCTAGTTGCTTCTAAAACTTAAAATGCAAATCTATTTCACACTCTAAAAATCTCTCTCTTTACGAAAATAGAGAAACTAACATATATAACGAGGGGGTAATCAAAATATACATAGAGATGGGGTGGAAGTGACAGACAAAAAGTGAAGTAAGAGACTGGCCATTTCAGTATATAAGATGTGCTGGAAACCGCAACTTAAACTTATAGACTCAGCGTGGTCACGTGGATTAAACCCAGCCAATCAACAGCTTGAATATGTGGTTAGTTAACTATTTAATCGCCGATCATGAAAGCCGTTCATTTGCATGTTATTCAACATTGACCAACGGACCTGCAACTAATTTAAATTATTAATAATAATCATATTGTCTATTAAATAATTATATTTCTCTATTGCCCCCATGCAGTTTATTCAACTCATTTATTTAAAATACAAAAGTATAATTCTAATTATATTTTAGTAATTTAATATTACTAATTCATAGTGTTTCACTGTTCTATTTCAGTATCTCTCTCCTATTCAAAATGGATAACTATTCTAAAAGATATCTAATGTATTTAGTTAAAATTTAATTGTGTAATTCTTATTTAATTTTAGTGACCGGTTCAACCTATGTCTACAATTACTCATTTATTCAATTATATTATTCAAAGATTGGGAACCTAATTATTGCTATTTTTCAAGTAGGCATAGGAAACATGGATCATTTAGAGATCTGCACACAAATAAATTACTTGGATAAATTACTAATGCCACTGCAATCGAAAAGTTAAAGCAGTAATTGGATTAGACACAATATATATATATATATATATATATATATATATAATATATAAATGTTTTATTCATACTGTCGGATTCACTTCCATTTACTTTTCATTGCAATAGAGATCATAAAAATTAAATATTTTAAATTAAATTATTAATTTAAATTATTAAATTAAATAATTTAACTGTGTAAGACAATAGGTCTTATTGGCAAATGTAATAAAAAAAATTTTTTAAAAAATAAACAATCACATATATATGGACAAGTAAAAATAAGGAAAAAGTGAGGATGATTTATATAAATGAATAAATAAATCTATACATATATAAAGGGCAGTTAGTGTGTATGTATGTCCGGATGAAACTAAGAAAATACAACAATTAATGTTATTATATATATATATATATATATATTATGGACTCTCCCATCGATTTTCGACGTATGAGGATTCATACACACAATGAACACCCACACAGTGATTTGTTTATAGTGGTGAAGGCTTGTGTTGGACCATCCACACTTTTTGGCACAGTCGATAGGAAAGAATTGGTGCATCAAGAGTTGCCACAAACCCAATCAACGACTGACCTCAGGAATTTTGAATTCAGAGTTATCCCTCTCCTAGACTGGTTACCTACCCAAGGCTGAAGGGTCCAATCTGCTCTACTATTTAACCCATAGCTGGAGGGAGAATATATGGATTCATACCTTTCCCAAGGGTATTAGCGCTATGTGAAATGCCAACAGTTTCGTCTAGGAATTGAACTCGAATCGACGAGTCCATTTTCCACGACTAACCACTAGCCCCCATATATATATATATATATATATATATATATATATATATGTGTGTGTGAGATGGCCACTGTTTCAGCTTTTGCTGGAATGGTGTACCAAAGGCAGTATTATTGGTAGAGTGCTCAATATAAAATAGAGCTGTTATATAATATAAAATAAATATATAAAGGTTTTACATATCTATTTATTAGGTGACAAAGGAACATTCACAACCATATTGGTTTCATGCGATGCAATCATCAGGTGAAGATGTTTCAAATGCATTTGAAACATCTTCACCTGATGATTGCATTGCATGAAACCAATATGTATTTATTTTATTATATATATATATATATATATATATATATATATATTTTATTAAGTCTTTATTAAGTCTCATCAGCGATGTATACTAACGATCTCCCTCCGACAGAAATCGAAACCGGGACTTCAGCAGGATAGTCAGAAACCATACTGCCTCGGCCACGATACAGCACAGTACAATCCTTGCGAAATTAACCTGTCAATGATACTGATACGTCTCTACCAAGTATACATCGCTGATGAGACTTAATAAAGTTGAAACAGTCTGTACGATGTTCTACACACCGAATAATTCTTTACCGTAATTCACTTGTCATTATTATCTTCTATAATTATCGAATTTTCTGCGATATACGCATTGTAATTGCCTTCAAGCAAAAATATAAATAATAAATAATTTATTCAACAATGCTTCTAAAATAAACAAACATCCAAAAATCTTATTTCCTTTGCCGAAGAGCATAAGGCCCGGGTTTGTTATTATTCACTCAACGTCCCCTTACCTCATATGGTAGAGACGTATCAGTATCATTGATATCTGGATTTTTACATCTCTGGAGGCTAATATGATCTACAACAATATATATATATATATATATATATCAAATATCACCTATTCTTGTATTTTGTGCAAAAATTACGAAGATTAGATTTATATTCACGAAGATATCTAAAAATTAAAATATACATCATAATGGATCTGCGAGACTAACTTGCTAACCCCTACACCGTGTTTTTTGGTCCATCCCTCTACCCAGGTGATGTTGGGTAGCCACTTCTAGTCAATGAATAAATAAATAAATAAATAAATAAATAAACGGAACTTACCACTTCCTAATTCCTGGTCGACAAATTTATCCACGATGACAGGAATCTGACGATCCGAGAACGGATGCTGGAGTAGTTTGCCATGGAGATGGGTGTATCGTTCGTCCTGTGGGTGCACAGCCACTGCGACATCACCCAGCATCGTCTCTGGCCGGGTTGTTGAAACAACAATTTCTTCTTCACCTGAAAGTGTTAAAAATAATATATTTCTATCTATCTCTCTCTCTCTAAGTATGTCTGTCTCTCTCTCTGTATCTAGAATGTATCTATACGAGACAGAAAGAAAGAGTAAAAGTAATGGTGAGATATACATAAACACTTCCGAATATATAAAAAGACAAAGTGGTTCTAACATATAAGCTAATACCATTTGTAATTCCAGGTAAAGGTAATTAAAGCATCTGCACTATATGACCTTTAGGCACCCCTTTTGCTTTGCTGATTAGTAAGTACATTTTTTTCATTTACACCGTCAACATCTGGTTGTTTTTTCAGACGTTTTTTTTAGAGTATTTTGTTTAATTATAAACCTAACCCCTAACCCTGACCCCTAACAAACAACCGGATGTTGACAGTGTAAATGAAAAAAATGTACCTATTAATCAGCAAAGCAAAAGGGGTGCCTAAAGGTCACATGGTCCAAGCATCTATCTATACATTTCTAAGATTCTTGTTTGTATATAACTTTAAACTAGCAAAATATATATAGTATCGCAGTAAAACACATGCCAGACTTGCATAAATATAACAACTGAAGCTTGCTTGCTTGTTAAAATCTGTCCAGGCTATCGTCAAATTTGTGGGGGTTTTTTTTGTCTTTTTTTCTTTTTTTTTCTTTTCTTAAGCTGGTTAGAATCAATACTCTCTAAATTAAACAAACTTGATGAATTGGTATTATCTAGACTATTCAAACTGTTGTTTCTCCTTGTTATTTATACGTTTCGGCCGATGTGCCCCCCCCCCCCCCCCAATGTCTTTCTTGTCGAACTCGGTAGCCTTCACAGAACTTCGAACCAGTTCCTTTATTTAATCCATTATAATCATTTATATATGAGGTCTGAGATCTGTGAGCTGTTCATTATATTTAAAACACCTCCCCTGAATATTTATATTTTTTCCACAATTTATCCAACCTTGCCTTAAGAGTTCAGATTGAATTAAAGAAACCTGATGACTTTATATTAGACTCTTCGTACTGTTCTCCTTGAGTTACACAACATCTTGGTCGATGTATCCCCCCCTCCCGCGCCTTTACGGAACTTCGAACTGAACCCTTTTATTTTATTATTGATTACATTTATTTAATCGATTATAATAAACTCTTTCAGCTAGATATATTGGGTCTGAGAACTTTCAGCTGTTCCTTATATATTTAAAACATTTATTTTATTTCCACTGGGTACTCACTTTCTTTTACTCTCACAAAATCTCTCATAAACACACTCCGTTTCTCTCCCTCTCTCTCCTATACACACTTTCTCGCTCCATCTTTGTCTTTGTCTCTCTAAGAAATGGAGACAGACAAGAATTTTAGAAAGAAAAAAAAGAAAATCTGCATATGTTTTGTTTGTTTTGTTTTACGGCATATCAACCTCAGTGGGTCACATTTAATGCCGATAAAGTTTTGAAATAAATCAATTCTTAATGGATAATACAATTTTTTTATAAATACATTTTTCTATTTAACCCATAGATGGGCCCTAACAGGTACTACACTCCGGGTCAGAGTGGACCAAGAAGCAATGGTGATGAAGGGGTGCTCCACATTCCCCAAACTCCAAACTGGAACCTCACATCAGATAGAGTTTAACGTCATTCCCAGGACATGTAGACCCGCAGCCACCGCCTTCTAGCACCCATATGATAAAAGGGGTTGGGCTTGCCATAAGGGCAATAGGGTTGGGAAAATCATATAGGTGCTAGGGCTTGACGTGGCCAGCCGATTGATCGGAGGGGGCCTCTCCGCCGCCCGTCTAGCCCAAGGTAGAGCCAAAGTGGTATTGCACATCATGAACTGCTCATCCACCTGGGCTCTATCCTTAAGCATCACGGGTCACCACCCACGGCCAACAGGTGGCCCCATTGGGGGAGTCTTACCCCTCTGCAGAGGTGCATTCTAACGCCCCAGCCAACAGGGCGGAGCAACAATAGAAACAATGGTTTAAATTCCATTGAAAATATGTACACCATCGGAATGTTGCAAAATCATCTGATATTTACGTCATTAGAAAACAGCTGATATTTGAAAATTCCAATATTAAATTTGACTTAATGATCATGTAGACAATGACAAAAGAAAATTATAAAAAGGCCCATAGAGCTGAAAAACTTCAGTGGGGAGCTTATGCTCTTCCCAACTCGACAGAGTTGGAGCGGATGCTCCTAACTCGACAGTGGGAACTGACGCTCTTCCCAACTCGACACAATGGGGAGAAGACGCTCTCCAAAAACATAAAATACGACTCAGCAGGTCCGTCTATTTTTTCATTTCATATTTTCTCTCTCTCCTACTCAATACGACACAAGTTTCAATCACAGACATTGTTTTATCAAAACTGCTACAATTTGACATATCCAATCACACAAATATAAACAATACATGTCACACACAACTATGTACAGACACATACAGTCTGCAACACCGCTGAAAGAACAATTGAATATACCATTTGTAAATTAATGTATATAAAGTTTGTTTCTTTTATCAATTTTGTCTTCTTTTGTTTTCTATGGAAACTACATTTCCGTAGTCTTATACATTTAAATTGTGGGGATCAAAACTCGGATCTTCTTCAACCCATCTCACACAAAGCAAACACGGTCCCTACACATTCTTCACACAAATTTCTCTTCTGTTACTGCAGTAAGACAACCTGATTACCTCCCTTGGCAGGTTTTCTGTATAGATCTGGTTTGCATACTCCCCGCCACCCCAATAAAAAAAATTTCTCTGGGGGGTCATGTATGTTTTAAATTTGATAAAAATTAAATTTCATGTATTTGTATTATTCAGATTTTTGACCTCATCTTGTTGTCTACACAATGTTTCGACTGATGTGCCCTCTGGCCTTCTTCAGGTATTTCCTGAGAACCTTCTCCTAGAACTTGGGAACCTTCATGGCGTAATCGGTAGCCTTCACGAGAAGAGAAGGTTCTCAAGTTCAAGGAGAGGGTTATGTTGAATAAAATTTACTGGACCATATGACCTTTAGGCACCCCTTTTTGATCTCGATTAAGAAAGGACATGTTTTTCATTTACACCATCAATATCCAGTTGTTTGTTAGGAGTTGGGGGTTAAGAGTTAGTTTTATAATTTTTTTTTAAATCTAAAAATCGTCTGTTAAAACAACCGGATATTGACAGTGTAAATGAAAAACATGTCCTTTCTTAATCGAGATCAAAAAGGGGTGCCTAAAGGTCATATGGTCCAATTTACTTACCATTTCCTACAACAGGATAAGCGAATGAGGTCAGAGTGCCAAATTCTACCATTTTGTCGTAGCCAGGAACTTTGAGAGACTTCTTTCCTTCAAGTGGCACCATCTCAACCTGAAGAAAACAAAAAAACTTTTAATTCTTCATTATATATGTTGGTTGGTTAGTTGGCATTTTCCTAGTTTTAGCCATATATATATATATATATATATATATATTTTACTAAAAGTGGAGGAATCATATGTATGTAGGGAGGTAATATTATAAAATAAAATATAAAATAAAGGGAATACGAAGGCCTTTTCGACCGGTACTTTTTCAAGTATACACACCGGCGACGAATAAAAGTCAGATTGTATAAGAAATATTCTTTAAGAACGAATGGAGGTGAGCCAGAGGGGGACAAAAGAAAAGGAAAAAAAAAAGGGGGTTATATGTATGAACCCTAGATCGAAACAGGGTTAGAAATGTCTCCAACAAATAAAGGGAGTGTTTTGGTGTTTGTCTGCATAGAGTAGGGCGAAAGAAAGAAATATAAACAGCTTCAAGGATGGTTAAGTGCTGCTTGGACCTGGCTCTGTGCAAGACGGAGAAACACTCGTCTGTATAGTCGGCCCTACAAGCATTTATAGATGACAAGTGTTCAGCTATGGCCGAATCATATGCTTGGGAATGCCCGGATGTATTATTAGCAATAGCATTGTGAAGTGTGCATGGAACATGCTGTTTTATTCTAATTTCAAGTCGTTGGGATGTACGTCCAATGTATGTATATATATATATATATATATATTGGTTTGTTTTGAAGGCTATCACAATGCAAGTGTAAAGAGAAAAGAAGGTAACTGTGGTGTTGTTTGTTAACCTGTGATTTATTCTTAATTCTTAATATTTCGGGATAAAAAATCCCTTCTACAGAAGATCGCTAGAACTGAAGTTGTTGCTAGTGGCAGTTCATTTGTTCTGTCTGTCTTCTAAATTCTGTGTGTGTGTGTGTGGGGGGGGTGCTTTTTTATGTTTGTGTGTCTGTTCATTTGCTTTTTTTTTATTTTTATTATTATTATTCCAGATTTTGGCTCACCCTCTAAGCATGTTTTTTTTGCTTATAGTGCGAGCAAAATCTGGAATAAAATTAAAAAAAAGCAAATGAACAGACACACAAACAAATGCGCGCACACACACACTTAGACACACACATAACAAGCACCCCCCCACACACACACACACACACAGAATTTGGAAGACATGAGACAGAAGAAATGAACAGCCACTAGCAACAACTTCAGTTCTAGTAATCTTCTGTAGAAGGGATTTTTTATCCCGAAATATTAAGAATTGAGAATAAATCACAGGTTAACAAACACAATGCTTCAAGCAAATTACAAAACCTTATATATTATATATATATATATATATATATATATATATATATATATATATATATAGCATTACAAGCATTTAGCTGATAAATGCAGACATTTTCAAATTTGCAACCTTAATCAGTAAAATTTGCAATTTCTCAAGTATTTCTGATTCAATCTTAAAAATATTTATATGGTTGGGAAGAAAATAAAATAATCTTTCTAAATATATAATTTTTACGTGTTTTTATCAATTAAATAATTTTTTTACAGAGAGTTAAAATGATATTTTGCTTCGAAAAAAGAAAACATAATATATGACTTTTTTTTTAGACTAATTTTTACATGCTATTTTGTTTTTCAAAATCATAGTGGCTAATTTTTATCAATATTCTTGAAATTTTACACTTAATTAAAAGACACCTTGAAGTACAAACATGACCTTTTGATTTTCCCAACTCTCTACTTCCAAAATTCCGCCCTGTCGGCTGGGGTGTTAGAATGCACCGACTGCACCTCTGCAGAGAGGTAAGACTCTCCCAATGGGGCCACCTGGGTGGCAACCCGTGATGCTTAAGGATAGAACCCAGGTGGATGAGCAGTTCATGACATGCAATACTCCACTTTGGCCCTATCTTGGGCTAGACGGGCAGTCGGAGAGGCCCCCTCCGATCAATCAGCTGGTCACGCCAAGACCTATATGATTTTCCCAACCCTATTGCCCTTATGGCAAGCCCCAACCCCTTTTTATCATATGGGTGCTAGAAGGTGGTGGCTGCGAGTCTACATGTCCTCAGAATAACGTTAAACTATCTGATGGTGAGGTTCCAGTTTTGGAGGTTTGGGGAATGTGGAGCACCCCTTCATCACCATTGCTCCCTGGTCCACTCTAACCTGGAGTGGTAGTACCTGTTAGGGTCCCATCTATGGGTTAAATTTTCAATAATATTAAGAGTTAAATCGTGAGGCATCAAGGAAATGCTAAATTAGTAATTTGTTTTTGCTTCAGAAAATAAATTTATACGTATAATCCTCCATACAAAGAAATAGTGCACACGTCAAGATACGATAATTATGTCAACAAAGATTAAGAATTTATGGGAATTTACTTTTAAATGCAAAAATTTAGGTTTTATGTAAGTGAAATTTTTTTTTTTTTTATAACACATAAACTTGGAATTGTTCTTTATATTAAACGTAAAAGAAAACATTAAAAAGTTAATTTTCCATTTTTTATTGACGTTTTAAAATATTTTTAACAATTATGCAGACATTTTGAAAGTCCGCGGTTTGCACACGCCTATAAATAGGTAATCTATTTCTTTTATGTAATTCAACATAAGCATTTAGAAATGTATTTTTAAGTTCAAAGTGATGTTATATATTTAAATTGATATTATATGTGTATACATGCAGTATAAAAATGAAAATGTTGAATAATCTTGTGGTAAACTTGAAAAAAAACAAAAAATCTTGACATTCCTACTTTTTATTCCCCAAATAATGGGTTCTAGCATGGAGATACATAAAATTTAAGTCCATAATCAGAAAGAACATAGAATTTTACATAAGAATGCAAAGTTTTATAAAAATTGCTTTAAAAATAAAAGAAATGGTGAAGAAATTACTGAATTTCTTGTTTTGAATTGGTCCATGAGTTGACAGATTTTTTTTTAATCAAAATCATGTCCACTTTTGTACCCCAATTTTGGGGCTTTAAAATTCTCATAACTTTTGAACCACTGGGGATATTTGCATAATTCAAACGGTTCTGTACTCCATTTACAAAGCTCTATATAACTAATGTGATTAAATAACAACCTCAAATAAAAAAAAATCAACTGGGAAATGCTAATGAGACATTTTTCTCATAAAATTAAATATTATAAATTAAATTATTAATTTAAATTATTAAATTAAATAATTTAACTGTGTAAGACAATAGGTCTTATTGGCAAATGTAATAAAAAAAATTAAAAAAATAAACAATCACATATATATGGACAAGTAAAAATAAGGAAAAAGTGAGGATGATTTATATAAATGAATAAATAAATCTATACATTATATAAGAGGCAGTTAGTGTGTA
The DNA here is from genome assembly GCA_023376005.1 of Doryteuthis pealeii. Lineage (NCBI taxonomy): Eukaryota > Metazoa > Mollusca > Cephalopoda > Myopsida > Loliginidae > Doryteuthis > Doryteuthis pealeii. Next base: position 19,591,503 of record CM042177.1, on the reverse strand, counting down.
TGTATGTCGGATGAAACTAAGAAAATACAGCAATTAATGTTATTATATATATATTATATATATATAATATATATGGACTTTCCGTCGATTTTCGACGTATGAGGGTTCATACACACAATGAACACCCACACAGTGATTTGTTTATAGTGGTGAAGGCTTGTGTTGGACCATCCACACTTTTTGGCACAGTTGATAGGAAAGAATTGGTGCATCAAGAGTTGCCACAAACCCAATCAATGACCGACCTCAAGATTTTGAATTCAGAGTTATCCCTCTCCTAGACTGGTTACCTACCAAGGCTGAAGGTCCAGTCTGCCCTACTATTTAACCCATAGCTAGAGGGAGAATATATGGATTCATACCTTTCCCAAGGGTATTAGCGCTATGTGAAATGCCAACAATTTTGTCTAGGAATTGAACTCGAATTGACGAGTCCATTTTCCACGACTAACCACTAGCCCCCATATATATATATTATATATATATATTATATGTGTGAGATGGCCACTGTTTCAGCTTTTGCTGGAATGGTGTACCAAAGGCAGTATTATTGGTAGAGTGCTCAATATATAAATAGAGCTGTTATATAATATAATAAGATAAATATATAAAGGTTTACATATCTATTTATTAGGTGACAAAGGAACATTCACGACCATATTGGTTTTCTGCGATATACGCTTTTGAATTGCCTTCAGCAAAAATATAAAAATATAATATATCTTTATTCAACAATGCTTCTAAAATATCTTCTTATATATATATATATCACCGATTCTTGTATTTTGTGCAAAAATTACGAAGATTAGATTTATATCACAACGATATCTAAAGATTTAAAATATACATCATAATAATGGATCTGCGAGACTAACTTGCTAACCCTACACTATGTTTTTTGGTCATCCCTCTACCCAGGTGATGTTGGGTAGCCACTTCTAGTCAAATAAATAAATAAATAAATAAATAAAACTACCACTTCCTAATTCCTGGTCGACAAATTTATCCACAATGACAGGAATCTGCGATCCGAGAACGGATGCTGGAGTAGTTTGCCATGGAGATGGGTGTATCGTTCGTCCCTGTGGGTGCCAGCCACTGCGACATCACCCAGCATTGTCTCTGGCCGGGTTGTTTGAAACAACAATTTCTTCTTCACCTGAAAGTGTTAAAATAATATATTTCTTTCTCTCTTCACGCTATCTCTCTCTCAGTATGTCTGTCTTCTCTATCTTTCTGTCTCTCTCCTCTCTGTATCTTTTTTTTCTTTAAATTCATATTTTCACTTTCTTTTACAAGTTTACGTGGAAGGAGGGGCTTAAAAGTTTACATCGGGTTTGTATTTTTTTGGGGGGGAGGGGAGTTCTAATAGATTTCTAAATATGAATTAAACTAGACAAATTTCTTAATTAAATATACATTTAAAGTAACTCGAAAACAATTGCCAATTTAAATCCACATACCTTTTAGAGAATTTGGGGCCAGCTTTTTTTTATTCATTTTTGGCTATTTCATTCCAATGTAAGCTTTCGACGTTTGAAAATAAAATGTGTGGCTTTTATAGCAAGAGACAAGAACTTTCTTTCTGCTCGATGCTTCTAAGTTCTTCCTCAAACTAAATTTATTTTCAAGCATACAAAATATATAGCATATATCTTTGTCATATATAATATCTTGTCACTCACTTTCTTTTACTCTCACAAAATCTCTCATACACACAAACACACTCCGTTTCTCTCCCTCTCTCATATACACACTTTCTCGCTCCTCTTTGTCTCTCTAAGAAATGGAGACAGACAAGAATTTTAGAAAGAAAAAAAAAGAAAATCTGCATAAGTTAAGTTTAGAATTATGTAAACAAAAGACAATCGAATAAATATTAGTTTAGAAATATTTTAGCAACAATAGAAACAATGGTTTAAATCCATTGAAAATATGTACGCCATCGGAATGTTGCAAAATCATCCGATATTTATGTCATTAGAAAACAGCTGATATTTGAAAATTCCATATCAAATTTAACTTAATGATCATGTAGACAATGACAAAAGAAAATTATAAAAAGGCCCATAGAGCTGAAAAACTCAAGTGGGAGCTTACGCTCTTCCCGACTCGACAGAGTTGGAGCGGATGCTCCTGACACGACAGAGTTGGAGCGGATGCTCCGACACGCAGAGTTGGAGCGGATGCTCCTAACTCGACAGTGGGACTGACACTCTTCTCAACTCGACACAATGGGGAGAAGACGCTCTCCAAAAACATAAAATACGACTCAGCAGGTATCTATTTTTTCATTTCATATTTTCTCTCTCCTACTCAATACGACACAAGTTTCAATCACAGACATTGTTTTATCAAAACTGCTACAATGTTGACACAACCAATCACACAGATATAAACAATTTACGCACTTACAAACACAACTACGTACAGACACATACAGTTGCAACACCGCTGAAAGAACAATTGATATACACATTTGTAAATTAATGTATATAAATTTGTTTCTTTTATCAATTTGTCTTATTTTGTTTTCTATGGAAACTACATTTCCATAGTCATATACATTTAAATTGTGGGATCAAAACTCTGATCTTCTTCAACCCATCTCACACAAAGCAAAATGGGTCCTACACATTCTTCACAAAATTCTCTTCTGTTACTGCAGTAAGACAACCTGATTACCTCCTTGCAGGTTTTCCGTATAGATCTGGTTTTGCATACTCCCCGCCACCCAATAAAAATTTTCCCAGGGAAGGGGGTCATGTATGTTTTAAATTTGATAAAAATTAAATTTCATGTATTTGTATTATTCAGACTTTTGACCCATCTTGTTGTCTACACAATGTTTCGACTGATGTGCCCTCTGGCCTTCTTCAGTATTTCTGGAGAATTCTCCTAGAACTTGGGAACCTTCATGTCGTAATCGGTAGCCTTCACGAGAAGAGAAGGTTCCAAGTTCAAGGAGAGGTTATGTTGAATAAAATTTACTGGACCATATGACTTTAGGCACCCTTTTTGATCTCGATTAAGAAAGGACTTGTTTTTCATTTACACCATCAATATCCAGTTGTTTTTTGTAGGTTGGGTTAAGGTTAGTTTTTAAATTTTTTTTAAAATCTAAAAATCGTTTGTAAAACAACCGGATATTGACAGTGTAAATGAAAAACATGTCCTTCTTAAAGAGATCAAAAAGGGTGCCTAAAGGTAATATGGTCCAATTTACTTACCATTTCCTACAACAGGATAGCGAATGAGGTCAGAGTGCCAAATTCTACCATTTTGTCGTAGCCAGGAACTTTGAGAGACTTCTTTCCTTCAAGGGGCACCATCTCAACCTGAAGAAAAAAAAACAAAAAACTTTTAATTTTCATTATATATGTTGGTTGGTTAGTTAGCATTTTCCTAGTTTTATATATATATATATATATATATTATTTAAAGTGGAGGAATCTATATGTATGTAGGAGGTAATATTTATATAAAATAAAAATAAATAAGGGAATACGAAGGCCTTTTCGACCAGTACTTTTTCAGTATAGCCACCAGCGACGAATAAAGTCAGATTGTATAAGAAATATTCTTTAGAACGAATGGGGTGAGCCAGAGGGGGACAAAAGAAAAGGAAAAAAAAAGGGGTTATATGTATGAACCCTAGATCGAAACAGGGTTAAGAAATGTCTCCCAACAAATAAAGGGAGTGTTTTGGTGTTTGTCTGCAATGAGTAGGGCGAAAGAAAGAAATATAAACAGCTTCAAGGATGGTTAACTGTGCAAGATGGAGAAACACTGTCTGTATAGTCAGCCTACAAGCATTTATGATGAACAAGTGTTCAGCTATGGCCGAATCATATGCTTGGGAATGCCGGATGTATTATTATCAATAGCATTTTGAAGTGTGCGTGGAACATGCTGTTTTATTCTAATTTCAAGTCGCTGGAATGTATGTCTCATATATATATATATAATAGGTTTGTTTTGAAGGCTATCACAATGCAAGTGTAAAGAAAAAAGAAGGTAACTGGTGTTTGTTTGTTAATCTGTGAATTATTCTCAATTCTTAATATTTCGGGATAAAAATCCCTTCTACAGAAGATTACTAGAACTGAAGTTGTTGCTAGTGGCTGTTCATTTGTTCTGTCTGCCTGTCTTCAAATTTCTGTGTGTGTGTGTGTGTGGGGGAGGGGGATGTTGGTTTATGTGTGTGTGCGTGTTATGTTTGTGTGTCTGTTCATTTGCTGTTTTTTTTTACTCATCATCTCCTCTTTTAATACTGACATATCGCTGTGCCTGCTCATAATCGCTGATTTGGGCGAGGACGGTTATACGCGAACTGAGACTTGTGTTTCTAACCAACGCTCTAAACCGATGAGCATAAACCGGCCCATCAAAATATACATAGAGATGGGGGGGGGGGAAGTGACAGACAAAAAGTGAAGTAAGAGACTGGCCATTTCAGTGTATAAGATGTGCTGGAAACCACAACTTAAACTTATAGACTCAGCGTGGTCACGTGGATTAAACCCAGCCAATCAACAGCTTGAATACGTGGTTAGTTAACTATTTAATTGCGGATCATGAAAGCCATTCATTTGCATGTTATTCAACATTGACCAACGGACCTGCAACTAAATTAAATTATTAATAATAATCATATTGTCTATTAAATAATTATATTTCTCTATTGCCCCCATGCAGTTTATTCAACTCATTTATTTAAAATACAAAAGTATAATTCTAATTATATTTTAGGAATTTAATATTACTAATTCATAGTGTTTCACTGTTCTATTTCAGTATCTCTCTCCTATTCAAAATGGATAACTATTCTAAAAGATATCTAATGTATTTAGTTAAAATTTAATTGTGTAATTCTTATTTAATTTTAGTGACCGGTTCAACCTATGTCTACAATTACTTATTTATTCAATTATATTATTCAAAGATTGGGAACCTAATTATTGCTATTTTTCAAGTAGGCATAGGAAACATGGATCATTTAGAGATCTGCACACAAATAAATTACTTGGATAAATTACTAATGCCACTGCAATCGAAAAGTTAAAGCAGTAATTGGATTAGACACAATATATATATATATATATATATATATATATATATAAATGTTTTATTCATACTGTCGGATTCACTTCCATTTACTTTTCATTACAATAGAGATCATAAAAATTAAATATTTAAAATTAAATTATTAATTTAAATTATTAAATTAAATAATTTAACTGTGTAAGACAATAGGTCTTATTGGCAAATGTAATAAAAAAACCCAAATAAAATAGATAAATAAATAAGAACATTGATAGAGATAAACCTAGCCCTAAATGGGGATCATAAAAATTAAATATTATAAATTAAATTATTAATTTAAATTATTAAATTAAATAATTTAACTGTGTAAGACAATAGGTCTTATTGGCAAATGTAATAAAAAAACCAAATAAAATAGATAATAAATAAGAACATTGATAGAGATAAACCTAGCCCTAAATGGGGATCATAAAAATTAAATATTATAATTAAATTATTAATTTAAATTATTAAATTAAATAATTTAACTGTGTAAGACAATAGGTCTTATTGGCAAATGTAATAAAAAAAACCAAATAAAATAGATAAATAAATAAGAACATTGATAGAGATAAACCTAGCCCTAAATGGGGGATCATAAAAATTAAATATTATAATTAAATTATTAATTTAAATTATTAAATTAAATAATTTAACTGTGTAAGACAATAGGTCTTATTGGCAAATGTAATAAAAAAACAAATAAAATAGATAAATAAATAAGAACATTGATAGAGATAAACCTAGCCCTAAATGGGGATCATAAAAATTAAATATTATAAATTAAATTATTAATTTAAATTATTAAATTAAATAATTTAACTGTGTAAGACAATAGGTCTTATTGGCAAATGTAATAAAAAAACCCAAATAAAATAGATAAATAAATAAGAACATTGATAGAGATAAACCTAGCCCTAAATGGGGATCATAAAAATTAAATATTATAAATTAAATTATTAATTTAAATTATTAAATTAAATAATTTAACTGTGTAAGACAATAGGTCTTATTGGCAAATGTAATAAAAAAAACCAAATAAAATAGATAAATAAATAAGAACATTGATAGAGATAAACCTAGCCCTAAATGGGGATCATAAAAATTAAATATTATAAATTAAATTATTAATTTAAATTATTAAATTAAATAATTTAACTGTGTAAGACAATAGGTCTTATTGGCAAATGTAATAAAAAAACCCAAATAAAATAGATAAATAAATAAGAACATTGATAGAGATAAACCTAGCCCTAAATGGGGATCATAAAAATTAAATATTATAAATTAAATTATTAATTTAAATTATTAAATTAAATAATTTAACTGTGTAAGACAATAGGTCTTATTGGCAAATGTAATAAAAAAAACCAATAAAATAGATAAATAAATAAGAACATTGATAGAGATAAACCTAGCCCTAAATGGGGATCATAAAAATTAAATATTATAAATTAAATTATTAATTTAAATTATTAAATTAAATAATTTAACTGTGTAAGACAATAGGTCTTATTGGCAAATGTAATAAAAAAACCCAAATAAAATAGATAAATAAATAAGAACATTGATAGAGATAAACCTAGCCCTAAATGGGGATCATAAAAATTAAATATTATAAATTAAATTATTAAATTTAAATTTTAAATTAAATAATTTAACTGTGTAAGACAATAGGTCTTATTGGCAAATGTAATAAAAAAACCCAAATAAAATAGATAAATAAATAAGAACATTGATAGAGATAAACCTAGCCCTAAATGGGGATCATAAAAATTAAATATTATAAATTAAATTATTAATTTAAATTATTAAATTAAATAATTTAACTGTGTAAGACAATAGGTCTTATTGGCAAATGTAATAAAAAAAATTAAAAAAATAAACAATCACATATATATGGACAAGTAAAAATAAGGAAAAAGTGAGGATGATTTATATAAATGAATAAATAAATCTATACATATATAAAGGGCAGTTAGTGTGTATGTATGTCCGGATGAAACTAAGAAAATACAGCAATTAATGTTATTATATATATATATATATATATATATATATTATGGACTTTCCCGTCGATTTTCGACGTATGAGGGTTCATACACACAATGAACACCCACACAGTGATTTGTTTATAGTGGTGAAGGCTTGTGTTGGACCATCCACACTTTTTGGCACAGTTGATAGGAAAGAATTGGTGCATCAAGAGTTGCCACAAACCCAATCAATGACCGACCTCAGGAATTTTGAATTCAGAGTTATCCCTCTCCTAGACTGGTTACCTACCCAAGGCTGAAGGGTCCAGTCTGCCCTACTATTTAACCCATAGCTAGAGGGAGAATATATGGATTCATACCTTTCCCAAGGGTATTAGCGCTATGTGAAATGCCAACAATTTTGTCTAGGAATTGAACTCGAATTGACGAGTCCATTTTCCACGACTAACCACTAGCCCCCATATATATATATATATATATATATATACTATAGTGTGAGATGGCCACTGTTTCAGCTTTTGCTGGAATGGTGTACCAAAGGCAGTATTATTGGTAGAGTGCTCAATATAAAATAGAGCTGTTATATAATATAATAAGATAAATATATAAAGGTTTTACATATCTATTTATTAGGTGACAAAGGAACATTCACGACCATATTGGTTTTCTGCGATATACGCTTTGTAATTGCCTTCAAGCAAAAATATAAAATAATAATATATACTTTATTCAACAATGCTTCTAAAATATCTTCTTATATATATATATATCACCGATTCTTGTATTTTGTGCAAAAATTACGAAGATTAGATTTATATTCACAACGATATCTAAAGATTTAAAATATACATCATAATAATGGATCTGCGAGACTAACTTGCTAACCCCTACACTATGTTTTTTGGTCCATCCCTCTACCCAGGTGATGTTGGGTAGCCACTTCTAGTCAAATAAATAAATAAATAAATAAATAAAACATACCACTTCCTAATTCCTGGTCGACAAATTTATCCACAATGACAGGAATCTGGCGATCCGAGAACGGATGCTGGAGTAGTTTGCCATGGAGATGGGTGTATCGTTCGTCCTGTGGGTGCACAGCCACTGCGACATCACCCAGCATTGTCTCTGGCCGGGTTGTTGAAACAACAATTTCTTCTTCACCTGAAAGTGTTAAAAATAATATATTTCTTTCTCTCTTCACGCTATCTCTCTCTCAGTATGTCTGTCTCTCTATCTTTCTGTCTCTCTCTCTCTCTGTATCTTTTTTTTTCTTTAAATTCATATTTTCTACTTTCTTTTACAAGTTTACGTGGAAGGAGGGGGCTTAAAAGTTTACATCGGGTTTGTATTTTTTTGGGGGGGAGGGGAGTTCTAATAGATTTCCTAAATATGAATTAAACTAGACAAATTTCTTAATTAAATATACATTTAAAGTAACTCGAAAACAATTGCCAATTTAAATCCACATACCTTTTAGAGAATTTGGGGCCAGCTTTTTTTTATTTCATTTTTGGCTATTTCATTCCAATGTAAGCTTTCGACCGTTTGAAAATAAAATGTGTGGCTTTTATAGCAAGAGACAAGAACTTTCTTTCTGCTCGACTGTCTTAAGTTCTTCCTCAAACTAAATTTATTTTCAAGCATACAAAATATATAGCATATATCTTTGTCATATATATATATCTTTGTCACTCACTTTCTTTTACTCTCACAAAATCTCTCATACACACAAACACACTCCGTTTCTCTCCCTCTCTCATATACACACTTTCTCGCTCCATCTTTGTCTCTCTAAGAAATGGAGACAGACAAGAATTTTAGAAAGAAAAAAAAAGAAAATCTGCATAAGTTAAGTTTAGAATTATGTAAACAAAAGACAATCGAATAAATATTAGTTTAGAAATATTTTAGCAACAATAGAAACAATGGTTTAAATTCCATTGAAAATATGTACGCCATCGGAATGTTGCAAAATCATCCGATATTTATGTCATTAGAAAACAGCTGATATTTGAAAATTCCAATATCAAATTTAACTTAATGATCATGTAGACAATGACAAAAGAAAATTATAAAAAGGCCCATAGAGCTGAAAAACTCAAGTGGGAGCTTACGCTCTTCCCGACTCGACAGAGTTGGAGCGGATGCTCCTGACACGACAGAGTTGGAGCGGATGCTCCTGACACGACAGAGTTGGAGCGGATGCTCCTAACTCGACAGTGGGAACTGACACTCTTCTCAACTCGACACAATGGGGAGAAGACGCTCTCCAAAAACATAAAATACGACTCAGCAGGTCCATCTATTTTTTCATTTCATATTTTCTCTCTCCTACTCAATACGACACAAGTTTCAATCACAGACATTGTTTTATCAAAACTGCTACAATGTTGACACAACCAATCACACAGATATAAACAATACTTACGCACTTACAAACACAACTACGTACAGACACATACAGTCTGCAACACCGCTGAAAGAACAATTGAATATACCATTTGTAAATTAATGTATATAAAGTTTGTTTCTTTTATCAATTTTGTCTTATTTTGTTTTCTATGGAAACTACATTTCCATAGTCATATACATTTAAATTGTGGGGATCAAAACTCTGATCTTCTTCAACCCATCTCACACAAAGCAAACATGGTCCCTACACATTCTTCACACAAATTTCTCTTCTGTTACTGCAGTAAGACAACCTGATTACCTCCCTTGGCAGGTTTTCCGTATAGATCTGGTTTGCATACTCCCCGCCACCCCAATAAAAAATTTTCCCCAGGGAAGGGGGGTCATGTATGTTTTAAATTTGATAAAAATTAAATTTCATGTATTTGTATTATTCAGACTTTTGACCCCATCTTGTTGTCTACACAATGTTTCGACTGATGTGCCCTCTGGCCTTCTTCAGGTATTTCTGGAGAATCTTCTCCTAGAACTTGGGAACCTTCATGTCGTAATCGGTAGCCTTCACGAGAAGAGAAGGTTCCCAAGTTCAAGGAGAGGGTTATGTTGAATAAAATTTACTGGACCATATGACCTTTAGGCACCCCTTTTTGATCTCGATTAAGAAAGGACTGTTTTTCATTTACACCATCAATATCCAGTTGTTTGTTAGGAGTTGGGGGTTAAGGGTTAGTTTTATAATTTTTTTTAAAATCTAAAAATCGTTTGTTAAAACAACCGGATATTGACAGTGTAAATGAAAAACATGTCCTTTCTTAATAGAGATCAAAAAGGGGTGCCTAAAGGTAATATGGTCCAATTTACTTACCATTTCCTACAACAGGATAAGCGAATGAGGTCAGAGTGCCAAATTCTACCATTTTGTCGTAGCCAGGAACTTTGAGAGACTTCTTTCCTTCAAGGGGCACCATCTCAACCTGAAGAAAAAAAAACAAAAAACTTTTAATTCTTCATTATATATGTTGGTTGGTTAGTTAGCATTTTCCTAGTTTTATATATATATATATATATATATATATTACTAAAAGTGGAGGAATCATATGTATGTAGGGAGGTAATATTTTATTATAAAATAAAATATAAAATAAAGGGAATACGAAGGCCTTTTCGACCAGTACTTTTTCAAGTATACGCACCAGCGAAGAATAAAAGTCAGATTGTATAAGAAATATTCTTTAAGAACGAATGGTGGTGAGCCAGAGGGGGACAAAAGAAAAGGAAAAAAAAAGGGGGTTATATGTATGAACCCTAGATCGAAACAGGGTTAGAAATGTCTCCCAACAAATAAAGGGAGTGTTTTGGTGTTTGTCTGCATAGAGTAGGGCGAAAGAAAGAAATATAAACAGCTTCAAGGATGGTTAACTGTGCAAGATGGAGAAACACTGGTCTGTATAGTCAGCCCTACAAGCATTTATAGATGACAAGTGTTCAGCTATGGCCGAATCATATGCTTGGGAATGCCCGGATGTATTATTATCAATAGCATTTTGAAGTGTGCGTGGAACATGCTGTTTTATTCTAATTTCAAGTCGCTGGGATGTATGTCCAATATATATATATATAGGTTTGTTTTGAAGGCTATCACAATGCAAGTGTAAAGAAAAAAGAAGGTAACTGTGGTGTTGTTTGTTAATCTGTGAATTATTCTCAATTCTTAATATTTCGGGATAAAAATCCCTTCTACAGAAGATTACTAGAACTGAAGTTGTTGCTAGTGGCTGTTCATTTGTTCTGTCTCCTGTCTTCCAAATTCTGTGTGTGTGTGTGTGTGTGGGGGAGGGGGGATGTGTGTGTTTATGTGTGTGTGCGTGTTTATGTTTGTGTGTCTGTTCATTTGCTGTTTTTTTTTTTACCATCAGCTCCTTACTTTACTGCACAGATCCCTGTGCTACTCATAACGCTGAGTTGGCGAGGACCGGTATCGAACTAGGAACCTTGTGGTTTCTAGCCGAACGCTCTACCGACTGAGCTAACCCGGCCCCTAAGAGTTAAATTGTAAGGCATAAAGGAATTGCTAAATTAGTAATTTGTTTTTGCTCCAGAAAAGAAAATATTATACGTATAATCCTCCATACAAAGAAATAGTGCACACGTCAAGATGCGATAACTGTCAACAAAGATTAAGAATTTACGTGAATTTACTTTTAAATGCAAAAATTTAGGTTTTATGTAAGAGAAATTTGTTTTTTTCTTTTTTATAACACATAAACTTAGCATTGTTCTTTATATTAAACGTAAAAGAAAATATTAAAAAGTTAATTTTCTATTTTTTATTGACGTTTTAAAATATTTTTAACAATTATGCGGACATTTTGAAAGCCCGTGGTTTGCACATGCCTATAAAGAAGTAATATATTTCTTTTATGTAATTCAACATAAGCATTTAGAAATGTATTTTTAAGTTCAAAGTGATGTTATATATTTAAATTAATATTATATGTGTATACATGCAGTATAAAAATGAAAATGTTGAATAATCTTGTGTAAACTTTTAAAAAAACACAAAAAATCTTGATATTCCTACTTTTTATTCCCCAAATAATGGGTTCTAGCATGGAGATACATAAAATTTAAGTCCATAATCAGAAAGAACATAGAATTTTACATAAGAATGCAAAGTTTTATCAAAATTGCTTAAAAATAAAAGAAATGGTGAAGAAATTACTGAATTTCTTGTTCTGAATTGGTCCATGAGTTGACATATTTTTTTAATCAAAATCATGTCCACTTTGTACCCCCAATTTTGGGGCTTTAAATTCTCATAACTTTTGAACCACTGGGGATATTTGCATAATTCAAACGGTTCTGTACTCCATTTACAAAGCTCTATATAACCAATGTGATTAAATAACAATAACCTCAAATAAAAAAAATCAACTGGGAATGCTAATGAGACATTTTCTCGATTTGTTTAGCCTTACATTTGAACATATATGCCCGCCTAAATTCATTAATCATCAACTAATTAATTTTCAAAATTAGGTATGACTTCAATTAAGCACATATGCTCCAAAAATTGTCGGCTAAAAAGTCATATAAAAATAAACACATCATTTGTTTACTTACTTTCATATTTTTGGAGGATATGTGCTCAATTGAAGTCATACCTAATTTTGAAAATTAATTAGTTAATAATTAATGAATTCTAGGCGGGCATATATGTTCAAATGTAAGGCTAAACAAATTGAGAAAATGTCAATCCCTGAATGTACATTTTGACCTATTAGGTCTCATCAGCAAGGTTATAGACATGGGAGACTGCTCCGTGTGTGACTTGAAACCTTGACTGCCAAGTTGACAGGCAGAGATTCTAACCACTACACCAGCTGGCCAATCCCAGATTCTTCGTTTGTTTTGAACTTATTTATATTCCACTTTTTATTGACTTGCTACACGACAGCATATATATATATATATATATATATATATATATATCTCTCTAAGTGGCCACACAAATCGTAACAACTATAAAAGCCAAAAATGTATACTAACCTCAATATCAGATATGGCTGATTGGAGATGACACGACCAGTTTACCAAGCGATTACTTCTGTAAATCAATCCCTCTTCATGGAAACGGACAAACGCCTCAACCACAGCTACAGAAAGTTTCTGAAAAAAATATAAGACATAAGTAAAGATATAAATAAACTATCATATATATATATATATATATATATATATATATATATATATAAGATTTTTGGATGTTTGTTTTTAGAAGCATTGTTGATTAAAGTATATATTATTATTTATATTTTTGCTTGAAGGCAATTACAATGCGTATATCGTATAAAAATTCGATAATTATAGAAAATAACCATGACAAGTGAATTTGGCAAACGATTATGCGATGCTAGAACATTGTACAGTCTGTTTCAACTTTATTAAGTCTCATCAGCAATGTATACTAATGATTTCCCTCCGACAGAAATCGATACTGGTATTCCAGCAGGCAAAATCTGTGACTTTACTGCTCGGCCAACGGTCCACATAATACAATCCCTGCGAAATTAACCTGTCAATGATAATAGCACGCCTCTACCATATGAGGTACGCGGACGTTGAGTGAATAACAACAAACTAGACCCATGCCCCGGTGAAGGAAATAAGATTTTTGGATGTTTGTTTTTAGAAGCATTGTTGAATAAAGTATATATTATTATTTATATTTTTGCTTGAAGGCAATTACAATGCATATATCGTATAAAGTTGAAACAGACTGTACGATGTTCTAGCATCGCATGATCGTTTGCACAATTCACTTGTCATGGTTATTTTCTATAATTATCGAATTTTATACGATATACGCATTGTAATTGCCTTCAAGCAAAAATATAAATAATATATATATATATATATATAGATTTATTATACTAAAGCTGAGTGAATCAATGATTATTTTCTAAAGGCTTTTTTCCTGTTTAAAATTCATACAAAAATATTTCTTGGTTTTAGGATTGAGTTATGTTTGAAAAAGAAATTACATTCTAATTGGTTCTAATTAATTATAATTTGCAATTAAATCAAAAACTGACCCATCCCTCACTTCACATTCTGCCTATCACTTTCCCCCCTCTCTATGTATCTTGATTACCTCCTTGTTATATATGTTAGTTTCTCAGTGAGGTAGAGAAAAAGAGATTGGACATGAGAAACGTATTTGTATGTTAAGTTTCATAAGCAACCAGCCCAGCCAACTCTTATAAATTCAAATTAGGTCAAACGTTCCCTTTCTTAGAAATCTTAGAAATTTTTTTTTTTTTTAAATTCTCTGTATTTATTTAAAAAGAAAAAAAATCTAAATTGTTTTGCAAACTCACTTTTTAAGAAATTTTAAGTGAAGGCTGCTGCGGACATTAGGAAATAAAAAGCCAGAAAGAAACATACCTCATCCAGTGTGAAATATTCACGAGACCAATCAAGAGAAGCACCAAGCCTTCTCATCTGTTCAGTAATCCGACTGCCTTTCCTAAAGAATTAAAAAAAAAAAAATTATATACATATATATATACATATGAGTTTTGAATTCCTAAACAAGCGTTCATCTATAAAAGATAAGACCCATTTCAACAGACATACGTGTTACCAACTGATATTAATCGAAAACTCGATTAATTCAGCAGATGTAACCCTGACGATTCAGATGAAACTCGAGTAGGTTACTTTTATATCCATTTCTTAAATAAATAAATAATAAATAAATATGGTAACAAGTACTTCCTCTATGTTTTGGAGCTATGGTACTATGCGTGCTGCACTATGCAATTGGGTGTACGCATGTGAGCAGAGATGTGTGTGTATAAATACATAGTTGGAACCACACTAAAAGAAAACTCTAGCCCTTTGTTTAAACAGTAAATTTTTTTTTTTTCCCCAGATACGAACAATTACGATCATGGCTTGGATCAATAACACCGTACATTTGTTGTTAAAATGCTCATTTCATGTTGGAATTATGCTGTTCTGGATAGAAAATCAACATAGCTACGAGTTGAGAATTTTAGAACGACATCAAAAGAAAACTGTAACCCTTTATTTAAACAATGAAATCCCCCCTCCTCCTCCACCCAGATACGATCATCGCTTGGACCATCGCACATTGTGCATTTGTTGTTGAAATGCTCATTTTATGTTTTGTTGGAATTATGCTGTTCCGGATAGAAAATTAACAGTGTTATGAATTGAAAATTTTAGAACTGCATTAAAAGAGAACTGTGGCCCTTTATTTAAACAATGAAATCTCCCCCCCCCTCCTCCACCCAGATACGATCAGTTACGATCATTGCTTGGACCAACACACATTGTGCATTTGTTGTTGAAATGCTCATTTTATGTTTTGTTGGAATTATGCTGTTCCAGATAGAAAATTAACAGTGTTATGAATTGAAAATTTTAGAACTACATTAAAAGAGAACTGTAGCCCTTTATTTAAACAATGAACCTCCGATACGATCAGTTACAATCATGGCTTGGGGACCACTGTGCATTTGTTGTTGAAATGCTCATTTTATGTAATGTTGGAATTATGCTGTTCTGGATAGAAAAATCAATAGTGTCATTGACAGATTCATTGCAAGATTTCAAGAAAAGAAAGAGACTTACTCATTCTTCCAGTTCCAGACTTCTTCTAGAAACTTTTCTCGTCCAATGTCCAACTTTGTCTTCTTTTTCTTCAACAGGTGCTTTTCCACAATTATCTGAGTAGCAATACCTGCATGGTCAGTACCAGGGACCCACAGGACTTGGTGACCCCGCATACGATGCCTGGAAAGGGAAAAATATAAAATAAGTAGGAAAATGTAGAGTTCTGGGTTTTTTTTTTTTTTTTACACAAATTTCTGAGATGAGGAATTATTAGGAGCCTCAGAGTCTATGAATTTCATATTGTAAATGTGTTGTGGTGTATATGCTGTTTTTGGGGAATAAGAAGTAAGGATATCAACATTTTTTAAAGTTTACCACAAGATTATTCAATATTTTCATTTAATACAGAATATATATACTAGAATTCCCAGTTTTGAGGTTGTGGTTATTTAATCACATTAGTTATATAGAGCTTTGTAAAAGGAGTTCAGAACTGTTTGAATTATGCAAATATCCCTAGTGGTTCAAAAGTTATGAGAATTTAAAACCCCGAAATTGGGGGTACAAAAGTGGACATGATTTTGTTTAAAAAATGTCAAATCACGGACCAATTCAAAACAAGAAATTTCGTAATTTCTTCACCATTTCTTTATTTTTGGAACCATTTTGATAAAACTTTGCATTCTTATGTAAAATTGTATGTTCTTTTTGAATCTGCACTTATATTTTAAGTATCTCCATGCTGGGAACCATTATGTTGTGCAATTCTGTTTTTAATTGGTTGTTGGGTTGCGGTACTGCGAGAAAATTAAGTAGGTAGTTTTTAAACCATTCTATTTTAATCGTCTATTTAGCTTTATATTGAGCACTTTTTAATCGGTTTTGGTAAAAAAATCCTGAAGTAAATAAGATTGTATACCTATTTGCTAGGTGGATTTAATGGTAACTGTGATTATATATATGAAGATCGTGTGAGCCGTATACATAGGAAATTCAGAATAATGGTAAGCAGTTAAATTAAAATTAAGTAATTGAATTATTATATGAATTAAAAAAAAAAATAAAAAAAATTGGGGAGTGTTATAAAGTTGTAGAAGAACTGACCATCTGACGATAGCATCTTGGATGGAACAGGTCAGTGCATGACCAAGGTGAAGAGAACCAGTCACATTTGGGGGAGGCAAACAAACAACCAACTTTTTCTTTTTAAGATCCTTTCAAAAAAAAAAAAAAAAAAAAAAAAAATTAAGAAAAAGAAAAAAATTGTTATTTTGTCAGCCATATTTTATTTTTTTAAATTTAAATCACAAGATTCTTTCAAAAACTGAAGAAAAAAATTGGGTTATTTCCTAGTTGAGTAACATGATATTACAGGGTGACCCAGAAAAAAACAGAACACAAATTATTTTTTTTCCCATTAAACTAACCATAAACCCGAACCCAGACACCCCCCTAGTTGAGTAACATAATATTACAGGGTGACCCGGAAAAAACAGAACCCACAAATTTTGTAATAAAACTTAATTTTAATTTTAATTTTTTAAAGTTTTTTTTTTTCTGGGTCACTCATGTTACTCAACTAGGAAATAACCAAAAATTGTTATGTCAACCATATCTTTTTTTTAAATTCACAAAAAAAAAAAAAATTTTTTTTATTTTGTCAGTCTTATTTTTTTTTAAATCACAAGATCCTTTCATTATATTTTAAACATGAAAAGAAAATCACATGAATAAAAAAAAAAAGAAATAAAATAAAAATGAATATTTGTCAGACATTTTTTTTTTGGTTGGAGTTTTATAATAAATAAATAAATAAATAAATATATGGGAGAATATGTGCTTAATTGAAGTCGAACCTAATTTTATGAAAGTTAATTCATTAATAATTAATTAGGCGGGATTTACCTATTTAAATGTAAGGCTAAACAAATCGAGAAAAATCAATCTCTGTATGTACATTTCGGCCAGAGATTGATTTTTCTCGATTTGTTTAGCCTTACATTTAAATAGGTAAATCCCGCCTAATTAATTATTAATGAATTAACTTTCATAAAATTAGGTTCGACTTCAATTAAGCACATATTCTCCCAAATATTGTCGGCTGAAAATAGCCATATCACAAACATTGTATATTTGTTTACTTCTCATATATATATATATATATATATATATATATTTGGCTTGAGTAACCCTAATAAGTAAGTAAAGTCAACAGAGTGGCCTATTGTCAGTATCAACCGGGACAGCGAGGGAGTATATCCCCTTTTCACTAGCGCTAGACCAGGAAGATGGTTTTTGCTTCTGAGGAGGAGCGCCACATCTGCCATCAGTTATCCATTTTACTGCACAGATCCAAGCTGTGCTACTCATATGCTGAGTTGGCGAGGGCCTGTATTGAACCCAGAACCTTGTGGTTCTAAGCTGGATACTCTACCTACCGACTGAGTGAAACGGCCCTATGTGATCCTATATAGATATGGATTTATTGGTCAAATTAAAATTAGATTTTAAAAATTTAGATTTAAAAAATTAAAAATTAAAAAAAATTATCAGCTCAATAAATTTGTTCTCAGGCAATGTCTTTCAAAAATTAATTTTTACGATGCCCGAAGGGTGTTTTCTGTTGCTAGTACTTAACAATGCTTCAAGCAAATTACTAAATAAAATTTTTTTTTTTTAAAATTTGTTTCCTACCTCAAAAGGTGGTGGCTTATAGACACCTTTCTCCTCCCACCAGTCATACCATGCAGATTCCACATATCCCGGATCATACGCTTTTGGAAGGTCTTTAAACAATATCTGAAATTTGAAAGAACACCAACATAAATGCTTAGCTGAGCCATTTTAAACCCTATAATATCAAAAAGATGTTGGTTGGTTGGTTGGTTGGTTTTACAGTGTCCAGACTTGTTGGGTTATACTACCAGCTTCTAATTTTATTTTATCTTCACAATTATTCAGAACCTTTTTATATTTTCATTGGTTGGTTTTAGTGTCAGACCTTGTTGGGTTATATTACCAGCTTTCTAATTTTATTTTATTTCACAATTATTCAGAACCTTTTTATATATTTTCATTGGTTGGTTTTTAGTGTCAAGGACCTTGTTGGTTATACTACCAGCTTCTAATTATTATTTTATCTTCACAATTATTCAGAACCTTTTTATTATATTTCATTGGTGCTTTTCAGTGTCAGACCTTGTTGGCGTTTATTTACTACCAGCTTCTAATTTATTTTATCTTCACAATTATTCAGAACCTTTTATATGATTTTTGTTTGTTGGTTTACATGTCAGACCTTGGTTGGGTATATACTACCAGCTTCTAATTTTATTTTATCTTCACAATTATTCAGAACATTTTTATATATTTCATGGCTGGTTTAGTGGTTCAGACCTTGTATGGGGTTATACTACCAGCTTCATAAATTATTTATCTTCACAAATTATTCAGGAACCTTTTATATATTTTCATTGGTTGGTTTTAGTGTCAGACCCTTGTTGGGTTAACTACCAGCTTCTAATTATTATCTTCACGAATTATTCAGAACCTTGTTTATAGTTTTGTTGGTTGTTTTACAATGTCAAGACCTTGTTGGGTTGATACTACCAGCTTCTATTTTATCTTTATCTTCACAATTATCAGAACATTTTTATGATGATTTTCATTGGCTGCGTTTATGTCAGACCTTGTTGGGTTACTACCAGCTTCATATTTTATTTTATCTTCACAATTATTCAGAACCTTTTTTATTATATTTTCATTGGTGGTTTTAGTGTCAGACCTTGTGGATTATACTACCAGCTTCTAATTTATTTTATTCTCACAATTATTCAGACATTTTTATATATTTCATTGGTTTGGTTTTTACAGTGTCAGACCTTGGTTGGGTTATACTCAGTTCTAATTTTAATTTTATCTTCACAATTATTCAGAACATTTATATTTTCATTGGGCTGGTTTTTAGTTGTCGACCTTGACTTGCGTTATACTTACCAGCTTCATATTTATTTTATCTTCCAATTATTCAAACCTTCTTAATGTAGTATATTAAGAAGATTGCAGTGGTAAGTTTATTAGCCGACCTTTGCAGTGTTTCGATCTATTAATTAGATCTTCTCAGGGCATTTGTGATATAAGGAAAGGTAATAAAAAATGTTATCACAGAATAACGAGAAAAACTGCGATAGTCCTTGTTTATCAGTCTGTTCAAAATTTGAAGTTTGAAGAAAGAACGCTGGAAAGGTGGACGGTTTGAAATATGATGTCAAATATTCTTCTTTTATGGTGTGAGAACCTTCTTATATATTTTCGTTGGTTGGTTTTTTAATAAGTCAGAAACAATTAGTATTATTTGGATTATTTGTACTATTGTCCTCAGCTTTATTGTTGTCTGTAGAACATCTGTATCTGAATTGTACAATTGGACACAGCGTAGTGGATAAAGGTGTTGGTGTAAGTTCTAAGTCACATTTTTTTCTCTAGGCTGCAGGTTCAAACTTGGTCAAGGGCAACAGTAACATAGAATAATAATTAACACAGCTTAACACCTGTACCCCCACCTATGTTTAGGGGAATGAGAACAGAATATCGCTGTGTTCGCCGAGTTTGTAAATGGGTTCGCCGAGTTTGTAAATGGGTTCCCAGAGTTCGAAAAGAAGGTTTCCCCAGAGTTTCAGCTGAAATGTTGTACAGATAACAAAAGATGAGGAAAAAATCCAAATAGATACTAATTATCAAGCTCATCTAAAAAATTTCAGAGAAAAATAGTGTAGATAACAATAAAGATTGAGGACAATAGTCCGAATAATCCAAAAATACTAAATTATCAAGCCTCATCTCAAAAATTCAAAGAAATAGTGTAGAATAACAATAAAGATGAGGACAATAGTCCGAATAATCCAAATAATATTAATTATCAAGCCTCATCTAAGAAATCAGAGAAATAGTGTAGATAACAAATAAGATTGAGGACAATAGTCCGAATAATCCAAATAATACTAATTATCAAGCCTCATCTCAAAAATTGAGAGAAATAATATGAAACAAGTAAAGGAAAAAAGATTTTTATTGTTAAAAAGATGAGGGATGTTTTTAAAACGTTTGAACGTTGACATTCCAATAATAAATTTCCATCCACTCTAACATCCCGTGTTTGTATACATTTAGAGTTTAATACCATACTCAGGACATGTAGACCCTCAGCCACCGCCTTCTAGCACATATATGATAATAAGGGTTGGGGCTTGCCATAAGGGCAATAGGGTTAGGGCAATCATAAGCGCTAGGGCTTGACATAACTAGCAGATTGATTGGTAGGGGGGTTCTCGACCACCCGTCTAGCCTAAGTGGAGTGTTGCATGTCATGGACTGCTCAGCCACTAGGGTTCCATCCTTAAGCATCACATGGTCACCACCCACGGTCAACAGGTGGCCCCATTGGGGATGGGGTTCTTACACCTCTACAGAGGTGCAGTCGGTGGATTCTAAAGCTCCAGCTGACAGGGCTATGTGAAGAAACGTAGACAAACACAGGATGTTACACTGGATTTAAAGTTTATATTAGTCGTAATATCAACGTTTGAATGCTTTGGTTTATATAGAAACCTTCTTCAGGACAATATGAAACAAGTAAAGAAAAAAGGATGGCTGAGTGTTGAAATAGGTTGGAAAAGTAAAACGGAAAGTTTGGTGTGGGCATAGAATTTAAGGAATTTAGAAATTACTAAGGATACGAGTTATGTTATTTTTGTGTTAAAATATGCAGTTTTATTGAATTGTATCAACTTAAATGTTTTTTTAACACCAAAAATTTATCAACTGAATGTTTTAACAAAAATTATCAACTGAATGTTTTTAACACCAAAAATTTATCAACTGAATGTTTTAAACCAAAACATTTACAATGAATGTTTTAACACAAAAATTATCAAACTGAATGTTTTAACACCAAAAATTATCAACTGCATGTGTTTAACACCAAAACAAAATTATCAACTGCATATGTTTAACACCAAAAAATTCATCAACTGCATGTTTTAACACCAAAAATATATCAAACTGCGCATGTTTAACACCAAAAATTTTATCAAACTGCGATGTTTTAACACCAAAAATTTACTCAACTGCATTGGTTTAACACCAAAAATTTATCAACTGCATGTTTTAACACCAAAAATTTATCAACTGCATATTTAACACCAAAAATTTATCAACTGCATATTTAACACCAAAAAATTATCAAACTGCCTGTTTTAACACCAAACATTTATCAACTCATGTTTAACACCAAACATTTATCAACTGAATATTTTAACACCAAAAATTTATCAACTGAATATTTTAACACCAAAAATTTATCAACTGAATATTTTAACACCAAAAATTTATCAACTGAATATTTTAACACCAAAAATTTATCAACTGAATATTTTAACACCAAACATTTATCAAACTGAATTTAACACCAAAAAATTTATCAACTGAATGTTTTAACACCAAAAAATTCATCAACTGGAATGTTTTAACACCAAAATTCATCAACTAATGTGTTTAACACCAAAATATATTATAAACTGCATGTGTTAACACCAAAAATTTACAAACTGCAGGTTTTTTTAACACAAAAATTTACAAACTGCAGGTTTTAACACCAAAAAATTTAATCAACTGAATGTTTTAACACAAGAATTTATCAAGTGCATGTTTTAACACCAAACATTTATCAACTGTATAGAATACTAAGTCCAATTACCGTCGAATTGGCAAGACAAGACGGCAAACAGTTGTAACTCAATACAATTCTGAGATACTGCAAAGTGGCAGGATTTATGGAGCCTCAGAGGATCCTACAAATCAAGCAGCCAATCCAGACTCAGGGAATGGAATCACCCAAATGCATGCGTGGACTGTTCTGAATTCCCATAAATACCAGTTGTCTTGACACTGGTGCAGTCGTGCTTGGCCAGTCACATTGCTCAAACCAATTGTTGACTGACTGTTTTAACACCAAAAATTTATCAACTGCATGTTTTAACACAAAAATAACATAATTCGTATACTTAGTAATTTCTAAATTCCTTAAATTCTATGCCCACACCAAACTTCTCCGTTTTACTTTTCCGACCCATTTCAACACTCAGCCAAAATGATTTTTGTCGTTAAAAAGATGATGGATATTTATGAAACAGTCAAATGTCGACATTACAACTAATAATAAATTTCCATGCGTTGTAACATCCCATGTTAGTCTACTTTTCTTCACGTAATGTCAGATTGATTTTCCTTCATTTTTTTTATGTAACTTTGTTTAATATTCATAATATTATATGCACAGGTGTTACAGGTAGTAAACAATGTTAAGTAAAAACTTTATTATCTATAGAGGGGGAGGAGAGATATAGGGAAGGGAGGGAAAATAGAGAGGGGGAAATATATATATTTAGGTGAGCATATTTTAGTGTTCCCAGTTGATTTTTTGGTAATTTATGAGGAAAAAAAAAAACGCTACCCGCTGACTATCAAAATAACAACCCCAGCTCGTAGTAATTCTTGTTTATTTATCGTAATTTGTTGTAATTCTTGTTTAGATATGAAGATGGATATATAGTTTGGAATAGACTGAGATAGATAGATAAACAAACAAATACGAACAAATGGAAATAGATATTATTCGACAAGTAAATGTATTTGGGGGGTAGGTCGCTTCTTTTTTTTGTTGTAATTCTTGTTTATTTAAACTAAAAACAAGACATTAAACAAAATCCTCTNACGGACATAAAATGAGGGTTCAGTTTATTTCATGGTAGAATTTACGAGGAAAAAAGTTAAGCAATTACCAAACACTCACGAATCCACGAGAATGTCAAAGTTCAAGGACACCTTATTATTGTCATATCAAATTTTTTTTTTTTTTAAATGTTCAAACCATTTGTTAAAAATTTGTTTTATTGGGGAGGGGTTTTATGAGTGCTTAAGTTTATATAGAAAATTTTTAAAATTGAATTGTTTTGCATCTAGTTGCGAGGGCCAGTATTGAACCTGGAACCTTGTAGTTTACTAGGTGGATGCACTATCCACGAGCTAAACTGAAATCAATTCCACATATTTTCAAAAGTTTAAGCCCAATATTCATGAACTTATCAAAAGCCATTGTAGGGATTCTTCCTTTGCCAGGAAGAGTTATCTTCCCGTGGTGTTGCCGTTTGTTCCCACTAGGGGACCTCTGGTATATAAGCGCGTATTTCAAAACTTCTCTGCCTCTTTTCTACCTCTCCTCGTAAGTACCCACATGGGTTAGACAATTGTCATTCCCTTCTCGTTGGGGCTTCGGCCCTCAACGCCGGCTACTGGTCACTGTAAGTGATTTATACAGCATGGACTATTCTTAGTCTCATGTCTGTACCTTATATTATGTGTACTTTAATATTTATCTTGTCCGTGACTTTTATGTATGTATGTCATGTACACTCTTCTATTCTATCTTCTATTGTTTATGTATCCTGTTTATTCATGTGCTGTATTATATAAAATGTTTTGTCTCTCAACCTGTGTCGGAGTTGTATGTTCAATATTAACTTTGAATCTTACACCATCATCTTCACCCATCACATTAGGAAATGTGCTTCCTTGGTAGTTATTAAGTTAGTATTAATATTTTGCAACTTTTTTTTTTTTTTTTTACATGTTATGCTTACTTTACTGTTTATTCTATGGTTATAAAGTTTAAGCCAATATTCATGAACTTGTCAAAAGTTTAAGCCCAATATTCATGAACTTCAAAAGTTTAAGCCAATATTCACTGAACTGTTCAAAAGTTTAAGCCCAATATTCATGAACCTTGTCAAAAGTTTAAGCCAATATCATGAATTGTCAAAAGTTAAGCCCAATATTCATGAACTTGCTCAAAAAGTTTACAGCCCAATATTCATGAACTTGTCAAAAGTTTAAGCCCAATATTCATGAACTTGTCAAAAGTTTAAGCCCAATATTCATGAAATCTTCAAAAGTTTAAGCCCAATATTCATGAACTGTCAAAAGTCTTAACCCAATATTCATAACTTGTCAAAACTCATCACTTCACCCATCACATTTAGGAAATGTGCTTCCTTGGTAAGTTATTAAGTTAGTATTAAATATTCGCAGCTCTTTTTTACATGTTATGCTTACTTTACTGGTTATTTTACAATTAACAGTTTATATAAACGTTTGTGCAGAATTCATTTATTACATAATTGGCTGCAACAAAACAACTGCAAGATGGATTGTGGTATGTAAGGAAGGGGTCTATGATAGGTTAAATTTTTGTTGAGGATCTACAGACTAAGTTTGAGAACCCTGGTTTATATGATAACAAGGTAAAATTGTTGGGAAGACAAATATTTATTGATATATTTTCAAAGGTTAAAGCCCAATATTCATGAACTTATCAAAAGTCATCATCTTCACCCATCACATTAGGAAATGTGTTTCTTTGTAAGTTTATTAGTTAGTATTAACTCTTAATGTCCTATACCACCTCATTCCGCTCAGCAGAAGTCCACATTCATTTTCTAATCTACCCCAAATGATAGCCTTTGTTTAAATGTAATATTAAAATATTTAGGAGTCTTTGATTTAAGTGAAATAACAGGTAACTTTTGATGAAGGGTCATTTTTTAGCCATCTTTTGATAAATCCTTATAGAATGCTCTGGACTGGAAAATTCTCAAACAGGATGTTAAGAGTATATAATATTGCAGCTCTTTTTTACATCCTATGCTTACTTTACTGTTTATTTTACGGTTATTTTACAATTAACAGTTTTACATAAACGTTTTTGCAGAATTCATTAATAACAACTGATTGCAACAAAACAACTGCAAGGTGGACTGGGGTATATAAGGAGATAGACCAATCAAATTTTTGTAGGGGTCTACGGACTTGAGAACTCCTGGTCTAGAGGGTAGAGAGATTAGATATGTGTAGCTTAAATATAGAAGTGTAATAGTTTCACCACAAAGTCCTTAGCTTCAGCCATCACATTAGGAAATGTGCTTCCTTGGTAAGTTATTAAGTTAGTATTAAATATTTGTAGCTCTTTTTACAGGTTATTTTACAATTAACAGTTTTACATAAACATTTGTGCAGAATTCATTAATTAATAATTAAGATGCTCTCTGATTTTGAGTTTGCAAAAAACTTTTTTAGGAAAAAATTATATAAAATTAAGTAAAAGCAAAAAGTAAGTTTTAGTCTATATCAGGGTTTCTCAAACTGGTCTGCATAACCCCACTGGGTCTATACAACAATTAGGGGTCTGTAAGTAATCAGGGGTCGACATGGGGTCTATGAAAACTACTAAGCCTTCTTAGTAATTTAGAAGATATTAATTCCACAATAATCCTAAAGAACATGCTCCTATTGATAAATTTTCCAAAGTTTAAGCCCAATATTCATGAACTTGAAAGTTATCAGCTTCATCCATCACATTAGGAATTGTGCTTCCTTGGTAAGTTATTAAGTTAGTATTAATTATTTGCAACTTTTTTTTACAAGTTATCGCTTTCTTTGTTGTTTATTTATAATAGGGGCCAGGTTAGCTCAGTCCGGTAGAGCGTTCGGCTAGAAACCACAAGGTTCCTAGTTTGATACCGGTCCCCGCCAACTCAGCGTTGAGTAGCACAGGGATCTGTGCGGTAAAGTAAGGAGCTGATGGTAGGTGTGGCGCTCCACCTCAGATCTAAAACAATCTCCTTGGTCTAGCGCTATTGAAAAGGGGATAGACTCCCTCGCTGATTGGCTGATACCGACTTTAGGCCGCCCATCGACTTTACTTTTTTTACTTACTGTTTATTTTACAATTAACAGTTTTGCATAAACGTTTGTGCAGAATTCATTAATTACACAATTGGCTGCAACAAAACAACTGCAAGATGGCTGGGTATATAAGGAGAGGGACCATGATAGGTCAACCAATTTTTTGTAGGAGTCTATGGACATAAAAGTTTGAGAACCCCTATTCTGCCTTCACTTGTCTGCAAAGATCGAACAGATAGCTTAATCAAGCAGTCTCAGAATTCATTAAATACATAATTGGTTGCAACAAAAAAAATGCAAGGTGGTCTGGGGGGGGTATATAGGGAGGGGGTCCATGATAGGTCAATCAAATTTTTGTAGGGTCTACGACTTAAAAGTTTAGGAACCCCTGATTTAACAAAAGTCATCATCTTCAGCCATCACATTAGTAAATGTGCTTCCTTGGTAAGTTATTAAGTTAGTATTAAATATTTGCAACTTTTTTTACATGTTATGCTTACTTTACTGTTTATTTTATAATAGGGCCGGGTTAGCTCAGTCGGTAGAGCGTTCGGCTAGAAACCACAAGGTTCCTAGTTTGATACTGGTCCCCGCCAACTCAGCGTATGAGTAGTCAAGAAGTTTGTTTTATTGAAGGAGGGGGGGGGGGCATCCTTACATAATCTATGAGTGTTTACGTTTATCTTAAAAAAAAAATAACTTGTGGACAGTACTCTCTCTTATCAGCATAAATTTTGTTTTACTCGTATTTATTTTCACTTAATAATACCAAACATTTTCGGTAACCTAAAAAATAACCTATGGGCAGGATTTTCAGCTAGTACAAATTTCACAAGTATTTCTTTGAATTTAAGTAATAATTATTTTGAATACTAGCAAAAAAGAAGTTTTTAAAGAATTAATTTTATGGGAAGGAGATAATTCGGGTCATGGGAGTCAGTGAGTTATTTGAAAGGATCTTAATATTAACTAGCAACAAAAAAAAAAAAAAAAAAAAAAAAAAACACCCTCCAAAAATTCATTTTTGAAAGATATTGCCTGAAGTGGTTGGGTGTTAAAAATTCAATGTCAGATTGTTTGTATCATAAGTAAACAAAAATCACAATTTATTAAAGGAGTAAAAAATATAAAATAAATAAAACAATTTTTGAAATGGAAACTTAGTTTTGTCCCCTCAAATGAAATATTGCGAGCATCTATTAAATATTAATCAAACTAACAATAGCATTACTAGCATTTAGCTGAAAAACTCTGACATTTTCAATTTGCGACCTTAATCAGTTAAATTTGCAATTTCTCAGGTATTTCTTAACCAATCTTTAAAAAGAATTTATATGGTTGGAAAGAGAATAGAGTAATCTTTCTAAATATGTAATTTTTATCAGTTTTATCCATTGAATTATTTTTTACAGCGAGTTAAAACCGTATTTTCGGTTCGAACAGCTGAAAACAAAAATATGACACGTTTTTTTTTTAGGATAAATTTTACACGTTTTGTTTTTCAAAATCAAAGTAGGTAATCTTTATCAATATTCTTGAAATTTTGCACTCAAATAGAAGACACCTGGAAGTACAAACGGGGTCTTTTTTTTGTTTCTAGAAACCCGTGGAAATGAAAATATGAGAGGGCAAAGTTCAAGGCTATTGTTTAAAAAATATATAATGAAGCCAAAAAAAAAAAAAAAAAAAAAGCACTATGTCCGTAAAATTAGAGGTTTCAAATTATTTTCATATAAAATTTTGAAATTATAAGATTGCTATACTATTTGGGATTTGATCAGAAACTTTGGATTTTGAAGAAAAAAACTCGAATTTACGTGACTTTCGGATGTAACTGACGTCACAAATCGGACCGTATGATTTAAAATCACAATTTCTCGTATGTTTATGGTTCAATCTTAAAAATATTTATTTGGTTGAAAAGAAAAGAAAATAACTTCTCTAATATGTAATTTTATGTGTTTTTATTAATTGAATAATTTTTTTCAGCGAGTTAAAATCGTATTTTGCTTTAAATGTACATTTGAAATGTACATCGTATATTTCAAAACAAACTATGACCCAGGAAAAACAGAACCCACAAATTTTGTAATAAAACTATTACTTTTAACTAGAGGGGTTTAAAAATAAATAATTTGGGTTTTATTTTTTCTGGGTCACCCTGTAATATAATGGGATTTTGATGAGAATTTAGCCGTTAATATCATGGATTTTGAGTATGATTTGCAAGTTTTACCCAATATTTAACATTAATTTTTGGCATGAGAATTTTCAGATTCACATGTAAAAAAATTTGATAATTATCATATTTTATGAAATTTCCGCAACAACGAAATTACTATTTTTTTTTCTGAACTTTTTTAGCTATGTTTTAAAGTCAGTAATCCTTAACTTTTTCCTTGTAAATTCCTACCATAAAATAAACTGAACCCTCATTTTTATGTCCATGTTTTTGCAATAAATGTTTTATTCTTCTTCAAAGTGGTGTTATTTATTTGAAATAATACTATACATGTATATACATGCAGGATTATAATGAAAATGTTGAATAAGTGGGTGGTAAACTTTAAAACAAAAAAAACAAAAACGCTGCTATCTGTATCTCTTATTCTCTAAATAATGGGTTAAAGCATAGAGATACATAACAATTTGAGTGCATAATCAGAAAGAACATACAATTTTACATAAGAATACCAAATTATATCAAAATTGCTTCAAAAATAAAGAAACGGTGAAGAAATCACTGAATTTCTTTTTTTTTTTAAATGGTTCATGATTTTAACAAAATCATGTCCACATTTGTACCCCCAATTTTGGGGCTTTAAATTTCTCATAACTTTGAACCACTGGGGATATTTGCATAATTCAAACGGTTCTGAACTCCATTTACAGAGCACTATATAACTAATATGATTAAACAACACTAACCTCAAATAAAAAAATCAACTGGGAATGCTACTAACAAAAGTATGAATTTAACATATTTTTTTAATTTTTTTTTTAAAAACAAATGATGTTAATAGTTTGCCGACAGAATTTGTTTTGACTGTTTTAATAGAGCGGTCTTCATCAAGAGAACCTATGAAGGAAAGACGGAATAAATAACCGTTAGAAGGAGGTACAAACGAACGCTGTTGGATTTTTTTTTTTTTAAATGCGTATTCTGTGTTAAAATAAAATGAATTTTATTTTTAAAAATCAGAAGCACTATAATCCATAATAAAACTCAAAAGAGTTTGATGTAAAAATATATAAAAAAAAGTGTATAATAAGTATCAAAAATGTCATGATATATTCCAGCGGGAGAGAGATACAAAAGAATTTGTATTGTTGACAAATCCGTAATGTTGTAGATTATATGCGTCCGGAGATGTGAAAATCCAGATATTTTGTTTTTTCAATAGACAATATGAAGTAAATGGAAGTTAATCCGACAGTGTGAATTTAACAATTTTTTTTGAAAAAACAAATGATGTTAAAAGTATGTAGCCTCTGGGCACAAGTATTTAAGGTTTAATGTAATAAAATATTATATTAGAAAGATTAATGAAACTAAATAAGAACAAATACAAAAATATTACACTTACTTAAATGTTATTTCAATTGATTTCTATATATTTTATATATACTAGCAAATATATGCACCCTCCGGGTGCAAGTATTTAAGTTTTAATGTAATAAAATATTGTATTAAATTAGAAAGGCTAATGAAACTAAATAAGAATACAGATAAAAAGATTTGAAACAGAGGGAGTATAATAAAAGATTTGAAACAGAGGGAGTATAATAAAAAATAGAACAACTGAAACTTACTCTTCCATCACTCTCGTCTTTCATTGTTATTTTTTCTAATTTAAGTATTTAGTTAAAAGAGGAAGTAAAGAATAAAATGACAGTTATTTTTTCTTGTTAATGGATTTCATTTAAGATTCATTGAAGAGATTTTTGCTCATATTCATTAAGATAAAACCAAACAATTAGAAATCAATAATACCAAGCACATATTTATTAAAATCAAATTTTAAATATCAATATACAAATAAGCCTTCCCATTCACACTGTGATCCGCTATTTTGTTGTATATATAAATACAACTGCATGTTATTAGCATGTAGATATGGTCAACAGTCTTAATGATGTAAACCATTTTATCAATAATAGATATAAAATCATGGAGAATGAGACGTAAATAACAAAGGGAATTATGACTTGTATAGTAATATAGTTTCGATTACAGACAGACAAACCCACAATCTCCATTATAATAAGATATATTTTAATACATTTGAGAATAACATAAGGGGGTGGGAGTTAAAAATTCAATGTCAGAGGGTTTGTATTAGGGACTGGCATTTTTGTCGTCTGCTACGAATTTTAAAAGCGAATTAAAAATTAATTAAATCTATTATTTAAGGTCAAACTTTGTCTAAATCAATAAGTAGTAACATAATAACCATCATTAAAAAAAAGAAAATATCATTACATATGCAGTTTATTTTTAATAGATTTAAAACTATTTGTTTTGGTCAATTTTGACGCGATCCGCCATTCTGTCTATTTTTCAATGGTTTTACGCGCTTGTTTACAATTTTTATGTAACATTCACGATAGCAAAAAAATTTACCAAAAATCAGGTAATTATCAGATTTTAATGAAATTTTCAGTATTGATTTAACAATTAAGGAATTTTATAATGCATTAGTTATTTTATTTCAAAACTTTAATTTAGTATTTTTGCTATGAAAAATTAATATATAAAATTCATTTAAAATGTGAAAAGCAGGATGTTCAGTTTAAAATGTTATATTTTTAGATTCTAGAAATAAATATCTATTTAATGCAAACCTTATTTTAGACACATAAAGTAATAAGTTTTGAAGAAAAACTCTATTGTAAATGTCCCCCCCCCCCTTTTTAAGCAGAAAAAATATCAATGTATAATTTTTTTTTCTTTTATAAGATAATAGCCAATTAAATAATTATCAAAATGAGTAAAAAAGAAATCTTCAAAAAATTATTTATTATTTTTTTACATTTTATTTTTCAATTTTCAGTACTTATTTTCTTATAGAAAAAGCCACCGTAAAACTTTTTTTTTGGATTTCTCTTCATAAGTTCGGTCTTTTATCTCATTATTTATACTGTAATTAGAAAACTATATTGGGTTTTTTTTTTTACCTCTCTGCAGAGATGCTTTCAGCGTATTCTACAGCCCCAGCTAACAGGGCAGGTTGGGAAGGGTATGCATCCAACTATTCTCCCTCCAGCTATGGGTAAAACCTGTTAAACTCCACATACGAAATTGACAATGTGTCTAATCCAGCTCATGCGGAAGGGTTGGGTAAATATATAGAGAGGGGAGGGAGGAATAGGTTCATGCCTTTCCCAAGGCCATTAGCACAAAGTGAAATGTAAACAGCTGGGTCATTCCATGTCAATTCACCATTTTGTTTAGTACAGGTATAATTAACTCTGAATTTGGCAGGTTCATATCTTCTAAAGTAGACTTTGCTCCCACACAAAATTCTTTGATGAAAGGCAGACATAGTAAATGTTAAGAAAAAAATATGAAAATTGAAGAGGACATATTTTCGATAGACTGACCGTAAGCTACATAGGTGAAAAGTTGTTGCTTTTGGAGTCATGCATTTGGGTGGGCAAAATAAAATTTTCTATCAGGTATAGGGTTAGAATAGTTGGATATTTGGATTCTACAATCCTCATTTGCCCTACATACCAAATTTCAGTAATATTGAATGCATGGAAATTTTTTTTTTCTTTTTTTTTTTTTTTTTTTAACACTGAGATTTTGCGACACCGCACGGCCTTAATTTTGAGGCAAAATAGGAAAATTATAACACCCCCTCTAAAATCGGAACGGTAAGGTTTAAGATCAAATAATTTGGCACACTTTCCTAACTCATGGAGTGCCAAATTTCAAGTAATTCGGTGTTGGTGGGTGCAGATTTCAACTTTTTGCTGGTGTTTTGACATGGAATGACCCAGCTTAGTCCAGGATTTGAACTCTGTCCAACAAATCTATTTCTTACGACAATAGCACACCTCAAGTAACTATTCTCAATACAAACAATTTGCATACAGTTATATGGTTTCAAGTATTCCTAAGTAAAGTAAAGTTGTCTGGGTGACCTAAGGTCGGTATCAGCCAGACAGTGCGGGAATCTATCCCCCTTTTCACTAGCACTAAACCAAGGAGATTGTTTTGGCGTCTAAGGTGTAGCACCACACCTACCATCAGGGGTGCCCATCAGCATATTTTACATTCAACACAGTGGAGGTATAGAAGAGATGGCTCTACAAAGTGTCAAACCCAGGATACCTCTTCTGACGTTGGGGGGGGGGGGGTCCTTACCCCCCCCCCGCAAAGGACGCAGTTAGCATATTCTAAGCCCCACTAACAATTCTGTCCTTTACAAAGTTCTAAGATCTGACTTACTAAAAACAAAAAGGTGCTATTCACAGAATTCCATCCCGGCCTCCTGCCTTTAAAAAACACTAAGCGGTGATAGCTGAAAAAACAACCCTCCCTTAAAATAAAAATACCAAAAAAAAAAATGTTTTGATTTTTTATTTGTAATTGATTGTCAAAAAAATTTTTTTTTTAAATAAAATGAAAATGCCAAAAACAAAAAAAAACAAAAAAAAAAGAAAGATTTTTTTTGAGGATGGAAGGCGTTTTTTTTTTTAACAAATTATTTTTTTTAGTGGTTTGAAGGCGTTAAAAGTAAGCCATATTTTTATCAATAAGTAAATATTTAGCCCTTTCCCTTAAAATATTTTAAAGCGGGGGAGGGTTGAAATATTTACATTTACTTGTCAAAAAAAGACTGGAGAGGGAAAATATCGCATTAACTTTTCAGGAAAAACGCCTCAAGCACTTCAGCAGGCACCGCTTCAACTAGGGACTTCATTCGTAGGGAGGGTTTTTTCAGCTATCACCGCCTAGCGTTTTTTAAGGCAGGAGATTGGGACAGAATTCTGCGAATAGCATCAAACAAATTTGTGATGAAAGTGATCCCAAATTCATTTCTACAAATTATTGTAACACTTTTCCAGCGTTAGTCTGAGTGACAACAAGTCTCCTCAAGTCTCCAATACTTTTCTAAGTATTCTAGCCGATCTTAACAATAACCTACAATCACCATCAACCTCATGTTACACATTTGCTCCTGTTCTCCGGCAAGGTCCAGGTATTTCTATATCTTTTCGTTTTCTTTCATTTCTACTAAGTGCTATGACGACGAAACGGCAAAATCCACTGAATGACCAAATTATTATTATTAATATTATTATCATTATTGTTGCCGTCACCATTTTCGTTGCGAGTTTTCTCACTAGTTTATTTGAAGTTTTCACTGAAGCCTTAGTGACATTAGTTGTCCTCAGATCTCCGAAACCCTTTTCAGAATTCTAGCTGATCTAGGCGGGAATAATAGAGTGTATATATATATATATATATATATATATATATATATATATTATATATATATACACACACACACACACACAGAAGCCGATAGGTACGCATCCTGCATCCCTGGTGCACAAAAATCTGAAAGTATGCAGTAAAACTGTATCCATGCATCTCAGTGTTTTACTTTTTTCTTCCCTCACCATTTCAAGCTAACTTTAAATACATTGCAATAGTTTCTTAGAAACGAATTACACAGGATAGGTTACAAGGTACGAGTCAGACTGCTTTAGTTGTTTCCCCATATCATAAATAAAAACCCTACAATCTATTAAGAAACTTTAGTTGGGACCCATTAATTTTCCTGGGGACTCATTCAAAGTAAAAATGTGCATCCCAGGATGCACTAAAATAAAAAGCTACCAGCATCACTGTATTTCTACAAATTATTGTTACACGTTTCAATTCAATAATTTTTGTATAAAAAATTATTGCATTGAAAAGTGTAACTCCAATATTTAGTACTTTTTGGATAGTGTGGTCCCTTCTGAAATTTTTGGAATATGGAGTATTCTGGTATAAACTAAATCAGAAAAATATTATTTGTTAATTAAATTGAATTATATTTTTTCTTTGATTGATCAATTGATTTAAATGGCATGTCAACACATGTAGGGGGCGCGTTTTACAATTTAGCCATAAATTGGATCCTCCTTTTATGACCATAATTTTGTTTTTTCGTCGACGATGATTAAAATCTGACGTTTTTATTTTAGAGTACCAAAGCCAAAAAGAAAAGAAATAACAACAACAAAAGGTAATCTTCAACTTTTTACTCGTAAATTCCTACCATAAAATTAGGCTTGGGCATTTTATGGTAGGAATTTACGAGTAAAAAGTTGAAGTGTAAAAACGAACCCCACTTTAAAACTAACCATTCTCAAAAAATAAAAACTTTCAGAATATACACATTGAAGTGAATATTAAAATAAATAAAGAAAATATATTTAGTATTGTAAAATAACGGGTGCAAGAAAAAGAAAACATTTATTGCAAAAACACGGACATAATATGAGGGTTCAGTTTATTTTATGCTAGGAATAAACGAGAAAACCGTTCTTTTTTACCAGTTAAAGAGCCCAGTTTACCCCACTATTTCTCCATAGCTAGGGGGAGAATAGCTGGATTCATACCTTTCACAAGAGTATTACTACTATGTGAAATGCAAACAGCCTAGACCAAGATTCAAACTCTCATAACTGTTACACTACCTAGCTGTTACTACACATTCCAAACATTCCAGAAAGAACTATATTCCATGAAAAGCATCCAAAGATTTTAATGGCTTCATCATCACTGCACACAATATATATATACTAGCAAATATATGCACCCTCCGGGTGCAAGTATTTAAGTTTTGACATAATAAAATATCATTAAATTAGAAAGGCTAATGAAACTGACGAAGAATGCAGATAAAAAGATCTGCAACAGAGGGGGTATAATCGAAAAATAGAACAACTTTGAAACTAACTATTCCATCATTTTCCATTACTCCCCTCTTTCATTGGTAAATTTTCCTAATTTAACTATTTAGTTAAAATAGGAAGTAAAGGATAATATTACAGTTATTTATTCTTGTAAATAAATTTCTTTTAAGATTTATCCACGAGATTTTTGTTTATATTTCTTAAGATAAAACCAAACAATTAGAAATCAATAATACTAAGCATATATTTATTAAAATCAAATTTCTAATATCAATATGCAAATTAGCCTTCTCGTTCAAACTGTAAATCGCTATTTTGTTGTATATATAAATACAATTGCATGTTATTAGTACGTAGATATGATCAACAGTATTAATAATGTAAAACAATTTTTATTAACTGAAGGTTTAAAAGAATGAAATCATGGAGAATTTGACGTAAATAATTAAGGGAATTGTGACTTGAGTAGTAATATAGTTTCGGTTACAGACAGAAAAACACACAATCTCCATTATAATAAGATATATATATATATATATATATATATATATATATATATATATGGGAGAATATGTGCTTAATTGAAGTCAAACCTAATTTTTTTGAAAGTTAATTCATTAATGATTAATTAGGCAGGATTTAACCATTAATGAATTAACTTTTTAAAAAATTAGGTTTGACTTCAATTAAGCACATATTCTCCCAAATATTGTCGGCTGAAAATAGCCATATTTGTTTACATATATATATATATATATATATATATATATGATAAGTATGTAAACACGATGTGTTTGAATATGGCTTTTTGCCGACAATTTTTGTGAGAATATGTGCTTAATTGAAGTCGTACCTAATTTTGAAAATTAATTAATTAATAATTAATTAGGCAGGAATGCCTATTTAAATGTAAGGCTAAACAAATCAAGAAAAATCAATCTCTGTATGTACATTTAGGCCTATTAGGCCTCATCAGCAGAGCTATAGAGAGGAAGACCGCCCTGTGCATGATTCGAAACCGGACTGTCAAGCTGACAGGCGAGTACCATAACCCCTACACCAAACGATTTGTTTAGAGTAGGTTAATATTCCTCTTGTAGTGACTTTTATTACACGACGATATGATAAGTATGTAAACACGATGTGTTTGGATATGGCTTTTATATATATAAATTCTTTTGGCTGTTGAGGTTTCGAGTCACACACGGAGCAGTCTCCCATGTCTATAACCTTGCTGATGAGACCTAATAGGTCGAAATGTACATTCAGGGATTGACATTTTCTCGATTTATTTAGCCTTACATTTGAATATATATGCCCACCTAAATTCATTAATTATTAACTAATTTTCAAAATTAGGTATGACTTCAATTAAGCACATATCCTCCAAAAAATTGTCGGCTAAAAAAGCCATATCAAATAAACACATTGTTTGTTTACTTACTTTCATACTGTCGTGTAGCAAGTCACTAAAAAGTGGAATATAAATAAGTTCAAAACAAACGAAGAATCTGGAAATGGCCAGCTAGTGTAATGGTTAGAGTCCCCACCTGTCAGCTTGGCAGTCGAGGTTTCGAGTCACACACGGAGCAGTCTCCCATGTCTATAACCTTGCTGATGAGACCTAATAGGTCGAAATCTACATTCAGGGATTGACATTTTCTCGATTTGTTTAGCCTTACATTTGAACATATATGCCCGCCTAAATTCCTTAATTATATATATATATGTTTCACCATAAGGATCTTCAGGGTTAAATCCACTAGATTAATCAAGATATTGATTAATTGCAGTTGATTGCACTTGCATATTTTTTTGCGATAAACAGTTCGTTACAGGCTAGCCCTGAAGATCCTTATGGTGAAACTCGAGTAGGTTATTACTGTGTACCTTTATCATAATATATATATATATATATATATATATATATATATATACACACACACACACACACAAGTCATCGTTGGGGTGGCCTAAAGTCAGTATCAGCTAGACAGTGAGGGAGTCTATTCCCTTTTCACTGGCGCTAGACCAAGGAGATTGTTTTTAGCGTCTGAGGCGAAGTACTACATCTACCATCAGTTCGTCACTTTGCCACACAGATCCCTGTGCTACTCATACACTGAGTTGGCGAGGGTCTGTATCGAACCAGGAACCTTGAAGTTCCAAGACGAACACTATTAACTGAGCAAGAGCCATAGTGATGCTGATAGTGCATCCTGGGACGCATGTATTTGATTTGAACGAGTCCCCGGGAAATTTGATGGGTCCCAACTAATATTTCTTAATAAATTAGAATTTTTATTTATGAACAACTAAAGCCGTCTAACCCCTACCTTGTACCCCATACAGTATAATTCGTTTACAAGAAAATATTGAAATGTATTTACAGTTAGCTGGAAGAAAAAAGAAAACACTAGGGCTTGTGGATACGATTTTCTGCATCTTTTTAGATTTTCATGAGTCAGTGTCACGCACCTATCGGCATATATATATATATATATATATTCATTCATTTATTTATTTATTTATTTATTTAACACACACACAAACACAAATCCATACATTAAAATTAAAGAAACTTAATTTTTTGCTGTATTATGAAAAGAAATAATTTTTTTAAATCACATTTAAAAATTATTTCTTTTAGTCTTTAAAACAAGAAAATTCTATAAATTAAAATCTGTCAAAATGGTGCATTTTTTCCCGTTTTTTTTTCTCTAGTAGACGAGCTATTTTTAACGTGATTTATTTCATTGATATAAAATTAAGAAATTCGTAGAATTTTGTTTATCAACTCATGTTACTATTTAACCCATAGATGGGACCCTAACAGGTACTACCACTCCGGGACAGAGTGGACCAGGGAGCAATGGTGATGAAGGGGTGGTCCACATTCCCCAAATCTCCAAAACTGGAACCTCACTATCAGATAGAGTTTAACGTCATTCGCAGGACATGTAGACCCTCAAACACCGCCTTCTAGCACCCATATGAAAAAAAAAAGGGGTTGGGGCTTGCCAAAAGGGCAATAAGGTTGGGAAAATCATATAGATGCTAGGGCTTGACGTGACCTGCCGATTGATCGGAGGGAGCCTCTCCGACCGCCCGTCTAGCCCAAGATAGGGCCAAAGTGGATTATTGCAAGTCATGAACTGCTGATCCACTTGGGTTCTATCCTTAAGCATCACGGGTCGCCACACACGGCCAACAGGTGGCCCCATTGCGGGAGTCTTACGCCTCTGCAGAGGTGGAGTCTTACGCCTCTGCAGAGGTGGAGTCTTACGCCTCTGCAGAGGTGGAGTCTTACGCCTCTGCAGAGGTGGAGTCTTACGCCTCTGCAGAGGTGGAGTCTTACGCCTCTGCAGAGGTGGAGTCTTACGCCCCAGCCGACAGGGCAGAGCACCCATATGATAAAATAAAAAGGGGTTGGGGCTTGCCATAGTGTTGGGAAAATCATATAGGTGCTAGGGCTTAACGTGACCAACCGAATGATCGGAGGAGGCCTCTCCGACTGTCCGTCTAGCCCAAGAAATATATCAATGAAATAAATCATTTAAAAATAGCTCATCTACTAGAGAAAAGGGGAAAAAATTAAAACAAGTGACAATTTATAATTTTATTTCTTTTATAAGTTTAACTCTTAATGTCCTATTCCACCTTAATCCACCCTAAACGATAGCCTTTGTTTAAATGCAATATTAGATATATTTAAAAGTCTTTAATTTAAGGGAAATATCTTGGGTTAACTTTAAATGAAAAGGATCATTTTTTAATATTTAATTTAAATAAATCCTTATAGGAATAGGGCTCTAGAATTCTCAACAGGATGTTAAGAGTTAAAGAAAGAAGGGGGGGGGTTCTATGGTACCAAAATTTTGGCCACACACACACACACACACACACACACACACACACACACACACACACACACACACACGATAAGATAAATAAAAATGACTAATCATCTTCATGTGTATTCAAAAAGTAAGTTTACGTTAAATACATAATTCATTATCAATATTGATTTTGTTACCAAAAGTTAAACACACACCCTCAGAAATCCTGATAGGTATGCATCCTGCGTCACTAACCCATAAAAA
The DNA here is from genome assembly GCA_023376005.1 of Doryteuthis pealeii. Taxonomy (NCBI): domain Eukaryota; kingdom Metazoa; phylum Mollusca; class Cephalopoda; order Myopsida; family Loliginidae; genus Doryteuthis; species Doryteuthis pealeii. The sequence continues at coordinate 19,552,040 of CM042177.1, read as the reverse complement.
TCTAAAAGGACGCAGAAAAATCGTATCCATGCATCTCAGTGATTTTTTTTCTTCCCCATCATTTCCAGCTAACTGTAAATACATTTCAATAGTTTCTTAGAAATTAATTACACTGTATGGGGTACAAGGTAGGGGTTAGATGGCTTTAGTTGTTCATATATAAAGATTTTTAAAAAACTCTACAATTTATTAAGAAACTTAAGTTGGGACCCATCAAATTTCCCGGGGACTCGTTCAAATCAAATCTATGCGTCCCAGGACGCATTTCAAGAATTACAAATTATAAAATCTTTGTGATGGTGGGGTTATCAAAAGTAGTACCCTAGTCACAATTTGCTGCTCATATACCCTAATTAGGTCACCCCACGAGGTGAAATGGTTAGCAAGCTGAATTAGCAGACCATTATTAGCGAGTTCGATTCTCACTGGGTGCCCCTAGACTTCCGGACTTGTGTCACAACTAAGCTAGGCTTTGTAAATAAACTACTTGTACCCTAACCCTAGTAACCAAGTCTCGCACCACTAATCCTATGCTATCAAATAATTTTTTTTTTTATTTATTTATTTTTGATGACGTAGCAGACCATTATTAACGAGTTCGATCCTTACTGGGTGCCCCTATACTTCCTGACTTGTGCCTCAACTAAACTAGGCTTTGTAAATAAACTACTTGGTAACCAAGCCTCGCACCGCTAATCCTATGCTATCAAATAATTTTTTTATTTATTCATTTTTATTTCATTTATTTTATTTTATTTTTTTGATGACGTAAGTAAAAAGATAATTTAATTAGTTAAAAAGGACAAACTATTTTTGCGCAAAACATTCTTTTTTTATGTGTTATTTATATATTTATTCAAGCCTCATCTAAAAAATTCAGAGAAATAAAATTCAGGTAAATATTTATTCATTTGTCTCGTAAACTAATTTTTTCTTTTCTTCATTTTTTAAATTTAAAAAAAAAATTCATTATGTGTGTGTGTGTGTGTGTGTTGTTTAAATTAAAGTAAGCTGAGGAAAAAAATTATTTTTCTTCTCTCTCTCTCTCTCTCTTTCCTTCTGAAAACACAGATTCACCATTACGCAACCCGGGCAAAATAACCAGACAAAACAAATAAAAATGATTAATTATTATAGATATAAATAATCGATCAACCATTTAATAATAATTACATAATTATTGACAAATAATTATCTTTTTTTTCTTCTTTTAATTAATTTCTCTAAATATTTATTCATGTTTATTTCTTCATTTTCGTATCGTTCAGGGCGTGTTCTTTCTTTTTTACGTTCTACGAATAATCAAGAATTAAAAAGAAGAAAAAAATCTCCAAAGATTTGAACTTGGAATTCGTATCCTTCTATCTATTAGTCTAATTAATAACTTGTAAGGCACTGCCCAAGTTAGACTCCTTTGTCCATGGATTAGAGTTCAAATCACGGCAGCGGCTATTACCATTATCATTATTAATCAGTTATTTATCTATTTAAGTACATTTATTTATTTAAAGTGCATTATCTATTTATTTAAAGTACATTGTTATTTAAGTAGGTTATTCACTAGGCATACCAAATTTGTCGTCTGCTTTTCATTTTAAAAACGAATTAAAATCAATTAAGATCATTATTTACGTGTATTTAAAAAAAAAAAAATTGTTTTTAATTAATTATTTTATTTGAAAAACAAAAAAGAATCTGAACAATTGTTGCTGGGTTTTTAAATTACGATTAAAAAAAAAATTAAAAAAAGCAGTCAGTTTCACTTTAATCCAATTAAAAAAAAAAAAAAAAAAAAAAAATCTGCTTATAAAAAAATTAAAACAATACTTTTAAAATATCAAAAATTCTGAATAAAAAAAAAAACACAAATTAAGTGTAACTTTAAAAATAACATTTATAATTATAATTGTTTTTAATTAATTATTTAAAAAAAAAAAAAAAAAAAAAAAATCAAGCGAACAATTTTTGTTGGGTTTTAAAATAAGGATTTATAAAAAAAAAAATTTTTAAATAAAATAAAACACAAATTAAGTTAATGTTTTTCCCAGTATAATTTTTTAAAAATTATAATTATTTTTAATTACTTAAAAAAATACGCGAACAATTTTTGTTGGGTTTTAAAATTAAGATTAAAATTAAAGCAGTCAGTTTCACTTTAGCCCAATTTTTAAAAAATGACTTTGTTTATTTCAATATTTAAATAATTAATCAGACGTTAAAACAAGTAAATAAATATATTAAAAGTAAATAAAAGGTTTGTTTTTTTCTTGTAGAATGAAAACTTCAGCAAAAACTTTAAAATTCTGCTCGTAAAAACATTAATTTTAAAAACAAAAAATATTGAATAAAAAAAAATTAACTGAATGTTTTTCCCAGTATTTACATATTTAAAAAAAAAAAATTTATGATTATAATTGTTTTTAATTAATTATTTCATTCGAAAAAATAAAAAAAATACGTGAACAATTTTTGTTGGGTTTTAAAAATTAAGTTTAAAATTAAAGCAGTCAGTTTCAATTTTTTTTTTTTTTTTTTTTTTTAATAATAATAACTTTTGTTTATTTTCATATTTAAATAATTAAATCCGGCAATAAAGTAAGTAAATAAATATATCAAAAATAAATAAAAATGTTTTTTTCTTGTAGAATGAAAAACTTCAGCAAAAACAAAAATTCTGCTCATAAAAACATTAAAACAAAATTTTAAAACATCAAAAATTTTGAATTAAAAAAAAAAAAAAAAAAAAAAAAAAAAAAATTAAATGTTTTTCCAGTATTTACATAATTTAAAAAAAAGTAATTATAATTGTTTTTAATTATTTCATTCGAAAGAATAAAATTATGCAACAATTTTTGTTGGGTTTTAAAATTAAGATTTTAAAAAATAAAAGCAGTCAGTTTCACTTTTTAAAAAAATACTGACATTTTGTTTATTTTAATATTTAAATAATTAATCAGACGATAAAGTAAGTAAGTAAATATATTAAAAGTAAATTAAAATGTTTTTTCTTCTTGTAGAATGAAAACTTCAGCAAAAAATCTTAACGTTATTCCGATATCAGAACGTCCTTCAGAAAAGTAACGAGAAAAAAAAAAAAGAAAAGAAAAATTTAATGTCAAGGAGATATATCACTTTCGAAAAAGATTTCTAAGTAAATAAAAGACACACAATTTAAAATCCCAACCCCTTTTTATAAACAATTCGATCTTATTTCTTTACTTTCTTGCCATTATTATACCAATTCATTGCGAATTAACACCAAAAATATTTAAAACAAGCAAAGGAGAGCGAGAGATTTTCCTCTAACCTCTGGAGAAGACGAAGTTGTCTTGTTGAGGGAGTTATCGTTCGGTGGCGTCACGTAACCCCTCCGTGGGTGGACATTGCAAGCAAATATGAGGTGTCGGCCATCGAGATGATGACAGGCCCAACCGGGGTAGATTCCTTTTAAAATAAGCTTCCGACGAAAACCTTTAACACCAAAACAAGAATAATAAAACCGCATGGCACCACAAGTGCGTGCCGCCATCACGGTGACGATTTTCTGCTCTTAAAGACAGGAGAGTTCGACGTATGAGGGAGAAATCATTTTTTAAAAATCTTTTGATAAAAATGATATAACTTTTAGGGGGGTGGGGTGGGGGTCCTGATTTTAGTATTAATTCAAACGAACGTAGGCGTAAATGTTACTCTGGTGTTTAAGAATTTGAAGAGATTGGATGGTCTTGTGATTACTCGAATTACTTGTCGATTTTCGCGTTTCACAAAATCACTGTATCACCAGGAAATAATTTCAATCATTTATTTCTTTTTCTCTTCTTCGAGCAAAAATAGGGATGAACAAAAATCGGCACTTCCTAAGGCACCATTTTTTTGTTAGATCTCCAAATTATGAGATTTTAAAAGTTTTTCGGTATTTATAATGATAATAATAATATCTTTTTCAGCTAGTATATTAGGTCCGAGACCTGTCAGCTGTTCCTTATAAACATTCATCTTAATTCCACAGAATATTTATACTCTTTCCACAGATTATCTAACATTGCCTTAAGGGAGTTTAGAGATGGGGCATTCACTATTGATGATGGTAGTTTATTCCATGTATTCACCACTCTGTTGCTAAAATAATTTTGTCTTGCATTTGCTTTAAAAAAAACATTTTTTAAGTGTTTTAATTTATGACCCCTGGTATTGATATTTTGAGCAATGTTTAGTAGATCAAAGATATTTAAAGCAATAAAAGATGAGGTTTTTTTCAAAAGGTATTTTTTCCTCAAAATTCTGAAGGCAACATTTCTTTTTATTGTTTTGTTGTCATGGGACCCCTCCCCCTCAATCATTTTATTAATTTGATTCTTTAATCAAGGTGCATGTAAATGATATTTACATGTTTTAAAGATAATTCCATAGAGAATTAGTTTTTGGATCATATTACCTTTAGGCACCCCTTTTTGATCTTGATTAAGAAGGACATGTTTTTCATTTACACCGCCAATATCCGGTTGTTTGTAAACAGATGATTTTTAGAGTTTTTTTTTTAATTATAAAACTAACCCCTAACCCTAATCCCTAACAAACAACTGGATATTGACGGTGTAAATGAAAAACATGTCCTTCTGAATCGAGATCAAAAAGGGGTGCCTAAAGGTCATATGGTCCGATTTTTAAAAAAATATCTAACGGCTTATCAATATTGTTTGTACGAATGCCAGATTTTTAAAGTTCAAATAAAGGTAAAATAAGGTACAATATTGTTCCACAGAGCAATTTTTTTTACTTTATTCATTTTCATAGCTTAATCTTCTAAATATGTAGTGAATAAAAGAGAAAAAATCAGGTTAAACTTCTTTTTTTAATATTTTTTTAACATCCATAGATCAAAATCTTCCACTTTGGGGATTAAAATCAAATTAAAATCAAAAAATAAAACAATAGACTCCGATATTTTCACAGTACCAAAATGATATATGTAACGTTGTATTTTCACAGTACCAAAATGATATATGTAACGTTGTGGTATTTTCACAGTACCAAAATGATATATGTAACGTTGTGGTATTTTCACAGTACCAAAATGATATATGTAACGTTGTGGTATTTTCACAGTACCAAAATGATATTTGTAACGTTGTGGTATCTGTTGTATTCACGATACCCAAAGCGATATATTCACCGTACTAAAAATGTATTCGGCACGTGGCGGTCATCTTGTTGATAAAAATTACAACGCAAGAAATATGTAGTCACAACTGCTAGCCTTTATTATTGTGCTCGTCTCGTGGGTTCGTATCAGAGAGGAGGAAAGGCAGAAAGAAAGAGAGAGAGAACACTGTTAAATTACTGTGACCCCATACTAGGCACCAGAGGCCCGATCCGTACCCTACGACGGCGGAAAGCAAAAAGAGACCGGGACTTTTCTTCGTTGTTCCACGTCACCACGTGACTTCCGGTTCCGGTCAACACCCGAAACTTCCAGTTGACACTCAATTCTCCGTTCGGGGGTCACGCTCCGGTCAAATCATCGTTCATCCTGTTTTGTGCTCATCACTATTTTTTAAACCTTTATCATCTCTTATTTCTTCTTCCTCCTTTTCTAATATAGTAGTTCTAGCTCACAAAAGTCAGGACCTTCATTATCTCGTTACAAAAGGGCCCATTTCTGACCCCATTTGAACTTGGGCATTAACTGGGATGAGGCATTACTGCTGGCCAGGAAGGAATTTCCTTACCACGTGGTGGCTATGACTCGTGAATAAAGCCTAAATCCTAAAACTACCTTTTGTCTTTGTCTCTTCCTTTTCTTTCCTTGAATTCCTTTTCAGCACGACCACCAAATATGATGGGGTTAAAAGCAAACCCTAGGAATACGCACCAAGAATAACCAGCTACCCTTCAACATAAAACATTAAACTTCTTGCAACCCCACACCACTCACTGTAAGTAAAGTAAAGTCGTCAGGGCGGCCTAATGTCGGTATCAGCCATGCAGCACGGGAGTCTATCCCCTTTTCACTAGCGCTAGACCAAGGAGAGTATTTTAGCATCTGAGGTGGAGCGCCACACCTACCATCAGCCCCTTACTTTACCACACAGATCCCTGTGCTACTCATACGCTGAGTTGGCGAGAGCGGGTATCGAACTAGGAACCTTGTAATTAATGTAAAAATACCGGATAAATTAATTTGACTGATTAGATTTTTTTTAAAAGTATTTTGTCAAAATAAGATATTTTTAGTCATTGTATTTTTTAGTGTAGCTTTTCATGAAGTGTAGAGTTATATGTTAAGCATGTTCTCATGTGTTATACGACACAAGGTTGCTGGGTGTGCAAAGCCACCTTAACAAGAGACACAACTAGTGGATGTTACCACTGTGAAGACTGGGGGGTAAAAGAGATTTTGACTTCCTCCTTTATATTGCTACTTGCTATGCCACCTAGTGCCTACTGGCAGACACGGGAGGTAATTACCTCTTATGTTCCCTATTGTACAAGACATGTAATCCCAACACTACATAGCCCTGTTGATTATTTCATAACAAGATCAATATCCCGATGTGGCACTGCATCTGTGACAAACTTTTTTTCTATTATCATTTCACATATATTGTACCAAAAAGATAGTTTGGTTTTTGCTCACAACCAAAGTTACAACATCAGTTAAAATTTTGCAAACCAGAAACCCTTGTGTAATTCCCATCTAGCTTTCTCTCTAAGTATTTTATTAGTGTCCAAGTGGTGCAGCCATACAGTAGCACTGATACAGCTACAGCTTGTAAGTATTATCGCTCTATCTTATTGGAGAGATCAGATTTCCATATGATTGATAATTTCTATAGCAGTCCATAGCTTTCGTATGTGTATATTGACATCACTTTCTGTAGATGAGATATTACCACCTAGTGTTACATAATTATTAATAACCTAATATTTATGTGCAATAGTGTAGAAATCAAAATGGCCGTTATAAGCTGCAGCCCATGGCCTTGAAGGATTTGAATGACAAGGCTTGACCTGTCCTGATCCTTCCTTCCGGTGGATACCGTGAGAATCGGTAGAGAGGACCCTCTCTTCCGGTTTAGATAGTAAGTAAGTTTCAGCCAGTTAGAGACTAGCAGCTGAGTTCGACGGAAGGGTAAGTCGCGTTACACGCGCTCCCGTCTTAATCTGCGCAGATGTCTGGTTGGGGATTTAAAAATAAAGTAAGATCAAAGCAAATCGGAGTCTTGTGTTATTACCTCTAAAAACTAACAATGACACAGGGCTTCTGATAAAGAGAAATCCCCAATAGAAGACCAGAGCCGAAGTCACCAAGAAAGTCCAGACCTTAGAAGATTCCAGATCAAGACAAGATGTTATAAGATTCCAAAGACGGCCAGAAGAATAGAGTAAGAAAGAAGTAAGTAATGAAGAGGGTATGCAACACTAGGTATATTCACATTATTCTAACAACTTTTTTTAAGCAGTATAGATTGGTCATAGAATAATCAAGTGTTGTAATAAAAAAGCAAGAGAAATACCATAAGTAAATTATATGTACTAGCAAATATATGCACCCTCCAGGTGCAAGTATTTAAGTTTTAATATAATAAAATGTCATATTAAATTAGAAAGGCTAATGAAACTGAATAAGTATGCAGATAAAAAGATTTGGAACAGAGGGGGCATGATTGAAAAATAGAACAACTTCGAAACTAACTCTTCCATCATTTACCATTACTCCTGTCTATCATTGGTAAATTTTCCTAATTTAACTCTTTAGTTAAAATAGGAAGTAAGGAATAAATTTACAGTTATTTCTTTTAAGATTTATCCCCAAGATGTTTGCTCATATTCAATAAGATAAAACCAAACAATTAGAAATCAATAATACTAAGCATATATTTATTAAAATCAATTTTTAAAGATCAATATGTAAATTAGCCTTCCCATTCACACTGTAATCCACTATTTTGTTGTATATATAAATACAATTGCATGTTAGTAGTATGTAGATATGGTCAACAGTCTTAATGATGTAAAACAATTTTATTAATAATTGAGGTTTAAATAAAAATAAAATCATGGAGAATGTGATGTAAATAACAAAGGGAATTGTGACTTGTATTGTAATATAGTTTCGGTTACAGACAAACAAACCCACAATCTCCATTATAATAAGAAGATTAAGAAGTAACCTGAAACAATAATTGTTTACTGAGAATTATCATTAGTAACTTAAAATCATATAATTGTGTGCAAACAAAGGATTATTATCAAATAGAAATAATTACTTTGAACCCTGTGCTAATTAATATTAGATAGGAATACTTTATATATAACTGAATGCAAAAATCTCTTAAGAAACAAATAGACAAAAATGTGGAAAAAAATTATCATTAAATAGAAATAATTACTTGAAACCATATAATTATTAGTATTAGATATAAATACTTGAAACCATATAATTATTAGTATTAGATATAAATACCTGAAACCATATAATTATTAGTATTAGATAGAAATACTTGAAACCATATAATTATTAGTATTAGATAGGAATACTTGAAACCATATAATTATTAGTATTAGATAGAATACTTGAAACCATATAATTATTAGTATTAAGAAATACTTGAAACCACATAATTATTAGTATTAGATAGGAATACTTGAAACGATATAATTATTAGTATTAGATAGGAATACTTGATATATAACTGAATGCAAAAACCTCTTAAGAAACAAATAAAGAAAAATCTGGAAACAAATACCTGAAACCATATAATTATTAGTATTAGATATAAATACTTGAAACCATATAATTATTAGTATTAGATAGAAATACTTGAAACCATATAATTATTAGTATAAGATAGAAATACTTGAAACCATATAATTATTAGTATTAGATAGGAATACTTGAAACCATATAATTATTAGTATTAGATAGAAATACTTGAAACCATATAATTATTAGTATTAGATAGGAATACTTGAAACCATATAATTATTAGTATTAGATAGAAATACTTGAAACCATATAATTATTAGTATTAGATAGAAATACTTGAAACCACATAATTATTAGTATTAGATAGGAATACTTGAAACGATATAATTATTAGTATTAGATAGGAATACTTGATATATAACTGAATGCAAAAACCTCTTAAGAAACAAATAAAGAAAAATCTGGAAACAAATACCTGAAACCATATAATTATTAGTATTAGATATAAATACTTGAAACCATATAATTATTAGTATTAGATAGAATTACTTGAAACCATATAATTATTAGTATTAGATAGAAATACTTGAAACGATATAATTATTAGTATTAGATAGAAATACTTGAAACCATATAATTATTAGTATTAGATATAAATACTTGAAACCATATAATTATTAGTATTAGATAGAAATACTTGAAACCATATAATTATTAGTATTAGATAGAAATACCTGAAACCATATAATTATTAGTATTAGATAGAAATACTTGAAACGATATAATTATTAGTATTAGATAGAAATACCTGAAACCATATAATTATTAGTATTAGATAGGAATACTTGAAACCATATAATTATTAGTATTAGATAGAAATACCTGAAACCATATAATTATTAGTATTAGATAGAAATACTGAAACCATATAATTATTAGTATTAGATAGAATACTTGAAACGATATAATTATTAGTATTAGATAGAAATACTTGAAACCATATAATTATTAGTATTAGATAGGAATACTTGAAACTATACAACTTTGTTTAAATTATTTGTATTAGATAGGAATACTTGGTATCATATGTGGGGTAGCAAGAGGTTTAATGTTTTAGGTATAAGGGTAGCTGGTCATTCTTGGTACGTGTTTCTAGGGGTTACTTTTAACACTATCATATTTGGTGGTTGCACTGAAAGGAATTCAAGGAAAGAAAAGGAAGAGACAATGACAAAAAGTAATTTTATGATTTAGGCTTTATTCATGGGTCATAGCCACCAAGTGGTCAGGAAATTCTTCCTGTCTAGTAGCAGTGTCTAGTCCCAATTAAGGCCCAAGTTCAAATGTCCGAGAGATTATCCTGGGGGTCAGAAGTGGATCCTTTTTCCCTCACATGCTCGGAAGGTTCTTCCAGTTTGTGAGTTTGTTATTTTTTCTACTCTAATTTTATTTTAATCCCCACACATTATTTGTATTAAGAATAGTTACTTGAAGATATAATTATAAACTAGGGATTATTATTATTATAATGGAGATTGTGTGTTTTTCTGTCTGTAACCAAAACTATATTACTACTCAAGTCACAATTCCCTTAGTTATTTACGTCACATTCTCCATAATTCTATTTCTATTTAAACCGCAATTAATGATAAAACTGTTTGACATTATTAATACTGTTGGCCTTACCTAAATACTAATAGCATGCAATTGTATTTATATATACAACAAAATACCAGTTTTCAGTGTAAACGTAAAGCTAATTTGCATATTGATATTAAAAAAACCGATTTTGATAAAAATGTGCTTGGTATTATTGATTTCTAATTGTTTGGTTTTATCTTAATGAATATGAGTAAAATTCTCTTCAATAAATCCTAAAAGAAATTCATTAACAAGAAGAAATAATTGTAAATTTATTCTTTACTTCCTATTTTAACTAAATAGTTAAACTAGGAAAATTTAGCATTGAAAAACGGAAGTGATGAAAGAGCAAGTTTCAGTTGTTCTATTTTCCGATTATACCCCCTCCGTTTCAAATCTTTTTATTTGAATTCTTAATTAGTTTCATTAGACTTTCTAATTTAATATAATATTTTATTACATTTAAACTTAAATACTTGCACCCGGAGGGTGCATATATTTGCTAGTTATTATTAACTACTTGAAACCATATAACTGTATGCAAATTATTTGTATTAAGACCACCCTGTCGGCTGGGGCGTTAGAATGCACCAACTGCACCTCTGCAGAGGGGTAAGACTCCCCCAATGGGGCCACCTATTGGCTGTGGGTGGCGACCCGTGATGCTTAAGGATAGAGCCCAGGTGGATGAGCAGTTCATGACATACAATACTCCACTTTGGCCCTGTCTTGGGCTAGACGGGCGGTCGGAGAGGCCCCCTCTGATCAATCGGCTGGTTACATCAAGCCCTAGCACCTATATGATTTTCCCAACCCTATTGCCCTTATGGCAAGCCCCAAGCCCTTTTTATCATATGGGTGCTAGAAAGCAGTGGCTGCGGGTCTACATGTCCTGGGAATGACGTTAAACTCTATCTGATGGTGAGGTTCCAGTTTTGGAGATTTGGGGAATGTGGAGCACCCCATTCATCACCATTGCTCTCTGGTCCACTCTGACCCGGAGTGGTAGTACCTGTTAGGGTCCCATCTATGGGTTAAATAGAAAAATATATTTATAAAAAAATTGTATTATCCATTAAGATACTTTAAACTTCAAAACTTTATCGGCATTAAATGACCCACTGAGGTTGATATGCCATAAAACAAAACAAACCAAACTTGTATTAAGAATAGTTACTTGAAGCTATAATTGTTTACTAAAGATTATTATTAGTTACTTGAAACCTTTATAATTGTATGCAAACAAATAATCATTAAATAGTAATAATTACTTGAAACCATATAATTATTAATACTAGATGTTAATATATTTGAATTAAATGGAGTACACCCGGAAGACTTATCAAAGGGTTTAGAGGCCATCTTTATTATCCCCAGGGTTTGGTGTCCAGATGAAGGGCAGTAACTCTTAAAGGAATACTTGAAATTATACAACTTAGTGCAAATTATTTGTATTAGATAGGAATACTTAATATATAACGGTATGCAAAAAGCTCTTAAGAAACAAGTACACAAAAAATGTGAAAAATCAAATTACTCTACCAATCAATCATTTAGATCAGTGGTTCTCAAGCAGGGTGCATAGGGGGTCTGTCAGAGTAAAATAGAAATTAAAGGGGTCCGTAGGTAAAAAAAAAAAAGAAAAAAAAAGAAAAAAAAAAAAGAAAAAGTTGAGAACCATTGATGTCGTCTGCTTTTCATTTTAAAAACGAATCAACATTAATTAAATCGATTATTTAAGGTCAAATTTTTGTCTAAGTCGAAAACTAGTAACATAATGAGCATCAGTAAAAAAAAAAAAAAAAAAAGCAAAATGATATTACACGTGATTTATTTTTAATACATTTTAAACTATTTTTTGGTCAATTTTGCTCAGATATATCGTAAACATGACCGTATTTTGTGTTTTTATATTTTAAATTAATTTTATCTATTAATCTACCATAGCAGAAATACTTAATTAAATCAGAAAGTTTTGAAATAAAATAACTGATGCATTATAAAATTCATTCATAGATAAATCAACACTGAAAATTTCATTAAAATCGGATGATTCCCTGATTTTTTGTAAATTTTTTTTCAATCGGGGGGATTAAATTTATTTTGTAAAATATAGATTTTACGGCAACTTTGGCAGTGCCTAGTAAAAACCTTTCTAACAAATACAGGTTTTAAAGGCTAACTTTTAACTTACTTTTTGTGTGCTCTGTGTGACATTTCGTATCTTAGTAAATTTTATTGTTCTTATTCTTATTCTCGTTAATATTAAGGAATCAGGCCAATTAAAATTAAATCTAGTAAATCGAAATGTAGCCTCTAAATTTACAGCTGTAATAATGATGATAATAATAGTAATAATAATAATCATTTTTGCAAAAATGCAAAAATAATGATTGCTCCCCGGTCAAGTGCGTCAATTCGAACTCGCATTTCGGTGTCATGGCCGCCAAGTTCACAAGTCGAAAGTTGGACTGCAAAGATTTGTACGGTTATCTCCGGACCCTGCCTCCCAATATTCTTGATAAACTCTACAATCACCCGGCAACATGTCTAGCTGTCTTCAGGTACAAAATAGTGACGATTTATAAAGGATATTTATTTCTTTTTACTTATTTTCTACTCTTTTTAAAAAAGACTTTGTTTTTTTTTTTACTGTATTTTTAAAGAAAAAGCCGACACATGTTATTAATAAAAAATAAAATAAAAAATAAAAAAAGCCTAATCTATTAATGAATTCAATTTTATTCAAAACTTAATATTATTTATTTTAATTTTTATATCAGGTTAAACTCTAATAAACAATTAGTAATATAATGTTTGATAAATATATTTTTCGTTGATCGATCATGGTTATTTACAAAAAATGATTTTTCGTGTTTGTTTATTTAAAAAAATAAATTTGACAAAATTTTGTACTCGGGATTTTGTTTACATTTCTATGTTAATTTAGATATTAAAAAAATATCTTATTTCAATAGTTTAAATTTGATATATTATATGAAATAGTTTGTTGTGTGAAAACTTAAATATACTCGGAACGTCTAGACATTTTTCTTTTCTCTCTACTTTTTAACTTGATATATTCAAATGTTTTTGTTTGTTTTGTTTTGTGGCATACCAACCACGGTGGGTCATTTAATACTGACAAAGTTTTGAAATAAATTAATTCTTGATGGGTACTCAATTTTTTTTTATAAACACATTTTTCTATTTAACCCATAGATGGGACCCTAACAGGTATTACTACACTGAGTCAGAGTGGACCTGGGAGTAATAGTGATGAAGGAGTACTCCACATTCCCCGAGCTCCAGAATTGGAACTTCACTAGACTTTAACGTCATACCCAGGACACTAGGGGTGTCCAATCTGACGTGTAACCTCCCTATATTTAACATAATAAAACTTGAATAAAGGTTAATATTATCTTCAAAATTTTTGGACCATTCAAAAGAAGAAACATTAAAAAAAACTCTTGATGATTTTTAAAAAATTTACAGGACACTAAGACACCGCCTTCGGTAATTTATGAGGAAGTGTGTCCCGGTCTCCTGCCTCAGAAATTGCTACCCGGTGACTATTAAAATAACGTCCCCAGCTATGTCGGTGTTACTTGAAAGAAAACAACCAACTTAGGGCGTTAAATGTATTTTAGAGGGCGGGGGGCTTCTCTTTTTTGTCGTAATTCTTATTTATTTATCATGATTTGTCGTAAATGTTCATTTATAGAAATTTGTCGTAATTCTTGTTTATTTATCGTAATTTGTCGTAATTCTTGTTTAGATATGAAGATGGATATATAGTTTGGAATAGACTGAGATAGATAAACAAAATAATATAGATAGATATGAACAAATGGAGATAGATAGATATTTTCTACAAGTAAATGTATTTGTGGGGTATCACTTCTTTTTTGTCATAATTCTTGTTTATTTAAACTAAAAACAAGACATTAAACAAACATGAATAAAAGAAAATCTGAGACGACATAGCTGGGGACGTTATTTTAATAGTCACCTGGTAGCAATTTCTGAGGCAGGTGACCGGGACGCACTTCCTCATAAATTACCCTGCCTTCTAGCAAATATGATAAAAAGGATTGGCATAAAGGGCAATAGGGTTGGGACAATCATATAGGTGCTAGGGCTTGACATGACCAGCTGATTGATCAGTGGGTGCCTCTCTGACTGCTCGTCTAGCCTAAGTAAGGACCAAAGTGGAGTGTTGCATGTCAGGGACTGCTCAACCACCAGGATTCTGTTTTTAAGCATCATGGGTTGTCACCCACAGTCAATAGGTGGGGGTCTTATCCCTCTGCAGAGGTGCAGTCGGTGTATTGTAAATGTTTTTATATCACAGATAAAAACGTGTTAGGTGAAGATAATAATAATAGGCACACACTTTAACTCACACACACACACACACACACACACACACACATATATAACAATGCTGTATCATTCCTATAAAAATTGATTTATTTATAAATATCTATAAGACTCTCTCTCTCATATATATATATATATATATATATATATGAGAAGTAAATACACAAGCGATGTGTTTTTGATATGGCTTTTTTTAGCTGACAATTTTTGGGAGAATATGTGCTTAATTGAAGTCATACCTAATTTTGAAAGTTAATTAATTAATAATTAATTAATTAGGCGGGCATACCTATTTTAATGTAAGGCTAAACAAATTGAGAAAAATCAATCTCTATCTATAGCTCTGCTGATGAGGCCTAATAGGCCGAAATATACATACAGAGATTGACATGCCGTAAAACCCAACCAACCATAGATATATAGATAAAAAGTGCTGATTTCTTTAGGAAAAGAGTTTATTTTGTATTTATTTATTTTTTTTTTGTTGTTGTTTCAGGGAACTTCCAGAATTGGCCAAACACTGTGTGATGAGAATTTTATTTGTAGAGCAAGCTGTACCCCAAGCCGTGGTTGCCCATTGGGTATCCAGCAAATATCATGAGTAAGTCAAACACAAGTGAATTTTATATCTATCAACCTACCTATCCACACACACACACATATATATATATATAAATTTTTTAGGAACACCTGTGAGAATGGGAGAAAACAGGAGTAAGAGAGAATAAGAGGAAATTATAAAATTTAAAAAATTCCCCAAAATTTGTATATCATAATCTCTGTTTTTTTTTTTTGAAATGCTTTTTTTTTTCATATTTTGTCTAGTATATATATATATATATATATATACATACATACTCATACTATATACTAATATAGACTCATTAGGTTTAACTTTATTATTTTTTTTTCTTTTGGCTAAATGTTATAGTATTAATTGAATATTTTCGGTTGGTACGACCCTCTTGGTCTTTTCTCCACTTTTTTCCCCAGGTGATGTTTGGTAGTATATTTTTACTATCAAACTATTTGCCGGGTTTTTTCTTACCGCAAGGGTTTACCAAAAGTTTTGTATCTATATATATAAAAGAATGTTTCTGGTATGTACGTGTTGACTTAAAAATCTGAAAAAAGATGTCATTCTGATTTGAAATCTCACAGACACATTAATATGCTTCTAACTAAGAAACACACAAAATTTGGATTTTGATTTTTACTAATGAAGAGATATATAATTTAATAATTAAACAAAAATCAACCAATTTCTAGAACACTTCACAGTAAGGAAAAATAAAGTAAGGAAAAAATTTGCTCAAAAAGGAAATTAATTAGACTTTCACTTTAACTCAACAAGCTAGGTACTCTCTCTTTCACCCAGTCTGTTCATCTCTCTCTCTCTCCTGTGTCTGTTCATCTCTCTCTCTCTCTCCTGTGTTCGTCTCTCTCAAATAAGATTATGTTTTAAAACAAGTTTAGGATTACATTTAAAAAAATAATATTTTAAATGTAAACCAAAAAAAGCATTTCCTAAAAAAACAAAAATTGTAATATACGAATTCTCAGCATTTTTAAAAAAAATTTAATAAAATATTTTCCTCTTATTCTCTCTTACTCCTATTTTCTCCCTTTCTCACTGGTGTTCCTAAAAAAATTTAGTCCAGTCATGGACCGGGTACTTTTGCTAGTATTATATATCTTTTACCCAATCTGTTCATCTCTCTCTCTCTCTCCTGTGTTTGTCTCTCAAATAAAATTATGTTTTAAAACAAGTTTAGGATTACATTTTTAAAAAGAATATTCTCTCTTACTCCTGTTTTCTCCCTTTCTCACTGGTGTTCCTAAAAAAATTTAGTCAGGTGATGGAACAGGTAATTTTGCTAGTATATATATATAGCGCGTGGTGTAATGGTTAAAGTCATAGGAAATGGACTCGTCGCCCCGAGTTCAAATCCTGGACGCTGCATTTCACTTAATGCCAATACCCTTGGGAAAGGTGTGAATCCTACTCTCCCTCCAGCTATGGGTAAATAGTAGGGCAGACTGGGCTCTTTAACCTTGGTTAGGCAACCGGTCTAGGAGAAGGAAAACTCTGAATTCAAACCTGTTGAACTCCGCTTAAGAAATTGACCTTGTGTCATATCCAGCTCGTGTGGAGGGGTTGGTAAATATATATGTGTGTGTGGTAGAGATATGACGAACACAAGAACAAAACAGACAAACGGCATCATCAGTCACTTTATTGATTTATCAAGGTATGATACCTTGATAAATCAATAAAGCGACTGTTGATGCCGAGCTCAGTGCTCTAGCGAAATATATCCTACATACGTTTGTCTGAGTTTTGTTCTTGTGTTCCTCATATCTCTACCACATTCTGTTGGATTCATTCCAATCCTCTTTCCTCATATTAAAAAAAACAAAAAAACTTTAGCATTATAACATTCCATCACGTGAACACACTTCACGTTTATATAAATGCTAAAAGACTACTGGTTTTTAAAATCTCAACCATTTGACTCATCTGAAGATTTCCTAAGCATGAAACTTATAGTTTTGAGTTTATAATATCCATAATATCATTATTATTGATTTTGTATATATATATATATATATATATATAGTATATTAAGAAAGATTGAAAAAACACAGGTTTAAATGAGTTAAGTGGTGAGTTTATTGGCCGACACTGCAGTGTTTTGATCTATTAATTAGATCATCTTCAGGGCATTTGTTGGTATATGGAAGGTAATAAGAAATTTTTTTATCACAGAATAACGAGAAAAGCGAATGATAGTCCTTGTTTATCAGTCTGTTTAAAATTTGAAGTTTGAAAAAAGAAGACGGTTTGAAATATGACGTCAAATATTCTCTTTTACGGTGTGAGTATGGGACTGTGTAAGTGTGTGCATTGAAAAGAAAACATTGTGCATTTTTTGTGTGTGTGGTTGCACGTGTGTGTATAAATCTTTTGCGATAAACGACAGCAAAACAAACCTCAAGGTTGTGTGTGTGTGTTGATAATTAATAGATCGAAACACTGCAGCGTCGGCCAATAAACTCACCACTTAACTCATTTAAACCTGTGTTTTTCCATTCTTACTTAATATACTACATACCGTCGGATTCACTTCCTTTTCTTCACACACACACACACACACACATATATATATATATATATAAGATTTTTTAATTTTTTTATAGTGTGTTTGAAGCATTAATTAAAAATGTAATAAGATATTTTTTTGAAGGCAAAATAATGCAAATTTATGTTGAAAAACATATCTATTTAATTTTTTTTTTTTCCTTTTTTTTTTTTTTTTTTTTTCCTTTTTTTTACTCTTAATATTTTCGGCAAGGCCCATCTTCAGAGAGTTGAAAAGGGCCTCATTATTTTTATAGTATTAAAAATATATCTGAAATGATTTTTAAAACTTCCCGCAAAACAAGACACAACACAGGATTTAACGGAATTTTTACGATCTTTGCCGAACTTTTAAATTTCCATTAGAAGATTCAACGGATTAATACCACAGTTGAGTTTAACAAACACAGATGGAAACTTTTCAACTCTCTGAAGATGGGCCTTGCCCGAAAATATTAAGAGTAAAAAAAAGGAAGAAAAAAAAGAGGAAAAAAAAAAAAATTAAATAAATATGTTTTTCAACATAAATTTGCATTATTTTGCCTTCAAAAAAATATCTTATTATATACATATATATATGTGTGTGTGTTTGATTCCTTTTGGTGGATTCTTCAACTAATTCTCTCCTTTTTCTTTTTCTTTTCTTCCAGTGAACATAAACTTGCAATGGCAGCCCTCACAGATTTGAGGGTGTGGCATGAACAGCCTCTTCCAGGAGGAATGTTAGGATTCATATTGAATCAGACATTTCGTTCCAATATGAAAATCGCATTGTTAGGAGGGTAAGTAGTTGTAGCAATTGTAGCTACTTGTTTGATTTTATTACACAGATCAGTATCCAGTTTTATCCCCAACCTCTTTTTATCATATGGGTGCTAGAAGGCAGTGGCTGCAGGTCTACATGTCCTGGGAATGATGTTAAACTCTATCTGATGGTGAGGTTCCAGTTTTGGAGGTTTGGGGAATGTGGAGCACCCCTTCATCACCATTGCTTCCTGGTCCACTTTGACCTGGAGTGGTAGTACCTGTTAGGGTCCCATCTATGGGTTAAATAGAAAACATGAGTTTATAAACAAAATTGTATTATGCATTAAGAATTGATTTATTTCAAAACTTTATCGGCATTAAATGACCCACTGAGGTTGATATGCCGTAAAACCAAACCAGTTTTATTGCAAGGTGAGTCTGTTCTGTGAATACCAGAGTGAGTTAGTCCATAATTGTGACGACTGTGGTGTCTTTTTTCACTTTGGTCCCTACTGTATTTGTTGATATGTCTTGACCATCGTGTCTCTTTTCTGGCATATTTTTCACCCTACTCCTTAACCACTGCCTTCCCCTGATTACAAATACTAATATAATGATAACTACCGCTATGAAACTACCCCCCATTGACGACCAGGCTATGGTACCTGTGGGCTGATCATTCCATGCGGGGATTTTCCTCTCCACAGTCTCCAGCTTATACACCAGTTGGTGTAGGTTAATTTTATCTATGTCCTCCAGCAGCTGGGGCAATTTACTATCAAAATCACCTGTGTATTTGTTCTTAAGTCCTAACACCGTGTGTGTGTGTGTTATTTGTAGGGTGTGTGTGTTCTGTTTGCGTACATGCCTTGTTCGTATACGTTAATATGTGTATATTATATACATTTAATTAACCATTGAAATTAATTATTGAATCTATTATTGAGACACTGTCTCAATAATAGATTCAATGAGACAGTTGTTTGTGTTAGTATTGCAATGTATAATTTCAATTAAACTTAGTTTAAAAAAATATTTTTCAACATTAAATGTATAGTAATTTGGGTTTTTTGTTGTTTATTTTTTTAAGCAATACGTAATTAAAAACAACCATAATCCCCTAAAACCGTAACCCAATTCGCAAAATGTTAATTCATAGACTGTAGTTAAACTGTCATTGGGTACCACCAAAAAACTTTCCGTTTTAATTATCCGACCTAAATCAGAAGTCAGCCTGCCTATGTTGTCCAATATCTATCTCTTTACTATTTTATTTTTTAGTGGTGAAGCATGGACGGGCGGTGGACCGTTACCCCCAGACAAACATGCCAAAGATATACAGTTTTTGGATAACTACGCACAAGAACGATGGGAGGTAAGTGAAACTAAACTCAAGGCGTTATTTTCTAAAAATTCGGCTGGTCATGTCAAGCCCTAGCACCTATATGATTGCCCCGACCCTATTGCCCTTATGGCAACCCCCAATCCTTCTTATCATATGGGTGCTAGAAGGCAGTGGCTGAGGGTCTACATGTCCTGGAAATGACGTTAAACTCTATCTGATGGTGAGGTTCCAGTTCTGGAGGTTTGGGGAATGTGGAGCACCCCTTCATCACCATTGCTCCCTGGTCCACTCTGACCCAGAGTGGTAGTACCTGTTAGGGTCCCATCTATGGGTTGAATAGAAAAACATGAGTTTATAAACAAAATTGTATTATGCATTAAGAATGAATTTATTTCACAACTTTGTCGGCATTAAATGACCCACTGAGGTTGATGTGCCGTAAAACAAAACAAAACAAACTAAGATTAACAAATACATACATACATACATATATATATATATATGAAATATAACATTTTGAAAAAACATATGATGTTTGTTATGTGATTGCTGACAGGCCTGTTTCGACCAAAACGATAAGTTGGTCTTCATCAAAGAGCGACATGTAAAAAAAAAAAAAATGTAAAGTGGGTATCAAAATAGTATAGTATATTGATACCCACTTTACATTTTTTATATATTTTTACAATTTTTACAATAAACTCTTTTGAGTTTTACCTTGAACTATAATGCTTCTGATTTTTAATTAAAAATAAAATTTATTTTTATTTTTAAAACAGAACATGCATTTTCAAAAAAATTTTCAGCGGTTGATATCAGCGTTCGTTTTGTAAACAGTCTTTTTAACGGATATTTTCTTCTCGTCTATGTCGCTCTTTGATGAATATTTCATACTGTCGGATTAATTTCCATATATTTTTCATATATATATATATGTGTAAATAAATGGAAATTAATCCGACAGAATGAATTTAACATTTTGAAAAAACAATTAGTAATTATTATCTGCTGACAGAATCTGTTTCACCAATTTTTTTTTTTTTTTTTTTTTTTTTTTTATATATTTACACCAAACTCTTTTTGAGTTTATTTTTGGATTAAAAATGCTTCTGATTTTTAAAAATAAAATTTATTTTATTTTTGAAACAGTATGCGCATTTTAAAAAATTCAAGCATTCCAGCGTGTGTATGTACCCCCTATTCTCTTCCAACGGTTTTTTATCCCTTCTTTCTTTCATATATTTTTGCTCGTTGATGATGACCCTTCTACTAAGGTGTCGAAACAGATTCTGTCAGCAGATAATAATTACTAATTGTTTTTTCAAAATGTTAAATTCATATATATATATATATACACACACACACACACACACAGACACACCAAACCCTTCTGCACGAGCGGGATGCGACACAAGGTCAATTTCTTAAGCGGAGTTTAAACAGGTTTAAATTCAGAGTTTTCCTTCTCCTAGACTGGTTACTTATCTAAGGTTTAAAGAGCCCAGTCTGCCCTACTATTTACCTATAGCTGGAGCGAGAGTACTTGGATGCATACCTTTTCTCATTAGCGCAACAGTCTCATCTAGGATTTGAACTCTGGTCGACGACTCCATTTCCTATGATCCTAACCATTACACCATGCACCTCCCTATATATATATATATATATATATATATATAATTATATAAGGAAGTTTGGTATGTACGTGTCGACATATAAGTCCCAAATGGGAGGTCACTCTGATTCGAAAATCTTGCATACACATTAACAATCTTCTAACTAAGAAACACTCCAAATTTGGTTATTCATTTTTACGGATTAAGGGATATAATTCAATGATTAAAGAAATTAAAAAATACCATATACAAACTTTCCCACCCACACAACTACCATTGACATGAGTCGAGTTTTTAACTTTCAAGACAGAAAAATCAAAAACTACTGGGAACAGGCCCTTCAATCCCCAGTCCCCGTGACATTAAATTCTGCCAAAAATTTGTCGAAAATGTGCGCTTCGTGTGAAGTAAATTATGCACTAAATAAACACGTTAAGATTTTAAAACACTTATAACAGTTTCTTCTTAGAAAACAATAACAAAAAAATGAAATACACTATGTACAGAAAATTCCCAAACAGCAGAGGTGCTGTCGGTGTATTCTACAGCCTCAGCCGATAGAATTGAATAAATAAGGACACAAGTTTAATACTTAGCTCATTTTTAATTGTTACTTTTTAGGGATAAAAAAGAAAATAAATTAAGTTAATATTTTTATCACTTTAACGCAATTAGAAATTAAGAAATGAATTTGAGTTTTTGTCATGTGTACAAAACAGTTTTTAGAAAAATATGTTAAGGATTACATTTTGAAAATAATATTTTAAATGTAAAAAAAAAGATGTACATTTCTAAAATATATTTGAATGTATTTTTAATTTTTAATTTTCTAGTGTGTACTTCACTATATGGTTGGTTCCTCTGAATGCGTCAGCCGAGATATCAAAGGAGTTTTGATTCATGCTGGACTCATGAAGGCGTAAGTATACATTTCTATAGTAAAATTATTGGGAATGTAATTTCTATAGTAAAATCATTGCAAATGTAATTTCTTAGTAAAAATTATTGCAAATGTAATTTCTATAGTAAAATCATTGCAAATGTAATTTCTGGAGTAAAAATCATTGCAAATGTCATTTCTATAGTAAAAATCATTGCAAATGTCATTTCTATAGTAAAAATCATTGCAGGTGTCATTTCTATAGTAAAATTATTGGCAATGTCATTTCTATAGTAAAATTATTGGCAATGTCATTTCTATAGTAAAAATCATTGCAAATGTCATTTCTATAGTAAAAATCATTGCAGATGTCATTTCTATAGTAAAATTATTGGGAATGTAATTTCTATAGTAAAATCATTGCAAATGTCATTTCTATAGTAAAATCATTCCAAATGTAATTTCTGTAGTAAAAATCATTGGTAATGTCATTTCTATAATAAAAATCACTGGTAATGTAATTGGTAAGAGCATTTCTATAATAAAATCATTGCAAATGTCATTTCTATAATAAAAATCACTGGTAATGTAATTGGTAAGAGCATTTCTATAATAAAATCATTGCAAATGTCATTTCTATAATAAAAATCATTGGTAATGTCATTTCTATAATAAAAATCATTGGTAATGTCATTTCTATAGTAAAAATCACAGGTAATGTCATTTCTATAGTAAAGAGACTAGGAGTGTGTGGAAGTGATAATGCTAATCTGTTTCAATTAAACATAATGAAAAGAAGGAAAAAAAAAAAAAGAGTGAGAGAGATTATTATACTTTTTACATATTGAACTATTTAGTAATAGCTCTTAAGTAAACATATCAAACATTTTAATAATTAGATTATCATACTTTGTTATATCCACAGGTCCTGCTAATAAAGAGAGTTAAATCAAGATTATTATACTTTTTACATATTGAACTATTTAGTAATAGCTCTTAAGTAAACATATCAAACATTTTAATAATTAGATTATCATACTTTGTTATATCCACAGGTCCTGCTAATAAAGAGAGTTAAATCAAGATTATTATACTTTTTACATATTAAACTATTTAGTAATAGCTCTTAAGTAAACATATCAAACATTTTAATAATTAGATTATCATACTTTGTTATATCCACAGGTCCTGCTAATAAAGAGAGTTAAATCAAGATTATTATACTTTTTACATATTAAACTATTTAGTAATAGCTCTTAAGTAAACATATCAAACATTTTAATAATTAGATTATCATACTTTGTTATATCCACAGGTCCTGCTAATAAAGAGAGTTAAATCAAGATTATTATACTTTTTACATATTGAACTATTTAGTAATAGCTCTTAAGTAAACATATCAAACATTTTAATTAGATTATCATACTTTGTTATATCCACAGGTCCTGCTAGTAAAGAGAGTTAAATCAAGATTATTATACTTTTTACATATTGAACTATTTAGTAATAGCTCTTAAGTAAACATATCAAACATTTTAATAATTAGATTATCATACTTTGTTATATCCACAGGTCCTGCTAATAAAGAGTTAAATCAAGATTATTATACTTTTTACATATTGAACTATTTAGTAATAGCTCTTAAGTAAACATATCAAACATTTTAATAATTAGATTATCATACTTTGTTATATCCACAGGTCCTGCTAATAAAGAGAGTTAAATCAAGATTATACTTTTTACATATTGAACTATTTAGTAATAGCTCTTAAGTAAATATATCAAACATTTTAATTAGATTATCATACTTTGTTATATCCACAGGTCCTGCTAATAAAGAGAGTTACATCAAGATTATTATACTTTTTACATATTGAACTATTTAGTAATAGCTCTTAAGTAAACATATCAAACATTTTAATTAGATTATCATACTTTTATATCCACAGGTCCTGCTAATAAAGAGAGTTAAATCAAGATTATTATACTTTTACATATTGAACTATTTAGTAATAGCTCTTAAGTAAACATATCAAACATTTTAATAATTAGATTATCATACTTTGTATATCCACAGGTCCTGCTAATAAAGAGATTAAATCAAGATTATTATACTTTTTACATATGAACTATTTATAGCTCTTAAGTAAACAACAAAAAATAATTGATTTTTTATATGACCAAAAAGAGTTGATTGTACGATTTCGCAATAGCTCTTAAGTAAACATATCAAACTATTGTAATGATTAAATTATCATACTGTGGTATATCCACAGGTCCTGCTAGTAAAATGTAATTTTCTGTGATTCTTTTTTTTCCATTTTAGTGACAGTGAGGAAGCAACGCCAACAATAACACCTCTTGGATTCCAATTTTTATTAATGGATAGTGCTTCACAAGTCTGGTTCTTTATGCTGCAATATTTTGATACATTGGCTGTAAGTTCTTCTTAGATCCATTTTAATATTTTTCTGTTTTTTTAGGCTACAATCCCAAACCCTAAAACCCCTCTAGTTTTTAAATTCTATCTCGGAGATGGAGAAAGCTGTTACATAATTATTAGATACCTAATATTTATGGCAATAGTGTAGAAATCAAAATGGCCGTTATAAGCTACAGCCCACGGCCTTGAAGGATGAGTGACAAGGCTTGACCTCACTCTCACCTTGCCTTCTGGGGATAAATCGTGAGAACCGGAAGGCATAGAAGACCCTGTCTTCCGGTTTAAGGATAGTAAGTTTTAGTCAGTTAGCAAGTAGGAGCCGAGCTCGTAGGATGTGCGCAGATGTCTGGTTTGGGGATTGAGAATAAAGTAACATCAAAGTAAATCGAAGTCTTGTGTTTATTACCTAAAAACTAACAATGACACAGGGGCTTCTGATAAGGAGAAATCCCTAACAGAAACCAGACCCGAAGCCCCCAAGAAAGTCCAGACCTTAGAAGAGACCAGACCAAGTTAGAAGATAGAACCAAAGCCGGCCAGAAGAAAAGACGACCAGAAGTAAGAAGTAAGAAAGGGTATACAACAAAGCAAACTAACATTTACTTTTTTGTTTATTAATTCTTAACAGAATTTAGAATTGAGAATTTTCTAAGTCCAAAGCTCAATTCCTATAACCATCTAACAAAAAATGCCCTTTTCATTTAAAGTTAGCTGAGATATTTCCCTTAAATCAAGGACTTCTAAATCTATTAATAATGGAGGTTCGCTTCCGGTTTTTGTCTGTAACAAAAACTACGTCACTGCTAACGTCATAACACCCAAAATCGTCATAACATAGAATAAATACACTCAAAATTTGAACATGCAACATTAGACAGTCCTCATTGTTTTTTAAAACAAGTTTTAATAAATACATGACTGGTATTATATATCTATATATAGTTTGTTTTATTTTAATACATATTTAAAGTTTACATTTCAAATTGTTTTATTTTTTAATCCTTTAATGAATTTGATGATTTTACTTACTTAGGGTACAAACTCGCTCACATTGAATTTTTAACTCCCACCCCTCAGGCAATGTTTCAAAAATCTATTTTTACATCGCCTGGAGGGTGTTTTTGATTTTGCTAGTATTTATAATATTACATTTAAACAAAGGCTATCATTTGGGGTAGATTAGGAAAATGAATGTGACTTCCGACCGGGTCTAGCCCTAGTGAAAAGGGGATAGACTCAGTCGGTAGAGTATCCGCCTAAAATTCACAAGGTTCTGTGTTCGAAAGGCGGTCCTTATTGCATGAGTAGCCCAGCTTGTGTAATTTGATCTGTGCAAGTAAAGTATTATCTGGGATCTGACGGTTGGTGTGGGGCTCCACCTCTGCCTAAGAATCACAAGGTTCTGGGTTTGATGCCGGCCCTTGACAACTCAACGCATCAGTAGCACAACTGGTTGTAGGTGTGGTGCTCCACCTCAGATGCAAAAAATAAAATCCCCTTGGTCTAGCACTTGTGAAAAGGGGATAGACTCCCTCGCTGTCTAGCTGATACTGACATTAGGCCGCCCCGATGACTTTACTTAAGGACCAGTTTAACTCACTCGTTTAGGAATCGCAAGGTTCTTGGTTCAATACTGGCCCTCGCCAACTTAGCGTATGAGTAGCATAGGGATCTGTGCAGTAAAGTGAGGAGCTGATGGTAGATGTGGCACTCCACCTCAGATGCTAAAAAAATAATCTCCTTGATCTTGAAAAGGGGATAGACTCCCTCGCCGTCTGGCTGATACCGACATTAGGCCGCCTGACAACTTTACTTACTTTATATGATATCAAGTATTCCTAACTAATACAAATAATTTCCACACGGTTGTAGGGTTTCAAGTACTTTTATTCAATACAAATAATTTCATGGTTTTAAGTACCGTATTTGATGGCATATAAGACGCACGGCCATTTCAGCAGGTTAGATTCGAGGAAAAAAGTTTTTAGTGTATTTAAGCGTGTATCATTGAAAACAGTCTGGCTGTGCATTACACAAGCAGAAACATAGCTGTATAAAAGCAATTTGGCAGTACAGGCAAGCAATAAGCATACACAAGACATCTCAATAGCAGGAAATAATTATAATAATAAAATTAAAAATAATGATAGCACCAGTAATAATACATTAATACCAGCAATAAAATAAGGATACATGGAGTTTAGGGTAGGTAAAAGTACCGAGCGTAAGGTGGGTTAGTGAGCATCATAGAGAAGATTAGCCTAGGCCTACGAGAGGTCTCAAATGATGTATAAGACGCAGGGCAATTTTTTGAGCCAAAATTTTTGAAAAAAAGTTTGTGCTATATGCCGTCAAATACAGTAATGCTTCCTAACGTTATACTCATATTTTTAAGCTGGGTTAGTGAGCATCATAGAGAAATTAGCCTAGGCCTACGGGAGGTCTCAAACTTCACCTACGATGTATAAGACACAGGGCAGTTTTTTTAGACAAAATTTTTGAAAAAAAGTGCGTCCTATATGCCGTCAAATACAGTAATTATTTCTATTCAATAATAATCATTAGTTTGCACATTCATATGGTTTCAACCACCCTGTCGGCTGGGGCTGTAGAATACACCGACTGAACCTCTGCTTCTCTTTTATTTATGAATCTTTATTGAATGACTATGTTCCCTATGCAATTTGAATAATATTTCATTCCCTTTTTTTTTTTTTTTTTAGAGCCGAGGAATGGATCTTGTTGAATCGTTATCTTTTCTCTTTCAACTCAGCTTCTCCATATTTGGCAAGGTAAGAAGTA
This sequence comes from Doryteuthis pealeii, assembly GCA_023376005.1. Classification (NCBI taxonomy): domain Eukaryota; kingdom Metazoa; phylum Mollusca; class Cephalopoda; order Myopsida; family Loliginidae; genus Doryteuthis; species Doryteuthis pealeii. The sequence continues at coordinate 19,524,328 of CM042177.1, read as the reverse complement.
GCTGTTCTTTTATTAAATAATAACCTGCATTGCCTGGGATTTAAAAAATTAAAAATAATTGTCTTATTCATATTTATATATAAGAGTGAGATTATATGAAAATCACACAGATGTTGTTCAAATAAAAAAAATTCATTACGCTGATATTGCAATATTTCAGTCTGTTAAAAATCTTCTTCAGAGCATATTATGTTAATAAAAAGATAATTTTAATCCCATCACAAAACGGTTAAAATTTTCATAAAATTATTTTTTTATTAATATGTGTTGGAATTTTAGTATATAAGGCGTGCGTCAAAAGGTCACTTCTATTTATAGACTCGCCGAGTGTCACGTGACCAACCCATTAACCAGTCACTGACAGCGCTCTGCTGCTGATACTATTATATATACTGAAGGTCTGAGAACACCTAGGCACTACACTTTGGACACTCGTGGAGTACGGACCTCATGTGATTATCTCACTGGACCTCATAGGACTTACCAAAGGATTCTGTATTGCAGGACTTATTCACTCACCAAAGGATTCTAGATTTTAGGACTTACTTACTTTAAGTTCTTTTGCAACTGGCCAAGGATGGCGGCCAAATACTTAACAATATTCCCTGAAGAAAATTTTTAACAGATTGAAATATTGCAATATCAGCATAATAAAAACTTTATTTGAACAACATGAGTGTGAATATATACCATTGGATTCATTTCTTTAATCAATATTTGTATATAAATTAATATAAATTTATTTTATTATCTTTTATATATTCTTGTTTTTTAATTATTTTTATTAATATGCTCTGAAGAAAATTTTTAACAGATTGAAATATTGCAATATCAGTATAATATAAACTTTATTTGAACAACATGAGTGTGAATATATACCATTGGATTCATTTCTTTAGTCAATATTTGTATATAAATTTATTTTATTATCTTTTATATATTCTTGTTTTTTAATTATTTTTATTAATATGCTCTGAAGAAAATTTTTAACAGATTGAAATATTGCAATATCAGCATAATAACATTTTTATTTGAACAACATATATATATATATATATATATATATATACACCATTGGATTTATTTCCTTACTTTTAATCAATATTTGTATATGAATTAATATAAATTTGTATTATTATCTTTTATATATTCTTGTTATTTGAACAACATCTGTGTGAATATATACCATTGGATTCATTTCTTTAATCAATATTTGTATATAAATTAATATAAATTTATTTTATTATCTTTTATATATTCTTGTTTTTTAATTATTTTTATTAATATGCTCTGAAGAAAATTTTTAACAGATTGAAATATTGCCATATTAGTATAATATAAACTTTATTTGAACAACATCTGTGTGAATATATACCATTGGGTTCATTTCTTTAATCAATATTTGTATATAAATTAATATAAATTTGAATTATTATCTTTTATATATTCTTGTTTTTTAATTATTTATTTTTATTAATATGCTCTGAAGAAAATTTTTAACAGATTGAGATATTGCAATATCAGCATAATAAAAACTTTATTTGAACAACATGAGTGTGAATATATTTTAATTATTTATTTTTATTATTGTTCTTGTTTGTATTTTTTCTTTTTCTTTTTCTTTATTGTGCCACATCCTGCTCATGTGGAGGGGTTGGTAAACACATGTAAAGAATTTTCTTTTTTTTTTTTTTTTCCAGGATTATGCCACCGAAGGAATGTCCGAGGCTCAGTTGCGACTATTACAGCATTTACGAGAATTTGGTTTAGTCTATCAAAGAAAGGTTAGTACTTCCCTGATTTCTTTTTTCTGATTTGTGAGTAAAAAAATCTTCTCTTTAGAATTTTAATGGCTACGAGAGTCTTTCGATAAATAAGGGGAGTTTTAACCTTTGTTAGGCAACCACTCTAGGAGAAGGAAAACTCTGAATTCAGACCTGCTAAAATCTGCTTAAAAATTTTACCTTGGACTGCATCCTGCTGGAGTCCTGGAGCTGTTAACCTGTGGCTAGGATCTGTTTCAGAAATCTTATGACGAAGGGATCTTTATCCTGAAATATTAAGAGAATAAATCAAAGGTAAACGAACAACATCATAGTTACCTCATTCTTTTTTTACACTTGTGATAGCCTTCAAAACCAACCACCAAACCTATATATATATATATATATATAATATATATATATATATATATATATAAAGTAAAGTCAGTATCAGCCAATCAGCGAGGGAGTCTATCCCTATTTCACTAGCGCTAGACCAAGGAGATTGTTTTTGCGTCTGAGGTGGAGCGCCACGCCTACCATCAGCTCCTTACTTTATCACATGGATCCCTGTGCTACTCATATGCTGAGTTGGTGAAGGCCGGTATCGAACTAGGAACCTTGTGGTTTCTAGCCGAATGCTCTACCGACTGAGCTAACTCAGCAAACTTAAATATATATATATATATGTATTATTCCCACTATATACAATGTAAATCTTTATTTCTTAGAGATATATAACAGCTATTTCAGGATTTTAAATGCATCAATAATATGGGCAGTTCTGCAGCAAATCTAACTCAGCTAGACTTTAATAGAGACATCGTTAATAAATAAGATGCTAATTAAGATTAGATAATGACTATTTCTTAATCATATTATTAGATTGATTTAAAAAAAAAAAATGACTTTTTTCCATAAATTAATTTTTGTTTATTTCTTACAGAGAAAGTCGCAGAGATATTATCCGACCAAATTAGCAATTAATTTGGCTTCAGGATTATCCCAGGTTAACTCCTCAGCAGTGGCTGCTCAAAAGGGATTTATTGTTATCGAAACAAACTATAGGTTATATGCATATACAGGTAAGTAGTTTATGTTTCTTTACTTAAACTAAACAAACTTTCTTTTCTTGAGTATGTACAAGACAATTATTATTTCTCTGAATTTTTTTAAATGAGGCTTAATAATTTGGATTATTGTCCTAATCTTTATTGTTATCTGTACAATGTTTTGGCCAATGTGCCCTCCAGCCTTCTTCAGGTATTTCTTGTTGGACTTAGTGTTATATACCCCTCACTCATGTTGCAGTCATATAAACAGTTGTAGCAAGATTAGATTTGGCAAGGACTACTACAAGAGGGAGGAAGAAAGAAATAAGTGAGTGAGTAAAGGTTTAAAAAATAGTGATGAGCACAAAAACAGGATGAACGATGATTTGACTGGAGTGTGACCCCCGAAAGGAGAATTGAGTGTCAACCGGAAGTTTCAGGTGTTGACCGGAACAACGAAGAAAGGGACCGGTCTCTTTTCGATTTGGGACAGCGTAGGGTTAAGACCTGCCCTTGGTCCCGTGTGGGATGATGGTAGTTTAATAGTTTTCTCTCTCTCTTTCTCTCTGCCTTTCCTCCTCTCCGATGCAGCCCACGAGACGAGCCTACCTTGGAAATAAAGGCTAGCAGTTGTGACTACATATTTCTCGCGTTGCAATTTTTATCAACAAGATGACCACCACGTGCCGAAGACATTTTTAGTACAGTGAATATATACGCTTTGGGTACTGTGACCATATACGACAATGTTACAGATATCGTTTTAGTGCTCGGAAAAAAGACACAACGTTACACAGTTCTTCAACAGAGAGGGGAAAGATATAGACAGGTAGACAGAGTGATGCATAGATGCATTACTTACTTTCTTCTCTGACCGTTCGTTGTGATGTCTAGTTGCCATGTTGACTTCTATCTTCCACCCTGTCGGCTGGGGCGTTAGAATACACCGACTGCACCTCTGCAGAGGGGTAAGACTCCCCCAATGGGGCCACCTGTTGGCCGTGGGTGGCGACCCGTGATGCTTAAGGATAGAACCCAGGTGGATGAGCAGTTCATGACTTGCAATAATCCACTTTGGCCCTATCTTGGGCTAGACGGGCAGTCAGAGATGCCCCCCCCCCCCGATCAATCGGCTGGTCATGTCAAGCCCTAGCACCTATATGATTTTCCCAACCCTATTGCCCTTATGGCAAGCCCCAACCCCTTTTTATCATATGGGTGCTAGAAGGCGGTGGCTGAGGGTCTACATGTCCTGGGAATGACGTTAAACTCTATCTGATGGTGAGGTTCCAGTTCTGGAGGTTTGGATAATGTGGAGCACCCCTTCATCACCATTGCTCCCTTGTCCGGAGTGGTAGTACCTGTTAGGGTCCCATCTATGGGTTAAATAGAAAAATGTATTTATAAAAAAATTGTATTATGCATTAAGAATTGATTTATTTCAAAACTTTATCACCATTAAATGACCCACTGAGGTTGATATGCCATAAAATCAAACTAAACCAAACTCTCTCTCTAAATACCCTGACTGCTGATTTTATTTTGAACACAAAACTCTTTCCTTCTCAGTTTGAGTCAACTCAACAACTCTTATTATCTCATTACATGAACATTTAAAAAAGCATTTCTGCAGGACTTTGCTCAGTATTCTTGATTATTGTAATTTTTGTTTCGATACACATTTTGTTTGTTAAATGTATGAGTTCTTTGTTATTTTCTGCCTTTACACATGTGTCCTTATAGTATGATGAATAAATTACCTAAATACATACACACCAAAAACTGGTAACCTCCGACTCATCCACTATAATTGTATATTGGTTTGCTGAAGATCTGATCAGCTCCAGGGATCCATTGAATTGTGAATTTCTGATAAGCTTTATTTATTTAACTAGCAAAATAAAAAGACGCCCTCCGGGCGATGTAAAAATAATTTTTTGAGAGAAATTGCCTGAGGGGATGGGAGCTGAGAATTCAATGTCATAGAGTGTGTACAATAAGTATGTAAAATCATCAAATTTATTAAAGGAGTAAAAAAAAAAAGAAAGAAAGACAATTTGAAATGGAAACAGTTCCGATAACTTTAAATATTATATTAGAATAAAACAATCTGTATATAAATATATAACGCCGGGCATCTATTTATTGAAACAATGAGGATTGTCTAACGTTGCATGCTCACATTTTGAGTATATTTATTCTATGTTATGATGTTGGATTATGTGTTGGGTAATGTGACGTAAGCAGTGACGCAGTTTTTGTTACAGACAAAAACCGGAAGTGAATCTCCATTATTAATAGATTTATTTGTTTATTTCAGATTCTCAACTACAAATTGCCCTTATTGCCTTGTTTTGTGAAATGCTTTACAGGTAATTAATTTCTATATTTATTTAATTTTCATCTTTTTTTCAAATTCTACTATATATATATATATATATATAATTAGTTAATTCCTTGTTAGTATTGGAGAAATGATAATAAAGTGCTCAATTACTTCTGTAAGAGCTGTATTTATTTAATTATAGTTTACAATACATTTAATGCATTTAAACTTAGTCATCTTTTTTTTCAAATTCTACTGTATATATATATATATATATATATATATATATATATTTGGGAGAATATGTGCTTAATTAAAGTCATACCTAATTTGAAAATTAATTAGTTGATAATTAATGAATTAGGCAAATATATCTGTCAGCTAGGCTGTTGGGGTTCGAATCACACACAAAGCGGCTTCCAGTCTATATTTAGACTATTTATTTATAGTTTACAATACATTTAAAAGTCCGTTTTACCAATGGTTTTGGAACATCAGCTTTAGGTGATTGGTCGTCATCAGAAACGTTCACTTTTGAAAATATTTGGACAGTTTTTTCCCCATGACTCATGTCTACATGATCCGTTTTCCGTTCTTCCTTTTCCTTTCATCAATCACCGGCGTTCCTATTTGTCGTCATTGAGTCTCGTGTTTCGTGTTTGTTTACTTAAGATGATTTAAAATTTTTCCCTTTTTATTTTTATTTATTCATGTATTTATTTTATTTTTTTTTAAATTTATTTATTTATTTTTTGTTTTATATATTTTTTATTTTATTTATTTTTTAAATAAAAAATAAATAAAAATAAAGGGAAAAATTTTAAATCATCATAAGTAAACAAACACGAAACACGTCTCTTCAGTGTGGCTAGACATTTTGTAAGCTACCTACATATATATATATATATATATATATAGTAAAAGCACCTATGGCTTCATCAAATGAACTGTTTTTGTAATATATTTATTTTTCTGTCTAAATTTTAAAAAAAATTCTCTTTCTCTTTGAAGGTTTCCAAATATGGTCGTTGGTAACCTAACCCGAGATAGCATTCGTTCAGCCTTGAGCTGTGGAATTACAGGTGACCAGGTAAGTACCCAGGTTCTACAGAGTTTGCAGGTGTCAATTAATACAATATTCTCACTCATAGGTTAACGAATAATACTTCACACTTTGTAGCACAAAATTAACCATTACATTTCATTTTATTTCTCTTGGCTCTTACACTTAGTCATAGTAGTAGTGTTGTCTTAATTATCTATAGAAGGGGGGGAAATATATGTGGCGAAATAGACCTTCGAATCAACTTTCTCCCGCCAAGGGGGAACCAAAAACAAGTGAGTTCTCAGTCTTCTCACAAGTCAGACCATCTGTTGGTCTACACATTCTTCGTCTAGCAGCAAAAAAAAATCCGTCGTCGTAGTTGAAATAATCTTTAGCAGTTCATAATCACATTTCCTATTTACTTTTGTTTCTGTTCGACTAAAATCCATTTCTTTACGGAAAAGCGCTTCGTAGTCGACTGCTACTGCTGACTGCTCGACTCACTTGTTATTTTGTGGGCATATTAGCCAAACATCCGGGCACGTCAGTCAAACCTCGCGTCCTTCCAGTTCCTACATCGCATCTTTTTTGCGTGCGGGAGGACGCGGGTTCAATCCCGCAGGCAAGACAATGTCTTGCTCCTTTTCCTTTCTCGTTCTCCATCACATTATCATTACTAGCAAAATAAAAAAACGTCCTCTGGGCGACATAAAATAAATATTGCCTTAGGGGATGGAAGTTGAAAATTTAATATCAGAGAGTTTGTATCATAAGTAAAGTAAAATCATTAAATTTATTAAAGGAGTAAAAAATAAAATTTATTAATGGAGTAAAAAATATTAAAAAATTGAAATGGAAACTATCTATCTATCTATCTATCTCAATTTGTTCATATTTATCTATATTACTCTAAATACTAAGATTTTGTTTAATGTCTTGTTTTTAGTTTAAATAAACAAGAATTACGACAAAAAAAGAAGCGACCCCCCCCCATCAAATACATTTACTTGCCGAAAATATCTATCTCCATTTGTTCGTATCTATCTATATTATTTTGTTTGTCTATCTATCTATCTCAGTCTATTCAAAACTATATATCCATCTTCATATCTAAACAAGAATTACGATAAATAAACAAGCTGGGGTTGTTATTTTGATAGTCACCGGGCAGCAATTTTTGAGGCAGGAGAGCGGGACGCACTTCCTCATAAATTACCCATTAATATATCAACACGGAAAATTTCATTAAATTCGGTTTATTCTCTGATTTTTGGTATTTTTTTTTCTTTGGGTGGATAGATATATATAAACAAAGTAAAAAATGAACAAATTGAGGTAGATAGATAGATAGATATACATCTTCATATCTAAACAAGAATTATGACAAATTTCTATAAATAAACAAGAATTACGACAAATTTCTATAAATAAATTTCTACAAATTACGATAAATAAATAAGAATTACGACAAAAAAAGAGAAGCCCCCCCCCTCTAAAAATACATTTAACGCCCTAAGTTGGTTGTTTTCTTTCAAGTAACACCACTGAGACGACATAGCTGGGGACGTTATTTTAATAGTCACCTGGTAGCAATTTCTGAGGCAGGAGACCGGGACGCACTTCCTCATAAATTACCCCAATTTGTTTTCTTTGATTTTCTTTATTTCCACATCATTATTTTATTTACTTATCTATATCCGTGCTTTGTATATTATTTTTTTTTCTTTTCCAGATTATTCACTATTTAAAAAGTCATGCACATGAACAACTCACACTTAAGGTAAGGATTTATTTTCTTTGATTTATTGACTTTTTCTTTGGTCACGTCAAGCCCTAGCACCTATATGATTGTCCCAACTTTATTGCCCTTATGGCAACCCCCAACCCTTTTTATCATATGGGTTAGAAGGCGGTGGCTGAGGGTCTACATGTCCTGGGAATGATGTTAAACTCTATCTGATGATGAGGTTTCAGTTTTGGAGGTTTAGGGAATGTGGAGCACCCCTTCATCACCATTGCTCCCTGGTCCACTCTGACCCGGAGTGGTAGTACCTGTTAGGGTCCCATCTATGGGTTAAATAGAAAAACATGAGTTGATAAAAAAAATTCTACGAATTTCTTAATTTATATCAATGAAATAAATCATGTTAAAAATAGCTTGTCTACTAGAGAAAAAAAAAACGGGAAAAATGCACCATTTGGACAGATTTTAATTTATAGAATTTTCTTGTTTTAAAACAAAACTAAAGGAAATAATTTTTAAATGTGACTTTAAAAAATGGAGGTTTGGGGAATGTGGAACACCCCTTCATCATCATTGCTCCCTGGTCCACTCTGACCCGTTTGGGTCCCATCTATGGGTTAAATAGAAAATGTGTTTATAAAAAAAATTGTGTATCCATTAAAAATGAATTTATTTAAAATTTTATCGGCATTAAATGACCCACTGAGGTTGATATGCCGTAAAACAAACCAAACCAAACCAATTGGCTGGGCATGTCAAGCCTTAGTGTTACACACTGGACCCGTCAAAGAACACAAACACTTGTATTTAGGAAAATGTAAGATGAGATGTTTATTCCCTCGGTTGTGTACAGCTGAGAGTCATTGGCAGGGTTGAGAGTTCTTTTCAAGTGATCTCGAACCTGATCGTTGTCTGTCTAATCGATCTCTACGGGCTTCTTTTATTGTAGTCTGACCCCCCGGTGTCACGCCTCTTTGATTGTGACACCTACGCAGTTTTTCTGTAGATACGCCTCTTCGCCCACGCAGGCTGTTTTCATTGGCTATGGCTATGCCTACAGATTTCTGCACCTAAACCATGTCAAGTTTCACCTGCATTTCCAGGTGCAAAAGGTCAGGTCAGAGCCACATCCTGTTTTCGTTTCCAGGCTGTACCTGACCCCCATGCACTTCCTGGTCAGCCTGGTCTTTGGGTGCACTGATCAGGCAATATATTACATTAGTACCTATATGATTGTCCCAACCCTATTACCCTATTTACATACAAATCATATGAGGTAAAAATTAAAGAGTGGCCTTTTGTTGGTATCAGCTGGACAGCGAGGGAGTGTATCCCCTTTTTGCTGGTGCTAACAGGGAGATTTTTTTTTCTGAGGTGGAGCACCTCACATACCATCAGCTCCCCACTTTACTGCACAGATTAGATTACCCAATCTGTTCTACTCATGCACTGAGTTGGCGGGGACCAGTATCAAACCCTGAACCTTGCAATTCTGAGGTGGGTTATCTAGCGACTAAGCTAAACCAGCCCCTTATATATATATATATATATATAAACAAATTTTTGGTACGGCTGAATTTATATAGGATTTTAAAAAATAATGACATACTTTTATTGATCAGCAAATTTTCGAAAGAGAAAATGGAAACTTAAGGGCCCTTTCGACCGGTGCTTTGTCAAAAGTAATGACCGGTAGATCGTTTAAAAGTCACAATGTAAATCAAATGGGTAAAAGAGAGATTCAATCAAACGAAATGGTGGGGTAATATGAAGGCAGATAGAGGGGAAGAAAAAAAAAATTATATATATATATATATATATATGTATATATATATGGGGATAGGAGGGTTGGATTAAATCCGACAGAATGTGGTAAAGAATAGAGGGAAAAAGTGGACAAAAAAGAAACTCAAGCAAGTAGATGTAGGAGATATATTTCGTCCTGCCTTGAGCAGGACTTCATCAGTCATTTATTAAAACATTAGTGCAACATACATTTGTTTTTATAGAAGAGAAATAATTGAATAGACCAAACCAATCCAAACCTCTTCCTGTGCCTGCTATTTTTTTGCTACAAAAACTTACCCCACTTTTCACAGGTTCCAGTTATTCCACCCGCCGTCACGGATCAAATCATAATTATATTATAATTATACCATTACAAATTAATCAAATATCGGCATTGAATAGCCCATAAGGAAGTTGATATACCATTAAATGAATAAACCAAACCAAACCTCTTCCTGTGCCTGCCAGTCTTTTACTACAAAAACTTGATAGGATCCTGGGACTTTAGAATACACCGACTGCACCTCTGCAGAGGGGTAAGAAAACTCCGATGGGACTGTAAGATTCAAAGTTGATAATTGAATAACATACAATTCCGACATGTTGTGAGACAAAACATTTAATATATATGTAACCACACATGGAAACGATAAGATACATAATGTACAGGAGAATAGAACATGTAAATACATATACAATATTTAGGTATAAACAAGATACCCAAATGTACTTAACATATAAATATTACAGACATGGAACTAAAGGATAGTCCATGCTGTACAAAGGACTTACAGTAATGTAAGGGGGGCAAAAGCCCCACCGAGAAGGGGTAGATAGACTCTAGCCCATAGCAGTTCGTTGAAAGATCTAGCTAAAAAGAGGAAGCAGCGTTTGAATGAACGCGCTTAACTATCAGAGGTCCCCCTAGTGGGAACAAACAGCAACGCAGCGAGAAGATAACTCTTCCGGCAAAAGGAAGATAATCCCCTACAGGGCCAACAATTTTTTTTCCTGAAAAACACTTTACACTTGCACTGTCTTACTTTGAGGTCAGACTGCAATCCCTGTCTCAGGTGACACTGCGTTTATATTGCCGTACCTCGTTTTTGATTGTTTCATCAGCCTAATCAGCAAAGAGACCAAACCAAACCTCTTCCAAAAATTGTCGTAATTGTGAGGAAAGAAAGGGAAGAAAAAGAATGTGCTACATATTAGCAGGAAAAAGAAGTCAAATATAGAAAGAAAGAAATAAAAGTGAGAGATAGGAAGTGATAAAACTTATCATCTGTTTTAATGAAATAGAAAAAAAGCCGAGAAGGAAAAAGAAAGCTAGAAAAAAAATAAGGGGAAAAAAGGAAAAAGAAAGAATTTTGCTAGAGATTATTATAGTTTTTACATATTGAACTATTTTGGAATAGCTCTTAAGTAACATATCAAACGTTGTAATAGTGAAATTATCATACTGTTGTATATCCACAGTTTCTGTTAGTTTTTTTTTTCTCTCTTATTATTGCCATAAATTTTAATGAAACTTCAATAGTTTTGACATACATAAGTAAGTAAAGTCGTCAGGCGGCCTAATGTCGGTATCAGCCTGACAGCAAGGGAGTCTATCCCCTTTTCACTAGCGCTAGACCAAGGAAATTATTTTTGCGTCTGAGGTGGAGCGCCACACCTACCATCAGCTCCTTACTTTACCGCACAGATCCCCGTGCTACTCATACGCTGAGTTGGCGAGGGCCGTATCGAACTAGGAACCTTGTGGCTTCTAGCCGAAACGTTCTACCGACTGAGCTAACCCGGCCCATATAGACATACATAGGAAGTGATTATTATTTTTGTTTAAATTCCCTTAGTTTGTAGCAAACTGTCATAATTTAAAAAATAAAAATTCTCAGTAATACCAAAAAATAGGAGAAAATGCAGGGATTTTTCAGGACTATTTAGCTCAGTCGGTAGAGCACCCATCTGAGAATCACAAGATTCCGAGTTCAATACCAGTCCCTGTCAACTCAGTGTATGAGTAGCACAGGTTGGCTAATCTGATATGTGCAGTAAAGTGGTGAGTAGGTTTGGGGCTCCATCTCAGCAAAAACAATCTTCCTGGTCTAGCGCTATCAAAAAGGGGATAGACTCCCTCGCTGTTTGGCTGATACCGACAATAGGCCACAATATGCTAATTGCCCTAATCTCCCTATGAGCTGCAAGGAATTTTATTTTCTTGATTTGACATCTTAATTTGTGATTAGTCGTGTGTTAATGGCGTCTGAGTTTTTTAAAGTCAAATTGTGGTATACAATGATTGTGGACTGTTACTTTTGCTACAAAAAAAACTTGATCGGATTGACTCAGTCATCAATTGCACTGTCTTACTTTGAGGTCAGACTGCAATCCCTGTCTCGGGTGACACTGCGTTTATATTGCCATACCTCGTTTTTGATTGTTTCGTCAGACTGAATCAGCAAAGAACCAAACCAAACCTCTTCCTGTGCCCGATAGTCTTTTGCTACAAAAAAAACTTGATCGGATTCACTCAGTCATCCCACTTTTTACAGGTTCCAGTTATTCCGCCCGCCGTCACGGATCAAATCCATCTTTGGGAACTGGAGCGTGACAGATTCAAATTCACCGACGGCGTCCTCTACAATCAATTCCTCTCCCAGAGCGATTTTGAGTTACTCAGAGATTATGCGAGGGTAAGTATCTCTTAACTTTCTTCTTTTTTTTTTTTTGCATTTGGGGGGGGGGGGCTGCACATCAGGTTAAATCGAAATTAACAGACCTAAATTCCACCATCGTATGTTACCCCACCGAAAGAAGAAAAAAAAAACAAAATTCAGGGAATTAACTGAATTTAATGAAATTTTCAGTGTTGATATATTAATGAATAAAAGATATAATGCACCAGTTATTTTATTTAAAAACTTTTACATTTTTCAGGTCAGTTAACTTTGAACCACGTATCTTTTAGAATCTGTTTTACGCCTCAAAGATACGTGGTTTAAAGTTAACTGACCTGAAAAAATGTAAAAGTTTTTAAATAAAATAACTGATGCATTATATCTTTTATTATTAATATATCAACACTGAAAATTTCATTACATTCGGTTAATTCCCTGATTTTTGGTATTTTTTTCTTTTGGTGGGGTAACATACGATGGTGGAATTTAGGTATTACAGGAATACTATGGAGCGCACCTGAAAAAGCTTGGGGTTCTGTTGAGAAATTATTCAAATTTTTTTTATTCTATCTAGTGTTTTCTGTTCTACTTCTGGTAAAAAATGCAACAACGTATACTTTTGAATTTAAGATAAAAACAGTTAACTGGAAGATTTTGAATAACTTTTACAATTGTAAAAATAAATAAATAAAAATAAATAAAACTATCTTCAATTATTTATTAAAATGTATGGTTATTTACTCAGATTTAAATTGGTGAATGATTTTAAAAAAACTATATTTTATGTTTTAAAAAAAATGGTAATTGTCAAAATTCCTAGCAAATAAGGCAATTAGAGTAACCTCCCTTGACTTTCACTTTGAAACAAGCCGGTGGCCATTTTTAAAGTGTCTGTGCGAAATAAACAAATCTTAGAAACTTCTTTCAAAAACAATACAACTGCATGCTTTAACACAAAAATATCATAAAATGTGTTCTTAATAACAATTATGTTCATTTCAGATAATGCGCACGCACAATTTTATGCTAGGAATTTAGCTAACTAAAGGTGAAAATTACCAAAAAATTTAATGTAAATGGATGAAATAGAATAAGATAAAATATTATAATATCATCCACTGATTAATGTAAAAACAAAAAAACAAAAGACCCAACTTAATCTTAATTCTTTCCTGGAAATTTCTTATTTCAATTTCTATGATCATAAACTAATTTAAAAATAAAATCAATAAACATTGTTTAAACAATATTCATTATGAACTTTTCTTCCTGTTAAAACTCTTAACATCCTTTGAGAATTTAAGTCCAGAGCCCCATTCATATAGAAATTTAAAAAAAATGCCTAAAAAATGGCCTATTTAATGTTACCAATATAAGACTTCTAAATATGTTTAATATTATATTGAAACAAAGGCTAATCATTGGGGTAGATTAGGAAATGAATGTGACTTGGAATGAGTTATCTGTTATTTCCCTTAAATCAATTCTAAATATGTTTGATATTATATTTAAACAAAGGCTAATCATTTGGGTAGACTTCCAGCCGGGTGGAATGAGTTACCTGTTATAATCAAAGACTTCTAAATATGTTTAATATTACATTGAAAAAGGCTATCGTTTGGTGCAGATTAAGAAAAACTTATGTGACTTCCGGCGGGCGGAATGAGGCAGTATAGGATGTTAAGTGTTAATAAATAAATAATGTAAACATTTTGTTATAGTTCAAACTGATATCATCTGTATTTTTTAATCATCAAATTGTAAACAGATAACCAAAATATTTTATCACCTAAAAAAATATTTTAACTTTTCTATTGTTTTGTATTAAAAATGTCCATTAGATGTTTAGTTTACAAAAGTTCTTATAGAAAGTTTATTAAATGAACTAGCAAATATATGCACCCTCCGGGTGCAAGTATTTAAGTTTTAATGTAATGAAATATCGTATTAAATTAGAAAGTCTAATAAGAATGCAGATAAAAAGATTTGAAACAGAGTGGGGTTATAATAGAAAATAGAAATGAAACTTACTCTTTCATCACTGCCGTCTTTCATTGCTGAATTTTACTTATTTAACTATTTAGTTAAAATTAGGAAATAAAGAATAAAATTACACTTATTTTTTCTTGTTAATGGATTTCATTTAAGATTCATTGGAATATGTTAGAAATAATAATACTAAGCACATATTTAATAAAATCACATTTTAATATCAATATGCAAATTAGCCTTCCCGTTCACACTGCAAACCGCTATTTTGTATATATAAATAAATAGCATGTTATTAGTATGTAGATATGGACAACACTAATAAAAAGGTGAAGCAATTTTATTAATAATTGAGGTTTAAATATAAATAAAATCATGAAGAATGTGATGAAAATAACTATGTTAATTGTGACTTGATTAGTAATATAGTTTCGGTTACAGACAGAAAAACACACAATCTCCATTATAATAAGATTAGTAATTTTGTTTCTCTTTTGGGTCTTGTATTTTAATTTATGTCTTAACCTATCATGTTATTTTATTTGAAATTGATATAATGAATATGTAAATACCTTGGTACCCCCTCACTATAATCTGATTGGACAGTGTCATGTATAAATAGTCGACACTGTGTTGATACAGGCACCTATACCTAAGCCTACAACCTAAGCTTACTCGCTAGCTACACCACGACGCTCGGAGACGTATTGCTATTCGACGTACCAATTACTAATGCGATAATATAACAAATACCAACTTCAGAATATATCCCTTAACCCGGATATATCAGAAATTTATTAAATGTGTTAAAAAAAAAAATAATAATCTTCATACAATGACTGCTATTTACACAGTAGCATTGCAACCAACAAAGCCTTCATCAGATGATGACTCTGGGTTCAGGCATGGTTTCGGGGCCGAAGCATCATTACCACTAACCCAGAGCGCCCCAGCAGTATCTCACGATACCACCAGACATTGTTGGTTTGTTGTCACAATATGGGACTACCATATCCACGCTGATGTGGTTAGAGCTTTCTCCTGGATCCTTTTTATGTATTTCCTCTTGTCTGGTAGAGAAAGTCCAAGTTTAGACAAAAATGCCGAGGTTGAGTTGGTAATAAATCCCCGACACCCGACTTCAATGGGAAATACAACTGTTATCCATCCGTTTCTGACGCATTGTTCACGTAGGTCTTCATATTTTTCCAACTTCCGCTGATGGGCCCAATCAAGATTTTCTTCAAATGGAATTGTCAACTCAACGATAAAAACTTTCTTTTGATTAACAGACCAAATGACAATATCAGGACGCTGGGCCATTAAGGTTATTTCAGTTGGAAAAACGAGCTGATGTTCCAAGTCGCACGCAATGCGCCAGCTTGTGGAGCCGTCAAATATAGATTTCAGTTGGTATTTGCCTATTTATTATGCTACTGATATTTTAGATAAACCTTCTCTGTTTTTAAACAATTCTTTTCAGAAAATCTTGAAATTCTCAGAAGATATCAGTGTTGTGATTTTAAAACACAAGAAAACTTTGTAAATATTTTTTTATTTAGGTATTAAACTATAAATGGCAAAATATTATTTTTCTTTTTCTCTGAATGTTTGAGATGAGGCTTGATGATTAGTATTATTTGCGTTATTCGGACTATTGTCCCCATCTTCATTGTTATTTGTACAACGTTTCGGCCGATATACCCTCTGGCCTTCTTCAGGTATTTCTTGTCGGACTCGGGAACCTTCTCCGGGTCGGGGGGAACCTTCTTCCCAGTTCAAAAGAAGGTTCTCGAGTCCGAAAAGAAATACCTGAAGAAGGCCGGAGGGTATATCGGCCAAAACGTTGTACAAATAACAATGAAATGGGACAATAGTCCGAATAACGCAAATAATACTAATTATTTTTCTTTATCAACTCTAGACTGACCGTAAATTTTAAGAGGGTATGACATTTAAAAAAAAAAAAATAATATATGTATAGATGATTATTTTGTTTATTTTGTTTTTACAGGATCTTGGTGTCCTTGTTTGGGACAAGCCGGCGCGACGGGTGATGGTTGTCGCCAGAAAAGGACATGACGAAGTCAAAAGATTTTGGAAGCGTCAGAAGCAATCTTAATCGAGGTTCTGATTTTTCAAGAGATAAACACAGCCTCTCTCTCCACTCTTTCCACTCTCTCTCTCTCTCACATTCCTCTCCAAGAAAAACGGTCGGCGCCGGAGAAAGACATCTTTTTTTTTTTTTCTTTTTTTTTTTTTAACACATGAAGTTAAGGACTTATTTAAAAAAAAAAAAAGAAAAGAAAGAAAGAATTCCTCGTTCTTGCTAGAAGGAATTAAAATGAGTTTCAAACAACAAAGTTACAATTGCCCATATACCCCCACCCCATATTCTGGATACGGATTTTGTGTCAAATTGGGATGGGTATACAAAATTCCTTGCATCTTTTTTTGTTAAAAACTAGCGACTTACAAAAAAATTTTTTTTTTAATCAAAATGCAACAAGAATAGCCAATAAATGATAAAGTAAACCTAATAAGTCAGAGACTACCTACCTAGGTTTCTCCAAACAGATATATATATATATAAAAATGTAAAGTGGGTATCAAAATAGTATAGTATATATTTCAGCTGTTAAAAAAGATATACAAGTCCACATGGTAATTTGAAAAAAGATGTTAGAGTTCCAAAATTTACTTGTGGCGTTGATAAGTCCGTAGTTATAGATGAAAGTCTCTGGGACTTTTACACCTTGAAGACTTTCATCTATAACTTTACAGACTTATCAACGCCACAAGTAAATTTTGGAACTCTAACATCTTTTTTCAAATTACTATGTGGACTTGTATATCTTTTTTAACAGCTGAAATATATACTATACTATATATATATATATATATATATATATATATAATATATAAATAAATATTTTAGAAAAAACAAACACATGATGTTAAAATTCGCTGACAGAAATCTGTTTCACCCCTTATCAAGAGCAAGATGTGTTGATAGAGAGATGGTATGAGTGGACCATTATAAGACGAAACTGGTACAGACAAAACGTTCAAGTTCATAGCTGGAATTTAAAAAAAAAAAATTTAATTTTTAATTTTAATTTTTTTTAAATTCTGGCTATGAACTGGAAAGTTTCGTCTTATAACGGTCCACTCATACTGTTCTCTGTATCATACACATCTCGCTCTTGATGAAGTCCACTTCAATAAGGGTCGAAACAGATTTCTGTCAGCGAATTTTAACATCATGTGTTTGTTTTTTTAAAAATATTTATTTCATACTGTCGATTCACTTCCATTCACTTTTCATATATATATATATATATATATATATATATATATATATATAAGGGTATGAAAACGTACAATGTTGTTAAAAGAATATATTTTTATATCATTTTTATTGCTATATTGACAATATTTCGATTTATAAAAAAATCATCATCAGAGCATAATGATAATTACGTCCGTTTTTAGATGTAAATGTTTTTAATCCGTACTGTTTCCAGTTTGAATTTAGATTATTTTCTGCTTCTCTCTTGATGAGTCCGGATTAAAAACATTTACATCTAAAAACAGACCTAATTATCATTATGCTCTGAGGATGATTTTTTTATAAATTGAAATATTGTCAATATTAGCAATGAAAAAGGATATAAAAATATATTCATTTTAACAAATGTTGGCATCCTTCCGTCTACTAAAAACCACTATTTTTTAAATTTTTTTTATCTGCAACTGCGTGAGTGGCTGAACAGACCAATTTTTGAATGGCAATCTCTGGTGCAGTGACTGCAAACAAAGTGCTGCTTGCTGGAGTGGCTGTGTTGTCTCTCCTTCGTTCTGGCTCTCTTTTCTGTGGCGGCTTCTTTTTCACTCCTTCTCGTTCCTTGTTTGATAAGAAGGCGCCAGGTCACTCTGTCTTCTGCACAAGCCTTCCATGTGTTGGTGTTAATGTGGCATGTCTTCATGTGCTTCTTGCAGACATCTTTAAAGTGCAGGCATGTTCTCCTTCTCTCTCTTTAAAAAATTATTGAATAAGAAGGTTGAATTCCTGGGGAAATGCAGGCATAGATTGCGTAACTCATTAATGTATTATTAAGATTAATATAGATATAATACGTGCACTAATTATTACAAAAAAAAACTAATAGATTTATCAGAAGACTTGAATTTTAGAAGTACAAACAAGTAAGATGTAAATAAAATGAATAATAAAAGGAGGATAGGGGTTAGCACGGCGAATAGATAGAATCACAAATTACTTTTGTCGGGTGAACATATGGTAAACTAATCGTTAATTTCAAAGGAAAAAGTTTTAGTTTTAGGGACAAAAGTTTATTTTTAGGAGACATAGATAAAAATAATCCTAAACCAGGCGAGTATATATAATATTAGCTACCTATAATTTTTTAGTTCTCCTGAAGAAGGTGTACCTTGAACACCGAAACCATGGTAGAAGAAAAACTTTTCTACAACTACAAATGCTCTATATTTTACAAGATATATTGAGCCCTTTTGGATTAACTACTTATGCTACTGCAGTGAAAACGTGGTAGTAACTTCTTGATGAATATATATATATATATATATATATATATAAAAATTTTGGGATGTAATTTGCAGTCCAAAAACATAACGGCAAGAAATGTCTTTGCATAAACACCAGAAGAATTATTAGCAACCTGATGATGGCAAAATAGCCTGAAACCTGGGTAGTTGCCTATGGAAAACAATTATATTTAAAAAATTCAACAAATAAATATATATATATATAGGTAATATGCTCTGTTATATTTGGTTTGGAAATCGTATATAGGCAAGAAACTTAGAATCCAAATGCTGTTGTCCATGCTACCTTAATTTTTATATATTTATATAAATTAGGGTATCATGGACACACACACATACACTCATGAAATATATATATATATATATATATATATATATATATATCTTATTGAAGTGTGTGGTCTAATGGTTAGGCTCATAGGAAATGGACTCATCAACCCGAGTTCAATTCCTGGATGAAGCTGTTGGCATTTCACATGGCGCTAATACCCTTGGGAAAGGTATGAATCCAATTCTCCTTCCAGCTATGGGTAAATAGCAGGGCAGTCTCTTTAACCATGGCTAGGTAACCAGTCTAGGAGAAGGAAAACTCTGAATTCAAACCTGTTGAACTCCGCTTAAGAAATTGACCTTGTGTCGCATCCTGCTTGTGTGGAAGGGTGGGTAAATAATTATATATCTTATTTATATCTATGAAATATATAACTACTAGTGTCACATGATAGGTGTGACATTTGCATATGTATTTCATGCACTAAATCAATTACGGTCAAACTATGACCCCACTGTATTTTCTGAATGACCCACCTAAGACTTCAATTTTTATAAAAGAAATTATCCTTTTTTTTTTACTGAAGAAGAAAAAAATTAACTTTTCCTTATTTCTAAAACAGATGCTTACACATATGTTCTTCCGTAGTGAAATTACGTTGAATTTTTTTTTTTTCAAAGTGTGGATAACCTGAGGATGAGCCACATCTCATATAATTTGCCTGCTTATAAGCCATGTCTCCTGTAGCCTGCTTGGGGATGAGTCATGTCTCCTATAGCTTGCCTGCTGATGAGACCTGTCTCAAGCAGTTCACCTAGAGATGCCTGAGGGTGAGCCATGTCGCATGCGTTTGCCTGAGGATGAGCTACGTCTCACATGGTCCGCTTGTGGTAAGATATATATATATATATATATATATATATATATATATATTTCCAGTGCATTGTGTGTGTGTGTGTGTGTTATATATATATATATATATATATCTTTGTTTTGAAAATCGATAGGTAGAAACTGGTCAGTTACAAGCGCCATTGACTTCATGTCTAACCCGGTATTTTTTATATATAAATATTTACTGGAAGCTTGTCTTTAAATCTGTAAAAATATATGATAAATTATATATGTGTGATATATGTATGATATATATATATATAGATCCCGGTCCCTGTGTATAAACTGTCAAACCAGTGACTTGCTGAAAACAACCCCAGCTACGATTGAAGTTTGTAGCCGAAGCAGTTGTTTTATTTCATATTATTATTTTAATTAAGGCTATATGGAAAAATTAGCTTTTTGTATTTTTTTCTGAAAAGCAGATATGAACATAGATAGTTTTTTTATTAAAATTACAAGAATATCTAAATTACTCAGTTTTCTTGTCTTATGTTGGGGAAACTTCACAGAACTTCAAACCAGAAAAGTCGACAGGCACATCAGTTAAAACCGTTCTCAGGAAAACCTTCTCAAATATATGATATTATATGTAAAGTTGTTCGGCTCGCCTAATGTTGTATCAGCCATGCAGCGAGGGAGTTTTATCCCCTTTTCACTACGCTAGAAAAGGAGATTATTTTTTAGCGTGTGAGGTGGAGCGCCACACCTACCATCACTCCTTACTTTTACCGCACAGATCCAGTGCTACTCATACGCTGAGTTGGGCGAAGAGCGGGTATCGAACTAGAACCTTGTGGTTTCTAGCCAAACGCTCTAACCGACTGAGCTTAAACCGGCCCTATGATAATTTTTTACAGAGTGATAATTTCGGTACTTTATGAGGAAGACCGTCCCGGTCTCCTGCCTCAAAACTTACTACCAGTGACTGCTGAAAAACCAACCCCAGCTACGATTGTAGCTGAAGCAGTGTCGATAAAAACGTTGTTTTATTTCATTTTGTTATTTTATTAAGGCATATTGGAAAATAGTTTGTATCTTTTCTGAAAAGCAGATATGAACATAGTTTTTTTATTAAAATATAAAAGAATATCTAAATACTCAGATTTTCTTATATTCATGTTTGTTTAATGTCTTGTTTTTAGTTTAAATAAACAAGAATATCTAAATATTTTGATTTGTTTTATACTTGTAATTGATTGTTGGAAATAAATATATTAAAATAAAATGAAAATACCGAAAAAAATAAACGTTTTAGATTTTTTATGTGTAATTGAATGTCGGAAAAAAAACAAAAAATGCCCAAAGTTGGTTGTTTTCTTTCAAGTGACACTGCTTCGGCTACGGACTTCAATTATAGCTGGGTTGGTTTTTCAGCAGTCACCGGTAGCAAATTTTGAGGCAGGAGACCGGGTCGGTCTTCCTCATAAATTACCATAATTTCTATTATTTGGACTATTGTCCTCATCTTTATTATTATCTACAACATTTTCAGCCCAATGTGCCCTCCTGCCTACTTCAGGTATTTCTTGTCAGGCTTGAGAACCTTCTCAAATTTGGGAAGATTCTTGTCAGGCAGAACGCTTCTCGATTTGGGAAGATTTCTGTCAGGCTGGAGAACCTTCTAGAATTTGGGAAGATTCTTGTCAGGCTGGAGAACCTTCTCAAATTTGGGAAGATTCTTGTCAGGCTGGAGAACCTTCTTCAAAATTTGGGAGATTCTTGTCAGGCTGGAGAACCTTCTCAAATTTGGGAAGATTCTTGTCAGGCTGGAGAACCTTCTCAAATTTGGGAAGATTCTTGTCAGGCTGGATTCTCAAATTTGGGAAGATTCTTGTCAGGCTGGAGACCTTCTCAAATTTGGGAAGATTCTTGTCAGGCTGGAGAACCTTCTCAAATTTGGGAAGATTCTTGTCAGGCTGGAGAACCTTCTCAAATTTGGCTTTGGAAGAACCTTCTCAAATTTGGGAAGAATTCTTGTCAGGCTGGAGAACTTCTCAAATTTGGGAAGATTCTTGTCAGGCTGGAGAACCTTCTCAATTTGGGAAGATCTTTGTCAGGCTGGAGAAACCTTCTCAAATTTGGGAAGATTCTTGTCAGGCTGGAAACCTTCTCAAATTGGGAAGATTCTTGTCTTCTCAAATTTGGAAGATTCTTGTCAGGCTGGAGAACCTTCTCAATTTGGGAGATTCTTGTCAGGCTGAGAACCTTCTCAAATTTGGGAGTCAGGCTGGAAGAATTTGGGAAGATTCTTGTCAGGCTGGAGAACCTTCTTCAATTCTCAAATTTGGATTCTGTCAGGCTGGAGAACTTCTTTTGGAAGATTCTTGTCAGGCTGGAGAACCTTCTCAATTTGGGAAGATTTTGTCAGGCTGGAGAACCTTCTCAAATTTGGGAAGATTCTTGTCAGGCTGGAACCTTCTCGAATTTGGGAAGATCTTGTCAGGCTGGAGAACCTTCTCGAATTTGGGAAGATTCTTGTCAGGCTGGAGAACCTTCTCGAATTTGGGAAGATTCTTGTCAGGCTGGAGAACCTTCTCAAATTTGGGAAGATTCTTGTCAGGCTGGAGAACCTTCTCAATTTGGGAAGATTCTTGTCAGGCTGGAGAACCCTCAAATTTGGGAAGATTCTTGTCAGGCGGAAACTTCTCAATTTGGGAAGATTCTTGTCAGGCTGGAGAACCTTCTCAAATTTGGGAAGTTTTGTCAGGCTGGAGAACCTTCTCAAATTTGGGAAGATTCTTGTCAGGCTGGAGAACCTTCTCAAATTTGGGAAAGATTCTTGTCAGGCTTTCTTGGCTGAGAACCTTCTCAAATTTGGGAAGATTCTTGTCAGGCTGGAGAACCTTCTCAAATTTGGAAGATTTGGGAGAACCTTCTCGAATTTGGGAAGATTCTTGTCAGGCTGGAGAACCTTCTCGAATTTGGGAGATTTTCTTGTCAGGCTGGAGAACTTCTCGAATTTGGGAAAGATTCTTGTCAGGCTGGAGAACCTTCTCAAATTTGGGAAGATTCTTTGTTCTTGTCAGGCTGGAGAACCTTCTCAAAATTTGGGAAGATTCTTGTCAGGCTGGAGAACCTTCTCGAATTTGGGAAGATTCTTGTCAGGCTGGAGAACCTTCTCAAATTTGGGAAGATTCTTGTCAGGCTGGAGAACCTTCTCGAATTTGGGAAGATTCTTGTCAGGCTGGAGAACCTTCTCGAATTTGGAAGATTCTGTCAGGCTGGAGAACCTTCTCAATTTGGGAAGATTCTTGTCAGGCTGGAGAACCTTCTCGAATTTGGGAAGATTCTTGTCAGCTGAGAACCTTCTCGAATTTCTTGTCAGGCTGGAGAACCTTCTCAATTTGGGAAGATTCTTGTCAGGCTGGAGAACCTTCTCAAATTTGGGAAGATTCTTGTCAGGCTGGAGAACCTTCTCAAAATTTGGGAAGATTCTTGTCAGGCTGGAGAACCTTCTCGAATTTGGGAAGATTCTTGTCAGGCTGGAGAACCCTTCTCGAATTTGGGAAGATTCTTGTCAGGCTGGAGAACCTTCTCGAATTTGGGAAGATTCTTGTCAGGCTGGAGAACCTTCTCGAATTTGGGAAGATTCTTGTCAGGCTGGAGAACCTTCTCAAATTTGGGAGATTCTTGTCAGGCTGGAGAACCTTCTCAATTTGGGAAGATTCTTGTCAAGGCTGGAGAACCTTCTCGAATTTGGGAAGATTCTTGTCAGGCTGGAGAACCTTCTCAATTTGGGAAGATTCTTGTCAGGCTGGAGAACCTTCTCGAATTTTGGAAGATTCTTGTCAGGCTGGAGAACCTTCTCAAATTTGGGAAGATTCTTGTCAGGCTGGAGAACCTTCTCAAATTTGGGAAAGATTCTTGTCAGGCTGGAGAACCTCTCAAATTTGGGAAGATTCTTGTCAGGCTGGAGAACCTTCTCAAATTTGGAAGATTCTTGTCAGGCTGGAGAACCTCTCAAATTTGGGAAGAATTCTTGTCAGGCTGGAGAGGGAAGATTCTTGTCAGGCTGGAGAACCTTCTCAAATTGGGAAGATTCTTGTCAGCTGGAGAACCTTCTCAAATTTGGGAAGATTCTTGTCAGGCTGGAGAACCTTCTCGAATTTGGAAGATTCTTGTCAGGCTGGAGAACCTTCTCAAATTTGGGAAGATTCTTGTCAGGCTGGAGAACCTTCTCAAATTTGGGAAGATTCTTGTCAGGCTGGAGAACCTTCTCAGAGATTCTTGGGAAGATTCTTGTCAGGCTGGAAGAACCTTCTCGAATTTGGGAAGATTCTTGTCAGGCTGGAGAACCTTCTCGAATTTGGGAAGATTCTTGTCAGGCTGGAGAGGAAGATTCTTGTCATCTGGGAAGATTCTTGTCAGGCTGGAGAACCTTCTCAAATTGGGAAGATTCTTGTCAGGTGGAGAACCTTCTCAATTTGGGAAGATTCTTGTCAGGCTGGAGAACCTTTCTCAAATTTGGGAAGATTCTTGTCAGGCTGGAGAACCTTCTCAAATTTGGGAAGATTCTTGTCAGGCTGGAGAACCTTCTCGAATTGGGAAGATTCTTGTCAGGCTGGAGAACCTCTCGAATTGGAAGATTCTTGTCAGCTGGAGAACCTTCTCAATTTGGAAGATTCTTGTCAGGCTGGAGAACCTTCTCAAATTGGGAAGATTCTTGTCAGCTGGAGAACCTTCTCGAATTTGGGAAGATTCTTGTCAGGCTGGAGAACCTTCTCAAATTTGGGAAGATTCTTGTCAGGCTGGAGAACCTTCTTTTGGAAGATTCTTGTCAGGCTGGAACCTTCTCAATTTGGGAAGATTCTTGTCAGGCTGGAGAACCTTCTCGAATTTGGGAAGATTCTGGAAGGCTGGAAACCTTCTCAATTTGGGAAGATTCTTGTCAGGCTGGAGAACCTTCTCGGGAAGATTCTTGTCAGGCTGGAAGTTCTTGTCAGGCTGAGAGGAGATTCTGTCAGGCTGGAGAACCTTCTCAATTTGGGAAGATTCTTTCAGGCTGGAGAACCTTCTCAATTTTGGGAAGATTCTTGTCAGGCTGGGAACCTTCTCGAATTTGGCTTGTCAGGCTGGAGAACCTTCTCAAATTTTGGGAAGATTCTTGTCAGGCTTTCTTCTTGTCAGGCTGGAGAACCTTCAAATTTGGGAAGATTCTTTGTCAGGCTGGAGAACCTTCTATTTGGGAAGATTCTTGTCAGGAACCTTCTCAAATTTGGGAAGATTCTTGTCAGGCTGGAGAACCTTCTCGAATTTGGAAGATTCTTGTCAGGCTGAGAACCTTCTCAAATTTGGAAGATTCTTGTCAGGCTGGAGAACCTTCTCAAATTTGGGAAGATTCTTGTCAGGCTGGAAGAACCTTTCTTGTCAGGCTGGAATTCTCGAATTTGGGAAGATTCTTCTGAATTTGGAAGATTCTGTCAGGCTGGAGAACCTTCTCAAATTTGGGAAGATCTTGTCAGGCTGGAGAACCTTCTAATTTGGGAAGATTCTTGTCAGGCTGGAGAACCTTCTCGAATTTGGGAAGATTCTTGTCAGGCTGGAGAACCTTCTCGAATTTGGGAAGATTCTTGTCAGGCTGGAGACCTTCTCAAATTTGGAAGATTCTTGGTCAGGCTGGAGAACTTCTCGAATTTGGAAGATTCTTGTCAGGCTGGAGAACCTTCTCGAATTTGGGAAGATTCTTGTCAGGCTGGAGAACCTTCAAATTTGGAAGATTCAGAGAACCTTCTCAAATGTCAGGCTGGAGAACCTTCTCAAATTTGGGAAGATTCTTGTCAGGCTGGAGAAACCTTCTCGAATTTGGGAAGATTTGTCAGGCTGGAGAACTTCTCGAATTGGGAAGATTCTTGTCAGGCTGGAGAACCTTGAATTTGGGAAGATTCTAAGAAACCTTCTCAAATTTGGAAGATTCTTGTCAGGCTGGAAACCTTCCTTCAGGCTGGAGAACCTTCTCGAATTTGGAAGATTCTTGTCAGGCTGGAGAACCTTCTGGGAAGATTCTGTTTCTGGGAAGATTCTTGGTTCAGGCTGGAGAACCTTCTAAATTTGGGAAGATTCTTTCAGCTGGAGAACCTTCTCGAATTTGGGAAGATTCTAGCTGGAGAACCTTCTAGAATTCTTGTCAGGATCGACCTTCTCGAAGTTGCAATCAAGAGCTGTCAGGAACTTTGAAACTGATCAGTTGAAACAGTTCACATTCATGTCATTTTGACAAATGTTTTTATGAAAAATTCAAACGTTTCCTAAGAATAAAATTCAATACTTCCTTATCAGTGTTTTGGTGTTTTTCTTTCTTTCTAAATCTATTTCTTCCTGTTTCTCTGAATTTTTTAGATAAGGCTTGATCAATTATATTATTTGGATTATTGTCTTCATCTTTATTCTTACCTACACAACGTTTTGGCCAATGTGACCTCCGGCTTTCTTCAGGTATTTCTTGTCAGGCTTAATTATATATAGAGCAATATTTATAGGATTGATAAAGAAAAGGTTTAAATATCGGCCATATAAACATATATTTAAGCCTTTTCTTTATCAATCATATCTATTAATAATGGAGATTTGCTTCCGGTTTTTGTCTGTAACAAAAATTACGTCACTGCGTACCTCACATTACCCAAAATCGTCATAACATAGAATAAATACACTCATAATTTGAACATGCAACATTAGACAGTCCTCATTGTTTATTAAAACAAGTTTTAATAAATATATGACTGGTATTATATATCTATATATAGTTTGTTTTATTTTAATACATATTTAAAGTTTACATTTCAAATTGTTTCATTTTTTAATCCTTTAATGAATTTGATGATTTTACTTAGGGTACAAACTTGCTGACATTGAATTTTTAACTCCCACCCCTCAGGCAATATGTTTCAAAAATCTATTTTTACATCGCCCGGGGGGGCATTTTTTATTTTGTACTAGTATATATATATATATATAAAAATTGAAAATGGAAGTGAATCCAACGGTATGTTGAAAGGAGCGTCTCTCAAATAATTTTTTTTTTAATTCTTTTTTCGGTACACTTCAAAATTCTCTGTATTTTGACCACTTTAATTTGAAATACCAAACATTTTACTCTAACGAAGGCCGTTATTCTTTGTATGCTTAAAGATTTTGTAGTTTTCTATTATCATTTTATATTTAAAATATTAATAAACAGAATACGTGTGTACATGAACAAATTCCTGGCCGAAACACGTGTTAGTAAATCTATTTTTATCCATTCAGCATTTTCTTTCCTTTGTTTATTTTTCCAATATATATATATATATATATATATATTGAAGAAATGGATACAATAAAAGGGTTTATATTGTATCCATTTATATATATATATATATATATTGTATTTATATATAAAAGGTGACTTACCGGTGAATATGGGCACGATCGTTGGAGGTGCACAGGATCCAGGGGTTAAGTCCGTGATAAAACAAATACAAAGTGCTCAATACAAAGTAGAGCAAATTTATTGAAGAAATGGATACAATAGAAACCCTTTTATTGTATCCATTTCTTCAATATATATATATATATATATATATATTATACACACACTCCAAACCAATTTAATTATTTCTTCCTTTCCAGTATCTATTGTAATGGGTGTGTCACCAGTAGATGACCCAATACTTGGGGGTTGGACCCATGATCCATGGCTGGGGGCAGTAGAATAGTCTCTTCCCTTCCAATGAGACCGGCTGTTGGTGGTGACCTGTAATGCCTCAGGACAGAATCATGGTGGATGAGAGTCGTCCCGTGACATACAATGCTCCACTTTGGCAAAACACATTCAGAGAGGTCTGATCCAATTAATCGGATGGTTATATCAAGTTATTTACCTTTAAAGATTATTTTTTGTAAGTGAATTCTTGAATGTTAAAGAGAAGCTAAAATTGAATTAGATCAGCACATTTTAAAATTTATAGTAAGATATTATTATTTATATTTTAAAGGCAATTACAATGTGTATAAAATAGTGTCCAATGTCCAATCAATTTCGAAGTATCTTCATCTTCAGAGACTGTTTTTGAATTGTAATTGCCTTTAAAATATAAATAATAATATACTTTACTTAATGCTCCAAGCAAATTATCATATACTATTATAGTAAGATATTTAAAAAAAAACTAGAGCAGGGTTTCCAGCTTTCTTTGTCTATACAGACAGATTTGACAGATTATTTGTAGCCTATTTAAAATGAAAGGCTTAAAAGATAGTTTGCACACAATCAATAGTTAAATAATAGAAAAATTGGTTTACTCATTGTTTATTAAAACAGTTGCCCTAGCACCTATATGATTATCCCAACCGTATTCTTCGAATTGCTCTCAGGGCAAACAAACACCCAACCTTTTTTATCAAATGGGTGCTAGAAGGCAATGCTCGAAGGTGCAGTGGACATTATTACAGAGTAAGGTTTTATGGTTTACTTGCCTCATACCCCACTTGTATGGGCTGGGCACAAGGCCTCGTTATAACGTGGGCCCACCGACAAACTGAAGCACATGAGTGGGAAAGAACAAAAATTGTGTCAATTCCTTCGGCATTCCCCCTCAAGGGGGCGCCTCAGGCGCTGGGCAATAAACCCAGCCCTGCCCCTTTAAGTGAAGGGGGCAGGTGTTGCCTGGGGGGATAGCCCCATGGGATCAACACTATTTTAAAAAAACTCTCAACAAGTCCAGCTGGACCCCCGGCGTTAACTGGAAAGCAGAGCATTATTACAGAGTAAGGACCAAAGATCGTCTGCTGAAATGCATCAAAAATCATCTTTTTTGCTCATTTGCTAGAAATTGGTTAGAAAAAAGCAATTTCAGTATTTAGACCAAAAAATGTTGTCATTTTAATATATCCCGAGATGTAGGATATACCAAATCGATAACAAAACAGTGAAATATGTTTAACAATAACAATGTTTATTGTTATTTATTCTCATTGACAGGGAATACAGTGGGATGGTTTTGGATACAGTTCAGCTCGATGTGTCATACGTGTGCTCACGTATATGGGACCGGTTCTTCTCTGCCTGACTGTCTGTATTTTTTGTCTCCCTCCTTTTCCAGAGTATCCGGTTTGAATTGTTAGGGGGAGATAACTCTCCCTAACAATATATTTTTAATAATATTATATATTTTTAATATTATATATTTTAATAAAAGGTCTGCAAAATGGTTTGAATTTTTTATTAAAATTTTCATTTAATTCGACATGTTCGACTCTAAAAAAAAATTCCAATCATATTGTGGACTTCCTTTAAGATATTTACTTTCCTCTCAGATGTCCAACACCTTTATATATATATTATATATATATATATATATATATATATATCGGAAGATCTGAAACACGTGTCGCAAATGTAAGATAAAAATAAGAAATGAAATTTTTTTTTCTAAAAATATAAGCCCATTTTGCGACCTTTTTTTTATATATATAATATATATATATATATATAAGTTAAGAGAAAGGAAATGAATCTGATGGTATGAGTATAGATAAAAGGATATGAAAACAACACATATGCTGTTAAAGTGAAAATATCATTTTCACTTTAACAGCATATTGTGTTGTTTTCATATCCTTTTATCTATACTCATATATATATGGGAGAAATGTGAGGAGGTTACTCCGACAGTATGTGGAGAAAGGTAGACAAACACGGGATGTTATGGAAACTGGACGTTTATTGTCGATGATGCAACATTTCGGTCTCTTATTAGACCATCTTCAGGACTTGGATGTAGTTCTTGCTCCAAATACACACACACACACACGCTCCATTTTGCTGACCTATATATGTCAACAAAATGGGTTGAATTTTGTTTTTTAAAATAACATTTTAATCTATCAAATGAATTAATTATATTAATAATACTAGCAAATATATGCACCCTCCGGGTGCAAGTATTTAAGTTTAATGTAATAAAATATTATATTAAATTAGAAAGGCTAATGAAACTAAATACCGATAAAAAGATTTGAAACAGAAGGAATATAATAAAAAATAGAACAACTGAAACTTACTCTTTCATCACTCTCGTCTTTCATTGTTATTTTTTTTTAAATTTAAGTATTTAGTTAAAAGAGGAAGTAAATAATAAAATGACAGTTATTTTTTCTTGTTAATTTAAGATTCATTGAAGAGATTTTTGCTTATATTCATTAAAATAAAACCAAACAGTTAGAAATCAATAATACTAAGCACTTATTTATTAAAATCACATTTTTAATATCAATATGCAAATTAGCCTTCCCATTCACGCTGTAAACCACTATTTTGTTGTATATATAAATATAATTGCATGTTGTCAGTATGTAGACATGGTTAACAGTATTAATAATGTAAAACAATTTTATTAATAATTGAGGTTTAAATAAAAATACAATCATGGAAAATGTGATGTCAATAACTAAGGGAATAGTGATATGAGTAGTAATATAGTTTCGGTTACAGACAGAAAAGCACACAATCTCCATTATAATAAGATAATATTAATAAATTGAATTTATTAAAATATTAGATATTTTAATAATCTCAAAATAAAAAGAATAAAATACTATAAAAATTCTGAAAATATGCCCTCTATCACGATCGACACCTGTAATAGGCTGCTTTTTACCTCATTAATTAAACTGTAACGGTGATAACATTTTTAGAAATTTAAAAAGAAAAAAAAACAAACAAAAACAAATGATTTCTTATGTTGTGATCAGACAGTCATTCAGAGAGATCCGATCCAAGCTGAAATGCTTGAAATAGAAAATAAACTTTTCACTCATCCTAGGTTTGGTTTGTTTTGTTTTACGGCATATCAACCTCAGTGGGTCATTTAATGCCGATAAAGTTTTGAAATAAATCAATTCTTAATGGATAATACAATTTTTTTTTATAAACACATTTTTCTATTTAACCCATAGATGAGACCCTAACAGGTACTACCACTCCGGGTCAGAGTGGACCAGAGAGCAATGGTGATGAAGGGGTGCTCCACATTCCCCAAATCTCCAAAACTGGAACCTCACCATCAGATAGAGTTTAACGTCATTCCCAGGACATGTAGACCCGCAGCCACCGCCTTCTAGCACCCATATGATAAAAAGGGGTTGGGGCTTGCCATAAGGGCAATAGGGTTGGGAAATCATATAGGTGCTAGGGCTTGATGTGACCAGCCGATTGATCGGTCACTCATCCTAGTAAAATAATAAATCAGACGTTTATTATATGCAAAATAAATTTCTTCAGAAAATAAACAAACAACGGACACTTTTATTTTTTTTTGTTATATAATAAAACAAAAATGCAATATTTTATTTTCATTTTTGTATGAAATAATTGTGTAGGCTTTTCAAAATCTGGGGCAGTTGTTGTAGTCATGTAGAGTTGTCTTCTCATAACAAAGCTAAAATACCATGTTTGTTTTTTTTTTTTGGTATAAAATGAAAGCAAAGAATTTTATTCTTTTTCAATAGAAAATAAAAAAATAAAAACAATTGAAATAATACCATACTTCCTGGAAGAGCAAATTTAACATTCATATTTTATATTATCTTAATCTAAAAAAAAAAAAAAAAAATTCTCTGAACGGTATTTATTAGCTATACCCAAACTGAGCCTAAAATTCGTTTTTGACAAAATGACTTTAGCCCTCCCCCTTACAGAAAATAATTTACCAAAAATCAGGGAATTATCAGATTTTAATGAAACTTTCAGTGTTTATTTATCAATGAATGATCTTTATAATGCATTATTTATTTTATTTCAAAACTTTCTCACTTTTTTTCAGGTCACTTAATTTTGACCCCCCTTATGTTAGAGGCGTAACATTTTTTTCAAGTTGGTCTTATAGTTTTCTAATTACAGTAAATAAAGTGATAAAAGACCAAACTTATGAATAGAAACAAAAAAAAAATTTTTACGGTGGCTTTTCTATAAGAATATAAGTACCGAAAATCGAAAAATAAAATGTAAAAAAATAATAGATAATGTTTTGGAGATTTCTTTTTTACTCATTTTGATAATTATTTAATTGGCTATTATCTTATAAAAGAAAAAATTATACATCGATATTTTTTCTGCTTAAAAACGGGGGGGGGGGGGTACATTTTCAATCGAGTTTTTCTTCAAAAAGTATACTTTGATGTAATAAAATAAGGTTTGCATTAAATAGATATTTATTTTTAGAATCTAAAAATATAACATTTTAAACAGGCTTTTCATATTTTAAATGAATTTTATATATTAGTAATTGGTAATTTGCTTGAAGCATTGTTAAGTATGTTATAAAATAATAAAATTCGAAGGCAATACAATGCGTAAAAAATAAAGACAAAAAGATGTTTATATGTCTAATCGATTTCAAAGCGAAGCTTTATCGTCAGAGACGGATTTCAGAAATGACGTGCTTATGTTTTTTTTTTTTTATATATTGTGTGGTTATAATTTCTCTTCTTATTTCCTTTTCCTCTCCTTTTTTCCTCTCTTTCTTCTTCTCCTCCTTTATGAATGGGCGAATAACTGTAATTTCTTATTTCTCTCTTTCTTTTTTTTTTTCTTAAAAGTTTGTTGAGAACAAGGCTGACATCCGGTAAGATGTTGCAATGTCGCAATGTGTAGCAATGTGTAGCAATGTTAGCAACGGTGTGAGCGTGTCATAATTTCAAAAACAAAAGTGAACAAATGAATAAAAACCGTTAATAGAAATTTTTTTTTTTTTTTTAACATACTTAGCTTTTGTTTCGCTTTCACCTTTCATTTCTTATTCTTTCTCCCTCTCTTTCTTTTTTTTTTGTGTTATTTCTCTTCTTTTTTTTTTTTTTTTCTTTTTTTTTCCCTTTATCCCCTTTGTTCTCTAATTTAAATTATTTTTTTATAGTAAATAAGTAAATAAAAGATTATCTTAAATTATGTATTAGTATTGATAGAAAAATAAATGATTCTTTTTTATTATTATTTTTTTTTTTTTTTTTTTTTTAAGAAAATATCTTTTATGAGTACTTTTT
The DNA here is from genome assembly GCA_023376005.1 of Doryteuthis pealeii. Taxonomy (NCBI): domain Eukaryota; kingdom Metazoa; phylum Mollusca; class Cephalopoda; order Myopsida; family Loliginidae; genus Doryteuthis; species Doryteuthis pealeii. Next base: position 19,491,165 of record CM042177.1, on the reverse strand, counting down.
TTCTCTTTTCTTTTAAACTTAAATAGATTAAATATTATATTAATTATATATTAAAATAATTACATATTAGGATTGATGTAAAATTCAAAACAATAAAAATAAGACAAACCATTCCCCCCTTAAATTTCAGATAGATTAAATATCATAAATCAAATATTTGAATTACAAAAGGCATAATGTACTGCTTCAATTATATATTTTATTTAACTATTTTTTTTTTTTCATTCTTTGTTGTTATTATTATTCTTCTTTTTTTTTTTTTTTTTTCCCACTTTTCCTTAAATATTTATTAATAGTTCTAGACTGACCGTACTCCTAAGAGGGTATTATGGTTTAAAGAAATAGTGTCATGGTTTAAAGAAATAATGTCATGTAAAGGAGTTAATACGTATGTCAATATTGTTAAATTAATCGTAATTAATTTTTTTTATATTTCTCTATTATCTTCTTTTCACTCTCAATCATCCCATCACTATATATATATATATATATATATATATATATTTAATTTTAATTAAAAAAAAAAAAAAAAAAAAAAAAAAAAGGCTATATATGAAACGTGTAAATTTAGTTAATCGTGTATTCTGAGTTTAATTCTAATCTATTGATAGTTGGTAGGTTTAAAATTTATGGTAGGGAAAATTATATATATATATGAGAGAACATGTGTACTAAATAAACTAAAACCTATATATGGAACGTGTAAATTTAGTTAATTATGTATTCTGTGTTTAATTCTAATCTATTGTTTATATTAGGACCTAATTTAGCTATTAATAAACTTTCTCTAATTCTGAGATTACCAATGTTGCGTATTATAGCCTCTATCTTAACTGAAAAATTGTTGTCCTTATTTTTGCATTTGATTAGGTGTTTATGGAATGAGGATGCACGTGTGTGGATGTGTTCCTTGATTCTAATGTGGAGGGGTCTAATTGTACTACCTATGTAGAAATTAAGGCATTTGGAGCAAGTTAGACGGTAAATTGTATAGGTCTTGTGGCATAAGTTAGGGTCTTTTATTGGGCAGTTGGTTAGTGAGCATGGTGTAATAACATTTTTATGTTTTATTGTTAGATGTTGGCGTAGTGAGGGTCCAGAGTGGGCTAGTTGGATATCTAGTCCCTCTCTATGAATAGCCTTGCGTATTTGTTTAGTGATTGTTTCACTGTCTATTCATAGAGAGGGACTAGATATCCAACTAGCCCACTCTGGACCCTCACTACGCCAACATCTAACAATAAAACATAAAAATGTTATTACACCATGCTCACTAACCAACTGCCCAATAAAAGACCCTAACTTATGCCACAAGACCTATACAATTTACCGTCTAACTTGCTCCAAATGCCTTAATTTCTACATAGGTAGTACAATTAGACCCCTCCACATTAGAATCAAGGAACACATCCACACACGTGCATCCTCATTCCATAAACACCTAATCAAATGCAAAAATAAGGACAACAATTTTTCAGTTAAGATAGAGGCTATAATACGCAACATTGGTAATCTCAGAATTAGAGAAAGTTTATTAATAGCTAAATTAGGTCCTAATATAAACAATAGATTAGAATTAAACACAGAATACATAATTAACTAAATTTACACGTTCCATATATAGGTTTTAGTTTATTTAGTACACATGTTCTCTCATATATATATATAATTTTCCCTACCATAAATTTTAAACCTACCAACTATCAATAGATTAGAATTAAACTCAGAATACACGATTAACTAAATTTACACGTTTCATATATAGCCTTTTTTTTTTTTTTTTTTTTTTTTTTTTCTTAATTAAAATTAAATATATATATATATATATATATATATATAGTGATGGGATGATTGAGAGTGAAAAGAAGATAATAGAGAAATATAAAAAAATTAATTACGATTAATTTAACAATATTGACATACGTATTAACTCCTTTACATGACATTATTTCTTTAAACCATGACACTATTTCTTTAAACCATAATACCCTCTTAGGAGTACGGTCAGTCTAGAACTATTAATAAATATTTAAGGAAAAGTGGGAAAAAAAAAAAAAAAATAAGAATAAATAATAACAACAAAAGAATGAAAAAAAAAATAGTTAAATAAAATATATAATTGAAGCAGTACATTATGCCTTTTGTAATTCAAATATTTGATTTATGATATTTAATCTATCTGAAATTTAAGGGGGAATGGTTTGTCTTATTTTTATGTTTTGAATTTTACATCAATCCTAATATGTAATTATTTTAATATATAATTAATATAATATTTAATCTATTTAAGTTTAAAAGAAAAAGAGAAAAAAGTACTCATAAAAGATATTTTCTTAAAAAAAAAAATAAAAAAAAAAAAAATAATAAAAAAAGAATCATTTATTTTTCTATCAATACTAATACATAATTTAAGATAATCTTTTATTTACTTATTTACTATAAAAAAAATAATTTAAATTAGAGAACAAAGGGGATAAAGGGAAAAAAAAAGAAAAAAAAAAAAAAGAAAAAGAAGAGAAATAACACAAAAAAAAAGAAAGAGAGGGAGAAAGAATAAGAAATGAAAGGTGAAAGCGAAACAAAAGCTAAGTATGTTAAAAAAAAAAAAAAAAATTTTCTATTAACGGTTTTTATTCATTTGTTCACTTTTGTTTTTGAAATTATGACACGCTCACACCGTTGCTAACATTGCTACACATTGCTACACATTGCGACATTGCAACATCTTACCGGATGTCAGCCTTGTTCTCAACAAACTTTTAAGAAAGAAAAAAAAAGAAAGAGAGAAATAAGAAATTACAGTTATTCGCCCATTCATAAAGGAGGAGAAGAAGAAAGAGAGGAAAAAAGGAGAGGAAAAGGAAATAAGAAGAGAAATTATAACCACACAAATATATAAAAAAAAAAAAAAACATAAGCACGTCATTTCTGAAATCCGTCTCTGACGATAAAGCTTCGCTTTGAAATCGATTAGACATATAAACATCTTTTTGTCTTTATTTTTTACGCATTGTATTGCCTTCGAATTTTATTATTTTATTTTATATATTAATTTTTCATAGCAAAAATACTAAATTAAAGTTTGAAATAAAATAACTAATGTATTATAAAATTCATTAATTGATAAATCAATACTGAAAATTTCATTAAAATCAGATAATTACCTGATTTTTGGTAAATATTTTTGCAATCGCAAATGTTACAGTAAAATTGTAAACAAGCGCCTAAAACCATTGAAAAAGAGACAGAATGGCGGATCGCGTCGAAATTGACCAAAACAAATCGTTTTAAATCTATTAAAAATAAACTGCATATGTAATGATATTTTTCTTTTTTTAATGATGGTCAATATGTTACTACTTATCATTTTAGACAAAAGTTTGACCTTAAATAATAGATTTAATTAATTTTAATTTGTTTTTAAAAACCTAGCAGCCGACAAAATTGGGTATGCCTAGTATTTATCCACAAATCTATTATTCAAAAATGCAGCCGATAGGAATTTTAGTCAGCGTCATCAAGGGAGATAACTCTGAATTTTTTTTTTTTTTAACTAGAAAAAATCAGCTTCATCGATATTTCTTACAATAATAAATAAACGCTATTTTTTTGAAAGAAAAGAATTTTATTCTTTTTCAATAAAAAAAAAAAAAAAATAATTGAAATAATACCATACTTCCTGGAAGAGCAAATTCAACATTCATATTTTATATTATTTTAATCTAGAAAAAAAAAAATGCTCTGAACGGTATAAAAATCCATAAATCTATTATTAAAAAATGCAGCCAATATGAGTTTTCTTCAGCGTCATCAAGGGAGAGAACTCTGAAAAAGTATTTTTTTTTTACCAGAAAAAATCAGCTTCACCGATATTTCTTACAATAATAAACAATCACTATTTCAATGGTCAGTGGTGACAAAAATAGCTCATTTTTCGGTAATTTTCACCTTTAGTTGGCTAATTCCTAGCATAAAATTGTGCATGCGCATTATCTGAAATAAACTTAATTGTTATTAAGAACACATTTTATGATATTTTTGTGTTAAAGCATGCAGTTGTATTGTTTTTGAAAAGTTTCTAAGATTTGTATATTTCGCACGGAGACTTTCAAAATGGCTACCAGCTTGTTTCAAAGTGAAAGTCAGTTGGCTAAATTCCTAGCATAAAATTATCTGAAATTAACTTGATGGTTATTAAGAACACATTTTATGATATTTTTGAGTTAAAGCATGCAGTTATATTTTTTTCAAAAAAGTTTCTAAGATTTGTGTATTTCGTACGAAGACTTTCAAAATGCCTACCAGCTTGTTTCAAAGTGAAAGTCAGTTGGCTAAATTCTTAGCATAAAATTATCTGAAATTAACTTGATGGTTATTAAGAACACATTTTATGATATTTTTGCATGCAGTTGTATTGTTTTCAAAAAAGTTTCTAAGATTTGTGTATTTCACACGGAGACTTTTAAAATGGCTACCGGGTTGTTTCAAAGTGAAAGTCAAGGGAGGTTACTCTAATTGCCTTATTTGCTAGGAATTTTGACAACTAAAGGTGAAAATTACCATTTTTCTTGCTATTCACATTCATTGACACTGATTACTTTCATTCGACGAAAAAAAAATTCTACCTGGAAGACAACTGCCGGGGCCAAAGCTGGAGCTAAGGTGGGGGACTTTTTTTTTATCATAAATATTGCAAATTTTGAGGCAAATAATTATCTTTTTATTTTATTTTAATTTTTTTTTTTCAGCCACCATGGATAATATTCGCAGAGTTCCGTCCTGGCTTCCTGCCTCAAAAACCACTAGCCGGTGGCTGCTGAAACCCCCTCCCAGCTACAATTGAAGTCCGTAGCCAAAGTGGTGTCACTTGAAAAATAAACAACCAACTTTGAGCGTTTTTCCCAGAAACCCAACCCCAACACTTAAAATCAACAGTTTTATTACAAAATTTGTGGGTTCTGTTTTTTCTGGTCACACTGTATACAGGGTGACCCAGAAAAAATAGAGCCCAAATTATTTATTCATTTTCCCATGAAACTAACCCTAAACCCCAACCCTAATTTTTTTTTCAAGTGACACTGCTTCGGCTACGGACTTCAATCGTAGCTGGCGTTTTATTTCAGCAGCCACCGGCTAGCGGTTATAAAATACGTAAGACTTTGTAAGTAGTTCAAACGTCAGTCAACCGATTGCCCTTTATAGATTTAAGTTAGGAGGCTTATTTTCCAACAAAGATTATGATGGTTCACTGAGGTTCATGAAATAAATTGAGTGTATAAAGTCTGTAAGACTTTGTAAGTGGTTCAAACGTCGGTTAACCGATTGCCAATAGCCATCTCTCGGCTCTTTATCTATGCCCATTTTTCCAAGGGCAGACCAGTCCACTTCAGACAACACACAGGGGGATATCACTCTACTTATACAGTGTTTTTTGAGGCAGGAGGCCGGGATGGAGCTCTGGGAATATACCCCCCCACCATGTTGGATTTTATTTTATTTTTTGCTAGTAAATGCAATGTCCAGAAAAGGAAAAGGAAAAATAATAATAAAAAGGAAACAATGATATTCTTTTTTTTTTTAAATCATGAAAAGTGTACAAATTTTTTACTTTACCCTTTAAAACATTGGAATAAGAAAAGAAAAGAAAAAAAACATCTTTCCTCCTTTTACATAAAAATAAACAACAAAACCTTTAAAAAACAAACAGAAAAACTGAATAAAGAAGTAATATATATATAGGTGTGTGTGTGTGTGTGTGTGTATATGTATATATATATATTATGGACTCTCTCGTCGATTTTCGACGCATGAGGGTTCACACACACAATGAACAACCCACACAGTGATTTGTTTATAGTGGTGAAGGCTTGTGTAGGACCATCCACACTTTTTGGCACAGTCGATAGGAAAGAATTGGTGCATCAAGGGTTGCCACAAACCCAATCAACGACCGACCTCAGGAATTTTGAATTCAGAGTTATCCCTCTCCTAGACTGGTTACCTACCCAAGGCTGAAGAGCCCAGTCTGCCCTACTATTTAACCCATAGCTGGAGGGAGAATATATGGATTCATACCTTTCCCAAGGGTATTAACGCTATGTGAAATGCCAACAGCTTCGTCTAGGAATTGAACTTGAATCAATGAGTCCATTTTCCACGACTCTAACCACTAGCCCACGTACCTCCAATATATATATATATATATATATATATATATATATATATATAGATTGTTAATAGAATTGCCAATGCTTCGGGAAGCTTTGCCACCGACTCTGGAATGAATGGGGCATTAGGCTTGCAACTAAGATACAGGTATACAGAGCTGTTGTTCTTACCAGTCTTTTGTACGGCTCGGAGTCATGGACACTCTATCGAAAACAGATTCGGCAGTTAGACGTTTTCCACAAAGGTTGCCTACGAGCAATCTGTGGACTCACCCTCGAAGACAGAATATTCTAATGCTGACCTTTTTACCATATGTAACATTGATGGAATTGAGAGCTTCCTCATAAAATCACAATTGCGCTGGGCGGGTCATATTTTGCGAATGCATGATGACAGAATACCAAAGATTCTCATTTATAGTCAGCTTGACAGTGGTCAAAGAAACGTGGGTCGACCTTTGCTCAGGTTTAAGGACAAGTTGAAAAGTAACCTCTCAGCTGCAAATATAGATCACGCTACTTTTGAGAGCACAGCACTCGATTGTAAAACGTGGAGGACTTTGTGTTACAATGGTATCAAGAATTTTGTAGCATCGGAGGTCACCAAGCTGCGTCAATCTAGAGCAAAGGACTAGAGCATTGGCTAGTGTCCCAGCAATACATTCTAATAATCCACACTCTTGTTCCATTTGTGACTTCTTTGCAAATTATTGGCAGGGCTGAAATATCACCTGCGATTAACACACAAGGTTAAATGAAAGAGGTTGTTGGAACCTCATACGTCGAAATCGACGGGAGAGTCCATCATATATATATATATATATATATATATATATGTATACATACAGAGAGAGAGAGAGAGAGAGAGAGAGAGAGAGAGAGAGAGAAATTAATAAATAAATAATAAATATTTTAGTTTATATATTTATTTACATTGGAACAAGTTTGCTCCCATTGGGTTCTTGCTGTGTATGCTTAAATTTTTAAGTGTAGCAATCATCAGGCAATGAAAAAATTGATACTGATGATTGCTATGCTTAAAAAATTAAGCATACGCAGCAAGAAACCAATGGTAGCAAACTTGTTCCAATGTAAATAAATCTAAACTAGAATATTTATTTATCTATCTATTAATGTCTCAGATATTGAGCACTCTTCTAATAACACTGTATGTTGGATTACAATTGCTTCTTCAAGTATAATAGTGCCAACCATACACACTGATTATATATATATATATATATATATATATATATATATATATATATGAGGTTAAGTAAACAAACAAATGTGTTTATTTTTTTATATGGCTTTAAGCCGACAATTTTTGGAGGATATGTGCTTAATTGAAGTCATACCTAATTTTGAAAATTAATTAGTTGATAATTAATGAATTTAGCCTTACATTTGAACATATATGCCCGCCTAAATTCATTAATTATTAACTAATTAATTTTCAAAATTAGGTATGACTTCAATTAAGCACATATCCTCCAAATATATATATATATATATATATATATATATATATATAAATAATTAAAAACAGTTTTAGAATAGCAATCAAAGCAGATTCATCCTTAACAAAATGTTTGTTTTCACCTGAGTCTCATCAGAGGATTACCACAGGAAAATGTCTCTGAAGATGAAGATACTTTGAAATTAATAAAACCTTGGACAATTATTTTGCATTGCAATAATTTTCAAATAAAATAAAGATAAATAAATAAAATATAACAACATACTTTTTGCAATGCTTCAAGCAAATTATAAAATTCTTATATATATATATATATATATATATATATATATATATATATATATATATCAAGAAATATATCCATAAAAACAAACTCAACAAAAATTCAGAAGGATCTTCAGGAGATTATGAAGCTAAGAGGTCTAGAAGAAAGCAGCAGCAACAAAGCACCGGCACATCAACATCTTCAGGGACAGCCTTCAAATGCGAAAATCTGTGGTCGAGAATGTTTTTCAAACATCAGACTCACAGTCACAGGAGGTGCTGTAATTTCAGGGGCACATAAAAACCTTATTATAGTCTTCCGAGACTGAAAAGCCAATGATGATATATATATATATATATATATATATATATATAAAGAAAGGATATAAGTTAAAAGAAAGAAAAATGAATCCGACAATATGAGTATGAAAATGGAATGAAAACATCACACAATTGTTAAAGAAGAAAAAATTTATAATATAACATAGCTGATACTGATCAATATTTCAATTTTACAAAAATCATCATCAGAGCTCATTCACTCCGTAGTCTTCTCCGACCCAAACAACTACGGAGTGAATAAGCTCTGATGATGATTTTTGTAAAATCGAAATTTATCAGCTATTTATATTATAAATTTTTCTTCTTTAACAGCATTGTGTGATGTTTTCATTCCATTTTCATACATATATAAAAAAATATATCTATAAAAAACAAACTCAATAAAAATTCAGAAGGATTTCAGGAGATTATATATATATATATATATATATATATATATATATATATATCTATAAAAAACAAACTCAATAAAAATTTATAACCAATGTAAAATAAATCTAAAAAAATTATTTTACAATGATATAAAATATATTAACAATTTATTATCAAAATTGCAAGTCCATTTGAAAATATCATTTTTTTAAATGAATAAAAAAATGCACAATTTTTTTTTTTCAAATAGATAACAAGAACAAAAAAAAAGCATACCATTTTTTTAACATCTTAAAAGAAAAAGAAAAGAAATGATTGTTTTTCTCTATATTTTAGACTACAACGAGGTCTGAAAGTCTTAATACACCTTCATATTGTTTCATTATTTTTTATTTTAATAATATAATATATAAGTTATGTAATTATTTCATCTTTAACAAAAAAAAAAACAAAAAAAGGGTGACAAGATTTTCGGACCACCCTATATATGTACAGGGTGATCCAAAAGTCTTGTCACCCTACATATCGTTTTAACTTTCATTATTTTTTATTTTAATAATATAATATATATCAGTTATGTGATTTATTTATTACAAAAAACTTAGTGGTGACAAGATTTTCAGACCACCATAGTACATTAATCATATAATATGATATAAGCATAAGAACACTAACCAAAGCCGAACACTCTAGCGAAAGCGACATCCCTTTCGACCACCAATTATAGCACTCTAGTGTCAAGATGGCTGGCGGCTTAGACAACAGTGTGTCTCAATTCATCGCCCAGCTCATTCAAGGCCATTGTTGGAATCGTAAAAATGAATTCTTATAATTACTATTTAAGCGTGCAATTTTGAATTAACAGACATTTTGTATTTTTTAAAATTTTCATCTTTGTGTCACATGTTTCTGCTCAAGCTGTTAGTTTTTTGCGCTAATAATAAATGATTTATCATGTACTACTTTTAGTCAGTTAATTTGCTTAGATGTCGGTTAAATCAAGCTTATTCCAGATTTCAGCTGAAATGCTGGCAACCCCAGTGTTCAATATTTATTTAGTTTAGTTTCCTTTTATTCTTTCATATGGTTCCGATTTATCCTTTATTTATTTTATTTTATTCTAGACACTTGTAGTTTATACGAGTTAATCTTTCTCGCTTGAGTATTTTTTAAATTATTTTATTTTTGTAAGGAGATTTTGCTTTCTCTGGACTTTTGCGATTTATATGATATCCTATATATATATTAATATATTAAAGTAAAGTCGTCGGGCCGGTTGTTCCCCACTCCTGAAGAGTACACCCTCTGGTACTTTATGCACGGCACACCCGTCAGGAATCTGTTGCGAGAAGTCCTTTAGTCCCTCTTCTTCTTCTCATTTATAGCGACTAGGACACATAGCTTCAGCATATGATAACGGGTATGGCGATCTCGTGAATAGAGCCGTGAGTAGAAGCGCCCCACCTAATCCATCTCTCACGCTCCTTCTCTCTCTCTCGCACAGATCCGGCTGGGGCTACTCAACTGGCTTTGCCCTGTTGCCCCGCCGTAAGGTAACCATTACTGTAAGTCTGGGTATGCGTAACCTAAGTGAACCTATTTGGTCTATCTGTTCTGATTTCTAGAGCTGAAGTTCTATGTTCATGCTCGTATACTAGTGTGCGTCTGTGAACAGTTTATATTCTTTTACGAGTTATTCACCCTAATATATTTATTGTCACCTTATTATTTTTGATTTTAAGTGGAATCTTGGTTTATATATATTAAGTATATACTCTAATTATTTCACCCTCGAAATATGTAATACTAAGGGTAAATAATTATACACATAGAATACACTAAATATAGGTGTCCGTGACAAGAATTTTCTTGGTACCACCCGATATTATGAATTCACCTAACGTTATATGTAACTTAAGTTATCTTTTGAGCCTCCCAGTATTTTTTATTTAATAAATGTATAATAATAATTATGTGAATTATTTATTAACAAAAAAACTTAGAGGCTGACAAGATTTCGGTCTACCATAATATAATTATCTTATTTCCCTCTATAGTTCCACTCACTATCAACATTGTAACGTAAGATTGTCTTTATCCATATGAACACTTGTGTATCGGTCTGCTAATAATGGTACCTCGATAATTTCCAGTGTATATTAACACAACATGAAGAATCCTAATGTGTGAAATCTCGAGGTCTCTCTCATCCAATCTATCGTGTATCTCAATCGTGTATCTTTAATTGTTTCTATATGTGCTTCATCTTCTTTTGTTTAACCTTATCTCTCTGTACTCTCCGTTCGTT
>CM042177.1:19441423-19480132 GCA_023376005.1 Doryteuthis pealeii | reverse complement strand
CAAACAAATTGATATTTATGCAAACTAGCCAAAATAAAAAAAACACCCTCTGGGCGAGGTAAAATACATATTACCTGAGGGGCATGGGAGTTGAAAATTTAATAAAAGAGAGTTTGTATCATAAGTTAAAGTAAAATCATCAAATTTATTAAAGGAATAAAAAATAAAATAAATTTATTAAAGGAGTAAAAAATTAAAATAAATTCATTAAAGAGTAAAAAATTTTTAAATTTTAAATGGAAACTTAGTTCTATAACTTTAAATATACTAGCAAATATATTGACCCTCCGGGATCAAGTATTTAAGTTTTAATATAATAAAATATCATATTAAATTAGAAAGGCTAATGAAACTGAATAATAATTTAGATACAAAGATTTGGAACAGAGGTATGGATTGAAAAATAGAACAACTTTGAAAACTAACTCTTCCATATTTTCCCTTACTCCCGTCTTTCATTGCGTAAATCTTCCTAATATTAACTGTTTAGTTAAATAGGAGTAAAAGAATAATATTAGTTGTTTCTTCTTGTTAAGGGATTTCTTTTAAGATTTATTGAAGAAGATTTTTGCTCATTATTCATTAAGATATAAAAACCAAACATTAGAAATCAATAATACTAAGCATATATTTATTAAAATCAAATTTTTAAGATCAATATGCCAAATAAGCCTTTCCATTCTTACTGTAAATCTCTATTTTGTTGTATATATAAATTACAATTGCATGTGTATAGTATGTAGTTATGGTCATCATTACAAGTATTGTAAAACCATTTCGTTATTTTATAATTGAGGTATAAATAATAATAAAATTCATGGTAAATGTGATGTAAATAACAAAGGGAATTGTTGATATGTATAGTAAATATAGTTTCGGTTACAGACAACAAACCCACAATCTCCATTATAATAAGATATTAAAATAAAACAACTATATATAAAGAATAATACGAGGTTGTATTATTTAAAACTTGTTTATAAAAATACCCAATGAGGATTGTCTAATCATTGCATTGCTCAATTTGAGTGTATTTCTATTTATGAGATTTTAGACAGTGTGACATAAGCAGTGAACATAGTTTTTGTTACAGACAAAACCGGAAAGCCATCTCCATTATTAATAGATATATATATATTTTTTTATTTTTAGAAATTGAAAGTGTAGAGTTGGATTCGGAGGGGGCTAATGAGTGATTGCCTAAGTACTTTCGGTCCCATCTCATCAGAGTCAAATCGAGGATTAACAGTCATAGAGAAAAGATTGAGATTGGAATAACGATTGTTTTGAATTATGAAAAGAGAAGAAAATAACAAAACCAAAACAATTGAAATGCGGAGAAAAATCAAGTCCAAAAGAATCACTAACCAAGCTGATGTAATAAGTTAACTTTGAACAAAGAAGTTATTTTGGTTTTTAATCTAGAAGTAGTACTTTAATCATTTTATTGCTAGTTTATTCCATCTCATTATTATTGGCTTTTTATCCCAACACTCTGGGTCAATACACTCTTTCATTATTACTATTATTTTATTGCTAGTTTTATTCCATCTTATTATTGTTGCCTTTTTATCCCAACACTCTGGCTAGATACACTCTTCATTATTACTATTATTTTATGCTAGTTTTATCCCATCTTATTATTGTTGCTTTTATCACAACACTCTGGGTCAATAACCTCTTCATTATTACTATTATTTTATTGCTAGTTTTATTCCATCTTATTATTGTTGCTTTTATCCCAACACTCTGGGTCAATACACTCTTCATTATTACTATTATTTTATTGCTTAGTTTATTCCATCTTATTATTGTGGCTTTTATCCCAACACTCTGGTCAATCACATCTCTTTTTATCCACACTCTGGGTCAATACACTCTTCATTTTACTATTATTTTATTGCTAGTTTTATTCCATCTTATTATTGTTGCTTTTTATCCCACACTCTGGGTGAATCATTATTTACTATTTTTTTTTTTTTTTTTGCTAGTTTTATTCCATTAACACTTTTCCTTTGCTCTTTACAGGGTTTTAAATTTGATTTTTATGGTGTGTCTTCAAAATATGATAAAGCCCATTTCATCATGAAAGCCATATTGGTTATTCTTGTATCTTTGCCATCTGCACTAAAAGATTCTTTGGGCCAAACAACTACCTTCATCCAGCAGTGTCGACCAAAGATGCAGGGAGAATTTAGAGGTAAAGCATTTTATTATATATATATATATATATATATATATATCATGGGTAAAACCGTGTGTGTATGTATATGCTTATGTGTTTAAAAATTTTTTTAAATTACATATATATATATATGTATAGGTATGTGTAATGTATGTTGATAGATATATATATATATATATATATATATTGTAGCCGAGGCGGTGTACTTGAATTTAAAAAAAAACTCTGTGTTGGGGTGTTAGGGTTTTAGTTTAATGGGAAAATAAATAATTTGGGGCTCTGTTTTTCTAACCCAGAAAAAACAGAACCCAGACATTTTGTATAAAACTGTTAATTTTAACTAGGGGTGGGGTTACAGTTTAGGGTTGGTTTTCGGGGAAAATGCCCTGTTGGTTGGTTTTGTTTGTTTTTGTTTTTGTTTTTTTGTTTTTTGCAAGTGACACCGATTCGTCTACGGACTTTAATCGTAGCTTAGTGTTTTTTCAGCAGCCACCGGCTAGCGTTTTTTGAGGGCAGGAGGCGGGACGGTTCTCTGCAAGGTACCGTTTTTTAAAGAATTCTGCTCGAGTAGTAAATAAGTACTGAAAATCGAAAAATTTAAATGAAAATAAAAACTAGAAAAATTTTTTGGAGTATTATTTGGGTAATATTTGTGGAGTTTTGTCCTGGAATCCTGCCTCAAAAACTGCTAAGCCAGTGACTGCTGAAAAAAAACACCAGCCTACGATTGAAGTCCATAGCCGAAGCGGTGTAAAAAAAATAGAGTTAGAGTTTGGGGCTAGGGTTGGGGTTTGGGTTTAGGGTTTAGTTTAATGGAAAATAAATAATTTGGTGACTCAAGAAAAAACAGACCACAAATTTTGTAATAAAACTTAATTTTAACTAGAGGGTTGGGTTTGGTTTCAGGAAAAAACGCCCTAAGTGTTTTTTTTTCTTTTTTTGAAGTGATACCGCTTCGGCTACAGACTTCAATCGTAGCTGGTGTTGTTTTTTCAGCAGTCTGCGGCTAGCAGTTTTAGGCAGGAGGCCAGGACGGAACTCTGCCAAAGATTACCATTATTTGTATTATTCAGACTATTGTCCTTGTCTTCATTGTTATCTGTACAACATTTTGCCAATGGTTCCCCTCCCGCCTTCTTCCAGGTATTTCTTGTCGGAACAGGAACCTTCTTGTAATAGGGAGCCATCACGGAACTTTGAACCTAACCCTTTATTCAGCCCACGTTACAATTTATTTTGAAAAAACGGATTTTAAGTAGCGTATTGGCAGGCATCTTGATCAAAATTGACCGAAACGTTGTTTTAAATGTACAAAAATAATTACATGTGTAATATTATTTTGCTTCTTTGCTGATGCTCATTATGTTACTTTTTTCGACTTAGACAAAAATTTGACTTTAAATGATCGGTTTAATGAATTTTAATTCGTTTTTAAAATGAAAAGCAACGATATTTTGGCAGATCCTACTCTTTTTTCCCAATCATCTAGCGAGAGCTTAATGGGTGACCCAATGGGTCACTTTGTCTAGTATATATATATATATATATACATATATATATATAAGACGTTGTTACAACATAACAATGAAGATGAGGACAATAGTCCAAATAATACCATATATATATAACAGGCTCTATCACTGATATGAGCACTCCACTGCCAAAAAATTTGGTCCACCACTAACTGACCAATCTATTTGAAATTGACAGAGAATCTAAGCGGGATATATATATATATAAAGTAAAAAAAGTCGTCGAGGGTGGCCTAAAGTCGGTTATCAGCCAATCAGCAAGGAGTCTATCCCCTTTTCTCTAGCGCTAGACAAGGAGATTGTTTTTACGTCTGAGGTGGCAGCGCCATACCTCCATCAGCGCCTTCTTTACCGCACAGATCCCTGTGCTACTCATACGCTGAGTTGTGCGAGGGCCGGTATCGAAACTAAGAACCTTTGTGTTTCCAGCCCAAACACTTCACGACTGAGCCTAAACCGGCCCCCTTAAAATTATTAAAACTTAATTAAAACTTCACCTTGTATCTTTGCTTAGTAAACCTTTTCCGCCTCATTGTGATTCTTACTATTATTTCTCTGTTAACTCTGATACTTCTATATACAACAATATGCTTATTTTGTTTTGTCTTTTTTTCTGTAGTTGAAGTACTCTATCATAAAACCACTAACTGCGACATCAGTGCCTCTTTAAGCGCCTCCTGCCAAAGTCCCTAAATTACAAAAACTACCCCTTAAATGTCGGCATAGAGGAATGCGGTTCTTCATTTGAAATCACGTAAGTAAAATTTTACTTATTTATTTATTTTTTATTTTCTTGATTCTCTGCTTGTGAGATTCTTATGTTGCTTTCACAGAGCAGTTATATAATAATATTATATATATAAAGTCCTTTGTCCACAATAAATAGATATGTAAAACCTATATATTATATCTATATATATATTATATATATATTACTACTACTATATATATCTCCACTATATATATTATTTTTTTTCTGCGGGGGAGAATAATGTGCTTAATTGAAGTCGTACCTATAATTTGAACACATTATTAATTATTCAAAAAAAATGTACATACAGAGATTGATTCTTTCTCGATTGTCGTTTCTGAATGGCTATCGACCTAACTTAATAATCTACTTAAATGGGTACGACTTCAATTTAAGCACCCCATATTTCTCCCAACAATGGTGGCTAAGCCATTATCAAAACACATTGTTTGTCTATTTACTTCTCATACCTGTCGTGTAGTAAAGTCACTATAAAGTGGAATATAACCTACTTCTAAACAACGAAAAATTCTGGGAAAGGCCCAGTTGGTGTTATTGGTTACGGTCCCTAACCTGTCAGCTTGAACAGTCAGGGTTCGAATCACGCACAGGGGTCTTCCTGTCTATAGCCTCTGCTTGATGAGGCCTAATAGGCCGAATGTACATACAGAGATGATTTTTCTCTATTTGTTTTTAGGCCTTACATTTGAATAGGTATACCCGCCTAATAATTTATTAATTAATTATTTTTCAAAATTAAGGTACGACTTCAATTAAGCACATATTCTCCCAAAAAATTGTCGGCTAAAAAAGCCCATATCACTACCAGTTTTGGATTACCTCACATCACACACACACAACATATAATATATATATAGATATATATTATACATACATATATATATATACATACATATATATATATATATATATTAGAAGTAAATAAACAAACGATGTGTTTTGATATGGCTTTTTTAGCCGACAATTTTTGGGAGAATATGTGCTTAATTGAAGTCGTACCTAATTTTGAAAATTAATTAATTAATAATTAATTAGGCGGGTATACCTATTCAAATGTAAGGCTAAACAAATAGAGAAAAATCAATCTCTGTATGTACATTTCGGCCTATTAGGCCTCATCAGCAGAGCTATAGACAGGAAGACCGCCCTGTGCGTGATTCGAACCCTGACTGTCAAGCTGACAGGTAGGGACCGTAACCAATACACCAACTGGCCTTTCCCAGATTTTTCGTTTTGTTTAGAAGTAGGTTATATTCCACTTATAGTGACTTTACTACACGACAGTATGAGAAGTAAATAGACAAACAATGTGTTTTGATATGGCTTTAGCCAACAATTGTTGGGAGAATATGTGCTTAATTGAAGTCGTACCTCATTTAATAATTAATTAATTAGGTGGGCATACCTATTCAAATGTAAGGCTAAACAAATCGAGAAAAATCAATCTCTGTATGTACATTTTTTTTATTAATTAATTAATTTTCAAAATTAGGTACGACTTCAATTAAGCACATATTCTCCCCCCCAAAAAAAAAATATATATATATATATATATATATATATATATATATATATATAATAAGATAAATATATAGGTTTTACATATCTATTTATTGGGTGACAAAGGAACTTTATATATATATATATATATAACTGCTCTGTGAAACAACATAAGATCTCACAAGCAGAGATCAAAGAAAATAAAAAATAAATAAATAAAGTAAAAAATTTACTTACGTGATTTCAAATGAAGAACCCATTCCTCTATGTCCGACATTTAAGGGGTAGTTTTTGTAATTTAGGGACTTTTGGCAGGAGGCGCTTAAAGAGCACTGATGTCCAGTTAGTGGTTTTATGATAGAGTACTTCACTACAGAAAAAAAAAGACAAAACAAATAAGCCATATTGTTGTAATATAAGTATCAGAGTTAACAGAGAAATAATAGTAAGAATCACAATGAGGCGGAAAAGGTTTACTAAGCAAAGATACAAGGTGAGTTTTAATTTTAAGTTTTAATAATTTTAAGGGGGCCGGTTTAGCTCAGTCGGTAGAGTGTTTGGCTGGAAACCACAAGGTTCTTAGTTCGATACCGGCCCTCGCCAACTCAGCGTATGAGTAGCACAGGGATCTGTGCGGTAAAGTAAGGCGCTGATGGTAGGTATGGCGCTCCACCTCAGACGTAAAAACAATCTCCTTGGTCTAGCGCTAGAGAAAAGGGGATAGACTCCCTTGCTGATTGGCTGATACCGACTTTAGGCCACCTCGACGACTTTTTTTACTTTATATATATATATATCCCGCTTAGATTCTCTGTCAATTTCAAATAGATTGGTCAGTTAGTGGTGGACCAAATTTTTTTGCAGTGGAGTGCTCAATATCAGTGATAGAGCTGTTATATATATATGGTATTATTTGGACTATTGTCCTCATCTTCATTGTTATTTGTACAACGTCTATATATATATATGTATATATATATATATATACTAGACAAAAAGTGACCCATTGGGTCACCCATTAAGCTCTCGCTAGATGATTGGGAAAAAGAGTAGGATCTGCCAAAATATCGTCTGCTTTTCATTTTAAAAACGAATTAAAATTCATTAAACCGATCATTTAAAGTCAAATTTTTGTCTAAGTCGAAAAAGTAACATAATGAGCATCAGCAAAGAAGCAAAATAATATTACACATGTAATTTATTTTTGATACATTTAAAACAACGTTTTCGGTCAATTTTGATCAAGATGCCTGCCAATACGCTACTTAAAATCCGTTTTTTCAAAATAAATTGTAACGTGGGCTGAATAAAGGGTTAGGTTCAAAGTTCCGTGATGGCTCCCTATTACAAGAAGGTTCCTGTGTCCGACAAGAAATACCTGAAGAAGGCGGGAGGGGACATTGGCCAAAATGTTGTACAGATAACAATGAAGACAAGGACAATAGTCTGAATAATACAAATAATGGTAATCTTTGCAGAGTTCCGTCCTGGCCTCCTGCCTCAAAAACTGCTAGCCGCAGACTGCTGAAAAAACAACACCAGCTACGATTGAAGTCTGTAGCCGAAGCGGTATCACTTCAAAAAAAGAAAAAAAAAACAACTTAGGGCGTTTTTCCTGAAAACCCAAACCCAACCCCCTCTAGTTAAAATTAAGTTTTATTACAAAATTTGTGGTTCTGTTTTTCTTGAGTCACCCAAATTATTTATTTTCCATTAAACTAACCCTAAACCCAAACCCCAACCCTAGCCCCAAACTCTAACTCTATTTTTTTACACCGCTTCGGCTATGGACTTCAATCGTAGCTGGTGTTTTTTTTCAGCAGTCACTGGCTAGCAGTTTTTGAGGCAGGATTCCAGGACAAAACTCCACAAATATTACCCAAATAATACTCCAAAAAATATTTTCTAGTTTTTATTTTCATTTAATTTTTCGATTTCAGTACTTATTTACTACTCGAGCAGATTCTTTAAAAAAAACGGTACTCTTTGCAGAGAACCGTCCCGCCTCCTGCCTCAAAAAACGCTAGCCGGTGGCTGCTGAAAAAAACACTAGCTACGATTAAAGTCCGTAGACGAATCGGTGTCACTTGCAAAAAACAAAAAAAACAAAAAACAACCAACCAACTTAGGGCATTTTCCCCGAAAACCCAACCCTAAACTGTAACCCCACCCCTAGTTAAAATTAACAGTTTTATTACAAAATGTCTGGGTTCTGTTTTTTCTGGGTTAGAAAAAACAGAGCCCAAATTATTTATTTTCCCATTAAACTAACCCTAAACACCAACCCCAACACAGAGTTTTTTTTTAAATTCAAGTAACACCGCCTCGGCTACATACAATATATATATATATATATATATATATCTATCAACATACATACACATATCTATACATATATATATTATATGTATTTAAAAAAAAATTTTTAAACACATACATATACATACACACACGGTTTTACCCATGATATATATATATATATATATATATATATATAATAAAAATGCTTACCTCTAAATTCTCCCTGCATCTTTTGGTCGACACTGCTGATGAAGGTAGTTGTTTGGCCCAAAGAATCTTTTAGTGCAGATGGCAAGATACAAGAATAACCAATATGGCTTTCAGATGAAATGGCTTTATCATATTTTGAAGACACACCATAAAAATCAAATTTAAAACCCTGTAAAGAGACAAAGGAAAAGTGTTAATGGAATAAAACTAGCAAAAAAAAAAAAAAAAATAGTAATAATGATTCACCCAGAGTGTTGGGATAAAAAGCAACAATAATAAGATGGAATAAAACTAGCAATAAAATAATAATAATGAAGAGTGTATTGACCAGAGTGTTGGGATAAAAAAGCAACAATAATAAGATGGAATAAAAGCAATAAAAATAATAATGAAAGTGTATTGAAGAGTGTGGGATAAAAAGCTAAATAAGCAATAAATAATAGTAATAAATAGCAATAAAATAATAGTAATAATGAAGAGTGTATTGACCCAGAGTGTTGGATAAAAAGCAACAATAATAAGATGGAATAAAACTAGCAATAAAATAATAGTAATAATGAAGAGTGTATTGACCCAGAGTGTTGGGATAAAAAGCAATAATAATGAGATGGAATAAAACTAGCAATAAAATGATTAAAGTACTACTTCTAAGAATTTAAAAACCAAATAACTTCTTTGTTCAAAGTTAACTTATTACATCAGCTTGGTTAGTGATTCTTTTGGACTTGATTTTTTCTCGCATTTCAATTGTTTTGGTTTTGTTATTTTCTTCTCTTTTCATAATTCAAAACAATCTTTATCCAAATCAATCTTTTTCTCTATGACTGTTAATCCTCGATTTGACTCTGATGAGATGGGACCGAAAGTACTTAGGCAATCACTCATTAGCCCCCTCCGATCCCAACTCTACACTTTCAATTTCTAAAAATAAAAAATATATATATATCTATTAATAATGGAGATTGGCTTCCGGTTTTTGTCTGTAACAAAAACTATGTCACTGCTTATGTCACACTGTCTAAAATCGTCATAAATAGAATACACTCAAAATTTGAGCATGCAACATTAGACAATCCTCATTGGTTTTTTTAAACAAGTTTTAATAAATACATACCTCGTATTATCTATCTATATATAGTTTGTTTTATTTTAATATCTTATTATAATGGAGATTGTGGGTTTGTTTGTCTGTAACCGAAACTATATTACTATACATGTCACAATTCCCTTTGTTATTTACATCACATTTACCATGATTTTATTATTATTTATACCTCAATTATAAAATACAATGGTTTTACAATACTTATAATGATGACCATAACTACATACTATACACATGCAATTGTATTTATATATACAACAAAATAGAGATTTACAGTATGAATGGAAAGGCTTATTTGCATATTGATCTTAAAAATTTGATTTTAATAAATATATGCTTAGTATTATTGATTTCTAATTGTTTGGTTTTATCTTAATGAATATGAGCAAAAATCTCTTCAATAAATCTTAAAAGAAATCCCTTAACAAGAAGAAACAACTAATATTATTCTTTACTTCCTATTTTAACTAAACAGTTAAATTAGGAAGATTTACCAATGAAAGACGGGAGTAAGGGAAAATGATGGAAGAGTTAGTTTCAAAGTTGTTCTATTTTTCAATCATACCCCTCTGTTCCAAATCTTTGTATCTAAATTCTTATTCAGTTTCATTAGCCTTTCTAATTTAATATGATATTTTATTATATTAAAACTTAAATACTTGCACCCGGAGGGTGCATATATTTGCTAGTATATTTAAAGTTATCAGAACTAAGTTTCCATTTAAAATTTAAAATTTTTTACTCCTTTAATGAATTTATTTTATTTTTTACTCCTTTAATAAATTTATTTTATTTTTTATTCCTTTAATAAATTTGATGATTTTACTTTACTTATGATACAAACTCTCTTATATTAAATTTTCAACTCCCATCCCCTCAGGTAATATGTATTTTACGTCGCCCAGAGGGTGTTTTTTTATTTTGCTAGTTTGCATAAATAAATCAAATTATGTTGTTCAAAGCATTTTATAATAAAACCATATTTATACTTACTAAATTTTCAGTGTTAAGAACTTGAATCTTGAACATCATGACATCATCCGGACGATAAGGACAGCAACCCGTGTCTTGCAAGGTTGGTTTGTAATCTGTTTTATTAAGGGTCTGTAAACAGAGAAAAACAAAAACATTTTTTTTAATGAATTTAGCATAGTATGACTTAATGATTTTACTATAGAAATGCATTAATAATGTTATTATGAAAGAAATACATAGTCATTGATTTTTTGATAGTCCAAATTGAGCACTTTTTTCACCATCAGTAAATTCTACGCGTCAGAATCCATGAGAAAAAACAATAAAATCGATAATGTACATTTTCAGCAAGATATGTAGACTTATAATGGCTGAAAAATGGCATTTTGGGGGCATCTTTGAAGCCCCATATCTCCCCCAATTCTCACAGAATTCAACCATCTTTTACTATGTGATACTCCTCATCGAACTCTATCAGAAAATCATATTAGCTTGGCACTTCAGTTCTGCATGAAATTGGCCATTTTCACCCAATCTCAGGGGGATATCAGGCCTCAAATTGACGCTATCGAAAATCATATTAGATTGACACTTTAGTTCTGCACGAAATTGGCCATTTTCACCCAATCTCAGGGGATATCAGGCCTCAAATTTCACCTAAAATTGTTAATGATATTATGATAGAAGTGTAGCAATTGTCTTCCTTGTTGGGATAAGGTTGAGAGTGGAAAAGTGTGATCTTCCCTTGCCACCAGGGTCAGTCACTAGAGGGCATTACAACTATAGCTATTTAAACTCAGCCTGGGAAATCTCTCTCTCTCTCTCTCTCTCTATTTCTCATCTGGGATCTCCAGACGGGCACTAGTTGTGTCTCTGTCTGTTTGCCTTGCCCCACAAATAAAACGCTTATACATGTGCTTTTATGTGATTTCTATTATACTCTATCCCTGTAGAGGTTTTAGGCTCACCAGCCATTTTATGTCTGTGTCTGTTCATTTCCTTTTTTTTCTTCTTCTTTTTAAAAAAATTATTATTCAAGATTTGGCTCGCCCTCTAAGCATGGATTTTTTGTTTACTAACAAGACCATCTGATCCTTTTTTTTTTTTTGAAAAAAAAAAAAAAAAAAAAAAAAAAGGGATCAGATGGTCCTGTTAGTAAACAAAAAAAACATGCTTAGAGGGCGAGCCAAATCTGGAATTGAATTATTTTATTCTTAATTCCTGGAGGAAATAATTCATCAGGGAATTAAAAACGTTTTTCCCCAACGAATTTTTTCATTCAAAATAAAATTTCATTCTGATGAAGGTTGAATCTTCTCTGTGTGCAAAATATTTTCACACAGATGAACTGACCGAAACACATGTGTAAGTGATATTGATTAAATTCATCTTTTATGATCCATTCTATTTCTTTCTTTTCTTTATTCATTCTTCCTCATATTGTCGGATTCATTTCCAATTTCCATTTTTACAAATAATTATATATTTACCAACCCCTCTGCAGAGGTGCAGTCGGTGCATTCTAATGCCCCAGCCGACAGGGCAGGTTTTAGAAGAGGTACAAAATAAATACTTACGTAGGTTAATAGTTTGGACCATGACTGGATTGCCGGCTGAGGTTTCTCCTGTCCCTGGAATTAAAAATAGAGAAATGCGAGTGTGAAAACATGAACCAATCAAAATTAATTTCAGATAGCATTCAGATAAATCAAGTGATTGATTTTAACAGCATAACAATTTGTCTAGGGTTATTTTATGCCTAGATGCTAGAGAATTGTGTTCATTGTTCAGATTTATATTTTTTGTGTAGTTAAGATTACTTTTTTTTTTTTTTTTTGCACACAGCCCACTAATATATATATATATATATATATATATATACTAGACAAAACGTGACCCGTTGGGTCACCCATTAAGCTCTCGCTAGATGATTAGGGAAAAGAGTAGGATCTGCCAAAATATCATCTGCTTTTCATTTTTAAAAACGAACTAAAATTTATTAAATTGATTATTTAAGGTCAAATTTTTGTCTAAGTCGAAAAGAAGTAACATAATGAGCATCAGTAAAAAAGCAAAATAATATTACACATATAATTTATTTTTGATATATTTAAAACGTTTTTTTCGTCCATTTTGATCAAGATGCCTGCCAAGAGGCTATTTAAAATCCGTTTTTACAAAATAAATTGTAACTTTTGCAATTGAAAAAATTCACACTGGATTGTCCAATTGAACACATATCCTAATAGATAAAGGGGTTAGATTAAGACAGTTCTAAATGCCAGTTATCTCTAGACTGCAGGTTCAATCCTGGTCAGGGACAGCAGTAACATAGAATAATAATTAACACAGCTTACATTTTTTGTGTAGTTAAGATTACTTTGGTTTTTTTTTTTTGCACACAGCCCACTAATATATATATATATATATATATATATATATAAATATAAATATATATTATATAAAAAAAATTTGAAAAAACAAGTGTTCCGAAAATAGGATGAATTTAATTATCGATGTTTAAACATTTCGGTTTCATTAAACCTTCATCAGGATGTATCTTGGGGTGAAGAAAATGATGGATGTTTTTATAGATGACAGGAGATGAAAATCTTTTTAGTTGTGTAACTGTATTTGATCAGCAGCTATTTAGTTACACAACTAAAAAGATTTTCATCTCCTGTCATCTATAAAAACATCCATCATTTTCTTCACCCCAAGATACATCTTGATGAAGGTTTAACGAAACCGAAATGTTTAAACATCAATAATTAAATTCATCCTATTTTCGGAACACTTGTTTTTGCAAATTTTCTTTATATTGTCGGATTTATTTTCCGTATTTACTCCCATATATATATATTTACCAACTCCTCCGCATGAGCAGGATGTGACACAATGTCAATTTCTTAAGTGGATTTTAACAGGTTTGGATTCAGAGTTTTCCTTCTCCTAGACAAGTTACCTAACCATGATTAAAGAGCCAAGTCTGCCCTACTATTTATCCATAGCTGGAGGGAGAGTAGTTGGATACAAACCTTTCCCAACGGTATTAGCACTATGTGAAATGCAAACATCCCCGTCCAGGATTTAAACTCGGGTCGACGAGTCCATTTTCTATGGATTTTACAAATGGTATGAATAGTTATTCTCCCTCCAGCTATGGGTAAATAGTAGGGGAGACTGGGCTCTTTAATCATGTTATGGCAACCAGTCTAGGAGAATGAAAACTCTGAATTCAAACCTTTCAAATTCTGCTTAAAAGTGTGTCACTTCCTGGGTGTGCAGGGGGGGTGGTTAAAAATAAATACATATATTTACCAACCCCTCCACACAAGCAGGATATTGAAACAAGGTCAATTTCTTAAGCGTAGTTTGAATTCAAAGTTTTCTCTTTCCTAACCAAAGTCAAAGAGCCCAGTCTGCCCTACTATTTACCCATAGCTGGTGGAGAGTAGTTACATTCATACCTTTTCCAAGGGTAATAGTTCCATGTGAAATGCAAGCAGTCTCATCCAGGATTTGAACTCGGGTTGACGAGTCAATTTTCTACGACTCTAACAATTACAGCATACACCTCCACAGCCCACAATATATACGGCCCCACATGTCACTTAAGCAGGCAGAATTCTAACAGGCTGATTTGTTTTATAAACAATTTATGACAGTTTCAAAAAATGTTAGAACTCTTTCAAAAACACACAAACTTGTTTTTTTTTTGGGGGGGGGGTCTTCAGAAATGTAATAATAAAATGGGTGAAAAACAACAACACCCAATATGAGTCTAGGTAAAAAAAATCATACATAAGTGAATAGGTAGATATTCTAGCCAAAACAAGACATTAGGTTTATAAGTTCCCAAAATTCACACTGGATTGTCAGTCCAAAGTAATTAAACAAACCCAACTAATGCCAATCTGCACAACCTTAGGAAAGTCCAGATAGAACTAGCCAAAACATACAAAAAAGTACAAATAGAATACATAAAATACAAATAAATAATATAAGACAATTGGTGGAGGACAGACAGTCGTGATTAGCATGGCAAACAGTAAATGAAATTAGTGGTAGGAAAAGTACCTCTAGATCAAAGCTAAAGGCAACCAGCCAAAAAGATGTGAGGGTGCTAGTTATTTAAGTTTTAACTTAGTATAAGTCCACATATCCCCTCCTAGATAAGAGTTAACGTGGGTGGGGCGTGGACTTTTATTTATTTATTAATTTTTTTTTTTCATTCGTTTTATATCGAGGCTGTAATAAAGTTACTTTCTATATATTATATTTTGAATGTTACAGTCTTTAACCATAATTCCCAGTAATTGTACACTTACCATTGTAAAAGGGATGCATACTTAGTTGCAATATCTGGACTAATGGCAATAAAGCAATTAGTAGGAGCGAGATAATTGTTGTAGTTCAAAATCATTTTAAACTTCCTGTAATTGTGCACTTACCATTTCAAAAGGGGTGCACTTGACGACGGTGATCTTCAAGTCTTCATTCCACAAGGAGATGCATTTAGGTACAAGGCGCAGATTCACTTCGGTCTGGGCCGTTAGCCAACCTTTGCTGAGGCACTCATTTTTGCCATCTAGAAAGGGAAAAAATTAAAAAGCCAAAAACGGAATTTAGAAATGTCCCATAAATCATTTCTAGATATTTCCAAATATACTATTATGCTGAAGTCTGTGTGCGTATGTGTGTGTATTTTTGGGTAATTTATGAGGAAGTGCATCCCAGTTTCCTACCTCAAAAATTGCTACCCGGGGACTATTAAAATAACGACCCCCGCTACAGTATTACTTGAAAGAAAATAACCAACTTAAGGCGTTAAATGTATTTTAGGGGGGGGGGGGCTTCTCTTTTTTGTCTTAATTCTTATTTATCGTAATTTGTTAGAGAGAGAAAGTGTATGTGTGTGATAGAGAGAGTGTGTGTGTATGTGTGTGATAGAGAGAGAGTGTGTGTATGTGTATGATAGAGAGAGTGTGTGTGTGTGTCACTGTGTAGGAGAGAAAGTGTGTATATGTGTGTGATAGGGAGAGAGAGTGTGTATATGTGTGTGATAGAGAGAGAGAGTGTGTGTATGTGTGTGATAGAGTGTGTGTATGTGTGTGATAGAGTGTGTGCATGTGTGTGATAGAGAGAGAGAGTGTGTGTGTGTCACTGTGTAGGAGAGAAAGTGTATATATGTGTGTGTGATAGAGAGAGTGTGTGTATGTGTGTGATAGAGAGAGAGAGTGTGTGTATGTGTGTGATAGAGAGAGTGTGTATATGTGTATGATAGAGAGAGAGAGAGCGTGTGTGTGTCACTGTGTAGGAGCGAAAGTGTGTATATGTGTGTGATAGGGAGAGAGAGTGTGTGTATGTGTGTGATAGAGAGAGAGAGAGAGAGTGTGTGTATATGTGTATGATAGAGAGAGAATGTGTGTGTCAGTGTGTAGGAGCGAGAAAGACTCAAAATTTAAAAAAAATTTTCTTTAAAATCAAATTGTTTATTGAAATCAAAATATTAGCAGCCCAACTTACCTATACAACCAAACGTATCACAGAACGAAACATTAGCAAGCAAATCATCTGAAAAGAGAGAGAAAAAATAAATTACACATAAAAACATGTTCTGCCTTTTTTATTGCGTGAAGAAATGAAAGTTTTTTTCAAATGCACAAGAGACATTCAATATATTAGAAGAAATATGCACCCTTCACTGGGTGCAAGTATTTAAGTTTTAATGTAACAAAATATTATATTAAATTAGAAAGGCTAATGAAACTTAATAAGAATGCAGATAAAAAGATTTGAAACAGAATGCAAGTATTTAAGTTTGAATGTAATAAAATATTATATTAAATTAGAAAGGCTAATGAAACTTAATAAGAATGCAGATAAAAAGATTTGAAACAGAATGCAAGTATTTAAGTTTTAATGTAACAAAATATTATATTAAATTAGAAAGGCTAATGAAACTTAATAAGAATGCAGATAAAAAGATTTGAAACAGAATGCAAGTATTTAAGTTTGAATGTAATAAAATATTTTTTGTTTGGTTTTGGTTTGATTTTGTTTTACGGCATATCAACCTCAGTGGGTCATTTAATGCCGATAAAGTTTTGAAATAAATCAATTCTTAATGGATAATACAATTTTGTTTATCAACTCATGTTTTCTATTTAACCCATAGATGGGACCCTAACAGGTACTACCACTCCGGGTCAGAGTGGACCAGGGAGCAATGGTGATGAATGGGGTGCTCCACATTCCCCAAACCTCCAAAACTGGAACCTCACCATCAGATAGAGTTTAACGTCATTCCCAAGACATGTAGACCCGCAGCCACCGCCTTCTAGTACCCATATGATAAAAAGGGGTTGGGGCTTGCCATGAGGGCAATAGGGTTGGGAAAATCATATAGCTGCTAGGGCTTGACAGGATTTTTTGTGTCCGCAATCCTATGAGTTTCAATTCATAGGTGTCCTCATTTTAATCAGACCTTGTGCCTGACCTGCATAAGTGTGATGCATGGTAAATACCACATTAAGGATATGGGTAGTTTTGTGGCAAATCTAACTCAGACTTTAATAGAGACTTTGTTAATAAATAAGATGCTAATTAAGATAAAATAATGACTATTTCATAATCGTTGAGAATGGTTGGCAACCTTCGTCTATTTTAGACGATGGCGTAGTTTTTTTTTTTTTTTTTCTCTCTCACTTACAGCTACGTGAGTGGCTAAACAGACCGATCCTCGAATGGCAGTCTCTGGTGCAATGGCTGCAAACAAAAGGTGATGCTTTCTGTAGGTGTTGGGGGTGCTGCTGTTTCTCCTTTTTTTTAGCTCTCTTTTCTGTGGCAGCTTTTTTCCTCTATTCTTCACTTCTTTTTGTTCCTTGTTTGATGTCAATCGTTGAAAATATAACTTAAATAACTAAGGAAATTGTAACGTCAGTGGTGATATAGTTTTGGTTACAGACAGGTAGTTACATAATTTCCATTATAATAAGATAAGCAGTGATGCTGAGAGATTTTTTAATTTAGTACATCCTAGGACACACAGATTTGATTTGAACAAGTCCCAACTAAAGTTTCTTAATAAATTATAGAGTTTTTACTTTTAAACCAAAGAAAAGGGATGGGAAAGTTTTCTATGATGAACCAAGTAAAGCCATCTAACTCCTACCTTGTACCTCTAATCCCATGTAATTTGTTGCTAAGAAAATAGTGAAATGTATTTTCAGTTAGCTTAAAATGATATGGAAGGAAAAAAGAAAAAACAGGAGTATTTACAGGAGTATTTATTTTATCCATGCCCATACAGACACACATACACGTGTATATGTATATATATATATATATATATATATATATACACACACACACATGTGTATATGCAAAACACTCACCTATATGTACACATGTGTGTAATTATACTGGCACCGTTGAATTATCTAAGTTATGACTTAGTATAAGCCCACATGTATTTACTATTAAGTTCCACTTAAATCTGTCTTAGAATTATAAGTCTCTGAATTTATCTATTAGTTAGTCTGGATGTGGAATAGGAGGAGGGGAGGGAGAGAGTCATTTCACATGTGGGGAACAAAGGTAAAAAAAACACCAAAAAAACTCTTTGATCCAATTTAAACTCACCTGGTTGAACCCAAACTCTTGGCTCAAAATTTGACTCCCACCGTGAGATAATAACATTCTTCTTATCCAGTGATGAATCAGGAAAAAGGCAGGTAAAATAACGATACTTGATAGACAGCTTCCTAGGGATAACAACCTCACCTCTCCATATACTATATCTGGAAAATAAAATCATATATATATATGTAACTGCCTTCAAGCAAAAATATAAATATTAATATATACTTTATTCAACAATGCTTCTAAAATAAACAAACATCCAAAAATCTTATTTCCTTCGCTGAAGAGCTTAAAGCCCGAGTTTGTTATTGTTCACTCAGCGCCCCCTTGCCTCATATGGTAGAGACGTCTCAGTATCATTGACAGGTTAATTTCGCAGGAATTTCTCCGTGCTGTACCGTGGCTGAAGCAGTATAGTTTCTGACTATCCTGCTGAAGTCCCGGTTTCGATTTCTGTCGGAGGGAAATTGTTAGTATATATCGCTGATGAGACTTAATAAAGTTGAAACAGTCTGTATGATATTCTACACACCGAGTAATTCTTTGCGAAATTCACTTGTCATTATTATCTTCTATAATTATCGAATTTTATGCGATATGCGCATTGTAACTGCCTTCAGGCAAAAATATAGATATTAATATATACTTTATTCAACAATGCTTCTAAAATAAACAAACATCCAAAAATCATATATATATATATATATATATATATATATATATACTAGCAAATATATGCACCCTCCGGATGCAAGTATTTAAGTTTAATGTAATAAAATATTATATTAAATTAGAAAGGCTAATGAAACTAAATACCGATAAAAAGATTTGAAACAGAGGGAGTATAATAAAAAATAGAACAACTGAAACTTACTCTTTCATCACTCTCGTCTTTCAATGTTATTTTTTCTAATTTAAGTATTTAGTTAAAAGAGGAAGTAAATAATAAAATGACAATTATTTTATCTTGTTAATGGATTTCATTTAAGATTCATTGAAGAGATTTTTGCTTATATTCATTAAAATAAAACTAAACAGTTAGAAACCAATAATACTAAGCACATATTTAATAAAATCACATTTTTAATATCAATATGCAAATTAGCCTTCCCATTCACACTGTAAACCACTATTTTGTTGTATATATAAATATAATTGCATGTTGTCAGTATGTAGATATGGTTAACAGTATTAATAATGTAAGACAATTTTATTAATAATTGAGGTTTAGAATAAAAATAAAATCATGGAGAATGTGATGTCAATAACTAAGAGAATTGTGACTTGAGTAGTAATATAGTTTCGGTTACAGACAGAAAAGCACACAATCTCCATTATAATAAGATATATATATGTTTGTGTGTGTGTGTGTGTGTATTTGGGCAGCATTCTTTCATTTATACATGTAGAATTAAACAAAAGACACATCTCCTGTTTAACAATTTTATTTTTGAAGGTATGAAGGCTGCGAATGTTCTCTTTGTTTGAAATACGCGATCCGGCAGCTAAGTACCAAAATAACACCTGGCAATACCGTTATGACCTTGTGAAAAGGCAAATTGAAACGGCCAAAAAGAACATTCGCAACCTTCATACCATCAAAAATAAAATTGTTAAACAGGAGATGTGTCTTTTGTTTAATTCTACATATATATATATATATATATATATATATTTAATATACCAAACTTGTTGGTAAATCCTTGCGGTGAGAAAAAAACCAGCAAATAGTTTGATTGTAAAAATATACTACCTAACATCAACCGGGAAGAAAAAATTTTTTGGAAAAAAGAAAAGACCAAGATAATAGTACCAACAAAAAAATAATCTATTAGTACAATATCTTGGCCAAAAGAAAAAACAATTTATATGCATATATATATATATATATATATATATATATATATATAAGATATATATTCATACAAACCCACCAGGAGACTAAAGCTAATAAGTAAAAAGTGCTCAATACCTAAGTAGAGCAAATAATAAAGATAAATCAAATGAGTCAGACGAACCTACTAAAGTTTCACTTAATGCTCTTCAGGGCTAAAATCTTAGCTAAAATGTTATATATATATATATATATATATATATATATATATATATATATATAAATCTAATGAGTCAGACGAACCTACTAAAAGTTTCGCTTAATGCTCTTCAGGGCTAAAATCTTAGCCCTGAAGAGCATTAAGCGAAACTTTTAGTAGGTTCGTCTGACTCATTAGATTTATATATATATATATATATATATATATATATATATAAATAAGGAAAAAAAAAAATAACTCATCAGGAAAAGAAAAAAAAACTGAGTCACAATATTCACTTTGTCAGAAAATTAAAAAAGCAGCTAAAAAAATTTGAAACAGAGGAGAGTATAATCGAAAAATAGAAAAAAAATCACTCCAGTCTTTCATTACTAAATTTTACTCATTTAATTATTTGATTAAAAGTAAAGAATAAAATTACAATTATTTCTTCCTGTTAATGGATTTCTTTTAAATCATATTTTGCTCATATTCATTAAGCTAAAACCAAACAATTAGAAATCAATAATACCAAGCACATATTCCTTAAAATCAAATTTTTAATATCAATATGCCAATTAGCCTTCCCGTTCACACTGTAAACCGCTATTTTATTGTATATGTGAAGAAAGGAAGTGAATCCGATGGTATGTAGTATATTAGGAAAAATGAAAAAACGCAGGTTTAAATGGGTTAAGTGTTCAGTTTATTGGCCGACGCTGTTTCGATCAACTACCACTTGCTTTTCTCGTTATTCTGTGATAAATAATTTCTTATCCCCTTCCATATACCAACAAATGCCCTGAAGATGATCTAATTAATAGATCGAAACACTGCAGCGTCAGCCAATAAACTCACCACTTAACCCATTTAAACCTGTGTTTATTGTATATATAAATACAATTGCATGTTATTAGTATGTAGATAAAGGGGCTGGGTTAGCTCAGCCGGTAGAGCGTTCGGCTAGAAACCACAAGGTTCCTAGTTTGATACCGGTCCTCGCCAACTCAGCGTATGAGTAGCACAGGGATCTGTGCTGTAAAGTAAGGAGCTGATGGTAGGTGTGGCGCTCCACCTCAGATGCCAAAACAATCTCCTTGGTCTAGCGCTATTGAAAAGGGGATAGACTCCCTCGCTGATTGGCTGATACCGACTTTAGGCCGCCCCGACGACTTTTTTTTAGTATGTAGATATGGTCAACAGTATTAATAATGTAAAACAATTTTATTAATAATTGAGGTTTAAATAAAATCATCCAGGCCATGTTACGCACCCCCTTGAAATTTACTGAAATTTTGTCCAAGTGTGGATTATGTTAAAGTTAGACAATCCCCAAAATTTGGTACAAATAATGCTCAATATATGTGAAATAATAACCCAAGAAAGTTTTTGTCATAGATGCAGTGCCACATTGTGATATTGATCTTGCTATGAAAAAATTAGAAATCATCAATAACTTAAAACTGGTTGACTTTAAGATTTTTTATAGCCTTTTTAGATTCCTTTGGCAAAAATGCTTTTATAAACCAACTTTTAGTAGTAAGGAAGCTCTAGAACTCATTTTACGGACAAAAATTGCCATTTTTCGCGAACCCCACCAAATTTGGAGAGATAAAAATTGACATAACTCCGTCAAATTTTTGGAATTGGAAGCTTAAATTTTGGGAATTGTCTAACATTAACATAGTCCACACCTGGAAAAAAAATTCAGAAAAATTTAAGGGGGTGGGTGACAATTTCAATTTTTTCTGGATGATGTGACATGGAATTACCCATAAAATGAAATCATAGAGAACGTAGCTTAAATGATTAAAGGAATTGTGACTTGAGCAGTAATATAGTTTTGGTTACAGACAAACACACTATCTCCATTATAATAAGATATGCTTACCCTTTGGATATATTGGTACCTGCTGATTGCACGGACTTTGGTTGTAAAAATATAGCATTCTGATAACTCCAATTTCCAAGTTCCTCCGTATCTCCAGTCAAAGCGACAACTTCTCCCGGTAGAGTTTTAACGGTGACTTCAAATGTAAAATGGACCGTCTCTTCCGCCATTGTGGTCCAGTTTTTTTCGTAGCTTTTTGTTTTGTATTTAAAATAATTTTTTTTTTATTAAAAACAACAACAAAACAAATGCAAACTTTTCTTCTTCTTTTCAGCAAAAAAACACTGGATCCAGGTTGTTCTTTCTTTTTTCTTTTAGTCCTACTTTACTTCAGATCCAATAACGGTAAGACTCTATGCAATCAGTGCCTGGGGACAAGACTGGAATCATTGGAAGAAATGAGTCAGCCTGAAAGTAAAAGAGGAAATTAGTTGTAATGAATGATAGGAAGAAACACAAGTCTTAAGGATAGGGAAAAAGGTTTACTAAGCAAAAATACAAGGTGCATAGAGTAATTATGCAATTGTGAGGTTGAATTAACAAGTCCCATGAGATCTTGTTTCTCTCTTCCGTGGTTTTATCAAACATGATCTATAGGAAAAGCAGACTCATTCTATTCTCATTATTTAGGTACTATATGAATAGTATAAAAATGTATTGGAAATGATTTTTACTATAAAAATGCATTGGACAATGATTTTTACTATAAAAATGCATTGGACAATGATTTTTTACTATAAAAATGCATGGGGAATGATTTTTACTATAAAAATGAATTGGAAATGATTTTTTACTATAAAAATGCATTGGAAATGATTTTTACTATAAAAATGCCATGGACAATGATTTTTACTATAAAAATGCATTGGAAATGATTTTTACTATAAAAATGCATTCTATAAAAATGCATTGGACAATGATTTTTACTATAAAAATGCATTGATTTTTACTATAAAAATGCATTTGATTTTTACTATAAAAAGCATCTATAAAATGCATGGACAATGATTTTTACTATAAAAAATGCATTGGAAATGATTTTTACTATAAAAATGCATTGGACAATGATTTTTACTATAAAAATGCATTGGAAATGATTTTTACTATAAAAATGCATTGGACAATGATTTTACTATAAAAATCTATAAAAATGCATTGGAAATGATTTTTACTATAAAAATGCATTGGAAATGATTTTTACATATACAATGATTTTTACTATAAAAATGCATTGGAAATGGATTCTATAAAAATGCATTGGACAATGATTTTTACTATAAAAATGCATTGGACTTTCACTAAAAAATGGATTTTTACTATAAAATGCATTGGAAATGATTTTATTATAAAAATACATTGGACAATGAGTTTTACTATAAAATGCATTGGGGACAATGATTTTTACTATAAAATGCATTGGACAATGATTTTTACTATAAAAATGCATTGCATTGGACAATGATTTTTACTATAAAAATGCATTGGACAATGATTTTTACATAAAAATGCATGGGAAATGATTTTTACTATAAAAATGCATTGGACAATGATTTTTACTATAAAAATGCATGGGAAATGATTTTTACTAAAAAATGCATTGGACAATGATTTTTACTATAAAAATGCATTGGACAATGATTTTTACTATAAAAATGTATAGGAAAAACAGACTATTCCATTCTCATTATCTATTCATATATTTATTATGACAAAAATAATGACAATAGATTTTTTTTCAATCTTTTTAAAAAATAGTAACTGGCACAAAGGTCAGTTTGGGAATAAAACAAATTCCAAACTTGGCCAACACAGAAATAACAAAATGTCATACGAATTGAGATAGATGAATGGATATAGATATTTATTCTGTATAAAAAATATATAAATACGACACAAGGCCAAAAATGGTAGGGGGAAGGCTGGTCATCTTTATCCTAGCTTTTAACTTAACTATTCTCATTTGTGACCCGATTCGTTCTACAATTTCCCATTCAACATAAAACCAATTCGCACAACAGTCACCAAAACTTACCAGTCTCTCTATGAAAAACCTATACCTAACCCATATTTACATAGTCATAAGGGAGGGGGAATATTGATATATACTTACAATTAAAATCTCCAATGCAAAAATGACAGATGGATGGAAATATGTTGGTAGGTTGATTGTTTGGTTTAATGGCATATCAACCTGTGTGGTTTATTTAATACCAAATCTTGTTTTATATATATATATATATATATATATATATATATATATACATATTGTTAAATTTGTATTGCCGGATTATTTTTGTAATATCTGGCGAAAATTGGCTGATGTATTTACCATGTCATAGACCAAGTACTTTCTGCCCTATCGTGGGCCATCTTCAAGGTATTTTTGAAACTGTACAACAATGGGCTATTCCATTTTCCATTTATATAGGTTGTGTTTATTATTGTTGTTGTTATTATTATTATTATTATTATTATTATTATTGTCATTATTATTACTACTTTTGCTATTATAATTTTATAGTAATTATAGGCATTTTAGAATGTTGGTGCTATTATCAAAGTTTATTTTGTTTAGTTTTGGATTTTTGTGTCTAATATGCAGTGCTTCTAAGATTTTTAGTCGTTGTTTACATGACTGTGTATCTATAATGGTAGTGTTATCGTTAAGTATTTTCCGGAATTTATTATTGGGACAAGAGTGTGATTTTTAGATATTACAAAAATAATCCGGCAATACGAAAGAACAAAGGACAAAACTTGCAGACAGAAGATGGCTCCATTATTTAACAATATATGCCTACAAGAAAAAATGCTGCCTAAATACACACACACATATATATATATATATGATTTGTTTAATAAAAATAATTTTTATTAACCTCATGTGTATTAGTAAATTGGTTGTGATATATATATAATATATATATATATATATATATGTTCTGGGTATATAAATGGTGAGAGAGTTCTAATCCTCCCATAAGAGGCATTTGTATAACCCAACAAGGGTTTACAAGCCGTAAACATAATTAAGTCTTTAATTTCACAGGACAATTTAGCCACAACAAACCTGACCTCAAGCATTACAGGTTTCCACACTGGCCAACAGGTGACCCCATTGGGAGGATCTTACTCCTCGTGCAGTCAGTGTATTCTAGTCCCATGATCATAGGTCAATTTTAGCATCGTTTTTTAGGACACACCACTGCCTTGAACATCTAATCATGTGAAAACTATGTATCCAACTATTCTTCCTTCAGCTATGGGTAAATAATAGGATAGATGCATTGAATGCCGGCAAAGTTTTAAAAGATTCGTAGCATTAGTTTGGAAGGAATTTTTTTTTTTTTTTGTAAACAAATTTTCAATTTAACCCATAGATAGGACTAACAGGTACTACCCCTCTGGGTTAGAGTGGACTAGGGAGCAATGGTGATGAAGGGGTGCTCCACATTCCCCAGACTTCCAAAATTGGGACCTCACCATCAGATAGGGTTTAACGTCATTCCCAGGACAAGCAGACCCTCAGCCACCGCCTTCTAGCACATATATGATAAAAAGGGTTGGGGGTTGCCATAAGAGCAATATGGTTGAGACAATCATATAGGTGCTAAGGCTTGATGTGACCAGGCAATTGATCGGAGGGGGCTTCTCCAACCGCCTGTCTATCCCAAGTAAGGGCCAAAGTGGAGTGTTGCATGTCATAAACTGCTCAGCAACCTGGGACCTATCCATAAGCATCACAGGTCATCACGCACGGTCAACAAGTGGCCCCATTGTGGGAGTCTTACTCCTCTGCAGAGGTGCAGTTGGTGTATTCTAATGCCCCACCGACAGGGCGGGGTTACTGCTCGACCAGTGAGACTGTTTTGCTGAGGTGGAGTGCCACACCTATTATCAGCTCCCACATGCTTTAACGTACAAATCATATTACTCCTGTGCTAAGTTGGCAAGAAAGTTTCAATTTTGGGATGGATGGAAAACCACCATGTGTCTTCCTCAGTTGGGTCGATCATATAAATGCTAGGGTTTGACATGACTAGCTGATTGATCAGAGATGGTCTCTCCAACTGCTCGACTAGCCTAAGGGCCAAAGTGGAGTGCTGCATTTCATGGACTC
This sequence comes from Doryteuthis pealeii, assembly GCA_023376005.1. Lineage (NCBI taxonomy): Eukaryota > Metazoa > Mollusca > Cephalopoda > Myopsida > Loliginidae > Doryteuthis > Doryteuthis pealeii. The sequence goes on along the minus strand of CM042177.1, from coordinate 19,453,861 downwards.
TATAACCGTTGCATGGACAGGGCAGTAAATGCTTCTCGAACAGACTTCCAAGACTTAAAACCTTTGCACGGACAGGGCAGTAAACGCTTGTCGAACAAACTTCCAAGATTTAAAACCTTTGCAAGGACAGGGCAGCAAACACTTCTCGAACAAACTTCCAAGACTTAAAACCTTTGCACGACAGGGCAGCAAACGCTTTCGAACAAACTTCAAGACTTAAACCTTTGCACGGACAGGGCAGCAAACTTCTCGAACAAACTTCCAAGACTTAAAACTTTGCACGGACAGGGCAGCAAACACTTCTCGAACAAACTTCCAAGACTTAAAACCTTTGCACGGACAGGGCAGCAAACACTTCTCGAACAAACTTCCAAGACTTAAAACCTTTGCACGGACAGGGCAGCAAACACTTCTCGAACAAAAGACTTAAACCTTTGCACGGACAGGGCAGCAAACTTCTCGAACAAACTTCCAAGATTTAAAACCTTTGCACGGACAGGCAGCAGAACAAACTTCCAAGATTTAAAACCTTTGCACGGACAGGGCAGCAGCACTTCTCGAACAGACTTCCAAGATTTAAAACCTTTGCATGGACAGGGCAGCAAATACTTCTCAAACAGACTTCTCGCACGGTTTACGAACAACTGCTCAAGCCTCCGACACACTCATTTTATAGGCTACAGTAAGGCGACCTATTGGTTAATCTGCAGAGTTTCAAATTTGCATCAGTGCACCTCGGCCCAGCACGCTTCCAAACTGCTCCACAACACACGCATGCAAATCGCGGACGCTTTCGTGCATGATGTCGCGTATCTTGCTCACGACAATCACAGCCACCAGGACTCCAATGATTGCGCATCATGGGTCGCTACAGCCAACAGGTGGCACCATTGGGGGGAGGGGTCTTACCCTTCTGCAGAGGTGCAGTTGCAAATATTCTAAAGCCCCAGCTAACAAGACTGAATAGATTAGTTATCAAAATGTTTTAATGAGAAAAACACTGAGACAAATTTATCGAAAGCTTTTAAAGCAGGGACAAAGATAAGGGCATAAATATTCATACAGGGTGAGGCAAAAATATCTCCCACATTTTAAACTGTCACCGTGGGGTGCACGTAAACTTAGGCAAGTGCAGGGATGAGCTTGCAGTATGTTAAAATGCTGCAGTGCCTTTAAAAAAACTTGCTTTATCTACAGCAGTTTTTACCTTTCACTTAAGGGGTCCACCATGGCCCTCTAATATATAAGGCCCCACATGTCACCTAAGCAGGCAGGTTTCTAACAAGCTGATTCTGTTATATACTGGGGTTTTCACAGTACCAAATCTATATAACGTTGTATACCCTTCTTACTTCTAGTCGTCTCTTCTTCTGGCCAGCTTTGGTTCTATCTTCTAACATCTTGGCCTGGTATATCTTCTAAGGTCTCGTCTGGTCTTCTATTGAGGATTTCGGGTCTGGTTTCTGTTGGCAGAAGCCCTGTGTTATTGTTAGTTTTTAGGTAATAAACACAAGACTTCGATTTACGTTGATGTTACTTTATTCCAAATCCCCAAACCAGACAATGCGCGCAGATCCTTACATCTTGCTAGCTCGGCTTCTAACTTCTAACTCCCTTAAACTTACTATATCCTTAAACCGGAAGAGGGCCTTCTATGGGGGTTCCGGTTCTCACGATTCATCCCCACAAGGCAAGGTCAGAGTGAGGTCAAGCGCCGTCACTCACCCTCAAGGCCATCAGTTGCACTAATCGCCATTATGATTTCTACAATACCTTAAAAAACTATTAGGATTCAAATAATTATGTAACAATTCGTTTTATAGCCAATTTATGTCTGTTTAGAAAAAAATGTTAAAACTCTATAAAAATATACAAACTGGTTGTCTTTTTTCTTCATAAATATCTTATTATAATGGAGATTGTGTGTTTTTTCTGTCTGTAACCGAAACTATATTCCTACTCAAGTCACAATTCTCTTAGTTATTGACATCACATTCTCCATGATATTATTTTTATCTAAACCTCAATTATTAATAAAATTGTCTTACATTATTAATACTGTTAACTATGTCTACATACTGACAACATGCAATTATATTTATATATACAACAAAATAGTGGTTTACAGTGTGAACGGGAAGGCTAATTTGCATATTAATATTAAAAAATCAAATTTAATAAATATGTGCTTAGTATTATTGATTTCTAACTGTTTGGTTTTATTTTAATGACTATAAGAAAAAGTCTCTTCAATAAATCTTAAATGAAATCCATTAACAAGATAAAATAACTGTCATTTTATTCTTTACTGCCTCTTATAACTAAATACTTAAATTAGAAAAAAATAACAATGAAAGACGAGAGGTACCAGAGATAACTGTCACTTAGAACTGTTTTTAACCTAACTGCCTAATCCACTCGGCCATGTGTCCAATTGGACAATTGAGTGTGAATTTTGGGAACTTATAAACCTAATGTCTTGATTTGGCTAGAATATCTACCTATTTTTACTTATGTATGATTTTTTAACTAGACTCATATTATGTGTTTTTTTTTTTTTGTTCAAAGTTCCGTGATGGCTCCTGAATACGACAAGAAAGTTCCCGAGTTCGAAAAGAAGGTTCCCGAGTCCGAGAAGGTTTCTGAGTCCGACAAGAAATACCTGAAGAAGGCTGGAGGGTATATCGACCGAAACGTTGTACAAATAACAATGAAGATGGGGACAATAGTCCGAATAACACAGATAATACTAATCTTCAAGCCTCATCTCAAACATTCAGAGAAATAGTATAATAATAATAAAAATAAAAATAAATCAAAAATATAATAATAAAATAAAATTATAAATTCTGAATAAAATACTTCAATCGCAATTTAAATGAAAATAAAATAATAAAGGAACAAATGAATATTCAGAAAAAGACAAAAGATTCTATAATGGAATAATTTTTTAAAAAATTTACTAGCATATATATATATATTTACCAACCCCTCCACAGGAACAGGATGTGACAATTTCTTAAGCGGAATTCAAAAGGTTTGAATTCAGAGTTTTCCTTCTCCTAGACAGGTTGCCTAACCAAGGTTAAAGAGCCCAGTCTGCCCTACTATTTATCCATAGCTGGAGGGAGAGTAGGATTCACACCTTTCCAAGGGTATTAGCGCTAAGTGAAATGCAATTGCCACGTCCAGGATTTGAACTCGGGGTGACGAGTCCATTTCCTATTACATCACGTGCTAGTTTACTAGAAAATAAATGTACCCTCCGGGTGCAAGTATTTAAGTTTTAATGTAATAAAATATTATACTAAATAAGAAAGGCTAATGAAGCTAAATAAGAACGCAGATAAAAAGATTTGAAACAGAGTGCAAGTATTTAAGTTTTAATGTAATAAAATATTATATTAAATTAGAAAGGCTAATGAAACTAAACATGAATGCAGATAAAAAGATTTGAAACAGAGTGCAAGTATTTAAGTTTTAATGTAATAAAATATTATACTAAATAAGAAAGGCTAATGAAGCTAAATAAGAATGCAGATAAAAAGATTTGAAACAGAGGAGGGAATAATTGAAAAATAAAACTACTGAAACTTACTCTTCCATCATTCCCATATTTTCCTAATTTAACTATTTAGTTAAAATAGGAAGTAAAGAATAAAATTACAGTTATTTCTTCTTGTTAATGGATTTCTTTCCCCGAAAGTTTTGCTCATATTCATTAAGATAAAACCAAACAATTAGAAATCAATAATACCAAGCACATATTTATTAAAATAAAATTTTGGTTATTTCCCAGTTGAGTAACATGATATTACAGGGTGACCCAGAAAAAACAGAACCCAAATTATTTATTTTCCCATTAACTCTTAATGTCCTATACCACCTCATTCCGCCCAGCCAGAAGTCACATTTATTTTCATAATCTACCCCAAATGATAGCCTTTAATTAAATGTAATATTAAACATATTTAGAAGTCTTTAATTTAAGGGAAATAACAGGTAAGTTTTAATGAAACGGCCATTTGTAGCCATTTTTGATAAATATTTATAGTATTAGGTTCTGGACTTAGAAAATTCTCAACAGGATGTTAAGAGTTAAACTAACCCTAAACACTACCCCCCCCCCCCAGTTGAGTAACATGATATTACAGGGTGATCCAGAAAAAACAGAACCCACAAATTTTGTAATAAAACTGTTAATTTTTATTTTAAGTTTAAGTACAACAGGGGTTAGGGTTGGGGTTTGGTGTTTAGGGTTAGTTTAAAGGGAAAATAAATAAATAATTTGGGTTCTGTTTTTTCTGGGTCACTCATGGTACTCAACTAGGAAACAACAAACATTTTTAATATCAATATGCAAATTAACCTTCCTGTTCACACTGTAAACTGCTATTTTGTTGTATATATAAATACAATTGCATGTTATTAGTATGTAAATAAGGCCAACAGTATTAATAATGTACTACAATTTTATTAATAATTGAGGTTTAGATAAAAATAAAATCATGGAGAATATGACGTAAATAACTAAGGGAATTGTGACTTTAGTAGTGTTAAAGTTTTGGTTACAGACATACAATCTCTATAATAAGAGGAGGTCTTTATGTAACTTTGAATTTAATAAAATATTAAATTAGAACGGCTAATGAAACTAAATAAGAATGCAGATAAAAAGATTTGAAACAGAGGGGAGGTATAATCGAAAAGTGGAACAACTGAAATTTACTCTTCCATCACTTCAGTCTTTCATTGCTAAATTTTCCTAATTTAACTATTTTGTTAAAATAGGAAGTAAAGAAATAAATTACAGTTATTTCTTCTTGTTAATGGATCTCTTTTAAGATGAATCCCCGAGATTTTTGCTCGTATTCATAAAAATAAAACCAAACAAGTGAAATCAATAATACTAAGCTCATATTTATTAAAATTAAATTTTGAATGTTATAATATCAATATGTAAATTAGTCTTCCTGTTCACACTGTAAACGACTATTTTGTTATAATATCTTTTCAGCTAGTATATTAGGTCTGAGACCTGTCAGCTGTTCCTTACAAATATTCATTTTAAATCCACAGAATATTTAATGTCATTCCACAGATTATCCAACCTTGCCTTGAAGGAGTTTAGAGATGGGGCATTCACTACTGATGAAGGTAGTTTATTCCATGTTGTATATATAAATACAATTGCATGTTATTAGTATGTAAATAAGGCCAACAGTATTAACAATGTAAAACAATTTTATTAATAATTTATGTTTAAATAAAAATAAAATCATGTAGAATGTTATGTAAATAACTATGGGAATTATGACTTGAGTAGTGATATAGTTTCGGTTACAGACAGACAAACACTCAATACTGACTTTGATAGATACCCATATAAGGTTGTTGGTTCAGAGGGGTGGAGGGTCAGAAAAAGTGTTTATAATAACAATCAAAATGAGGATACTCGTCAGAGAATACCAGTGAATAATGGCAAATAATTCCGCATTTCGGAAATCCAGACAAAAAAATATTAAAATTTTTTTTTAGATAATTAAAGAATTGTGGATAAGACTTTACCATTATTCATTATTTTTATCATTCATTTTTTTATTATTAACTAGAAGCGGCTACCTAGCACCACCTGGGTAGATGGAGGGGGTAAAAAGGTAGTCTCGTAGATCCATTATTGTTGAATCGTGAGTTCGATCCTCAGATTTTATTTTTCTAATTATCTTCACAAACATAAATAAAATCTTCATTATTTTTGTTCAAAAACCAAACCCTGGTGATATTTAATATATATATATATATATACTTTGTCATTCATAATTTTAAATAATTAAAAAATTGAGCATAAGACTTCATCCTTATTTATTATTTTAATCATTCATTTTTTTATTATTAATTATTATTATCACCATTTATTTTATTATTTATATCATCAATACGGCTGGTTTAGCTCAGTTGGTAGAGCGTTTCCGTAGAGTGTTGGTAGGGAGAGGGGGGGTCAGAAAAAGTGACTATAATAACAATCAAAATGAGGATACTCATCAGAGAACACCAGTGAATAATGACAAATAATCCCACATTTCGGAAATCCAGACAAAAAAATATTTAAATTTTTTTTTAGATAGTTAAAAAATTGTGGATAAGATTTTATCATTATTTATTATTTTTATCATTCATCATTTTATTATTAACTAGAAGCGGCTACCTGGCGGCGCCGCCTGAGTAGAGGGAGGGGGTAAAAAGGTAGGTTTATAGATCCATTATTGTTGAATCGTGAGTTCGATCTTCACAGGATGCCCCATTAAAATCCTTATGTAAAAAAAGACGTTGCATTGATCCAGGCAACTTGAAAAAAAATTAAATTAATGTCTCCTACTTAGAATACTAAATGCAAAAAATTCCACGCCGTTATCATTTAGATTTTTATTTTTCTAATTATCTTCACAAATATAAATAAAATCTTCATTATTTTTGTTTAAAAACCAAGCCCTGATGATATTTAATGTATATATATATATATATATATATATACTTTATCATTCATTGTTTTATTTTCAAAGTTTCCTCCGGACATACATATACACACAACTGCCCTTTATATATGTATAGATAGATAGATAGATAGATAGATAGATTATTATTATCACCATTTATTTTATCATTTATATTATCAATAGGGCTGGTTTAGCTCATTTGGTAGAGCGTCTGTAGGTAGGGAGAAGGGGGAGGGGTCAGAAAAAGTGTCTATAATAACAATCAAAATGAGGATACTCGTCAGAGAACACCAGTGAATATTAAAAAATAATTAAACATCTCACACATCCAGACAAAAAAAAAAAAATTAGAAAAAAAAAAAATTAATAAAACAATTGAGGATAATGGAAATCCGGACAAAAAAATATTAAAAATCTGGTGATATTTAATGTGTATATATATGTTTACTTTGTTGTTAATTGTTTTATTTTCAAAAGTTTCCTCCGGACATACACATACACACAACTGCCCTTTATATATGTATAGATTACATTCAGACATACATACACAGAACTGCCCTTTATATATGTATAGATAGATATATAGATTATTATTATTATCACCATTTATTTTATTATCTATATCATCAATACGGCTGGTTTAGCTCAATTGGTAGAGCGTCCGTAGAGCATTGGTAGGGAGAGGGGGGGTCAGAAAAAGTGTCTATAATAACAATCAAAATGAGGATACTCGTCTGAGAACACCAGTGAATAATAACAAATAATGAAACATCTCAGACAAAAAAAAAAATTAATAATAAAACAATTGAGGATAATGGAAATCCAGACAAAAAAAATATTAGAAATTTTTTTAAATAATTAAAAAATTGAGGATAAGACTTCACCATTAGTTATTATTTTTATTATTCATTTTTTTATCATTAATTATTATTATCACCATTTATTTTATTATCTATATCGTGACTAGGGCTGGTGTAGCTCAGTTAGTAGAGCGTCCGTAGAGTGTTGGTAGGGAGAGGGGTCAGAACAAGTGACTATAATAACAATCAAAATGAGGATACTCGTCAGAGAACACCAGTGAATAATAACAAATAATTCCGCTTCTCGGAAATCCAGACAAAAAAAAAAAAAAAAAATTTAAATAAAAAAAAAAAATGAATAATAAAAATTGAGGATAAGACTCACAATGGTTTTTGGTAATCATGGTTTTATAAGACGCCAAAAAAAAAACCCCAAAACATTCATTTCCCAAAAGAGGAATTCTTCAAAATGAAGAAGTTAACAATTATTTAATCTGTGTCTTGTCAATTCGGAGTGCAACTGATGATTGGCAAACAAGTTGACCCCAATTTTACACCCAGGAAAAAAAAAAAAAAAAATTAAAAAGATAAATAAAATAAAAACCTGAATTGCTAAAATAAGCTATTAAACACATTCACACGTCTACATATGATATATGTATGAGAGAGACAGAGAGAGGGGAGGGGTAAGAGAGAGGGGAGGGGTAAGAAACTGTAAGAGAGAGGGGAGAACTAAGGGGAGGTTAGAGAGAGAGGGGAGAACTAAGGAGGTGATAGAGGAGAGGTAAAGTAAGAGAGTCTGAGAAGGATAGAGGGGAGGAAAAAGGGCATGAGAGAGATAGAGGGGAGGAAAAAGAGAGTGGGAGAGAGATAGGGGAGAATAAAGAGCATGCTAGAGGAGAGTGGGAGAGAGTATAAGAAAGAGAGGAGAGGTAAGAGAGAGAGGGGTAAGAAAGAGAGAGGAGAGGAGAGGTAAGAGTGAGAGAGAGAGAGGAGAGGTAGGAGAGAGAGGAGAGGAGAAAGAGAGTGTGAGAGAGAGGAGAGGAAAGAGAGTGTGAGAGAGGAGAGAGGAGAGAAAAGATGAGTGTGAGAGTGTGAGAGAGAGGAGAGAAAAGATGTGAGAGATGTAGGAGTATGAGAGAAGAGTGTGAGGAGAGAGGAGATTGAGGAGAGGAGAATCAAGAAGAGAGAGATAAGAGAAGAGAAGTGGTGAGAGAGAGGAGATGAAGAGGAGAGAGTTGTGAGCGAGAAGTGCCGCATCCCTTCAGACTGAGTCCACCGCAGAGTGTGTAGTAGAGAAGGTAGCTCAAAGAGAGGTGGTGAGAGAGACCAGAGAAGGAGCTAATCAAGAGAGAAGAAGGTAGAATATGAGAGAGAGGACGATGAGAGAGAGTGTGAGAGAGAAGAGTAGATCAGGAGAAGAAGTGTGAGAAGAAAGAAAGAGAGATAAAGAAAGAGAGAGAGTGTGAGAGAAGGTAGATTTCAGAAGAGGAGAGTGTGAGAGAGAGGTGAGAATTCGATGGTTCGAGGTAGTAGTGTGAGAGGAGAGGGTAGACTACTAGAGAGAGAGAGTGTGAGAGAGTCGGAGATCAGGAGAGAGAGTGTGAGAGTAAGAGGAGATAGAGGAGAGATGAGTGTGAGAGGATGGGATGCACGTAGAGAGATGAGTGTGAGCACACGAGGAGATTCAGAGAGAGAGTGTGAGTAGGAGTAGGAAGATAGCAGAGAGAGAGTGTGTGGAGTGGAGATGGGCAAGAGTAGACCAGAGAGTGTGAGAGAGGGGGATATCTAGAGAGAGAGTGTGAGAGCTCTCAGGGAGTACAGGCACAGACGCACTAACACGTGTGAGAGACGGGCCAGATCAGACACAAGAGAACAGAAGACTGTGAGAGGAGAGGAGATACGAGAGAGTGTGAGAGAGTAGAGGAGAAATCAGAGAGAGAGTGTGAGACGGGGAGATGTAGTAGAGGAGTGTGTAGAAGAGGCGGAGATCCTAGAGAGAGTAGAAGTGTGAGAGTGGTGACGATGAGGAGGGAGAGAGATGATGAGAGAGGAGAGAGGAAGAGAGAGAGAGGGGAGAGTAGAGAGAGTGAGAGAGAGAGAGAGGAGTAGAGGAGGAGAGTAGAGAGAGTACGAGACTTGGAGATAAGATGAGAGAGAGAGTGGGGGAGATTTGGTGTAGAAAATTGAGATTCCTTCTTTCAGCTTGAGTGATACATACATAACTGGCTTTAGATTCTCTAGGAACTATTAAAAATAAAGAAACAAAAAAAATGACAAATGAGAAAAAAAAAGAGAGAGTTAAAAAAGAATGTTAGCGCATGTGTGGTTTCTTTTAAAAAAGACGTTGTGTAATTTTATTTTTCTCTTATATCTTATCTTATTTATAATATATGAGATTCGCTTCCTTCTGTTTTTGATCTTCGCTCCACCACTATAAAACATATGTACTATCACAGCTCATACCCATGTACTACACAACCCCAACCACCTCGTCTCTGACATCGTACCTGACTATAATAGTCATACATAGTAATACATCAGGTCAAATTTGAGGCATGCTATGGTTAGTTACAGCTCTGATATGGTTTTTTAAAAGTTTAATATATATACCTTTGGTATTATTATCTTATTATTAGTTTGTTTGTATTTTAATATATTTTAAAGTTTCAGACTAAGCTTTCATTTCATTTTTTTTAATATTTTAGCTTCCTTTGATAATATGTATTTATTTTTAACTCCTTGTAATAATTTTGATGATTTTACTTTATTATGTAATACAAACTATCTCTGATATTAATTTTACTACCATCGTCCTCTCAGGGTGCAAGTATCTCTTTTACGTTCGCCAGAGGCGTTTTTTTTTTTGCTACGTGTATTCAGATGAGATTACGTGTGTTTGTGTTCTGTCTGTTAACTAGAAGTTACTTATAAATCACGTACTCAAGTCGTAAGCATATTCTTAGTTATTTACAATACAATTCTCTGCGTGATTTTTTTTTATTCTTAAAATCGCTCGATTTATTAATACACTTCTTTTATCATTATTAATCGACTATTGCCATATATAATACTAGATTTTCGCACATACTGGCTCACGTAGTACAAGTTTAGGGCATGAGACAGATAGGCTGGTGAGTCGGTAATTTGGCGGGACGACGGGGGCGCAGCAATCAAGCTCATAGGTGCTGTGAAAAATGGCATGATCCCATCGGGGCATTCCGTCAGTCTCGAGGTGGGGTGGCGCTGCTCAGGTAGGCAGAGAATAAACAGCCCTTGCACTTTTAATCGAGGGGGTGGGGATACGCCGCTGGGATATACTGCTGTAATCTAGGAAGCTAAACCCCGGGGCGTAGGCTATGCTAGCATGATTTTCGCGTAGTGCCTTGATACGGGTGGTAGGCCAAAGTGCGCTATTAGTTGGGATCCATCTCTCAGCGAAGCTGCATGGAGTGGGCTAGGTGAATAAATGCGGGTCGAATAAACCTTGTCGGCTATTTTCCTCTATAGGGGGCGTGTCGGCAGCTGGAATGAACTCATGCCCTGCTTAGAGAGACTTGTAAATCAGGGGGCAGGTTTGCTTGGGGGGGATGCCCGGTGGCTGGGATCGAGCTATTACTTGTAAAGTATGCAGGCGAAGCCACTAGGTACCTGGCCCTGGGCGTGGCAGATTAACAAATCAATGCATTGCTTGTATTATATGTACAGTATTCACAAATAGGGGCGTTAAAGTGTGAATGGGATAGGCTAATTTGGGGCATATTTGATGTTAAATATTTTATTTTAATAAATATGGTTATATTATTTGATCGTTCTACTAATTGTTTGGTTTTATTTAAGGAATATGACATAAAATATGCTCGGGGAATATAATCTTAAAGAAATCATTAACAATGAAATACATGTAATTTAATTCTTTATATTCCTATTATTGAAACTTAAAGTAATTAAATGAGGAAAATTTGCATATGGTAAGCGGATTGATGCATATAATTTTGTGATTTGCCTTTTTTTATTTATTTTTGTCTTCATTTTGTTCTTTTTCTTTTGTTTTTTTAAGAATTTTAAAACAAAAAAGAGTAAAAATATAAATAGATAAAAGGAAGAATAAGCAAAATTATATCATGGCACTCGTTTTCTATTGGCTAGAATTTTTCCTTAATTTATATTATTTGTTAAATAGGCATAGTAAAGAATAAAATTAATTTATTTCTTCTTTGTTTATACGGTTTTCTTTTTTTCTGTAAAAAATAAACATTTTTTTTAAAATTTTCGATTTTTATTTTTTTTTCTATTTTTATTCTAATAGGAGTTCTGAGGTGAAACTTCAATCATAAAAAAAAAGATCAAAATAAAATAAAACATGGCTTTTTACAAGAAAGTACAATTATTGCTTTTAAAAAACAATAGCACTGCTTTAATCTTTATATTTTTATAGAACGTTTTTTTTTTTTTTTTTTATTTTTTTTTTTGTTATTTTAATTTTTTATAGAATTTTCTTTTTTTTCTCTTTTGTTTTAAATAATATATTTTTGTAAAATCAATTTTTTAATCTTATTTTTCATTTTCATTTTTTTTTGGGGGGGGGGTAGGAAGGAGATTTGTGCTTGCAACAGATTTTTTTAAGGTAAAACACTTAATCACAAAAATAAAGATAAATAATATACAAAAACAGCATGTGTTTAATTTCTTTTTATTTTTATATTTTTTTTTTTAATTTTATATTTTTTTATAGGATATTCTGTAAAATCAATTTCATATTTTCCTTTTTTCTTTATTGTCTTTTTTTTTTTTTTTTAAGAAGAAATAGGTTTCACTATATTATTTCCTTAAAAAATAGAAATATGGCTGGGCTTTAAAGTTCTTAAGGAACTTTTACATTTTTTTTTAGAAATTCTTTTTTTCACTTTTCTCCTCCTTGTTTCTCTTTTTTTTTTTTTTTTTTTTTTTTTATTTTTTTTTTTTTTTTATTTTGTTTTTAACAGAGCAATTAACGAGCATATAGTTAATTTCAGCGGCTAGAAGAAAAAAGATAAGGAAATAAAAAAAAAAAAATCTTGTAATACTTTTATTTTCCCTTATCATCATTTTTTTTTCTTCTTTTTTTGGTAATAAAGAAGGAGCTGTCCCATCGAAAGAGTTAA
>CM042177.1:19389320-19441323 GCA_023376005.1 Doryteuthis pealeii | reverse complement strand
AAGAGATAAATAACTAATGTTAATTGTGACACGATTAGTAATATAGTTTCGGTTACAGACATAAAAACACACAATCTCCATTATAATAGATATATATATATTATATATATATATATAATAATTATATATATAATATGTTGTATGTATTTTGCATAAAAATGGGCAGAAAGACTAACTAACAAATGAATAAAAAAACAAACCCTGAAGAATGTTACAGAAAAATATCTAAATCACAACCACCAATTATTCCACCATTGTGCGACAAATAAGACAATAATTATACACTTATGTCGAAACCGACAGTCAAGTACTAAGTAGCTATTAACCGTGAATAGACTCAAAATGTTTACTTACTTACTTCATTTCTTCCTTCCACATAGGTTGATTTTGTTGGAAAAATTATAGTCGAATTATCTCCCCTTGCCGCTAGGAGGCGAATCGCCAACGTACAATATTGGCGCCAAAATTAAATCCCTTCTCTTATCGTATGAGCTTTCACCAGGCAAGACGCGATTTTCAAGTGCTCCCTATCAACAGCGAGTAGAATAGTATTCTAGCGCATCTTCACCATCAAACGGCAAGTGGTTAAATCCAGCGCAACATTCACCTTTACCTCACTATTATCAGCAAGATAAGTCTGGCCGCAAATGCCACTAAATTTGCAACCTTCATTTGAGAAAATAGATTTCAGTCTTTTAAAATGTTATCCCTGTTATAGCTTAATTAATGAGGTAAAAAGCAGCATATCGGAGATGTTGGTAATGATGGTGGGATATTTTCAGTAATTTATGAGGAAGTGCGAATGTCAGAGTGTCAAGTTTTTTAAAACTTTACTCCTAGAGGCCGTAGCCCAACATATCATACCATTTTGGAATCAAACCAACTGAGAGCAAATTAAAAACATTCCGAGCCAAATCTGGACCTGCAATCCTACTCTAATAATAAATTCAAATGTCAGTATGTCAAATTTTTTTCAACTTTACTACTAGAGGCTGTAGCCCAATACATCATACCATTTTGGAATTAGGCCCACTGAGAACAAATTAAAAGAGGGTAATCTGAACATTAGCTACATAAATGAGAGTAACCTCCCCTTGTTTATTTCACTTTGAGAAAGCCATGTTTTGGTCGGCTATTTTCATTTCCCTGTAATCAATACAACTGCATGTTTTAACAGGAAAATATCATAAAATGTGTTCTTAATAACAATTAAGTTCATTTCAAATAATGGCCGACCAAAACATATGGCTTCCTCAAAGTGAAATAAACAAGGGGGGTTACTCTCATTTACGTAGCTAATGTTCAGATTACCATCAAAAGTACATAATCTAGCAGTCAATGCCTTTCTTATGCATTTCTTGACATCAGTTTCTGTAGATGAGATATTGCTACCAAGGTATGGGAACTGGTCTACAAATTTTCAGAGGCTTGTCACCTAGTGAAAAAAAACTAAAAAAACGTAACCCACAACTCTTGGAAATCATATTTCCCTTACAAACTAACTTTAATGAATATTAACTATTATCAGACAAAACAGCTGGTGAAAGTAACACGTTAATCAGGCGATAGTAACAGTACAACAAGCAGTTTCTATAAATGGTGGTTTTTTTTAATTTTTTTTTTTATTTTTATTTTTATTCAGAGCAACGCGTCCTGTGTTTTCACCCCAAGGAGAAACCCACTTCAAAAAGTAGGTCAAACGTTTTTTGGAATGATAAACAAAAATTCCTGGTAAGGTTTACCAAAAATGAAACTAAATACTCTAGCCTAAACTACAAAAAAAAAAAAATAATAATAATAACAACAATAATAATAATGAAGTTGTCGTGAAATGTTATGTTAAATAAAATCAATGCCCACTTTCATTTTTCTCATATTTCAGAATATCACAATATTAATTTTTTAAAGGGTAGTTGGTTGGATTTATACGGCATGTCAACCCTTGGGTAACATCGTCAGTTATGATATTATTAACTAGTTCATTGGGAGGTTGGTTTCAGGTCTTTCAACATAATACCCCCTCGCCAGTTAGACCCCATTAGAGAGTTTTAAAAAAAGGATAGGCCAAATCTGGAATGATATGGTTGAACAGAAACACACACACACACACACACACACACACACACAAAAATTTGGAAGAGATTACAAGGCATACAACAGAATGGATGAATCCTAGCAACAAGGTAACAGCTCTAAACTTAGCTTTCAGAAATCTTCTGATGAAGGAATTTTTATGCCGAAGACGTTTTTCTTTAATTCATTCTTTGTTAGATGTTCAATTTTATTAAAAGTTTTAAAATTGAACACCCAGTTGACGTATTTTCATCTTAAAAACGAATTAAAATTAATTAAATCGATTATTTAAGGTCAAATTTTTGCCTAAATTATAAGAAATATGAGGTATGGGTTATCGTCCTTGTCTACGAGCCTCTGGTCGTACTGCTAGATATAAGAGAGGTCCTTTTTGACGTCTGACTCCGGTGCTGGTTGATCAGAAAGAGGGGGAAAGAATTTGGCTTTGCCGCCATAGTATGCTGGCTCGTAGACAAGGACGATAACCCAGACCTCAGATTTCTTTATAAAGTTGAAAAGTAGTTATATAATGAGCATCAGAAAAAAAAAAAAAAAATTAAAAAAAGGTTGGTTGGTTGGTTTATTAATTTTAACGGCATATCAACCCGTCCAGGGTTATACCATGCCTAGCGGTTGGGTTGTTATACATATTGTGTATTCATATATATACATTTAGTAATTGGTTTTAACAATGTGTTAGCATTATTGGGAATCATACTCTATGACATTGATTTGTTTCATGTCTATATTCTATGGTATAATTTTATTTCCCTCAAAAAGGAGAAAATATCCTCTATGTTAACATTTTCAAATAGGTCCTTCATATTGTTTGCTTTAAAATAATGTTTTCTGATGTGAGCAAAAAATCTGCATTCCATCAATAAGTGTTTGACTGTCAGGGGTGTTTGACATGTTTCACATTGTGGTTGTTGTTCTTGTTTGAGTATATAAAATAATATTACACGTGCATTTTTTAATACATTTTAAACTAATTTTTTTTTTTGGTCAATTTTGCTCAAATGGGGTTAAATTTATTTTGTAAAATACGGATTTTACGGCAACTTTGGCAGTGCCTAGAAAACTTATTTTTCCTTAAAACTATTTAACCTATAAATGGTTGGTTGGTTGGATTTTACGGCATGTCCACTCTTGTTGGGTTACATTATGCCCAAGATGTTTTACTTTAATTAATTCTTGTTGGGTGTTCAAATCTTTTAAACTCATTTTTAAAAATCTATAAGGAAGTGCGTTCCGGTCTCCTGCCTCAGAAATTGCTACCCAGGTGACTATTAAAATAACGTCCCCAGCTATGTCGTCTTGGCGGTGTTACTTGAAAGAAAACAACCAACTTAGGGAGTTAAATGTATTTTAGAGGGGGGGGGCTTCTCTTTTTTCTTGTAATTCTTGTTTATTTATAGAAATTTGTCATAATTCTTGTTTATCGTAATTTGTCGTAATTCTTGTTTAGATATGAAGATGGATATATAGTTTGGAATAGACTGAGATAGATAGATAAACAAACAAAATAATATAGATAGATATGAACAAATGGAGATGGGTGGATAGATATATATAAACAAAGTAAAAATGAACAAATTGAGGCAGGTAGATTGATAGATAGATAGATAGATAGATATCCATCTGTTCATTCTTGATGATTGGTAGTAGGTACCACCAAAATACATCACGTGATCAGTTTAGGCTATATTAGGTATACCCAAATCCGTGTTTTCACAAAACAAATTTAAACAACCGTTTGAAAAAAATTTACCAAAAATCAGGGAATTATCCGATTTTAATGAAAGTTCCACATACCAGTAAAAGACTAATAAATAATAAATCTAAAATAAAATCATAACCGACAGATTCTCGCCTATGTTATTTTTGTCGGATGATCGTATAGACACAACCCTCAGTTACCTTATCTTATATTTATAAATGAATAAAAATAAAAATAAAAACGAGTTAAAGATTTACAGCTGAAAAGTTCCACATACCCGTAAAAGACTAATAGATAATAAATCTAAAATAAAATCCTAATAATAATTACATAAAATTAATTAATCAAATAATTACATAATAAAATAAATAATAAAACCAGGTGAATCCGATACGTTGTCTGATGTACCTGGTTTTCTTTTATGTTTCTTTAATTAACCTACTGTTATTTTAAGACCTCATAAAATCTACTAATAGTAAATTTTATTAGGAGTAGTAAATTTATGGAGTAATAACATGTGGTAGCAACACGTGGCACAAATTTAAGCTTGATATTATTCTTAAATTTTATATTGTTTGAGATACGCCTATGCTACTAAACAGCGCTGGGTAGCGTCATCAGTTATGTTATTATTAACTGGTTCATTGGGGGGTTTCGGGTCTTTCTTAAATTTCATATTGTTTGAGATACGCCTGTGCTCCAGACTTAGCTTTCAGAAATCTTCTGATGAAGGAATCTTTATTCTTAAATTTTATATTGTTTGAGATACGCCTATGCTACTAAACAGCGCTGGTAGCGTCGTTAGTTATGTTATTATTAACTGGTTCATTGGGGTTTCAGGTCTTTCTTAAATTTCATATTGTTTGAGATACGCCTATGCTACTAAACAGCGCTGGGTAGCGTCATCAGTTATGTTATTATTAACTGGTTCATTGGGGTTTCAGGTCTTCTTAAATTTCATATTGTTTGAGATACGCCTGTGCTCCAGACTTAGCTTTTAGAAATCTTCTGATGAAGGAATCTTTATCCTTAAATTTTATATTGTTTGAGTTACGCCTATGCTACTAAACAGCTCTTGGCGTCGTTAGTTATGTTATTATTAACTGGTTCATTGGGGGGTTTCGGGTCTTTCTTAAATTTCATATTGTTTGAAATACGCCTGTGCTATAAACAGCGCTGGGTAGCGTCGTCAGTTATGTTATTATTAACTGGTTCATTGGGGGTTTCAGGTCTTTCTTAAATTTCATATTGTTTGAGATATGCCTATGCTACTAAACAATGCTGGGTAGCGTCGTTAGTTATGTTATTATTAACTGGTTCATTGGGGGGGTTTGGGTCTCTCTTAAATTTCATATTGTTTGAGATATGCCTGTGCTATGAGTAGTAAATTTAAGGATAAAAACATGCGGTAGCAACACATGGCACAAATTTAAACCTGATATTGTTTGAGATACACCTGTGCTACTAAACAGCGCTGGGTAACGTCGTTAGTTATGTTATTATTAACTGGTTCATTGGGGGGTTTCGGGTCTTTCTTAAATTTTACATTGTTTGAGATATGCCTGTGCTATGAGTAGTAAATTTATGGAGTAAAAACATGCGGTAGCAACACATGGCACAAATTTAAACCTGATGTTGTTTGAGATACGCCTGTGCTACTAAACAGCGCTGGGTAATGTCGTCAGTTATGTTATTATTAACTGATTCATTGGGGGGTTTCAGGTCTTTCAACATAATACTCCCCTCACCAGTTAGACGCCATTAGAGAATTTAAAAAAAAAAAAAAACGAGTTAGGTTAAGACAGTTCTAAGAGACAGTTATCTCTAGACTACAGGTTCAATCTGGGTCAGGGGCAGTAGTAACATAGAATAATAATTAACACAGCTTAATACCTGTACCCCAACTATTGTTAGTGGAATGAGAACAGGATACCCCCATGGACTGAATAAAGGGTTAGGTTCAAAGTTCCATGAAGGTTCCCGAGTCTGACAAGAAATATCTGTATTGAAGGAAGTCAGTCAGTCAGTCTACTATTGGTTTGAATAACAGCAACTGGCCAAGCACAACTGAACCAGTGTCAAGACAACTGGTACTTATGGGAATTCAGAATAGTCCACTCATGCATTTGGGTGATTCCATTCCTTGAGTCCTGATTGGCTGCTTGGTTTCTATGATGTTCTGAGGTTTCATAAATAACCTGCCATTTTGCAGTAGTCTTTGCAGCAAATCAGGTTCGTATTAAGTTACAATTGCTTGCTGCCTTGTCTTACCAATTCGACAGTAATTGGAACTAGTATGATTATTCTACAATCTGAAGAAGGCCAGAGGGCACATTGGCTGAAACGTTGTACAGATAACAATAAAGATGAGAACAATAGTCCAAATAATACAAATGATTTTTTATTTCTCTGAATGTTTGAGATGAGGCTTGATGATTAGTATTATCTGCGTTATTCGGACTATTGTCCTCATCTTCATTGTTATTTGTACGACGTTTTGGCTGATATGCCCTCCGGCCTTCTTCAGGTATTTCTTGTCGGACTCGGGAACCTTCTTTTCGAACTCGGGAACTTTCTTGTCGTAATCGGGAGCCATCACGGAACTTTGAACCTAACCCTTTATTTAGTCCACGGGGGTATCCTGTTCTGCTATGGTTACCGGAATGAGAACAGGATACCCTCGTGGACTAAATAAAGGGTTAGGTGGTTCAAAGTTCCGTGATGGCTCCCGATTACGACAAGAAAGTTCCTGAGTTCAAAAAGAAGGTTCCCGAGTCCGACAAGAAATACCTGAAGAAGGCCGGAGGGCACATCGGCCGAAACGTTGTACAAATAACAATGAAGATGGGGACAATAGTCCAAATAACGCAGATAATACTGAATTTTTATTATTGAAGGAAAACCTATTCCTTTTGATTCTACAGGTGTCTACTTTCTTTGACAATATTGTAAAAGTTTTAACATATAGCTGGGTGGGTTTCTTTGTTATTTGGCATATCACCCCTTTTCAGGTAATTTAATATTAAATGAAGACATTTTTGTTAAACAAAGGCCTCGGGCTGCTTGCTTACAATACCATATTGCTGGCTAAAAAAAAGAAAAAATCCCACATATTTTGGCCATACCTACAAACAAATCATGTCTATACTCGTAGAAAAGTTAGAATTTGTTTCAATATTATATAGTGGTTCACCAGTTTATAGTAGTTGTTTTGGGTGATGTATATAAATATATATATATATATATATATATATATATATATATATATATATATACAGGGTGTCCCAGAAGTCATGTATTATCCAGGTTTTGAAAAACAACACCTTTAGTTATTTCAAAAACATATTCATAGATATTAATTGACACAATTAATTTTCTATCTCTCAATTTGAGCATTTATTATAATTATTCTCAATAACAGGGATTTGAAATCAACAAAGGTGTATTTTCAAAAACCAGGATGGTGTGTAACTTCTGGGACACCCTGTAATATATATATATATATATATATATATATATACCCACACATGTATATGTACATATATATACATATATATATATATATATATATATATTTATATGAGAAATAAATACACGAGCGATGTGTTTTGATATGGCTTTTTTTTTTTTAGCCGACAATTTTTGGGAGAATATGTGCTTAATTGAAGTCGTACCTAATTTTGAAAGTTAATTAATAATTAATTAGGTGGGCATACCTATTCAAATGTAAGGCTAAACAAATCGAGAAAAAATGCAAGTGTAAAGAAAAAATAAGGTAACAATGGTGTTGTTTGTTAACCTGTGATTTATTCTTAATATTTCGAGATAAAATCTCTTCAGAAGAAGAACCTAAAAAATGCCATAGCAAGACGACAACTACTTCAGTTCCAGTGTTCTTTTAGATAGACAGATAGATAAACAAAGAAAATAATATAGATAGATATTTTCAACAAGTAAATGTATTTGGGGGGGGAGGATCGCATCTTTTTTTGTCGTAATTCTTGTTTATTTAAACTAAAAACAAGACATTAAACAAACATGAATAAAAAAAAGTATTTAAAGTAATATAGATAAATATGAACAAATTGAGATAGATAGATAGATAGATATGAAGATGGATAGTTTTGAATAGACTGAGCTGGGTCGTTATTTTAATAGTCACCGGGTAGCAATTTTTAAGGCAGGAGACCGGGACGCACTTCCTCATAAATTACTGACATCAAAAATTAACCATGAAAACCATTTTTATTTTTATTCTTTTTTAGACTGGACAACGCAGTAGATATTTACCCAGCCCATCCGCCATGGGTAGGATGTGACACAAGGTCGTAAGTATGGTCCAGCGAGGATCGAATTTGCTATTCAGTAGTGATGGATCTTTTTTTAAATATTTAAAAAAAAAATGAAATAGATCACTAAGTAGGACTGAGCCTATTCTAATATTGACCATCCCAAACGGAGATTTAAGAGGTTTGAATTCAATTTTTTTCTTCTAGACTGGTTGCCTAACCAAGGTTAAAGAGCCCAGTCTGCTCTACTATTTACCCATAGCTGGAGGGAGAATAGTTGGATTTCCCAAGGGTAATAGCGCTATGTGAACTGTGGCTTCGTGCAGGATTTGAACTCGGGTCGGCGATTTGCGGGAGTAGCTTGCTAAACATTACAACCACGATGGGACGTCGTAACTCGACCAAAAAGTGTCATTAAAAAAAAAATCTTAACACAAAAACTAAAAAGATGATGACACCTTTTTTTCTTCATTTTCACATTTTACGCGAAATAAAAATCGTACTTAAAGACTACTTTTTTTTTTTAGATTAAATTAAAACAAATGATTTTTTTAAGTCTAAATAAAATATAAAATATATTTTACTTAAAATTTATGATTACTTCTTATAATTTAAACAACTAAAAATAAATTTTTAATTTTTTTTTTTTTTTTTTTTTTAAACCTGTATGAATTTTTTAAGTGTTCAAATTAATTGCCAAATTGTTTGTTTATAACGAAAGCCATGCGTAAAAATTTGATATGACAAATCATAGTGACCCTACAAACGGATAAGACATGTAAGAATAATTTATTAAGATAAGAATTACATAAATAAAAATTATTAATTCAGTAAAAGAAATAATATATTGTACCTTGAACGACTCATTAATTTCCCAGAACGTAACCAGGGAACCTCCGCAGTTGTCATCTTTTCGATGCAGAACTTAAATGAACTAGGGAAAGTCAGTAGCTAAATAGACATAGTTTCGTATTAAAAAAAAAAAAAATAACGATATTAATGAAAACATATATTCTCTTTCTTAAAAAAAGAAGATTTCCTTTAAATTAATCCTCTAAAAGTTGTATAAAAAATAAACGAGAAATTCCAATATCAATTTTATAAGACTTAAACGTATCATTGATAATTTACACGTAAATGGATGCGAATATTTTCCAATTTACAAGTTTCCCATTTACAAGTTAGGGTGTAAAAAGGTCATTTTGCTGCCAAGCAGAAGTAAATAACTCTTAAAAAGACGCTCGCGTGGTGTAATGGTTAGAAGGCTAAGTTAGCAGATATTGTTGGTGAGTTCGATTCTCACTGGGTGCCCCTATACTTCTGCGGGTTATTTTCTATAAGTCTAACATGATCAAAGGGGAACCACCCTTGACTGATAAATTATTTATTTATTTAATTTCCCATTAAACTAACCCTAAACACTTACCCTAACCCTAAACCAGTCTTCTTTTTTCCTAGTAGATCAATCAATAAATAAATGATTTATCAGTCAAGAGTGGTTCCCCTTTGATCATGTTACTTATAGAAACTAACCCTTCTGCGCCTCAACTAAAATAAGCTTAGTGAATAATTCTGGCCATGTGTCTTAATTAAAATAAGGTACCCAGTTATTTACTATTTAAAATAAGGTACCCAGTTATTTACTAAATAACGGGGTACCTCACGTGCTAAACATGGGGCACCTCACGTGCTGTAATAGTGAGAAAGCTACATTGACACTTGTTGGTGAGATCGATTCTCACTGGGTGCCCCCATACTTCTGTGCCGTTGTGCCCCAACAAAAATAAGCTTAGTAAATAACTGGGCACCCCCACGTGTTCTAATAGCGAGCAGCAGGCTCTTGATTAACAGACACTTGTTGGAGGGGTCGATTCTCACTGGGCGCCCCCTTACGTCTGGCCTTGTGCCTCGACTATAGTAAGCTTAGTAAATAACTAGGAACCTCGCGTGCTAAGCTTTGGACACCTCACGTGCTACGATAGTTAGCAAGCTAGATTATTAGCACGCACTTATTGGTGAGATCGATTCTCACTGGGTGTCCCACACTTTTGGCCTTGTGCCACAACTAAGATAGCCTTAGTAGATAACTGGGCACCTCACGTGGTGTAACATTAGCAAGCTAAATTAGCTGACTCTTACTTGTAGGTGATATTGATTCTCATTGGGAGCTCCATACTTCTGACCTTGTGCCACGTCCAAGCAAAACTTTGGACACCTCACATGATGTGACGGTTAGCAAGGTTTGCAGACAAAAGTTGGTGAGATCAATTCGCACTGGGTGCTCCATACTTTTGGCCTTGTGCCACAACTAAAATTATCTTAGTAAATAACTGGTGTAAGGATTAATTTGATATATACTTGAAGATACAAACTCCGACAAAGGTTTGATAGACAAAACATTTAATATGGTACAGCACATGGATATGACGGATACATAAAATATAAGGTGTACATGAACATACATACATATGTAATACAAAGTTACATGTAGAAAGATAAACATAAAAGCCACAGACATGAGACTAGGAATAGTCCATGCTGTGTGAATCACTTACAGTAATGT
Source organism: Doryteuthis pealeii (assembly GCA_023376005.1). Taxonomy (NCBI): domain Eukaryota; kingdom Metazoa; phylum Mollusca; class Cephalopoda; order Myopsida; family Loliginidae; genus Doryteuthis; species Doryteuthis pealeii. Next base: position 19,430,678 of record CM042177.1, on the reverse strand, counting down.
AAGGGGGGCAAAAGCCCCAACAAGAGGTGGGGTAGACCAGAGTCTAACCCATGTTCCTCGTAGGTCGGGCAACAGCAAAGAGAGAAAGAGACGTTCAAACCAGCCGCTTAAATATAAACGGCCCCTAACGGGAACCAGCGAACTAAACGGGCAGACAACTCCCCAGGTAAATACGAAACTAACGCCACACTGAGTTCACCTCATGGTGTAACGGTTAGCAAGCTTGATTAACTGACACTTTTTGGTGAGATCAATTCGCACTGGGTGCTCCATACTTATGGTCTTGTGCCACAACTAAGATAACTTTTGTAAATAATTGGGTACCTACCGTGTGAAGGTTATCAAGTTATATTAGCCGACCATTGTTAGTGAGTTCGATTCTCACTGGGCGCCCCATACCTTTGACCATGTACCACAACTAAGCTAAGTTAGAAGACACTTCACACGATGTAAAATGGTTAGCAAGCTAGATCGATCATTGTTGGTGATTTCTATTTTCACAAGGCGCCCATGATTCAAGCCTTGTGCCACACATAAGCTAATATTAGTAAATAACTGGGTACCTCCTGTTGAGTAATGGTTAGCAAGCTTTTTAGTAAGAATCTTTTACATATATATCCACCCAAGGATGTGTGTGTGTGTGTGTGTGTGTGTGTGTGTGTTTTGTTGAAATCAACGGACAATTCTTGTCTGACGAGTTTTTGTTCGATCCTTTCTAACTGTCTGGCCATCTTAATAATATCCGGGTGGAATTGGTGTATGGATCCACTGAAGGTTTTACCACGAGCACTTTCTGCACAACTTAGTGCCCTCATCAGGTGTGGAACTGGTGAGATGTTTCCATTGTTTCTTTTTAAACAAACAGTAGCAGTAGGAATTACTGGGGGGGGGGCTCACAACTTTCATTTAAACAAACAGTAGCAGTATGTTATATACACAAATATAGATATCTCCCGATTCACAAGGTTCACCAAATTCAATCCGCCCACACACTGCAATAAAGAGAAAGCCAACCGGATGTGAACAGGCCGAGGGGTAAAATCAAATGAACAAAAAACAAATGTTCTACACATATGCTCCAGCAAAATTTCCGGTCGAAAAAAAAAAATTATAAACAAATAAATATATTTCCTATTTAATGTTTTTCAACCAATAAAAATTTTTCCCCTAAAACCCTTCAAAGGCCTTCTCGGGCCTATCACTTGCTTTAAATACAGTGACTTGGCAGAGTATGATTTACAGTCACATACGTTACAACATAGTTTATTTCCATACTAAGAATATTTACGGGATTCGAAGGAGCTCTTATATCTCCGTAATTGTAGGCAAATTGTCGGACAAAGAAGACAAACACACAGTGGAAATTTGATACATGTATTGACAAATAATACCAGAACTTGTTGCAAATTTTATTGGTATTTACTACTAGACTTATCTGTGAGTTAAGCAGAGTTCTTGGAGTAGTGGTGATAACAGGGGTATTCTGTTCGTCGGTAGGAAATGTTGATAAGACGCTTCGTCTCGGTAGTTTCTCGTCCTTCAGTAAGTGTGCTATTGTACCCGCCTTTTAACGTAAGCTGATACAATGCCTTAGAAGTGAGCTGATTGTTGTATATGCAAAAGTCGAAATCTCCCGATTCACTAATACAAACTACATACACTCGTCAACGGGACGGATAAAGTCGGAAGTGCCCTCGGTCGTTACCTAAAACGGAATGACCATTTTAACATATATCTGCGCATGGGCTCCAAATCAGAGTTCCGGCTTGATAGTCAATTCCCAAAATTAGATAAAAATAAAAAATTGGTAAATAAAATTCGAATATCATCCAATGAAAGCGATTCCCGGGTAAAGTGAAAACAACTCCAATTGATCCAACTTGGGACCGCCGATCTCTATAAAACGAACAGCTTTGAAGGGCACCGACAGTCAGAGCTGAAGGCACCATCACGAACGCAGGCACGACGAGCGCTACCTCACAGAAGGACACATCAAGGAGCGGCGGGTCACACCCCCAACTTACCCACACCTGACCTCACCAGGCAGTCAAATCAACAAGTCAACTACCAAACATTTCTACATCATTCGTTGATACAAAAAGCGCTACTGCTTGCATGCAAATACGGTTTATAACATCTGGTGTCAGAAGCGTACGGCAGGGGAAATGGATTACTCAAGTTACACACGTGCCGCATTATTCGAACTCATAGGAAAGCATAAAATAGCTCTACTACAGTTAAAGTGCAACCCGGTACGCCCCGACGAGGCGACGATTGCTGAGACGCAAATGGAGATCGATGATATGGTAGCTGCTCTTAGCATGGCCCCCACAACAACACCAAATCCGACACATACCAACAACATCTGGTGTCAGAAGCGTGCGATCGAGGAAATGGATTATACAGATCTTCCCCGAAAGGAATTATTCGATTTTTTGCAGAACGAAAAGTAGAACTATTTGTCCTAAAATATAGTCCAAATCCGCCTGACCAGGCGACAATTACCAAATTGCAAGATGATTTAAATATCATGGCAACCGCACTTGGATTTGTAAAACCTGACGGCCCAACCGTGCACAACATTGCACATAGCACAGCGAGGCCAGCAGACGAGTCATCAACAACCAGCGCAGAGGCCACAACACAGTATACAAGTCTCCCACGAAAGAAACTATTCGATCTCTTCGAGAAACGGAAAAAAGAGTTTCTGCGTCTAAAAATAGCCCAAACCGACCTGACAAGGCAACAATAACCAAACTACAAGAGGATTTAAACAACATGTTAGCCGCCATGAAAGTTGTAAAACCTACCGAACCAACCCTGTACGAGATTGCGCACAACACAGTGCCGACAACAAAGGGTGCAACTTCAACCAGTTCAGCGAGCAAAACAGCCGACTCTGAGGATATCAAACCTCGAAACACAATTGCACACAACACTGCAGAGGATTTAAACAACGTGTCAGCCGCCCTTAAAGTTGTAAAACCTATCGAACCAACTCTGTACGAGATTGCGCACAACAAAGCGCCAACAATAAACGATGCAACCACAAGCACAGTGATCAAAACAGCCGCCTTGAATGATGTAAAACTTCACAAAACAACTCCAAGTGACTCGACCATGACCACCACCCTGGTAAAAACATCATCCACACCTCAGCTCCCACTAGTTCACGACAACAACAAAAGTAAAACCACGACCCCTACTAATAGTCACAACAATAACAATGCACATAACACAACAATGGTATCAACCACAAGCACGGTGATCAAAACAGCCGACCCGGAGGAGGTAAAACCACACAAAACAGCTTCAAGTGATTCAGCTACAACCAATACCCTGATAGAAACATCGTCCACATCTCACCTCCCACTAGTCGACGACAGCACTACAACTAAAGTAATGACTCCTACTACTACTGGCTACAGTACCAGAGCAGTATCCCCCGTACTAAAAACTGCCACAAGTAACACCACAGACTCCACGACCAGCACAGTGATTGAAACTGCCGTGAAACCTCACAAAACAGTTCCAAATGAATCGACCTCCACCAAAACCTTGGTGGAAACATCATCTTCAACACCTCACCTCCCACTAGTCGATGACAGCACTACAACTAAAGTAATGACCCCTACTAGTACTACTACCGACGACAATATGAGAACGGTATATCCCGTACTAACGATTGCCACAATCAGCACCACCACACCACACGAACATAAGCACGTTAAAGAACCCGCTAAAAACAAAAATTACAACTTGGATCCCACTTGCTCGCACGGACGCAACTGTCCCTGTCGTCAACCACTACTCACTCGGACACACATCACAGCAGCGGATGATAACAAACCATCCATAAGCATCAGGGCCGCTTTCCCCATAAATACCATCCTAATCAGCTTCAAACGACATTTTTCTGCCATACCGGGCGAAAGGGACCGCACAATCAAAGCTATCGGCGGACCAAGCCAAATTTCTCTCCACCACAGAGAAATACATAAATTATCCTCACAACTTACATCTAAAACTAACCCAAAATATGTTACCCTACAAACAACATCCACGTCGTTCCTATCACGTGACATTCACAGCAACAAACAACTTATATCACCCCCACCTGTCTATGGGGAAAACAGATCAACAAATAACAACACATACCAACAGCCTGAAAACAGAAAGCCTGTGACTATAGAATTAAAGATAAGACAACATTTCCACACACGCTTGAAATAACTTTATTTTCACATGATTCCTCAAAACACACTTACACATACATACCCAAACCTATTGTGAATCGTATCAATTTCTGAGGGAGCTCTGTTGTATATGCAAAAAGTCGAAATCTCCCGATTCACTAATACAAACTACATACACTCGTCAACGGGACGGATAAAGTCGGAAGTGCCCTCGGTCGTTACCTAAAACGGAATGACCATTTTAACATATATCTGCGCATGGGCTCCAAATCAGAGTTCCGGCTTGATAGTCAATTCCCAAAATTAGATAAAAATAAAAAATTGGTAAATAAAATTCGAATATCATCCAATGAAAGCGATTCCCGGGTAAAGTGAAAACAACTCCAATTGATCCAACTTGGGACCGCCGATCTCTATAAAACGAACAGCTTTGAAGGGCACCGACAGTCAGAGCTGAAGGCACCATCACGAACGCAGGCACGACGAGCGCATCAAGGAGCGGCGGGTCACACCCCCAACTTACCCACACCTGACCTCACCAGGCAGTCAAATCAACAAGTCAACTACATCATTCGTTGATACAAAAAGCGCTACTACCAGTACACAATATTCTGCCTACGACAACAACACAACAACAGACATACCGACTGATACAAACCCCATTCGGGCTACCACAAGTGAACAACTTATCTACCTCCCAACCCCAATTCTCCACGATCATCAACTTAAGGGGCGAACTTCAGTCCGCGCTTACCTCCACATACACAATATTTTGCCTACGTCACCACCCCAATACCACAGTCAAGCCGGACATTTTACGAACTTAATATTCAACAGAAATATCACAAAAATTGTGCGATACCCATCCTGACATTTACGGACTCGATATCCACCCATAACTATAACCAAATTTATCCTGTAATTCTCTTTCTATCCTTTCCCTGTACGTCATGATGTTTTTCGTAATACAATTTAAAACTCAAAATCTGTGTTTGTTTTTTCCTTGCCACCATACGCTTGCTACTAATCCTGTTTATAACATGATTGTAGAGTTCTGTGATAAGTGGGCCCTGTTTTGGGCTTGGTGATGAGAGCTTTAATTTTTACGTCCCTCCTCCGGTAACTGCTTTGCGATAAGTAGAGAAATTTGGTTTTGGCGCCAACATTCGATGTTGGCGACCCCCCCCCCCTAGCGACAGGGTGGATGATTAACTATGGAATTTTCAATAATACAAAACTTAAGGTTTTAAACAGTGCATCTTTCGGGGATTAAATTCATTTTATAAACAAACACGGATGTTAGGGCAACTCCGGCGGACATATTTAGTCATATTTGTGGGGATTAAGAATATACAAAAATAAAAACAGAATAAAAAAGAACAAACTCCCATGGGGCTTTGACCGGAAATACCATCTACGCAGGCCCGACAAAAAGGCGTGACTCCCTTCCCCAAGAAGAATCCCTCGGTCATTCAAACGAAGGCCGCAACTGAGTGTAATTCGTCTCCTAGTGAGGGCAATGTGCCCTCGCTACCAACGACTATTCCCCGTTCAATAAAGCCTGAGTAATAAAACCACCTTCTGCCTCTGTCTCTTTTCTTTCTCGTTCTTTGAATGCCTTCTTTTCAGAACGCCCACCAAAAGATGTGGGGTTAAAAAGAAACCAGAGGAACACGCACCAAGAATATCCAGCTACCTTTAAACAACAAAAATACAAACCTTATCTTACCCCATATATTTGATCAAAATTGACCGAAAAAAATCGTTTTAAATGTATTAAAGATAAATTTATAGAATACAATTCTATATTTTTAAATAAATACACGTACACATTTCTTTTCCCAAACTTAAGGAAAAGAAATTAAAACAAACAATCCTTTTCCCAAACTTAAGGAAAAGTGATTAAAGCAAACACACGAACACAAATCTTTTTCCTAAATTTAAGGAAAAGTGATTAAAGCAAATGTTTACACAAAAATCAAAATCGATTGGCTAGGTTAGCATTGCCCACTACTACGTCCGTGCGTTTGCGCTAAAAATCAATTACTTTTCGATCCTATCTTCTAATTATAAAAGACGGAGAAGAAATCAACAAACACACACAGACTTCATCTCACGTTCAAACCGGACACATCCGACGACCACAAACACACGAATGCCATCTCGCTGCCAGATAGAATACGACCAAGTCAACACAATTACTACTATTACCATTCACTCGTACCATCGCATTCGACATCAGGAATCCGTTTCAGCAGGTCGTGTATACAAACTTTATTCTCATTTCTGTCCACATCTAAACGAACTTTTCCAAACTCAACACAAGAACTTTTACATTTTACATTACACATATCGTATCTACACTATTCCTTATGAACATTTCACATATTATTGCAAATTTATTCTCTGAATAAATTTATTTGTTATTATAAAGAAAATTAGTCACGTAACGACAGTACTCCAAGGTTTGAAGTATGGAGTTAACCACGATTGTGGCAGACAGGTTGAGAGTTAAAGAAATAACCAAACAACTAGAAATATGAATAAAAGACTGTATTACAGAATAACAATAAGGATTGCAAACTTTAGTTCGTCTGTACAAATGTATAATTTGTCACTTATCTGAGTCCTGAGATAGGGTATTATCGGAGCCCTTGCTACGGCCTTCTGATAGTTCGGATATGATAGACGTTCTGTTTGATGTCCGACTCCGATGTTGGGTGTTGAGGAAGAGATGGAGAGACCCTGTTTTAGGCCCGTTCCCTTTGGAAGCTGGATCAGAAGATAGGATGAGTTTGCTCATTCGGCTTTGCCGCCAAAATATGCTGGCTCGTGATTGGTTGGTTCGAAACAGAGGCTCGCAGACAAGGACCATAACCCCCATACCCAGAATTCTCAATATTATTTTATAATTATACGCATTTGTTTTATCATTTCTCCGTATTTTCTACCTAAACTGTGTCATATTTTTATTCGTCATTCCTAATATTATTGAACACATTCTCACAACCCCCTACAAATTACATGTGTGATATTAAATAATCGATTTAATTAATTCTAATTCGTTTTTAAAAATGAAAAGCAGACGAAAAAAATGGGTATCTCTATTTTAAACAGTGTCTCTTTCGGGTATCAATTTCCCCAATTACTTGCAGATATTTGCTACGACTAAATGAAACACTAAATGAAACCTATTCACTCAAAATACTGCTACAGTTTTACAACTTTGTCAACATCCTATCAGAACCTGTTGACCTATTTTATGCAACAGCAAATCAGCAAAGAAATCTTCCTTTCCAATGCTTAAATTATAATTAGGCTCTCAACGGAAATACTTGACCAAGTCTATATTTCTAACAATTTCCCTTATTTCTAAGGACATGTTTCCTCTTCCTATCCCCTTCAGATATTGTAACTCATTTCGTATTATATATATATATATATATATATATATATATATATATATATATATATATATATGAGGATATGTGCTTAATTGAAGTCATACTTAATTTTTGAAAATTAATTAGTTAATAATTAATGAATTTAGGCGGACATATATGTTCGAATGTAAGGCTAAACAGATCGAGAAAAATGTCAATCCTTAAATGTACATTTCGACCTATTAGGTCTCATCAGCAAGGTTATAGACATGGGAGACTGCTCCGTGTGTGACTCGAAACCTCAACTGACAAGCTGACAGGCGGATCTCGAACCTACTGGCTAAGAGAAAAATCAATCTCTGTATGTACATTTCGGCCTATTAGGCCTCATCAGCATGTAGGCCGAAATGGAGATTGATTTTCTCGATAGCCTTACTAATTAATGGTTCGACTTCAATTAAGGTCGGCTGAAAATAGCCATATCACAAACATACTTCTCATATCAAATGACTGGTGAGTAAAGGATGATTCTATTTGGGATCTTCGAAATCTCACTGTACAACCATACTGCATGCTCTTGTAGGTGCAAACATATATACTCATACAAGTATTTTTACAAATCTCCCAATATGTATTATATATATTGCCGCCGTCAATAGCAACAAAGACAAAGGATCCGTTGAACAGGAGCGACATTCATTTGAAAAAGGGAATCTAACGATCCCGAAAATTTATGATAACAAATAAAAAAAATAAGTGAATACAGTACTCCATAACATCGAGTTCCTTCATTTATTTTTAAATCCTACATAATAACGCCCAACTTCAACATAAAAAACATATATATATATATGTATATTAATTAAAATGTAATAATATATTTTTGAAGGCGAAATAATGCAAATTTATGTTTAAAAACATATCTATTTAATTTTTTTTCCTTTTTTTTTTGTTCCCTTAATATTTTCAGGCTATGCCTATCTTCAGAGAGTTGAAATTTTTTTTTTTTAATTTCATCTGTATTTATTAAACTCAACTGTGATGTTAATCCGTTGAATGTTTTAATGTAAACGAAAACGTTCGGCAAAAATAAAATATATTATTACATTATTAATGCTTCTAACTCACTATAAAAATAATTATTAAAAAAAATCTTTATTTCAATATCCCCGAGCAGGGCCTCATTATTTTTATAGTATTAAAAAAAAAATATATATATATATTTATATATGAAAGGATTTTCAAAACATCCCGCGAAACAAGACGCCGCACGGGATCTAACGGAGTTTCACTATCTTTGCCGAGCAGAACTTTACAATGTTTATATATATATATATATATATATATATATATATATATATATATATATATATATATATAGTTCATGAGAAATCAAACAAATAAAAGTTTTGCTTTTATTTATTTAATTAACAACCAGCGGTTTCTTGCTTAGAGCATTCATCGGGTAATATATATATATATTAATGGGTTTTTTTAAAGTTAGGTGTTATTACGAAGCAGTAAAAATATATAAATGAATGAACTCGATATTATGGAGTACTGGATTCACTTATTTTATTATTATTATTTTTTGTCATAAATTTTCAGGTTCGTTAGATACCCTTTATCAAATGAATGTTATTCTGTTTAATGGCTTTTTTTTTGTCTCTGTTGTTATCAACAGCGGCAGCGTCTGTGAAATATTTATAATAACGGAGAATGTATATATATATATATATATATATATATATATATATATATATATATGTGTGTGTGTGTGTGTGTGTGTGTGTGTGTAAGGTAATCCAAATGACTTGTGGGTAAACGATGACTCTATTTGGGATCTTCGAAATCTCACTATACAACCATACTGCATGCTCTTGTAGGTGCAAACATACAAGTATTTTTACAAATCCCCCCAAAGAACCAATCTATAGTAATCAATAAAGATATTTGAAGATCCCTGTATTTTGTAAAACCCGTCTGATGAGGCTAGAACTCAAAAGTTTCTTTTTTTGTTTTTCTTTTTTTTGTGTTTTCTTTTTTTTTTGTGTGTGTGTGTGTTTTTTTTTTAGTTTCTGGTTGAAATAAAATATAACGGAAAGACTGTTAAGTTTTTCTTCCTTTGAAAGTTATATATATATATATATATATATATATATATATATATATATATATATAACCATGGTGACAATCTTATATTGTTAAAAAAAAATTTTTTTTTGTTTTTGTTTGAATTTATTTTAAAAATTCTACTTTTTGTTTTTTGAGAAGTGCAATTTCAAAAGTAAATTGATCCCCATCTGATGAGACTGAATTTTGGGGAGCTATATTAAATCAACTTAGATTTATATAGGCCCCAATTTTGGTCGAAATAAATTTATTATGGAATTACGGTGTTGAGTTCTTCCTTACTTTTTATGATAAATATTGCTCTGTATATAATCTAAAAAGTTTATTATACATTGAGCTCTCTTTAGTGATTTAAAGATTCGCTGTATTTATACATACTGGATCATACAATAATAATACAGTGTATCTTAGAAATCACATATAGAATCATCCCCTACTACCAAGTTTTGGATACTTCTCATCTATATATATATATATATATATATATATATATATATATATATATATATATCAGGAAATGAATTCGACAGTATACCAGAGTAAGAAATTTGAAAAACGCACAGATTTTGTAAATTAATGTAGTATTCTTATTAGCTGCTTATATTGCAATATTTCGATCCGTTTTTGACCATCATCAAAGCAGGTCTATTATAAAAGATGAAAACTGTTTAATGAAATTATTTCCCTTACAAACGGTCATATTTTTCATTAAACCGTTTTCGTCTTTTATAATAGACCTGGTCAAAAACAGATCGAAATATTGCAATATAAGCAGCGAATAAAAATGCCACATTAATTAATAATATCGGAAATTCCCTAGTGAATTATCTTCACCTGCCGCTAGAGGGCGAATAGCCAACATCCTATGTTGGCGCCAAAACCAAATTTCTTTGCTTATCAGGGAGCCGTTACCACAGAGATACGTAAAAGTAAACGCTCTCATCACATAACCCAGAAACAGGGCCCACTTATCTACTGACCGTCGACTTGGACGGAGGCATTTTTCACAGCACACTTTCGAAGGCATTGTGTCCGCATACTACAAGGCGGTCACAATAGCACACTACAGAAGGCTGAAGACCAAATAGTATACTTGAAAAGGGCCCATTCAACGTCATTTAAAGGAACTGTTACCCGGGCGAGAAGCTTCTGAAATAGCATCCCCCATCACTTATCACAGAACCGGTTACCAGGAAGAACGAGAAACGTGAAAACAAGCATCCTATCAACTTTCCAGCCAGCAACAGAATACCCCTGTTATCACCACTACTCCAAGAATATTACTTGAACTCAGATAAGTCTCGTAGCTATTAAAGTTTAACTTTTTATATCCCAGTTTATAAAAAGGGTAACTTTGAGTTCTTTAAAGCGAGAATAAAAACAAGTCAACACACTCTGGTAACAGGATAAGAACTGAAGTTTTATTTCAAAGATTGGCGCCCGTCAGTCTATGTATGAGTGCGCATGTCCGGAATGATACCTTTATTCATCAGGTTACAACATTTCTCCCAACTTCAAGAGATTTGAGTTCCCCCATAATGAATGTTCATAATATGTAGTCTTTTAAGTGTCTGGGTGTATCTTTTTTTCTTCTGGGTCTATTTGTTATTCCTTCGTTTGTAGTTTCATTTTCGTCTGTTATTGCAATTGCTGTTTCATCTTCATCTGTGACTGGTTCATCTGATTTTTGTGGTGTGTCCTCAGTTATTGTGGTTTCTTCTGGTGTTGGTGTGTAGTTAGTGCATATCTCATCCTTGTCGCCAATATTAAAGTTTAACTTTTTATATCCCAGTTTATAAAAAGGGTAACTTTGAGTTCTTTAAAGCGAGAATAAAAACAAGTCAACACACTCTGGTAACAGGATAAGAACTGAAGTTTTATTTCAAAGATTGGCGCCCGTCAGTCTATGTATGAGTGCGCATGTCCGGAATGATACCTTTATTCATCAGGTTACAACAGTAGCAAATACCAATCAAATTTGCAAAATAAGAGTATTTACGAGGTTCGAAGGAACTCTTATTTCTCTGTAGTTGTAGGCAAATTGCCGGACAAAGAAGACAAACACCCAATGGAAATTTAATACATGTATTGACAAATAATACAAGAACTTGTTGCAAGGAAGGACGAAGAGATCTTGCCAACATAGAGGACTGCGTAGAGGCTACAATCCAACAACCCGAAGACTACACAAAAAAAGAGCAAAGACAGTTTACTTATGGCAGCCAACAATAGTAGATGTAACATATGGACAAACAGAAAAAAACAACAAAAACTAGAAAACAAAAATGGGAAGAAAAACAATTATATGGACACTTCAAACGACTAATCGATAAAGGGGCACATGAAAAAACCTGGACATGGTTAAGAAAATGAAACCTCAAAAGAGAAACAGAATCACTAATAATTGTTGCACAAAATATTGCCATAAGGACAAACTATATCAAAGCGAAAATTGATAAGACCCAACAAAATAGTAAATGTAGACTATGCGGTGACAGAGATGAGACTGTAAACCATGTACTATTTGAATGTAGCAAACTAGCACAACGAGAATACAAAACTAGACACGATTGGGTTGGAAAGGTGATTCACTGGGAATTATGCAAAAAATTAAATTTTGACCATACAACAAAATGGTATATGCATAAACCAGAATCTGTTCTTGTGAACGAAACGCGTAAAATTCTCTGGACTTTGAGATAAAAACGGATCACCTTACCCCAGCAAGAAGACCAGACCTAGTGTTGATTAACAAAAAAGAAAGAACTTGTCAACTGGTGGATTTTGCAGTTCCAGCAGATCACAGGGTGAAGATGAAAGAAAACGAAAAGATGGACAAATACCTGGACCTTGCCAGAGAACTGAAAAAGTTATGGAATATGAAAGTCAAAGTGATACCAATTGTAGTTGGTGCACTTGGAATGGTCCCAAAAAGATTGGAAAATCTGGAAATCAGAGGAAGAATTTAGACCATCCAGAATACTGCACTGCTACAATCTGCCAGAATACTCAGAAGAGTCCTGGAGACCCGAGGAGACTTGTTGTCACTCAGACTCCAGTGAAAGACGCTGATGTGAAAAACTCAAAAGAAGTGAACAACAACAACAACAACAAAAATAATGATAATAATAATAATAATGAAATTCATTGCGTACAGGGCTCATAACTCATGTCTCACGTATAGTACATAGAATAATGTACTAATGTCAGGAACACGAATTGTGTCCACTAATAACTTACATATATGTATGCGCATGCGTGCATATGTGTGTGGAGGAGGGTATCAGGTATAGTGTTGGCGGATTACAGGAAGCATGAAGGCTTTGAAAGATGCAGTGCTTCGGCAGCCTACAACGGATGCAGGCAGTTGATTCCATACCTCGGCAACTCTGAGCTTGAAAAAATATTTCCGAAAGTTATCTGAGCTATGCTGTTTTCTGACTTTGTAGACATGCCCACTTTAAAAAACATGGAGATCAAAAAGTGCCCAATAAAAAAAAATCAGATTTTTCTGAAATAAAACAACTGATGCAGTATAAAATTCATTCATTGATAAATCAACACTGAAAATTTCATTAAGATTGGATAATTTCCTGATTTTTGGTAATTTTTTTTCAATCGGGGGTGGGGTAAATTTATTTTGTAAAATACGGATTTTACGTCAAATTAGACAGCGTTTACAACCATGTTTAAGATGTATTTGATCAAAATTGTCCGAAAAATAGTTTAAAATGTATTAAAGATAAATAAATTACATGTGTAATATTATTTTGCTTTTTTTAATGATGTTCATTATGTTTCTACTTTTCGACTTAGACAAAAATTTGACCTTAAATAATCGATTTAATTAATCTTAATTCGTTTTTAAAATGAAAAGCAGACGACAAATTGGCATTAACTAGTACACACCAAAATCAGATTTAAAAAGAGTTATCTCCCCTGGACCTATTCTTATTAGCAGTTAAATATTTGGAAATAAATATATATTCCATAGAAGAGCTACAAAAATCGATAGTTAGCAAGCTAGTATCTATATTTATAAAAGAAAGATTCTGTATGTTTGTCTATCTGTATGTTTGTTTGTACAATATGTTTTTTTTTGTACAGTAACTGAGAGTGCATTCTTTTATAATACCCTCCATCAGGCATCTACCATACTCTGAACGTCTCGCAGCCCTGGGAATGGATTCGCCGAAACTTCGGCGTCTGGCAACTGACCTGGTAAACGCTCATAAGGTCATTAATCATCTTAACAACAGCAACCTTGAGCACCTTTTTGATCTCCATCTTTCCAACACACGTGGGCATGCCTACAAAGTCAGAAAACAGCACTGCTCACGTGACTTTCGGAAACAATTTTTCACGCTCAGAATTGCGGAGACATGGAATAAGCTGCTCGCGTCTGTTGTAGGCTGCCGAAGCACTGAATCTTTCAAAGCCTCCATGCTTCCTGTAGTCCGCCTACACTATACCTGATGCCCTCTCCACACACATATACATGCATATTACTACTGTAAACTGTTCATGTTCCTGACACTAATACATTATTCTGTGTACTTGACATGAGACTTTGATGAGTTGTGGTGCAACTGTACACAATAAATTTTATTATTACATATAGTAAAGGTCCCTTTTCCGTGTATTCGTATTGTAAAAATCATATTTCCATTATATTTCTATAATAAAATCACTTTCCAATATATTCCTATGGCAAAAGTCCTTTTCCAATGCTTTGCTACCTTAAAATCATTTTTCAGTGCATTTCTATAATAAAAGTCCCTTTTTAATGCATTTCTATAGTAAAAGACCATTTTCCTTCTGCATTTTAATGTAAAAATCATTTTCCAATAAAAATTCTTATAATAAAATCACTTTCCCAATATATTCCTATAGTAAAAGTCTTTTCCAATGCTTTCCTACCTTAAAAATCATTTTCCAATCATTTCTATAGTAAAAGTCATTTTATAATGCATTTTTATAGTTAAAGTCCTTTTCCAATGTATTTCTATTAGAATCATTTTCCAATGCATTCACATAGTAAAAATCATTTTCTAGTGTATTTCTATAATAAATCACTTTCCATTATATTTCTATAGCAAAAGTCCTTTCCAATGCTTTTCTACAGTAAAAATCATTTTCCAGTGGCATTTCTATAAAAAAAAAAACAACTTTTTAAATGCATTTTTACAGTAAAAGTCCTTTTCCAATGTATTTCTATTAGAATCGTTTTCCAATGCATTCCCCGCTCTGGGCGTTAGAATACACCGACTGCACCTCTGCAGAGGGGTAAGACTCCCTCAAATGGGGCCACCTGTTGGCCTAGGTGTCGACCCGTGATGCTTAAGGATGGAACCCTGGTGGCTGAGTAGTCCATGAGAATTGCAACACTCCATTTAGGCTAGACGGACAGTCGGAGAGGCACCCTCTGATAAATCGGCTGGTCCTGTCAAGCCCTAGCACCTATATTGATTGCCCCAACCCTATTGCCCTTATGGCAAGCCCCAACCCTTTTACATATGGTTGCTAGAAGATGGTGGCTGGTGTTTTCATGTCCTGGGAATGACGTTAAACTCTAACTGATGGTGAGTTCCAGCTTTTGGAGTTTGGGGAATGTGGAGCACCCCGTTCACAACATTGCCCAGGTCCACTCTGAACCGGAGTGGTAGTACCTGTTAGAGTCCCATCTATGGGTTAAATAGAAATATGTGTTTAGAAAAAATATTGAGTATCCATTAAACTTTATCGGCTTTAAATGACCCACTGATGGTGATATGCCGTAAACCAAACGAAACGAAACCAAACCAAATAAAAATCACTTTCCAATGCTTTCCTACATTAAAATCATTTTCCAGTGCATTTCTACAATAAAAGTCCCTTTTTAATGCATTTCTATAGTAAAAACTCCTTTTCCATACATTCATTGTCTATTGAACTCTCTCTCTCTCTCTCTCTTCTCTCTATATATTATATATTATATATATATATATATATGATACCCCCATCTACACACCTATGCACGCACGCGCACACCAGGTCAAACTTTGTCTAAATCGATAAGTAGTAACATGATGACCATCATTAAAAAAAAGAAAAATATCATTACATATGCAGTTTATTTTTAAAAGATTTGAAACCATTTGTTTTGGTCAATTTCGACGCGATCCGCCATTCTGTCTATTTTTCAAGGGTTTTAAGTGCTTGTTTACAATTTTACTGTAATATTCGTGATTGCAAAAAAAAATTACCAAAAATCAGGTAATTATCCGATTTTAATGAAATTTTCAGTATTGATTTATCAATTAATGAATTTTATAATGCATCAGTTATTTTATTTCAAAACTTCAATTTAGTATTTTTGCTATGAAAAATTAATATATAAAATTCATTTAAAATATGAAAATCCCGATGTTAAGTTTAAAATGTTATATTTTTAGATTCTAAAAATAAATATCTACTTAATGCAAACCTTATTTTAGGCGCCAAAAGTAATAAGTTTTGAAGAAAAACTTGATTGAAAATGTACCCCCCTCCCTTTTTAAGCAGAAAAAACATCGATGTATAATTTTTTCTTTTATAAAATAATAGCCAATCAATAATAGCCAATCATTTTAAAATAAAAATTTTCGGATTTTAAGTTTAAAATGTTATATTTTTAGATTCTAGAAATAAATATCTATTCAATGCAAACCTTATTTTAGATACATAAAGTAATAAGTTTTGAAGAAAAACTCTATTGAAAATGTACCCCCTCCCCTTTTTAAGCAGAAAAAATATCGATGCATAATTTTTTCTTTTATAAGATAATAGCCAATTAAATAATTATCGAAATGAGTAAAAAAAATCTCCAAAAAATTAATTATTTATTGTTTTTTTACATTTTATTTTTCGATTTTCGGTACTTATTTTCACATAGAATAGCCACCGTAAAAAATTTTTTTTGTTTTGTTTCTATTCATAACTTCGGTCTTTTATCTCTTTATTTATACTGTAATTAGTACAATATAAGACCAACTTGAACGAAATGTTACGCCCCCAACATAAGTGGGTTCAAAATTAAGCGACCTGGAAAAAATGAGAATGTTTTGAAATAAAATAAATAATGCATTATAAAGATCATTCATTGATAAATAAACACTAAAAATTTCATTAAAATCCGATAATTCCCTGATTTTTGGTAAATTATTTTCTGTAGGGGGGAAAAGTAATTTTGTCAAAAACGCATTTTAGGCTCATTTTGCCAGTAGCTAGATAATACTAATCATCAAGCCTCATCTGAAACATTCAGAGAAATATTATCAATATTTGTTTTTTAAAGCATCATGAGTTTCTTTAATGTTTTTTCTTATGAATGGTCCAAAAATTTTGAAGATAGTATTAACCTTTATGTAAGTTTCATTGTGTTAAATATAGGGAGAGGTAAATTTGACATGGCAGATTGGATATCTCTAGTGAACGAAATTCGATTTTCAAAGAGTTGCACCAATTTGAACGGAATGTAAAGTCATCCCACAATTCGCATAGTGATTAGTAAGCATTTTACGTGCATTGGATTGGAGTTGTAGTTAGTAATAAATAAACACACCTATACAGACCCTTACTATGGTGGTGAGTTTGGTCCCCACTGGGTGCCTCACTCGTGCAGCCTTTTCTAATGCATTCCTTTAGTAACTTGCACAAAGGTGTCAAAATTAGGGTGACCCAGAAAAAACAGAACCCAAATTACTTATACATTAAATCCCATTAAACTAACCTTATACCCCAACCCCAACCCCAACTCTAACCCTAACCCCTAACCCTAACCCTAAACCTCCCTAGTTAAAATTAACAGTTTTATTACAAAATTTGTGGGTTCTGTTTTTTTCTGGGTCACAAGTATACAGGGTGACCCAGAAAAAACAGAACCCAAATTATTTATTCATTTTCCTATTAAACTAATCCTAAACCCCAACCCTAACCCTAATCCTAAACCTAAACCTAAACCTAAACCTAGACCCTCATAGCTAAAATTAACAGTTTTATTACAAAATGTGTGGGTTCTGTTTTTTCTGGGTCACTCTAATTTTGACACCTTTGTGCAAATTCAGTCCCTTTTCCGATATATTCCTATCGTAACATTCCGTTTTCAATGCATTTCTACAGTAAAACTCCTTTTTCTATATATGTGTATAGTAATAGTCCAGTCCCACTGTATTTTATCGTAAAAATCATTTTCCAATGCATTTCTATAGTAAAAGTCATTTTAATGCATTTCTATAGTAAAAATCATTTTCCAATGCATTTCTATAGTAAAAGTCATTTTATAATGCATTTTTATAGTTAAAGCCCTTTTCGAATGTATTTCTATTAGAATCATTTTCCAATGCATTCACATAGTAAAAATTATTTTCTAATGTATTTCTATAATGAAATCACTTTCCAATATATTCCTATAGTAAAATTCCTTTTCCAATGTTTTCCTACAGTGAAAATCATTTTCTAGTACCCTTCTATAATAAAAGTCATTTTAATGCATTTCTATAGTAAAGGTCCCTTTTCCGTGTATTCGTATTGTAAAAATCATTTTCCATTATATTTCTATAATAAAATCACTTTCCAATATATTCCTATGGCAAAAGTCCTTTTCCAATGCTTTGCTACCTTAAAAATCATTTTCCAGTGCATTTCTATAATAAAAGTCCCTTTTTAATGCATTTCTATAGTAAAAGACCATTTTCCTTGCATTCTTAATGTAAAAATCATTTCCAATAAAAATTTCTATAATAAAATCACTTTCCAATATATTCCTATAGTAAAAGTCTTTTTCCAATGCTTTCCTACCTTAAAAATCATTTTCCAATGCATTTCTATAGTAAAAGTCATTTTATAATGCATTTTTATAGTTAAAGTCCTTTTCCAATGTATTTCTATTAGAATCATTTTCCAATGCATTCACATAGTAAAAATCATTTTCTAGTGTATTTCTATAATAAAATCACTTTCCATTATATTTCTATAGCAAAAGTCCTTTTCCAATGCTTTTCTACAGTAAAAATCATTTTCCAGTGCATTTCTATAAAAAAAAAACAACTTTTTAAATGCATTTTTACAGTAAAAGTCCTTTTCCAATGTATTTCTATTAGAATCGTTTTCCAATGCATTCCCCGCTCTGGGCGTTAGAATACACCGACTGCACCTCTGCAGAGGGGTAAGACTCCCTCAATGGGGCCACCTGTTGGCCTAGGTGTCGACCCGTGATGCTTAAGGATGGAACCCTGGTGGCTGAGTAGTCCATGAAATGCAACACTCCATTTAGGCTAGACGGACAGTCGGAGAGGCACCCTCTGATAAATCGGCTGGTCCTGTCAAGCCCTAGCACCTATATGATTGCCCCAACCCTATTGCCCTTATGGCAAGCCCCAACCCTTTTTATCATATGGTTGCTAGAAGATGGTGGCTGGGTGTTTTCATGTCCTGGGAATGACGTTAAACTCTAACTGATGGTGAGGTTCCAGTTTTGGAGGTTTGGGGAATGTGGAGCACCCCGTTCATCAACATTGCCCCAGGTCCACTCTGAACCGGAGTGGTAGTACCTGTTAGAGTCCCATCTATGGGTTAAATAGAAATATGTGTTTAGAAAAAATATTGAGTATCCATTAAACTTTATCGGCTTTAAATGACCCACTGAGGTTGATATGCCGTAAACCAAACGAAACGAAACCAAACCAAATAAAATCACTTTCCAATGCTTTCCTACATTAAAAATCATTTTCCAGTGCATTTCTACAATAAAAGTCCCTTTTTAATGCATTTCTATAGTAAAACTCCTTTTCCAATACATTCATTGTCTATTGAACTCTCTCTCTCTCTCTCTCTCTCTCTCTATATATATATATATATATATATATATATATATGATACCCCCATCTACACACCTATGCACGCACGCGCACACATACATGTATATTATTACTGTACGCTATTCATGTTCCTGACACTAATACATTATTCTGTGTACTAGACATGAGGCTTTGATGAGTTGTGGTGCACTGTACACAATAAATTTCATTATTATTACATCGTCTATAATAAAATCTTTTTCCAATGCATTTCTATGGTAAAGATAATTTTCTAATGCATTTCTATAGTAAAAATAATTTTCCAATGCATTTCTATAGTAAAAATAATTTTCCAATGCATTTCTATGGTAAAAAAATCCTCATCCTGGAATTAGACTATAAGTAAACGAAATTCGATTTTGAAGGAGTGTCACCTTCTCGTGACCTTGCACCAATTTGAACGGAATGTTAAGTCATGCCACCGTTGGCATAGTGATTAGTAAGCATTTTATGTGCATTGGCTTGGAGTCGTAGTTAGTAAATAAACCTATCCAGACCCTCACTACTGTGGTAAGTTTGTTCCCCACTGGGTGTCTTTTCTAATGTATTCATTTAGTAAAAATTATTTTCCCATACATTCCTATTGTAAGTATTTTTTCAATGCATTTCTATAATAAAATTCCCTTTTCAATGCATTTCTATAGTAAAAGTCCAATTCCACTGTATTTTAACGCAAAAATAATTTTCCAATGCATTTCTATAGTAAAAGTCCAGTTCCACTGTATTTTAACGCAAAAATAATTTTCCAATGCATTTCTATAGTAAAAGTCCAATTCCACTGTATTTTAACGTAAACATAATTTTCCAATGCATTTCTATAGTAAAAGTCCAGTTCCACTGTATTTTAACGTAAAAATGATTTTCCAATGCATTTCTATAGTAAAAGTCCAATTCCACTGTATTTTAACGCAAAAATAATTTTCCAATGCATTTCTATAGTAAAAGTCCAATTCCACTGTATTTTAACGCAAAAATAATTTTCCAATGCATTTCTATAGTAAAAGTCCAATTCCACTGTATTTTTAACGTAAACATAATTTTCCAATGCATTTCTATAGTAAAAGTCCAATTCTACTGTATTTTAACGTAAAAATAATTTTCCAATGCATTTCTATAGTAAAAATTATTTTTAATGCATTTCTATAGTAAGAGTCTTATTCCAGTGCATTCCTATAGTATACGTCCTTTTCCAATGCCTTTCTATAGTAAAAATAATTTCTTAATGCATCCCTATAGTAAAAGTCTTTTCTCAATGCATTCCTATTGTAAAAATCATTTCCCAATGTATTTCTATATTAAAATCACTTTCTAATATATGTCTATAGCAAAAGTCCTTTTCTAATGCTTTCCTACAGTAAAAATCATTGCATTTCTATAATAAAAATGCCTTTTTTAAAGCATTTAAAAAAAATAAAAGTCCTTTTCCAATTCATTCATATAGTAAAAATCATTTTATAATGTATTTGTATGATAAAATACTTTTCCAATGCATTTATAGAGTAAAAATCATTTTCCAGTGTATTTCTGTAGTAAAAATCATTTTAACGCATTTCTACAGTAATAAACATTTTCCAATGCATTTTATAATAAGAATTTCTCCCAATATATTTCTATAATAAAAATCATTTTCCAATGTATTTCTACGATAAAATCTTTTTCCAATGTGTTTCTATGATAAATCCTTTTCCAATGCATTCATATAGTAAAAATCATTTTCTAATTCCATTCTTTAGTAAAAATCATTTCCTAATTCATTTCTATAGTAATAATCATTTTCCAATGCATTTCTATAGTAATAATCATTTTCCAATGCATTTCTATAGTAAAAAAGTTTCTCAACCCGGAATTAAACAATAAGTAACGAAATTCTATCTTCAAGGAGTGTCACTTTCTCGTGACCTTGCGCCAATGTGAACGGAATGTCAAGTCATGCCACCGTTGGCATAGTGATTAGTAAGCATTTTATGTGTATTGACTATTACTTCTGTGGTGAGTTCGCTCCTCACTGGGTGCCCCATCATTTTAGCCTTGTGCCAGACCAAGCCAAGCTTTTAAATTGTCTATGTTAATACCTCTTTCATGTGCCTTGTGTTGGAATAGTGGTTAATAAGCAACCTATACAGACCATCACTACTGTAGTGAGTTTGATTCTCACTGAGTGCCCATCATTCTAGCCTTGTGCCAGACTAAGCCAAGCTTTGAAATTATCAATGATAATCCCCTTTTATGTGTCTAGCCTTAGAATAGTGGTTAATAAACAATCTATACATATCACCACTACTGTGGTGAGTTCGATCCTCACCGTGTGCCCCATTATTCTAGCCTTGTGCCAGACTAAGCCAAGCTTTGAAATTATCAATGACAATCTCCTTTTATGTGCCTACCCTTGAAAGAGTGGTTATTAAGCAATCTATACAGACTATCACTACTGTGGTGAGTTCGATTCCCACTGGGTGCCCCACCATACTAGCCTTGTGCCAGACTAAGCCAAGCTTTGAAATTATCAATGATAATCCCCTTTTATGTGTCTAGCCTAAGAATAGTGGTTAATAAACAATCTATACATATCACCACTACTGTGGTGAGCTCGATCCTCACCGGGTGACCCATCATTCTTGCCTTGTGCCAGGCTAAGCCAAACTTTGAAATTATCAATGATAATCCCTCTTCTATGTGCCTAGTCTTGGAATAATGGTTAATAAATACTCTATACAGACAATCATTACTGTGGTGAGTTCGATTCTCACTGGGTGACCCATCATTCTTGCCTTGTGCCAGACTAAGCCAAGCTTTGAAATGATCAATGATAATCCCCTTTTATGTGCTTAGTCTTGGAATAAGGATGAATAAACAATATATACCAACCACTATTACTGTTGTGAGTTCGATTCTCACTGGGTGTCCCACCATTCTACCTCACTGGGTGTTCCATCACATAGCCTTGTGCCAGACTAAGCCAAGCTTTGAAATTATCAATGATATTGCCCTTTATGTGTCTAGCCTTAGAATAGTGGTTAATAAACAATCTATACATATCACCACTACTGTGGTAGTTCGATCCTCACCGGGTGACCATCATTCTTGCCTTGTGCCAGACTAAGGGGTGTCCACCATTCTAACCTCACTGGGTGTTCCATCAACATAGCCTTGTGCCAGACTAAGCCAAGCTTTGAAATTATCAATGATAATCCTTCGTTTATGTGCCTAGCCTTGAAAGAGTGGTTAATAAGCAACCTATACAGACCACCACTACTGTGGTGAGTTCGATCCTCACCGGGTGCCCCATTGTTCTAGCCTTGGAAGACTAAGATCAGCTTTGAAATTATCTGATATTCCCTCTTCTATATGCCTAGTCTTGTAATAATGGTTAATAAACAATCTATACATATCACCACTACTGTGGTGAGTTCGATCCTCACTGGGTGCCCTAGCCCTGTCGGCTGGGATTTTAGAATACACCGACTGCACTTCTGTAGAGAGGTAGGACCCTCCCCCATTGAATCACCTGTTGGCCGTGGGTGGTGACCCGTGATGCTTAAGGACGGAATCCTGCTGCATGACATTCAAAACGCCACTTTTGTACTTACGAAGCTGGTCATATCAAGCCCTAGCACCTATATGATTGTCCTAACCTTGTTGCCCTTATGGCAAGCCCCAACCCTTTTTATCATATATGTGCTAGAAGGCGGTAGCTGAGGGTCCTCATGTCCTTAGAATGGCGTTAAACTGTCTGATGGTGAGGTTTCAGTTTTGGAGGTTTGGGGAATGTGGAGCACCCGTTCATCACCATTGCTCCCTGGTCCACTCTGATTCAGAGTGGTAGTACCTGTTAGGGTCCCATCTATGGGTTGAATAGAAAAATGTGTTTTATAAAAAAAATTGAGCATCCATTAAGAACGAATTTATTTCAACATTTTACCGACATTAAATAACCCACTGAGGTTGATATGCCACAAAACAAACCAAACCAAACTAAACCAAATCCCCTAATATTTTTTTAGGAAAAAAACAACAACATATTTTAAACATAATTTCATCAGCAGGTAAATGATTACCGAAGTTTTCGTGAAAATTGACTGTTGATTTTTCATAATTTTTTTAAAAGGCCGGTAGTTATAGCATATTTTTGGTTACATTAAATTTCAATTGATGCGAAAATGTAAACATTGTTTTTGTTCATAATTTTCATTATTTCCGTAAGCTGAATTTTTTAAAAAGTCATCAGGACATTTTTAAAAATGTTTCTTCTTTTGAATGATCCAAAAATTTTAAAGATAATATAAACCTTTATGCAAATTTCATTGTGTTAAATATAGGGGGTATATTTTGACACGTCAAATTGGAGGTACCTAAAGAACAAAGCCTAAACTTACATATAAAACTTTTTTTCAGTGAATTTCTTAATTATACTATAACTAATTTAATAAATCATGTTAAAAAGAGCACATCTTCAAGCTATATAGATAGATAGATAGATAGATAGATAGACAGATAGATAGATAGATAAAAGCGGCAAAAATATACCGTTTTGACAGATACTGAATTTGATTTATAAAAATCACCCGTTTTAAAAAAACTGTAAAACAAAATAAATAACTTTTACATGGAATTTTTAAAAATCCGTCCTCTTCATAATTCACCAAATTTATCTTAAGTTTCATTTAATTTTTACAGTGTTGTTGAAATTTACTTCATTTAAAAAAACGTGTGAATTTTTAGTCATAACTATTGCTTTTTAAACTATCAAAAAAATAATCTCTTTACTACTGTGAGTAAGCAATACGTTTTCCCTGTGTATACTTCTTTCTTTTTATGATTTTTTTTCGTTCTGATGTTATCCCAGCGTTTTGTTGAATAATAGCGTTTTCTTGTGTATGATTTTAATCCCTCCCCATTGTTAAAAAGGGCTTGT
Organism: Doryteuthis pealeii; assembly: GCA_023376005.1. Lineage (NCBI taxonomy): Eukaryota > Metazoa > Mollusca > Cephalopoda > Myopsida > Loliginidae > Doryteuthis > Doryteuthis pealeii. The sequence goes on along the minus strand of CM042177.1, from coordinate 19,406,179 downwards.
TCTTTCTTATTATGGTACTCTCTCTCTCTCTCTCTCTCTCTCTCTCTCTCTCTTCTCTCCTCTCTCTCTCTCTCTCTCTCTGTAAGTCTTCCTTTCTTTCTTCTTTCATTTTTTTCGTACATTATTTTTTATCCTTCTCTTTTTACCTTGAAGGTAAATGTGGACAGGAAGATTATGTTGGGCCAAATCTTTCAAGAAAGCTTACCTGTCTTAAAAAATATCAGCCTTGAAAAACCATGTTTTTTAGGATCAAACACAAGATACCTTAGCCCCCCCCCTACATAGCCTAGGCAGTGGTTTCTCTTTCTTTCTTTTCTTCTTTCTTTCTTTCTTTCTCTTTCTCTCTCTCTCTCTTCTTTTTCTCTCTCACACACACACACTCTTTTCATTTTTTGCCTTCCCCATTCATTTGTCAATCCCCCCTAAGCTTTTTCCTTCCCCTTCGTATTACCACTTGTTTTTTTTTGTTTTGTTTTTTTTTTCTGATTTATAGTAACTTTTACCTTATAGCAAAATTCAGACAGGAAGATTATGTTGCGCCAATCTTTAAAAAAATCAACTTTGAAATATTGGTTCCAACCAGGGATCGAACTCTATAACACGCAACTAACTTAGCCACGAGGCAGGACATAATTCTCTCTCTCTCTCTCTCTCTCTCTCTCTCTCTCTCTCTCTCTCTCTCTATAGTACGATCTAAACTTTCTTTCCTTTCTTAACAGCCCTTTGTAGTTATCTCCCCCTTTCAGGTAGTTGCCTCCCTCTCTCAATGTAAACATAACCTCGCTCTCACCCTCTCTATACACCATCAATACTAACTCTCCCTCTCCTTCGTATCTTTCTTGCATTGCACAACTACTACTCATACCACTTGTTCATCCTCTCTTTACTAGCTATTTGAGTCGCTCTTCCCCCTCTTTATACGAAACTAATAGTAGACTCTCCCACTCTCTATACAATATTACTTGAACGAGAGCGTGAGAACAGGAGTGATCACAAGACCCACGCATTGAAAAAACCTTTGGTCGGTCAGTCGAATGTGTAAAGACGGGGCGCCAGGTTGTGTAAAAGAAGAGACAGCAATTATATATATATAAATAATAATAGGCGGCTATATTTATTTTTTTTTAGACTGACGACATTGGTTGGGAGTTAGACGAAGACAAACGTGTGTTTTATTTGTCCTAAGTCTTTGGTATTTGTTATTTTCTTCAACGACTTCTTTCTCTCTCTCTTTCTTTCTTCCTTCAACCATCTGGGCGAAAAAATATATATATAAGAAGGAAAAGAAAAGGCACGAATTTTAATACCAGTGAGACGATTCTTTACCATTTTTTGGGATATTGTAGACGATTTAATTATCTATAAACTGAGGGGTTATTCAATATATATTTTTTTCTGTTTTTCATTCATTTTAATTTAAAAGAAGAAAAAAACTACCCCCTTAAAAATCTAAGATCATTTTTGTGAAGATCAACACAAGAGGAACGATTTTAAAAAAAGAATAAAATATATACAGACATATATATATATATTTATAATTATATATATATATATATAACAGAAAAGGGACCAGAACTTCACCCTTGACAGGAACTTCTCTAAGGTAAACAAATATTTTTTTTAAACTTATATATATATATTATATATATAATTATATATATTTGTTTTGTTTATCATTGACAATTTTGAATGTTATTCCTTTTTCTTATTGATATATTATTTTTAAAGTATGTTTTTCAAAAAGATAACACTTGTTATTTATTTAATTTACTTATTGTTGATAATTTGACCCCTAAAAGTTACGACTCAATGAGAAAATATAAAAATTAATATCAATAATTATGGCAAAGATTTTTTTTACCAAAACTCATATGCCGATTTTACTTCTCCGAAAAATCAACAAAATTTAAATAAGACTTCAAATCAAAGTCTTTTTTTTTATTAATAATAAGTTTAATTGTTGTTTTTAAAGTTGACTAGTTTGTTAGAAATATTTAGGGGTTAAATATTTGAAAATTCGGTGTTTGTCCAAAATAGTACTTCCAAGAAATGTTCCGTTATTTCTGCTGTTATATATAATATATACATTATATGTATATATATATATATATATATACACTGTCGGCTGAAAATAGCTAAAGTTGTTTACATTTGCATATATATATATATATATATATATATATATATATATATAATATAATACTACAATTGACTGGTAAGTAGGGGATGATTCTATTTGGATCATCATCGAAATCTTTTTGTACATCCATACTGTATGCTCATGTAGGTAGTACAAACTTATAAATTCATACAGTGATTTTTATAAATCCCTGAGAGAGCTCAATGTATAATAACTAATAAATTAATTATATACAGAGCAATATTCAACTTTTAAAGAAAGAAAACCGTAGCAAAGCAAATAGCCAAATTAAATTACGGTTTAAGTTTTTCTTTCTTTGAAAGTTGTGTTGTAGATCCAACGTGAGGAAAGTAAATATTAAAAAAAAAAAGAAGTTCGGCAAAGGTGATTTTTTTTTTTTCTAAATACTATTTAGAAATTAAAAAAAACAATATATTCTTTGAATTTGAACAAAAATTCCAACCACATTGCGGACCTATTCATTGAAAACGGAACTTACTTTTGGAATAATAATATATTATATATTATTATTCCAAAAGTAAGTTCCTTTTTCAATCATTTCCTTAATCTTTTTGCAGAGAAATTACATCTAAGTAATCACAAAAATATATTAACAATCCACTGTAAGTTGTATTGTTTCTTTAGAATTTACCATACTAAAGAAACATGGTCGATTATTGAATTGTAACGAGTTGAAGATGTAATTTTTTAATTCAACTATTCCTAAAAATAAAGTAAATGACTGAAACTTCGTCTTATCTGGACGGCGAAAGTAAGTAATTATATTATATTTCAATTGTTGTACATTACCCCAACCAGCGTGTTAAACTGGACAAGCACCGACTTTTAAAAAATGCTGTCAAGATTTTAGAAAAAGTTTTACTTTGAATTTGAGATTTTGAAAATACTTCCTGATTTGACAAATAGATGTGACAAATCGTGATTCCTTAACTTTTTCAGTAAATTTATTTTTATTTTTTCTTATTTGAAATGGGAGAGTTATAATATTACTTAGTCATCCTCTCTGTTTCATTGTGAGTTCAAAGTGACTAAACTTGCAAATCGGTCGGAAAATTAGGTTGACCCAGAAAAAACAGAACCCATAAATTTCGTAATAAAACTATTAATTTTAACTAGGGGGGTTTAGGGTTGGGGTTTAGGGTTAGTTTAATGGGAAAATAAATAACTTGGGTTCTGTTTTTTCTGGGTCACCCTGTAATATGCTTTAATTTTCCGACCAATTTGCAAGTTTTGCCTTTCATCGTATGTTAGTTCAAAGTTTTAATTAATTAGAACAATAAACTTTTTTTTTTTTGATAATGACTAAAAATCTGTAAATTGTTTTAAAAGGTTATTTATTTATCATTTTATGGGTTTTGATTTTTTTTTAAAATGTTTGTTTAATGTTTAAAGTTCTTTTTTGTAGCTTTTTGTTTTTTTTTCTTATCTTTTAAATTTATGGAAATTGAAGACGTGTACTTTTTTTGTAATGTAATTTTTTGTCTACTTTGTTTAATTTTCTCTTATTTCTTTTAATTTCTAATTTTATTTATTCATTTTTTTTTTTAATTTCTTAGAATATTAAATAAAATTATAATTTTTTAGGTCCGGTTTATATTAAAAAAAAAAAACGAAAAAAAAACAAAACAAAAAATCTGACGAAATCTTTAAAAGCGACAAAGAAAGATTCTTGTTGTTCGTTACATAAGTCTGAACTTTTTTTTATTATTATTATTAATATTATTATTATTATTCGTAGTAGTAGTAGTAGTATTTTAAAATTTTATTAGTTTACTTAAAAACAGAAGAAGAAAAAATAATCTCAAGCGTATTAAATGAATGATACGGTGTGATATCAATGTTTATGTCACAACTGTTGCTAGACATGAGGAATGTAAATTCCGAACACATTCTCTATTGTTATTGTTCTAGTTTTTTTTGTTTGTTTGTTTTTGTTTTTAATAATTAAAAAAGAATCTCAAAGTCTGATAATGAAAAAAAAAAAAAAAAAAAAAAACTAATAAAATAAATAAACAAAAAAAAGGAGGTTGAAGAATCCTTCTCCTCCTACTACTCCCACACGCACGCTTTTAGATAGCAGAAAATAACTTCCAGTTTCTATTGCAAAAATGGCGGTTTAAGATAATAAAAAAAAAAATTAAATGAAAACCAAAAAAACAAAACAAAACTCTTTAAAAAAAATACAATACCGTATATAGTCGTGTATAAGTCGACCTTTTATCCAATCTCAAAATAATTATGGAATTTTGAGACAAAGGCTTGAAAAATTAGTGAAATACATCACTAATAAAGACTGAGACTATTCTAGTAGTGTCCACCCAAGCAGAGTTTAACAGGTTTGAATTCAGTTTTCCTTCTCCTAGACTGGTTGCCTTACCAAGGTTAAAGAGCCCAGTCTGTCCTACTATTACTCATAGCTGGAGGAGAGTAGTTGGATTCATACCTTTCGCAAAGGTATTAGCACTAAAATGAACTGTAGCTTCATCCAGGATTTGAACTCTGGTTGACGAGTCCATTTCCTATGACTCTAACCATTACATCACGCACCTCCAACTGATTTTGGTTCTCCTATTATGTTCAAATTTCAAACCTTACAAAGTCATTACTTGTGTGTGTGTATATATATATATATATATATATATATATATATATAAGGTTTTACATATCTATTTATTTGGTGACAAAGGAACATTCGTGACCATATTGGTTTCATGCGAGGCAATCGTCAGGTGAAGATGTAACAGCTTTATATATTTATTTTATTATATAGCTCTATTTTATATTGAGCACTCTACCAATAATACTGCGTTTGGTAACTCCGTTCCAGTAAAAGCTGAAACAGTGACCATCCCACACTTAATATATATATATATATATATATATATATATATATATATATATAGTGGGTCATCCACAGACATGTCTCCTCCTTATCAAGTCTCCTCAGTGTGGCTAGACATTTTGTAAGCTACCTACAGCCGGAATTGAAATCCGATCGGTTGGGTGTCAGTCCGGCACCGTAACCATTAGGCTGTCTTCACTTACAGAATGGGAGGGGATTTAACTGTTTTAATACACACATCGCTTTGCGTGTAAAGGCCGTCACAAAGTGCTCCATTCCTTAGAAGAGCTTTGCGTATATATATATATATATATATATATATATATATATATATATATATAAAGTTAAGAGAAGTAAATGAATCTGACGGTATGAGTATAGATAAAAGGATATGAAAACAAAACAGCATATTGTGTTGTTTTCATATCTCTTATCTATCCATAATACCAACCCCTCCCACGAGTAGGATGTCACACAAGTCAATTTATTAAACTGAGTTTTAACAAGTTTGAATTCAATTTTCCTTCTCCTAGACTGGTTGCCTTACCAAGGTTAAAGAGCCCAAGGATATTAGCGCCATGTGAAATGAAAAAAGTCTCGTCTAGGGATTAGCATACATATTTTACCCACCCCTCCGCATGAACAGGATGTGACACAGTCATTCTTAAGCAGGTTTGAATTCAGTTTTCCTTCTAGACTAGTTGTCTCACCAAGGTTAAAAAGCCCAGTATATCCTACGTTTTCCCATAGCTGGAGCGAGAATAGTTGGATTCTAATATCATAATCCTGAAAATTCCACCACTGCTACTAAATAAAAGGAACTCAAAAAAAACAACCAACTTTTCTGATATTTATTCACAGATGAATATATTTAAATAACTACATCTTATTATAATGGAGATTGTGTGTTTGTCTGTCTGTAACCGAAACTAAATCACTATTCAAGTCATAATTCCCTTAGTTATTGACGTCATTTACCATGAATTTATTTTTATTTAAACCTCAATTATTGATAAAATTGTTATACCTTATTAATACTGTTGACCATATCTACGTACTAATAGCATGTAATTGTATTTATATATACAACAAAATAGCAGTTTACNGATTCTTTTCTCTTTTTGTCAAGTCAGCACATTTACATGAGACGACAAAAGAAACAGTCTTAGTCGACATGCACTGAATCGTTGTTTTTTATTTGTTTAATTTTCCATCCCCTAGATTTTAATTTTTTTTATCAGCTCTCACTCTCCACTCTTCACTCTCATCTCTCTCTCTCTCTCTCATCTCTCTCTTCTCAACTCTCATCTCTCATCTCCTCAGCTCTCACTCTCATCTCTCTCTCTCACTCCATCTCTCTCTCACTCTCACAGTCCATCTTCCATCTCTCCAACTTATCCCTTCTCATTGCTCGATCGTATATGCTCACTATATGCTTATATCTGCACTATCCGGTCTGCTCACGGTTCATATGCTCTCTCGTGAGATCATTCTCTCTGCGTACGCAGGGATTGCCGGGAGTTAAAGACGTTCATCATTCGCTCCCCATACTTCTTCTCAGTCATTCCTGTCCGTCGGTCACTCTCATGCGCTCTCTCGTCTTCATTTCTCCTTAACGTCTCATCATCATTTCCGTCGTCTTCGTCACATCGTCTCTCTCACGTGGTCTCATCGTGCTGCTCTCATCTCTCATCTCGATCGTCTCACTTGCTCCATCTCTCTCTCTATCAGCACAAGCCACGTCTCCGCTAGAGTGTGACGGAGAAGGCTAATTTGCATATTGATATTTAAAATTTGATTTTAATAAATATATGCTTAGTATTATTGATTTCTAATTGTTTGGTTTTCTCTTAACAAATCAGAGCAAAGATCTCGGGGATACATCTTAAAAGAAATCCATAAACCAGACGAACTGTAATTTTATTAAATACTTCATAATCTAACTAAATAGATAAATTAGGAAAAATGAAAGACGGGAGTGAAAGAAAATGATAGAAGAGTTAAATCTAAAGCTGTTCTATTTTTCGATTATTATACCCCCTCAGTTTATCATTTTCTAAATAGTTTATAATTTGATACAATATGTTATAACATCAAAACCTAAATACTTGCACCCGAAGGGTGCATATATTTGCTAGTTATTATAATATATCACATTAATGCTTCACACTAATGCCCAAACCTGATATATGTACTTCCGAAAAACGGATACAGATACAAAAATATATCTCAAATATATATACTCACTAGAAGCATACGGAGACTCCCAATCAACACAAATATATATATAAATAAAGTAAAAAAGTCGTCGGGGCAGCCTAAAGTTGGTATCGGCCAGTCAGAGAGGGAGTCTATCCCCTTTTCAATAGCGCTAGACCAAGGAGATTGTTTTGGCGTCTGATGTGGAGCGCCACACCTACCATCAGCTCCTTACTTTACCGCACAGAGCCCTGTGCTACTCATACGCTGAGTTGGCGATGACCAGTATTGAACTAGGAACCGTGTGGTTTCTTGCCGAACGTCCTACCGACTGAGCTAGCCCAGCCCATCCATATATATATATATATATATATATATATATATATATATATATATATATATATATATATATATATATATATAATTTGTTTTTAAAGAAATACTTTTCATTAACATCATGTGTATTAATAAATATTGGTGGTTGAGCCTCGGTCACTGCCTTCTAGCACCTATATGATAAAAATAGGAAGCGCGTGGTGTAATGGTTAAAGTCATGGGAAACGGCCTCGTCGCCCTAAGTTCAAATCCTGGACGTGGTAATTGCATTTCACTTAGTGCTAATACCCTTGAGAAAGGTATGAATCCTACTCTCCCTCCAGCTATGGGTCAATAGCAGGGCAGACTGGGCTCTTTAGCCTTGGTTAGGCAACCAGTCTAGGAGAAGGAAAACTCTGAATTCAAACCTGTTGAATTCCGCTTAAGAAATTGACCTTGTGTCACATCCTGCTCGTGCGGAGGGGTTGGTAAATATATATATGATAAAAATAGGGTGATTGTTTGCCATGGGCAGGATTATCATATAGTTGCTAAGGCTTGACATGACCAGCTGAAAACGGATGGAGCTCTCTGACTGTCCATCTAGCCCAGGTAAGGTCCAAAGTGGAATGTTGCATGTCACTAGACCAGTTAGTACCCAGGTCACAGACTGCTCAGCCACCACAATCCTCTCCTCGGGCATTATGGGTCACCACACATGGCCAATAGGTGGCTGAGCTGTTCTTGACCTGCAGCACTGCACTTAGGCCCTTTCTTAGGCTTGACGGGTGGTTGGAGAGGCCCCCTTCAATCAACTGGCTGGACATGCCAAGTCCTCACCTATATGATTGTCCCAACTCTATAGCCCTTATGGCAAGCCACGGCCCTTTTTATCATATGGGTGCTAGAAGGCAGTGGCTGAGGGTCTTCATGTTCTGGGAATGACGTTAAACTCTATTTGATGGTGGAGTTCCAGTTCTGGAGGTCTGGGGAATGTGGAGCACCCCTTCATCACCATTGCTCCCAGGTCCACCCTGACCTGGAGTGGTAGTACCTGTTAGGGTCCCATCTATGGGTTAAATAGAAAAACATGAGTTTACAAAAATTGAGTATCAATTAATGATGAATTTATTTAAAACTTTGCCAGCATTAAATGACCCACTGAGGTTGATATGTCGTAAAACAAAACAAACCAAACCAACTACCACTCTGGGTCAGTTGACCTGGGAGTAATGGCAAGGTTCACTCTCCATTGCTTCAAAAATTGGAACTTCACCATTAGATGCAATTAGCGTCATACCCAGGACTTTTGGGATTTGAGCGAGGCCCCCACTTCCAATTTGAATGTTTATTGGCTCATGATGGGGGCTTTTTGGTTAGGGGTTGAATTACTCAAACTTTTACCTAAAAAAGCAAGTACCAATTTCTCTTCGTCTTAATTGAATTTTCCTCCCTCCCTGTTTTTTCCCAAATTTGGGAGGGCAGTCAGCACTTCCGCCAATGAGTCCACCTCCCCGACTCGCTAGACCATTATTTGAATAAATAATCTCGAAGGAAGATTTTTTCCTTTTCTTTATTTTAATCTTAATTGAAATTAAAGTTAACTTATATATTCCACATGAGTAACCTAGAATTCACTTTTATAATTAGTTTATTTTTGGGGAGAACTGAAATAGAGGAATGTTTTACATCGTAAATTTATGACTCAGGGTAACTTGGTGCTGCCTGGTATGATGTAGTAAAGTCGCTGGAGTGGTCTATTGTTGGTAATGGCCGAACAGCTAGGGAGTCTATTCCCTTTTTGCTTGTGCTAAACCAGTGAGATTGTATTTTTTTTGCTGTGAGCTCGTAGATGCTTTACTGCACTGATCAGATTACCCAAGCTGTGCTACTCATGTGCTGAGTTGGTGAGAACCAGTATTGAACCTGGAGCCATGCAATTCATAAGAAGATGCTCTATTGGCTGAGGTAAACAAAAACCCTCAAAGCAAAGTCGGCGGAGTCACCTATTGTCAGTATTGGCCAAACGGTGAAGCAGTCTATTCCCTTTTCGTTTGTGCTAAACCTTTTCTTCTCCTTCTTCTTCTCCCTTTTCTTTTTCTTTTTCTTCTTCTTCTCCCTTTTTCTCTTTTTCTTCTCCCTTTTCTTTTTCTTCTTTTTCTTCTCCCTTTTCTTTTTTTCTTCTTCTTCTTCTCCCTTCTTCTTCTTTCTTCTTTCTTCTTCTTTTCTTTTCTTTTCTTTTCTTCTTTTTCTCCTTTTTCATCTTTTCTTCTTCTCTTTCTTCTTCCTTTTCTTCTTCTCCTTCCTTTTCTTCTTCTCTTCTTTTTCTTCTTCTTCTCCTTTTTCTTCTTCTTCTTCTTTTTCTTCTTCTTCTTCTTCTCCCTTTTCTCCTTCTCCCTTTTCTCCTTCTCCTTCTTCTTCTATCTTTGCTTTGTTTCTTCTTCCCTTTTGTTTCTTCTCTCATTGCCTTTCTTTTCTTCTTCCTTTCTTCTACTATACAGTTTTGCTGGCCTATTCTCCGACCTTCTTAAGGTGTCCCATCATACATCCCGTATGAGTCACCATTTTTGAATGCCAACCAAAACAATTTCCTTAATTCTTTGACCACATTGTGACCAATCCAACACTTTCCTTTCAATCCGCACAAATCCCCAAAGATTTGTTTTGCGTCCACAAAGTGTTCCTCATAAAAGACCTCAATTCAAAACAACGGGTCAACAAATCCAATGGAATGTTCCTTGTTTCGCTATTTTCCTAGGAATTCTTTTACCCACACAGTGACTCATAAAACTTTTCGGTATTATTCTTTCTCTTTTCTTTTTTTTTTTTTCTTCTCTTAGCCCCCCCCTCTTAGCCCCTCCCTTTTTTTCTCACCTATTTGTTCTTGTTCTTGTTTGTCTTAATTTTGATAGATCAAATATTCCTGAGAATTTTGTTTACGAAAACTTAGAGCGTTAATGTTTCGTCTCCACCCAGAATCTATCAAGTGACCCGTATTTTGTCGGTTAACATGTTTGCCGACTTGCAGGTAGCAGTATTAAACCATTGTACTTGTTGTGAGATTTAAGGTGCAAATCATTAATCAACTATTAAGCTTAAAAATAATACTTGGATGCCCGACCCTCTATTAGGTAAAAGTCATGCTGAAAGCACCGGTTCCCACTAGATCACTGAAGTTAAGCAGCAATGAGCTATATCAAGACTTAATTGGGTGACCACTTAAACAATAGCAGTATTAAACCATTGTACTTGTTGAGGGATTTAAGGTGCAAGTTATTAAATTAACCTTAAAAATAATACTTGGATACCCGACCCCTCTATTAGGTATAAGACATGCTGAAAGCACCGGTTCACGCTAGATCACCAAAGTTAAGCAGTGATAAGCTTGTTCAAGATTTAATTGGGTGACCACTTAAGCAAAAGCAGTATAAAACCATTGTACTTGTTGAGGGATTTAAGGTGAAAGTTATTGAATTAACCTTAAAAATAATACTAGAGTACCCAAGTCATGCTGAAAGGACTGGTCCTACTAGATCACTGAAGTTAAGCAGCGATGTTTCAAAACTTTATCGGCATTAAATGACCCACTGGGGTTGATATGCTGTAAACCAAACTTACATATATGGAATTTATTGACAGGTTTGCTTGTTTGGTTTTACGGCATATCAACCTCAGTGGGTCATTTAATGCCAATAAAGTTTTAAAATAAATTCATTCTTAATGGATACCCAATTCTTTTTGTAAATACATTTTTCTATTTAAACCATAGATGGGGCCCTAACAGGTATTACTTCTCTGGGTCAATGGACTAGGGAGCAATGGTGATGAAGGGGTGCTCCACATTCCCCAAACCTCCAGAACTGGAACCTCACCATCAGATAGAGTTTAACGTCATTCCCAGGACATGAAGACCCTCAGCCAGTCTTCTAGCATCCATATGATAAAAAGGGGTTGGGGCTTGCCATAAGAGCAAAAGGGTTGGGGGCAATTATATAGGTGCTAGGGCTTGACGTGACCAGCAGATTGATCGTAGAAGGGGGGGGGGCTCTCTGGCCGCCTGTCTAGCCTAAGTAAGGGTCTAAGTGGAGTGTTGCATGTCATGTTATTGACAGGAGTAGTTGTAGAAAAATTGTTAAATTTAGTGGATAATTTTTTATCTTTATTTTTTATTTTTCCCTCTTCAACCTAGACAGTCTGTCTGTTGGAATTTGAATTATTTGGACCTGTCCCCCCCCCCCCATCAGCCTATTTTGGGTTGTAAAGGATCAAACTTGAAATTCAATGTTTTTCTTTCTGTATAAAAAAAAAGAAGAAATAATCGGGAGTTGCTTGTTTTTGTTGGGGGGGGGGGTTAAGCAGTTGATGGACAGTTTGGAATTTAGGTGCAGTAGATTAGTTGAGGGGGGTCATTTATTTGGACATTTTATATCACTTGGCAGAGAAATTTATTTTCAGGTCTGTGAGTGTGCATGTCATTTTTTTCTACCTTTCCCTCTCTTTCTCTTATATATATATATATATATATATATATATATATATAAGCAGAAGTACCTGGTCCATGACCGGACTATAAAAATTAGGAACACCACAGAGTGAGTGAGGACAAAACAGGAGTTAAGAGGAAAATGATTAATCAAATTAAAAAATTTGTATAATAGAATATTTATTTGTTTTAGAATTTTTTTTTTCATTTTGTTTACAATTAAGATATTAATTTTAAAAAATACATTTGGTTTTTGTTTAATTAATTAATTATATCCCTTAATCAGTAGACATCAATAACCAAATTTGGCGTGTTTCTTAGTTATAGGAATATTAATGTGTATGCAAGATTTCGAATCTGAGTGTCTCCTCGTTTTGGAGTTATACGTCGACACGTACATACCAAACTTCCTTATATATATATATATATATATATATATATATATATATAACCCTAATTGTCAGGCTGACAGGCAGGGATTCTAACCATTACACTAGCTGGTTTTCCAGATTTCTCGTTTGTTTTGAACTCAGTTATATTCCACTTTTGGTGACTTGCTACACGACAGTATGAGAAGTATATCTACATACATACATACATACACACACACACACACACACACACATAATATTGAATATACTAATCTTATTAGTAAACCCTTGCAGGAAGAAAGAAAACCTTCAAATAGTTTGTTATATATATAAATTTCAAACCCTAATTGCCAGGCTGACAAGCGGGGATTCTAACCATTACACTAGCTTGTTTTTACCAGATTTCTTTTTTGTTTTTAAACTGAAAAAAAATGTAGGATATATCAGTTAAAAAAACAAATGAGAAATCTGGGAAAACCAGCTAGTGTAATGGTTATATATATATATATATATATATATATATATATATATAAGGTGGATAAAAAAAAATTAGTCTCAAAGATCCATTGTTTTGGTCTTCCAAAAATTGTTGGCCGCAATGCATTTTCATAGTAAAAAATGATTGGCCCAATGCATTTTCATAGTAGAAATAGTTGGCAATATCCGGGCATTTTAGTTGATGTTATAATGATGATCACTTTTTGATATTTTGTTAGTATATTTTATGATAACTTTATTATTTTTATTTTCATTGTTTATCCCTTATCATTTTACGATAAAAAAATTTTTTATTTAAAAAAAATTTTTTTTTTAAATTATTTTTTATACTCTTTTGCATACGGTACAAAATTTCTTATCTCCCTTTGTCTTTTTTTTTTTTTTTTTTTTTTTTTCCCTACCACTTTCGATTCTGGTTTTTGGTTGTACGTGCTGGTTGTCACAAACCGGCTAGATTATAAATCGATGACTATCTGTAGGATCAAAGTTAGTGTCTAATTTTCCATTTGGTATCTAATTCTGTTTCTTTGTTCTATATATTTATTTATTGATTATCTATTAGAAAATTCAAGACATTGAACTTGGTCCTTTCTGATTGCCGATATGTCAGCTGGTACAGAAGAATACACTGAATGTACCTGCAGAGGGGTTATATTCCTCCCCCTCCCCCAACAATGGGGGTCACCTGTTGGTCGTGGGTGGCAACCAGTCCTAAAAATCAAGCCACATCTAAAAAATTCAGACAAGTTTTTTTTAAAATTTGTTCAGTTTTGTTTTGAAAGTTTAATCTCTAATTTCTCATTGCCTACTTTAAGCCGCTCCCAACTGCTCTCACACCACTGCGATCCAAAAATACAAATGATAATAAGTAGGACTATAATTATATTTAAGTAGAAGGACTCGGATTACAATAATAATGGGACTTTATTTGAATAGAATGATTTCTGAGGTGAATGTTGGGTCTTGGGGAAAATAAAAGACGTCATAGTTAAAATATGTGTTTGCGTTCGTGGATAAGTGACAAAACTGACACAAAGATGTACAACCCCCAGGAATACCCTAGCCAACTCTCAAGATATCCTGAAAGGTGAGAGATCACAGCCTGGATAGCAGAGAGAGATAAAAGAAATAAAGGTAATTTATGAGGAAGTGCATCCCGGTCTCCTGCCTCAAAAATTGCTACCCGGTGACTATCAAAATAACAACCCCAGCTTGTCATAATTCTTGTTTATTTATCGTAATTTGTCGTAATTCTTGTTTAGATATGAAGATGGACATATAGTTTGGAATAGACTGAGATAGATAGATAGATAAACAAACAAAATAATATAGATAGATATGAACAAATGGAGATAGATAGATATTTTCGACAAGTAAATGTATTTGGGGGAGGGGGGGTCGCATCTTTTTTTTTTTTGTCATAATTCTTGTTTATTTAAACTAAAAACAAGACATTAAACAAACATGAATAAAAAAATCTTAATATTTAAAGTAATATAGATAAATATGAACAAATTGAGATAGATAGATATGAAGATGGATAGTTTTGAATAGACTGAGCTGGGTCGTTATTTTAATAGTCACCGGGTTGCAATTTTTGAGGCAGGAGACCGGGACGCACTTCCTCATAAATTACCGAAATAAAGTTTTTCCCACTTAGTTCAGTTTTGTTTTGAAATTTCCGCTCTGTGGTTAATTGTAAAGACAAGCACTCGGCAAAATTCAGTTGAGATTTCTGAGGTAATTACACTTAACTCTTTGCCTACTTTAAGCCGCTCCCAGTGCCTCTTGCACCACTGCAATCCGGTTAAAATACGGAGAATTTCTTAAATGTTCGAGAAAAATAATTTTTTTTTCTCTCCTAGAATTTAAACCTTTTAAATACATTTTACAATAACTAACCCTAGAGTGTTGTTAGGTGGTTTATATACAGCTTTGGGTTATTCCATTATGAACTCTGGCAAGTTCACTTCCTGGGTTTTGATTGGCTGATGGTTTTCAGGGTGAGTAAAGATATGGATAAGTACCCACTTTTCAGCCATCACTTTGCACTATGCCAGGATAGTTTTGAATAGACTGACCTGGGTCGTTATTTTAATAGTCACCGGGTAGCAATTTTTGAGGCAGGAGACCGGGACACACTTCCTCATAAATTACCGAAATAAAGTTTTTCCCACTTAGTTCAGTTTTGTTTTGAAATTTCTACTTTATTCCATTATGCTTTATTATTCCATTATGAACTCAGGCAAGTTCACTTCCTGGGTTTTGATTGGCTGATGGTTTTCAGGGTGAGTAAAGATATGGATAAGTACCCACTTTTCAGCCATCACTTTGCACTATGCCAGCAATATGCAAGGACTGTATTTAAGTTACAGCTTGCATGTTGTTCTTGTCTGCTAACTTGACGGTAGTTAGAATCCCACTGCGACGGTGAGTATTGTATTGTTTCTATGATATCTGGAGGATAACTTCTACATCTCCCCTCTCCCTCCCCTGCATGCAGGCAGGGCTCTACGAGGAGTGAGCTGTTCTTTAAGGCCTGCCCTGTTATGCAGGAATAACCTGGACAGGGCTCGAGGGATTTTCAATGGACGAAGGCATGTTGATATATCAGTGCTCTCTGTTGAATAACTTCTACACTAACGACATACATTATTTTAGATACCTTGATTTCGTTCTAATAATTTACCCCAACAAACATAATATACACCACATTACTCAAAAATGGTGATTAGTTCATTGTAGTTCAGCAGAAGGACTCAGATTACAATAATAATAGGACTTTATTTGAATAGAATGAGTTCTGAGGTGAATGTTGGGTCTTGGGGAAATAAAAGAAGTCAAAGTTAAACTTTTTGCGTCTGTGGATAAAAAGTGACGAAATGGACACCAAGATGTACAACCCCAGGAATACACTGGCCAACCTTCAAGACGGCCTGAAAGATGAGATCATAGCCCGGATAGCAGAGAGAGAGAGATAAAAGAAATAGTTTTTCCACTTAGTTCAGTTTTGTTTTGAAATTTCTGCCCTGTGGCTAATTGTAAAGACAAACACTTGGGAAAATTCAGTTGAGATTTCTGAGTTAATTCGATGCATTTAATTTAATCTTTAATTACAGTTAAGTATCTTTTAATTCCACTTGTGAAATAAGTGTTATTTGTTTATACTATTTTGTTGAACACACACTGGGGTGTGTTTGTTTCTCTGTGGGTGTGTGTGTATATGTTTGTTTCTGTGTGTGGGTGTGTGTGTATATGTTTCTGTGTGTGTGGGTGTGTGTGTGTGTGTATATGTTTGTTTCTGTGTGTGTGTGTATATGTTTGTTTCTGTGTGTGTGTGGGTGTGTGTGTGTGTATATGTTTGTTTCTGTGTGTGTGTGTATATGTTTGTTTCTGTGTGTGTGTGTATATGTTTGTTTCTGTGTGTGTGTGTGTGTGTGTGTGTGTGTGTGTATATGTTTGTTTGTGTGTGTGTGTGTATATGTTTGTTTGTGTGTGTGTGTGTATATGTTTGTTTGTGTGTGTGTGTGTGTATATGTTGTTTCTGGTGTGTGTGTGTGTGTGTGTGTGTATATGTTTGTTTCTGTGTGTGTGTGTGTGTGTATATGTTTGTTTCTGTGTGTGTGTGTGTGTGTGTGTGTATATGTTTGTTTCTGTGTGTGTGTGTGTGTGTGTGTGTATATGTTTGTTTCTGTGTGTGTGTGTGTGTGTGTGTGTGTATATGTTTGTTTCTGTGTGTGTGTATATGTTTGTTTCTGTGTGTGTGTGTGTGTATGTTTGTTTCTGTGTGTGTGTGTGTGTGTGTGTATGTTTGTTTCTGTGTGTGTGTGTGTGTGTGTATATGTTTGTGTGTGTGTGTGTGTGTGTGTATATGTTTGTTTCTGTGTGTGTGTGTGTGTGTGTGTATATGTTTGTTTCTGTGTGTGTGTGTGTGTGTGTGTATATGTTTGTTTCTGTGTGTGTGTGTGTGTGTGTATATGTTTGTTTCTG
>CM042177.1:19341820-19384320 GCA_023376005.1 Doryteuthis pealeii | reverse complement strand
AAAGGAAACATGGCAGCTGTACTTTACAAAGAAATAAAACAAAACGTATTCGGCATAAAATAACCCAATGGGTTGACATGCCGTAAAACCCAACCAACCAACCAAAATACTTTTTGAACGCGCCATATATGATCTTTGAAGTTTGAAAAGTTCTCACTGATCGGGTTTTATTTGAAAACAATGTCTTTGTCCAAAAGGAGTGTCTCTGATTTTTTGATTTTTTTACGAGATCCATTTGTGAAAAACCAGGTTGACTTCGAGATTTCTTTCATTTTTTTTTTTTTTTTCCTAAACCGAGTTCAAATTTTAAGAGATGAACTTTTACATGTGCATGACCTGTTTACCACCCTGTCAGCTGGGGTAGAAGAATACACCGACTGCACCTCTGCAGAGAGGAAAAATCCGCCCAGTGAGGCCACCTCTCCTCCCCTCCCATTCCACACAACATTTCATATAATTCCTGTGAGTTCCTCCTGCTACTTACTCCTACCGCTACTCTTGCATGTTAAAAGAACCAGGAACCAATTTTACTAACGCCCCATTGGTGGAGTCTTACCCCTCTGCAGAGGTGCAGTCGGTACATTCTAACGCCCCAGCCGACAGGACATGAACTGTACATTGTGTTTAACAAAACATGTATAAAAGAAAAAATGCTGCCTATATATATTGTATAGACATCACGGTTAAATTGAACTTTACGGACCTAAAATCCACCATTGTATGTCACCCTGCCGAAAGAAAAAAAATACCAAAAATCAGGCAATTAACCGAATTTAATGAAATTTTCAGTGTTGTTATATTAATAAATAAAAGATATAATGCACCAATTATTTTATTTTAAAAAATTTACTTTTTTTAAATTTTTTTTTTTTTTTTACAGGTCCGTTAACTTTGAACCACGTATCTTTGAGAATCTGTGTTATGCCTCAAAGATATGTGGTTCAAATTAACTGACCTGAAAAAATGTAAAAGTTTTTAAATAAAATAACTACTGCATTATATCTTTTATTCATTAATGTATCAACACTAAAAATTTTATTAAATTTGGTTAATTCCCTGATTTTTTGGGTATTTTTTTTTTCTTTCGGCGGGGTGACATACGATGGAGGAATTTTGGTCTGTTAAGTTCGATTTTAACTAACATCACTTTCTGTAGATGTGATATTGCTAACAAGGTATGTTAGTCTACTAATTTCAGATGCTTGCCATTTAATGTGGAGATGGCTCTATCTTGTTTGAAACACCTGAACTACCTTTATTTTACTATAGTTTATTATAGTATTGAGCAACTTTACTTATGAATATATATATTTATATGTATTATTATGTGTGTGTGTGTGTGTGTATATATATATATATATATATATATATATATTATATATATATATATATATATCATTACAGTGTGTATTGAAATAACCTACTCGAGTTTCACCATAAGGATGAAGATCCTTATTGTGAAACTTTAGTAGGTTATTTCCATACATGCTGTAATACTGGTATTTACATGTGTCCCACTTTCACATGATATGGCACAAGGCCGTTTTATGTGGGCACCACTCAAAAGCCGAGACTCATGGGGTGGTAGGTAGAAAAATTGCGTCGATCCCTTCGGCATTCCCCCTCGGGGGGGGGGCATCAGGCGCTGGGCAATAAACCCAGCCCTGCCCCTTTAAGTGCAATGAGGCAGGTTATTGTCTGGAGGGACGGCCCTCTGGGATCGACGTTATTAATTTAGCATCCCACGGTCCAGAGGCCGAAGCTCACTGGACCCCCGTCCCGAAGGACGGGTGGGTGGCAGCTGTAGTAGCTGGGACTACTCAAATACATGTTGTAATACTAAATCAGCTCTATTAATGTATTGAGCACTTTATATTTGTTATAACACTGACTTATCCGGTTAATACTTGTATCAACCGAATTTAATATTTATTATTTTTAATTATATTTAATTCAATATTTTAAATTATATTTAATTCAATATTTTTTTTACCGGTAAGTCATTCCTTTATTGTGTGTGTGTGTGTGGTGTGTGTATAATATATATATATATATATATATATATATATATGAACACGCTTCATGGCATCTAAATGCTAAACAAGCCACAGTTAAAAAAAAAACAACTTTAATATTATAACATTCCATCGCATGAACACACTTCACGTTTATATAAACGCTAAAAAACTACTGGTTTTTAAAATCTCAACCATTTGACTCATCTGAAGATTGCATAAGCATGAAGCTTATAGTTATGAGTTTATAATATCCATAATATCATTATTATTGATTTTATATATATATATCTTAAGGTAGCTAGGACATGGAGACAATGGTGCCTGGTTACTGACTGTTTCTTACCTATGCAATCCTACCTTAACTTAAATATACCACCCATATTATGTATATGATAAATATGTATATAGTATGTATATATATAGAGAGAGATTGATTGTTTAGCTTTACATTTGAATAGGTATGCCCACCTAATTCATTAATTATTAATTAATTAATTTTCAAAAATCAGGTACGACTTCAAATTAAGCGCATAATTCTCGCCAAAAATTGTTGGCTAAAAAAGCCATATCAAACGCATTGTTTGTTTACTTCTCCTATATATATATATATATATATAAGTAAAGTCAGCGGGTCGTCTAAAGTCGGTATCAGCCAATCAGCGAGGGAGTCTATCCCCTTTTCACTAGTGCTAGACCAAGGAGATTGTTTTTCGGTCTGAGGTGGAGCGCCACACCTACCATCAGCTCCTTACTTTACCGCACAGATCCCTGTGCTACTCATATGCTGAGTTGGCGAGGGCCGGTATCGAACTAGGAACCTTGTGGTTTATAGCCGAACGCTCTACTGACTGAGCTAACCCGGCCTGTAATATATTAAGGCAGTCTTTCTATCTATAGCTCTGCTGATGAGGCCTAATAGGCCGAAATGTACATACAGATTGATTTTTATCGATTTGTTTAGCCTTACATTTAAATAAGTATGCCCACCTAATTAATAAATTAATTATTAATTAATTAACTTTCAAAAATTAGGTACGACTTCAATTAAGCACATATTTCTCCCAAAAATTGTCGGCTAAAAAAAAAGCCATATCATAAAACACATCGCTAATGTGTATTTACTTATATATACTTATATATATACTTTGGTGCGGTACCAAGTTTCTTGGTACAAGGTGATTCTAGGTGGTCCTAATTCTCTACCAGTAGTTTGTTGTAGAGTTCAGGTTCCGTATGAGAGCTCAATGTTTAATTATTGTAAACAGATCAAAGTTATTTGGGAATAAAAGGCCTTAAATACCATGGGTATCGTGGTTATGGAGCATTTCCACTCGCGAGTATGCTTACGAGCTTCTTCAGACCAGAGTGGTCTGAAGAAGCTCGTGAGCATACTCGCAAGTGGAAATGGTCCATAACCACGATACCCATGGTATTTAAGGCCTTTTATTCCCAAATATATATATATAATATATATATATATATATAAATAATTATGGGATTACTGTATTGAGTTCTTCCTTTATTGATAAATATGCTCTGTATATAATACTAAAAGGTTATTTTACATTGAGCTCTCTTTAGTGATTTAATGATTCACTGTATTTATACATACTGGATCATCAATATTAGTACAGTGGATCTTAGAAATCACATATAGAATCATCCCTTACTACCAAGTTTTGGATAAATCTCATATTATATATATATATATATATATATATATATATATATATATATATATAGTTAGTTAGTTAGTTAGTTGCATGTATGTATGCATTAATATTACATTGTGTTTTTATATAAAAGAACGTATATATATATATCTATCCAAAGTAGGTTGGTTACAAAAATTTACAAGATAAAAATATTATGCTTGGATAAAGATTTTGTTTTTTAAAAATTGCTCTAACAATAGAATTTTTTTTCCAAAATGACAATTAAAAGAAGGCCCCGTCGTTTTTTAAGAATGGGTTGGTGGTTGTGGCTTGTCCTACATAACCTGGATCAGTCAAGTGGAAATTCTCTGGCGTCAAAATTATTGATATTTGTTAAGAGACAGGACTAAGATCCTGGTCTTCCAAGAAACTCCATTAAGCAATTACTAATGGAGCGATGTCTTCAAGCAAACACTTCACTATATACGGATCGGAAAAGAAAAAACAAACAAAACAAAACAAGGTAAATGGTGTGGCTAGCGAAAGATTTTTATTGATCCTTTACTAGGTATAAAAAAGATATAGACATATAGAACACTGACATTCATGTCTGTTTTTATATATATATATATATATATATATATATATATAGACATATATATATCAGTCTTTTATTTTTTTACTAGACACAAAACACTAACACATACAGTTTATATATATATATATATATATATATATATATATATATATATATATATAAGTAATCACAACAAGCAAATTTAGCGAATACTGCATGCGACGTGTGGAACACTGGACAGCTGTTTCAACCTAAAACAAAGAAGAAAAAAAAAAAAACTAAATGCTGTGATCTTTTACTAGGTATAAAAAAGATATAGAAATATAGGACACTGACATTCATGCCTGTTTATTTATTTATATATATATATATATATATATATATATATATATATATATATATATATATAATCTTTATTTTTTACTAGACACAAAACGCTAACATGTACACACACAGTTATATAAACATATATATATGTTAATAATCACGACAAGCAAACTTTGTGAATACTGCATGCGACATGCGGAACACTGGACAGCTGTTTCAACCTAACAAAACAAGTTAAATGGTGTGGATAGAGAAGAATTTTTATTGATCTTTTACTGGGTTTGGTTTGTTTTGTTTTGTTTTACGGCGTATCAACTTCAGTGGGTCATTTAATGCCGATAAAGTTTTTAAATAAATTAATTCTTAATGGATAATACAATTTTTTTATAAATACATTTTTCTACTTAACTGCTTACTTCTATTTAACCCCCTAGATAGGTCCCTAACAGGTACTACCACTCTGAGTCAGAGTGGACCAGGGAGCAATGGTGATGAAGGGGTGCTCCACATTCCCCAAACCCCCAAAACTGGAACCTCACCATCAGATAGAGTTTAACGTCATTCTCAGGACATGTAGACCCTCGGTCACCGCCTTCTAGCACCCATATGATAAAAAGGGGTTGGGGCTTGCCATAAGGGCAATAGGGTTGGGAAAATCATGTAGTGCTAGGGCTTGACGTGACCAGCCGATTGATCGGGGGGGGCCTCTCCGACCTCCCGTCTAGCCAAAGATAAGGCCAAAGTGGAGTATTGCATGTCATAACTGCTCATCCACCTGGGCTCTATCCTTAAGCATCACGGGTCGCCACCCATGGCCAACAGGTGGCCCCATTGGGAGAGTCTTACCCCTCTGCAGAGGTGTAGTCGGTGCATTCTAACGCCCCAGCCGACAGGGCGGCTTTTACTGGGTATAAAAAGGATATAGACATATAGGACACAGACAAATAGACTGGCATGAGTGTCAATCTATCTTATCTAAATATGAAAGATCTATTTTGAAAATGTCAACATTGAGGATATTCTCTCTTTTTGAAGAGAATAAAATTATACCATAGAATATAGACATGAAACAAATCAATACCATACAACATAACCCCCAATGGTGCTAACACATTGTTAAAACCAATTACTAAAAAGTATAAGGGGCCGGTTTAGCTCAGTCGGTAGAGTGTTCGGGCTAGAAACCACAAGGTTCCTAGTTCGATATCGGGGGGCCGACTCAGCGTATGAGTAGCGCACGGGAATCTGCGTGGTAAAGTAAGGAGCTGATGGTAGGTGTGGCGCTCCAACTCAGATGCTAAAATAATCTCCTTGGTCTAGCGCTAATGAAAAGGGATAGACTCCCTTGCTGTCCGGCTGATACCGACATTAGGCCGCCCCGACGACTTTACTTTTACTAAAAAGTATAAATATAAATACATATGTATTACTTCCTAACCGTTAGGCATGACATAACCCCAGACGGGTTGATATGCCATTAAAATCAATCAAGAAACAAACAACAAACAAACGATAAGAGATTTACAGATTCGAAGGAGCCCTTATTTCTCCGTAGTTGAAGGCAAATTGTCGGACAAAGAAGGAACAACACAAAAGTAAATGCAGACACTGTATTGACATAAAATTACATAAAATGTTGCAAATTTAATGGTATTTGCTACAAGACTCATCTATGGAGGGGTTTCTTGTTGTACTGGAGATAACACAGTTTTCTGGAGTTAAGACGCTTCGTCTCCGGTAGTTGTTTTTCCTTTGGTCAGTGTGCGTTCATACCAGCCTTTCTGTAGTATGCTGGTGCGATGCCTTAGACGGAATCTGGTTGTAAGGTTCTTGTGATAAATGGACCCTGTTTTGTGGCTTAGTAATGAGAGCTTGGTCTGTGAGAGAACGTTAGTTTTACGTCTCTCCTCCAGTAACAGTTCTTCGATAAGTAGCCCTGTTTTGGGGTAAGTGATAAGAGCGTTTCTTTTGACGTCTCTCTCTAGTAACCTAGGCCCTGATTTTGTAAGTAGGCCCTGATTTTGGGCTAAGTGAGTGAGAGCATTTGTTTTTACGTCTCTCGTTGTTAACAGTTCCCGATAAGTGCCTGGGTTTTGATTCTGGCGCCAATATCCATTGGCGATTTGTCGCCCTAGTGGCAGGGGAGATAATCACATGGAATTTCTGACAACGATGACAACTCGGATGTCATGCATTCGAGGTATGGTGAATTCGTTGGGGTGGAGCCGGCTCAACCGACCCAGGGTGAATGCCACAGCAGTAAAAGTAACTGTTGTCTCTACAATGGCAATTAGATTAACCATCTCACTACCAAGCAGTAACAGTAGTAGTAGTATTAGTAGTTCCATTTATTGTGTCATAATATTTGAACGTGTCTCTTAAACATTGCTTCCTATTTACAAAGGTCATTTGTTTCTGTGGTTTGTTTTAAACTTTTCTAAATGTCATAATATTAGAAAGAAAAAAAATAATTCATTATAATAACTAGCAAAATAAAAAAACACCATCCGGGCGATGTAAAAATACATTTTTGAAAGATATTACTTGAGGAGGTGGAAGTTAAAAATTAAATGTCGGAGAGTTTGAACCATAAATCATCAAATTTATTAAAGGAGTAAAAAAAAAAAAACAATTTGAAATCGAAACTAAGTTCTATTAACTTTTGAATATCTATTAAAATAAAACAAACTATATATAGATATATGATACCAGTCATGTATATTATTAAAACTTGTTTTAAAAAATAATGAGGAGTGTCTAATGCTGCATGCTCAAATTTTGAGTGTGTTTATTCTGTTATGACAATTTATGATGGGTATAGTGACGTAAGCAGTGACATAGTTTTTGTTACAGACAAAAACCGGAAGCGAATCTCCATTATAATAGATGTATGTAAATAATATATATTCTTCATTATAATAACTAGCAAATATATGCACCCTCCGGGTGCAAGTATTTAAGTTTTAATGTAATAAAATATTGTATTAAATTAGAAAGGCTAATGAAACTAAATAAGAATACAGATAAAAAGATTTGAAACAGAGGGAGTATAATAAAAGATTTGAAACAGAGGGAGTATAATAAAAAATGGAACAACTGAAACTTACTCTTCCATCACTCTCATCTTTCATTGTTATTTTTTCTAATTTAAGTATTTAGTTATAAGAGGAAGTAAAGAATAAAATGAGTTATTTTATTCTGTTAATGGATTTCATTTAAGATTATTGAAGAGATTTTTGCTTATATTTCATTAAAATAAAACCAAACAGTTAGAAATCAATAATACTAAGCACATATTTATTAAATTCAATTTTTTTTAATATTAATATGCAAATTAGTCTTCCCGTTCACACTGTAAACCGCTATTTTGTTGTATATATAAATATAATTGCATGTTGTCATTATGTAGACATAGTTAACAGTATTAATATATGTATACAATTTTATTAATAATTGAGGTTAAATAAAAATAAAATCATGAGAATGTGATGTCTATAACTAAGAGAATTGTGACTTTGAGTAGGAATATAGTTTCGGTTACAGACAGAAAAACACACAATCTCCATTATAATAAGATGTATGTAAATAATATATACTTTATTCAACAATGCTTCTGAAAAACAAACATCCAAAATCTTATTTCCTTCACCGAGGCATAGGCCTGGTTGTTATTGTTCACTCAATGTCCCCGTATATCATATTGGTAGAGGCGTATCAGTATCATTGACAGGTTAATTTCGCAAGGATTGTCTGGTGCGTATCGTGGCCGAAGCAGTGTAGTCTCTGACTATGCCTGCTGAAGTCCCGGTTTTGATTTCTGTCGGAGGGAAATTGTTAGTATTACATCGCTGATGAGACTTAATAAAGTTGAAATAGTCTGTTTGATGTTCTACACACCGAACAATTCTTTGTCGAGATTCACTTGTCATGATTATTTTCTATAATTATCGAATTTTATGCGATATATGCATTGTAATTGTCTTCAAGCAAAAATAAATAATAATATATAAAAATTCATTAAATTATTGGTAATTTTCACCTTTAGTTGTTAAAATTCCTAGCATAAAATTGTGCGTGCGCATTTATCTGAAATGAACTTAATTGTTATTAGAACACATTTTATGATATTTTTGAGTTAAAGCATGCAGTTGTATTGTTTTCGAAACAATTTTAAGATTTGTATATTTCGCACAGACACTTTCAAAATGCGCTTACTGGCTTGTTTCAAAGTGAATGTCAGTTGGCTAAATTCCTTAGCATCAAATTATCTGAAATGAACTTAATTTGTTATTAAGAACACATTTTATGATATTTTTTGTGTTAAGACATGCAGTTGTATTGTTTTCGCGAAACGTTTCTAAGATTTCCCGGAGATTTTCAAACTAGCTACCGGCTTAGTTCAAATTGAAAGTCAAGGGAGGTTACTCTAATTGCCTTATTTGCTAGGAATTTTGACAACTTAAAGGTGAAAATTACCAAATTATTTTGTATTGTTTAACTCTAAACATCCTGTTGAGAATTTTCCAAGCTCAGAGCCCCATTCCTATAAGGATTTATCAATAAATGGTTAAAAATGCCTTTCATTTCAAGTTACCTGTTATTTCCCATAAATCAAAGACTTCTAAATGTTTAATATTACATTTAAACAAAGGCTATTGTTGGGGCAGATTAGGAAAAACAAATGTGACTTCTGGCCGGTTGGATGAGGCGGTATAGGATGTTAGAGTTACGGCTGCCTATTGTTTTAACAGGCCCTATTTATAGGGCCTGTTTAGTTCAGTCAGTAGAGCACACAGCTTGGAGCCCCAAGGTTCTGGGTTCAATACTGGCCCTCGCCAACTCAACATATTGATTAGCACAGGGATCTGTGCGCAAAGTAAGTAGCTGATGGTAGATGTGGCGCTCCACCTCAGACACAAAAAACAATCTTCCCTGGTCTTGCCACTAGTGAGAAAGGGATAGACTCCCTCGCTGTCTGGCTGATACCAACTTTAGCCACTCTGTCGACTTTTTTTACTTTTATGCTTTAACTGTCCTCTCGGCAGGGAGCTGTGGAATACACCGACTGCACCTCTGCAGAGGGATAAAATCCTCCAATGGGGCCACCTGTTGGCCGTGGGTGGCCACAAGTAATGCTTAAGGATGGAATCCTGGTGGCTGAGCTGTAGGGGAGATTCAGATCAATTTTTCACATTTTTTTTTAAAATATCAAAATTGTCTATGTGAAAGTTGTGTTTAGTATACTGATACCAAAAATTAGATCTTACACCATTGTTTGAAGAAATAGCATCAAAGATCGTCTACTAAAATTCACTAAAAATCATATAATAAATATATATTTTTTTTCATTTGGCCAAGTATTAGTGTTAATCGATTATTTTCAGTTGGTGCAACCTTCTTGGTCTTTTCTTTTTTTTTTCAATTCATTCCCAGTTGAAGTCTTTGTAGTAATTTTACTAACAAACTATCTAGAACGTTTCACTCTTCTTCCATTCCAAGCGTCATTACTAATAGAGATTAGTATATTTAAATATTTCAGTTGTGTAACGTATGATGTGTAGTGTGATATACTTCTCATAACTGTCGTCTTGCTAGTCAGTCACAAAGAAGTGGAAAATAACTGCAGTTCAAACAACGACAAAATCGCTGGAAAACCAGCTAGCTTGTTACATGGTTTAGAATTCCCACCTGTCACCTGAACATGTAGCGTTGCAATCACACACAGAGCAGTTCTTCCTGTTCTATAACTCGCATCGATGAGGCATAATAGGCCGAAATTACATACAAAGCATTGACTTTTTCTCGATTTGTTTAGCCTTACATCTACAACAGACATATAACGCATCTCCGATCCCTCCAAATTCCATCTAATTATCAATCTTACACTTAACATTTTCAAAATTTAGGTTATGACTTCAATTCTAGCACACATTCATCACCCAAAAGATTGCGGCTAAGGCCACTAACATCAAAACATTCGTATTGTTTTACTTCTCATACTGTCTGCTACAGCAAGTTCACACGAAACTGCGAATAATAATAACTGATGTTTCGAAATAACTAGATATATATATATATATTATATATATATATTCTAATGTTTGCATTTAAAGGTCTTATAGTGACTTTTCTGTTTAAATTGTCTAAATACTTTGGAGCTGGAAAAAAAACCAATTTACACAGTAGCAAACTGCTACGTAACAAAAGAAACTTTTTTTCTATTTATTCTATCAAACTATAGAGAAATAAATAGACACAAAAATATGTGATAATTCAGATGTTTTGCCCTTGATGAGCTTACCTAAAGCGAAACTATATTAGTAGGTACATCTGTCTCATTAGTTTAACTTGATTATTTTCTCTTACTTGGGTATTGAGCACATTTTAGCTTTAGACAATCACCTAGCGGTTATATATATGTTGTCTGATTACACCAGTCTGGTGCTGTGTGTATGAGTCAGGTGGTACCGGGTACGATCGTTGGTCGAAGCGCACAGAATCCCAGGGGTTAAGGACCATGAAAAAATAAATACAAAGCTGCTCAATAATGTTAGAAACGAATATGATTCCATTCAACAATGACATAACATACGGTATTCAACTGATATTAATCGAAAAAACTCGATGTACCCTGACGATTCAGATATGAACAACTCGAGTAGGTTACTTTATAATCCATTCTTAAATCAAAAATAAAATATCACTATTAATTTATAGTTATACTTAATATATAATATATATATATATATATATTTTTTGTTCTTTTTTGGACCACAAGGTGTTAATCAATGTTTTTCAGTTAGGTGCACCCCTCTTGTTGTTTTGGTATTTTTTCCCACAGTGGAAGTTCTGGTAATTATATTGTTACTATCAAACCAATTTGCTGGATTTTTTCTTACCGCAAGTGCTTTACTAATAAGATTCAGATTATATTAAATATATAGATAAACTACATTTATTTTTTTAATACTAAGTTTGCATTTAAAGCGTTGTAGTGACTTTTCCTGGGCTAAATGTTCTAAATTACCTTGGGGTGGGAAAAAAAAACCAATTATCATAGAAAACTTACTGTACAACAAAAGCAACATTTTCTATTTCTCTACAAACGGTTGTGTTGTGTTTTTTTTTTTTGTTTGTTTGTTTTGCAAAAAATAAAAAAAAAAACTTGAATTATCACACTCATCTGAGAATATATATTGACACCAAAATAGAATAGATGTGATAAATTCTAATTTTCAAACAAAAACAAATAATCCGTTTTGATGTGGTCCAAGATCTAAACTGGACTGCAAAATGCTAACTTATAGAATTTTTAAAATCCCAAATGGAATTATCGTAAGTGATCATGGAGAAAAACAATTTTCAGTTCTGATTTATGTAATCCCCCCGCCAGAAAAAACCCTTTGTTATTAGAATTAAGCATTCCCAAAGGGTTTTCAACTTGCGATTTTTACTTCTTATTTACGCAGTTATAACGCTAATAGACAAATTAAGCACGCAAAACTCTTTATTTTTTTTTTTTTTCAATATATAGAATTACGCTATTGTGCATCAAAGGTATTTTCCGTATGTTCTGATTTTTTATTTTCTTTTTTATTTTTATTTTTATTTTTTAAATTTTTAGCAGTAAATAAGCTACTAACAGATAAGATGCATACACCTTTTTTTTTTTTTTTAACTATACTAGATTAGCATGCTCAAAGTGTTTCAGTCCAACTATCATTAAATACTGGATCTATCCGTTACATCACACTTCAATGACCTCCAGCTTGGTGTCCCTACATCACATCGCGTGTCATTGCGACTAGGCAAGCTAGTTCTCACAATGTCAATTATCTACTGTATAGGCGAGGTCTTATTCTTATCATCATTAGCTCACTATGGAGATAATGTGAAGACGTTATCGCACCTCAGGATGTGGAGAAAGGTAGACAAACACGGGCATGTTATGGAAACTTGGATGTTTCTTAGTCGACGATTGCAACTTTGTCGCGTCTGTTAGACCTCTCTTCAGACTTGGACTATAGTCTTCTTGCTCTCGATGTGATGGACTTCCTTCATTTATAATGCTGTATTTTCAAATTATCAATTCATCTGGTCAATATAAATGACATAGTATTTCCTCCAATCCATTCGATTGCTATTAGCTTTTATTCTTATCTATTTCTATTTTTTTTTATTTTTTTTCTTTCTTTTAAAATATTTTTCTTACTCTCTTATTTATCATTATTGATAATGCACTTAAGTGAATATAGGTCAAAACATTCAAAACTAGATCATGGCTGAAGATTTTGCTTAAAAAACCTGCACAGCGCTCATACGAACTTCAATGCTTCTATTATCACTCCTCTTCATAAAGAAGATAAACTTCTATCGACGCTTCTAAACCTTGAGCTTAATTGTTTTTAACAACCATAAATGTCAGCATACTAAACTTTTGAGATTTTAGTTTTTCCTTTCTCTCTATTGTATTACGTTTTCAAACAATGACTCTTCCCTGACTCAGGCACGTGAACGATCCCGGAAGACATCAAGTGGTTATGCTGGAAATTAGGTTTGGTTTGTCTGTTTTTGTTTTACGGCATTATCAACCTCAGTGCGTCATTACTAATTGCCAAAGTTTAGTGAAATAAATCATATCTTAATGGATAATACAATTTTTCTTTTAAATACATTTTTCTATATAAGGCCATAGATGAGCGACCCTACAAGGTACTACCACTCCGGTCAGAAGTTGGATCACGGGACACATATGGTGAATGATAGGGTTACATCCACATATCCTCACAAACCTCCACAAACTGGAACCTCACCATCAGATTAGAGTTTAACGGTCATTCCGGACATTGTATAGACCCGCTACGCCACCGCCTTTCTAGCCCACATTTGATAAAAAGGTGATGGTGCTGCATAAGGGCAATAGGTTGGCAAAATCATAATGATTATGCGAAATCCTAATCATACTCTTATTGTGATTTTAGTTTTAATCATTACGTCAAAATTATTTGATCCATCTTTTTACATCTGACGGATTTTAAAAAGTAAAGCACTTTTCACCTCTCGGACTGTAGGCCTATGAAGAGTTTGGACACAAAGTGGTATGTTGAAAATTAGGTTAGGATTATTTTGTATTTTTATTTCTTTATTTTTCATTTCTAAATCTCCTCTCAATTTCTGGTCTTTGCTGCAAAATGGTTAATTTTAGTTTCTGTCTGGAATTCTTTAATTGTATTATTTTGGCCAACTGTTTTACTTTTACAAAAGTTTAACTTAGTATTATATGCGTTACTTCGGACTATTGTCGCCATCTTCAATATTACTATTGTATTCAGCCGATTATGCCCTCCAGCCTTCTTCAGGTATTTCTTGGTTGACTCGGAACCTTCTTTTCTGAACTCTGGAAACCTTTCTTTTCGTAACTCTTGGAAAACCTTCTTTTCGCAACTCTGGAAACCTTCCTTTTTCGAAACTCATGTGGAAACCTTCTTGTTGTAATGCGGGAAGCCAACTGTAGGACATATCGCGGCCGAAACGTTGTACAAAATAAATAAACAATGAAATTTGAGGAACAATGAGTCCGCAATAATGCAGCATTAATCACTAATCATCAAGCCTCATCTCAAAGCATTCAGAGAAAAGTTTAACTTATCTCACAGAATTAATTTTTTCCTCTCTTTTTCTGGAATATTGTACTTTGAAAAGCCCAAAGATCTGAGTGTTTTTAAAGTCTCCTGTCTTTACCCAATTCACTTAAAATACCATCTTTCATAGGGTGTGACACTTGGTTATCTATGCAATCAAAAATTCTGCAGACCAATGAACCGTTGTGTGGCTTCTGACTGCTAATTTGGAGTCTCTTATGGTTTTAATTTTTTTTGTTTAATTTATATATTTTTTATTTGTTCTCTCCACATTGATTTTTTTGTTTTTCTCCAATTTCTTGTGGGTTTTTTTTCTCCTCTCAGTTGTGTATGGAGAGGGGGGGTCTTGTCTTTGTTTTTTGTGTGTTTTTTTAAATTTACAAGATGTTATTGTTTTTCAAATTTTAATGGTAGTTTTTTTTTTTTTTGGGGTGGGGGTTTCCGAATCTTTGAGGTAGTTTGTGTTCTTTTTTGTTTTTTGTTCAATTTGATGTAGTTTTGGTTTTTTTTGTGTTTTCTTTTTTCTTTTTTCTAAATTCTTGATGTAGATTTTTTTTTTTTTTCGTTTTTAATTCTTTAAGGTAATTTTTTTTTTTTTTTTTTTTTTTTCTTTTTTTTTTTTTTGTTGTTCCTATCTAATGTATTTACTGTGTGTTTAATTTAAGGTTATTTTTTTTCTTTTTCTTATGTGTGTGTTAATTTAAGGTTTTGTTGTTTTTTTTGTGAGTGCTTGTGTTTAATTTTAAGGTATTTTTCTTTTTAATTGTTTTTTTGTTTAGTCACCATGGTGGTTGTTAATAATTTTAAAGTAGTTTTTTTGTTTTGTTTTTGTGGTTTTTTTTTTTTTTCTTCTTGCTTTGTGCTAATGGTGTTGTTTTTGTATGTTTTTAACCTAACTCAGGATTTCATTGTGTGTCTATTGTATATCAAAACGCATTTTTAGACATAAAAAAATTGTATTTGCTGATGGCCGCAGTCCTAATGGCAACTAAATGACAACAATTGGAATGATAATCTCATTGAATAATAAAACAACTAAAACAATAGAAAAAACTTAACACAAGAATAAAAGGATTTTCAATCCTTTGAAAAGTCTTATGTAAAATTTGTTTAGATATGTTGTTTTTATCTTTTTTTCGTTTTTTTCTCACACGTTGTTGGTTTTATTTTAATGGCATGTCAAACCCTTGTTAGCTTAGTTAATGGCTGAAGTTAGTCTTCGGAAAGGGATGTGGGGGTTCAATTTTTTTATGTTTTTAGCCAAATGACTAAGAAAGGGTTAAGGCATTACCTTCTCTATAATCTCGTCGTAATAGTCATGGTTAAGGCCTTTCAAATACGTCTTCTCTTTCATCTCACCTCTAACTTACCAAATCCAATCTAAACCCTAGCAGTCGCAAGTGTTAACATAATTACTGAGGCCCTAATACATTTTATAGGTCATTGTAGAAATCATGCGATGGCGATCAGTACAGCGATGGCCTACGAGTAGAAGTGACAGGCGTCTTGACCTCACTCTGACCTTGCTTTCTGCGGATAGGACCGTCGAGAACCGGAAAACCCCATAGAAAGCCCCCTTCGTTAAGGAGTAAGCCAACTCACGTTAGTCAGTTAGAAGTTAGAAGCCAAGCTAGGCAGCATGTGAGTCTACACTGCGCAGATTGTTCTGGTCTGGGGATCATTACGAATAAACAGTAACTCGTAAATTCGAAAGTCTTGTGATTCATTACTAAAAACTAACAATGACACAGCGGCTTCCTTGATAACAAGAAAATCCCTAGCCAACCAGAAAATCAGACCTGTGAATCCTCCAATAAGAAGGACCAGACGAGACCTTATAAGACTCATACCAGACCAAGATAGATGATAGACACCAGAGTAAGAATTAAAGAAAGCGTATAGAAATGGCGTTATATAGATTGGTTATCGTGAAAAGACCAGTATATACACATATACCTATTTAGTGCCGTAAAGAAGGCGCTATTGCAAACACAGTTTGCACCTATAACTTTTTAAACTATCTCCATTCATTTTGACCAGGTATTAGACCCAGGGGCCAAAAATCGTACTGAACGCCCCCACTATTCTGCGTTGCTTCTCCTTTATGGATATAGAGCTGCCTTGTCTCCGTATATCTTCTGTTAACAGCTGGTCTGACTTACTGGCTGGGGATATTTAATTTGTATATTCAGCTGTTTCAAATATCAGTTCGGTGGCAAATAAACGTTTCTTTATTCAATTCAATCTGTTTGTTTTCGGACTTATTAATAAAATTATTGTTTTATGGATGGCTTTGTTTTTTTTTTTTTTTCTGTTTTTTTAAATTGCTTAGTTATTTTTTCTTAAATAAAAGCCATTTTCTTTACTGGAACTTAGTAATGGTCCTTGGCCCTTTTTGATCACAGCTGGAATTGTAAATGGGAGTAAGGAATTGTTGAATTTCATTAAAAATTTGTTACAATTGTGAGACGAACCTGTTCGCACTTCATGCACTTTTCGATGTTACTTTGTCTAGTTCCCCAAAGCGTTAGTGAAATTATTGTTGCTGGCCGAATTTAATGGCACGAGTCAGAAAAAAAACAGGCTCACAAGGATTAAAAACAAACAACTACAAGTGTTTGTAAACAAGACGTGGATGAAGGAAGGGTGTGTATTTTGATGCTTTCGCTGGTCTATACCAACTGGCTATTACTTGCTATCCCCTTACTGCGCGAACTTAACCCCTTCGATCCCAAGAGTTCTAATCTCCTTTAGTGCCTCGAGTTTAGCTGTATTTATGTTCAAATTCCTACTTCCCCAACCAATCTTCTCCGGACCACACCCAAATTGGCCAGCAACTTAAAATAAACATCGCAGACTTCTAGTCTTCATTTTAACCCTAAAATTAAAGTAATTAATATTTATTTTTTTTTAGAACACTACGTCTTCAATATAGTTCGACCAATTTAATTTTTTCAAAAGAGATTTTCCCTAAAAAATCCCTGTTGCTTTTAATACCTGGTTATGGCCTAAGATATTATCATCAAGTGGTCCCATTTCATGGTGGGGCATACAGGTCTCTTTAAAACTTTACAAACCTAATCCTTTGCGAATTCGTAAAAAGGGTCAACCACCCACCCCTTTTCTTATGCCGACCTTTAACCTATCTCTCTTTCTTGATTTACTTTATTTATTTTATTCTGACCATGTTCGTCTCAACCATAGTATCACACAATGTTTTCTTAATATTTAAGGAAGAGATAAAAATCTCATTTGCTGAAATACCACTACGTTAAAGACTGAAATCCAAAATAACCTCTTTTGGCATTAAATGACCCAATAGGAGGTTGATCTATCCGTTAAAACAAAACTCAAACTCAAACTATTTGAAAGTTTGTTTTTTTTTTGGGGTGGAGGGATTTACAATGTTTTTTATAGGAAGCTAAAATTAAATTTGAAAACCTGTTTAAAAAGTTTTTTGTTTCTTTTTCTTACTAATGTTTTGAATATTTCTGAAATTGCGTAGAGTAGACTACTGTCAGTAACTCAGGATGGACAGTTGAAGGAGTCTATCAACTTATTCACTAGAGCAGACCAGGAGATAATTTTTTTTAGGTTGGAGGTGCCACGCCACACCTACCGTCGAGTTTCTCCACTTTACCGCACAGATCAAATATGTATTCGTTAAAAGAATTCTTTTTTTTGTTTTTTTTTTTTGTTTTTTTTTGTTTTCAATGGTTTAAGAATATCTAAAGAGATTCTAAAATTTGACAACTTTCTTGCGCACCAGGAAAATTTTTTTTGTTCTTTTTTTGCTGAGGTTGAGCGACACGGCCTACCCGTCAACTCCATCCACTTTTACCACACAGATCAAATTATCCAATCTGTGCTTATCATGATTTTTTGTTATGGGGTGGCTTTTGTTGATTTTTATTACAAAAGTTTAGTATTGTTTGAAACTAAACCATTTTTTGCCCTGAAAATGGTGCATGCCCTTGGCCTTTTTAGATAACCAGCTCGGGAAATTGTTAAACCGTAGTAAGGAATTGTTGAAATTTCATTAAAAAAATTTTTTACATTGTTTTGACCATTTGAGGTAGATAAATTTCATTTGAAAAAATATTTATTTGAAAAAAAGAATTTTTTTTTAAATTAAAAAAATTTTTCTTTTTTTTTTTTTTTTTTACAATTGTTTTGAAAATTAAAGTTATTCTGAAATTTGATTGTACAGTCATCAGCTGACAGTAGTTCTATCCACTTTTCACTTTGTTTTTTTTTTTTTTCTGTTGGTTTGGTTTTTTTTTTTTTCTTTTCCTACCGTTCAGCTCCCTGCTTTACTGCACAACTCTCTTTGAACACTTTCCCAAAAAGAACCTTAAATATGGATGCACAATATTAACAGAAAGCAAATAC
Source organism: Doryteuthis pealeii (assembly GCA_023376005.1). Taxonomy (NCBI): domain Eukaryota; kingdom Metazoa; phylum Mollusca; class Cephalopoda; order Myopsida; family Loliginidae; genus Doryteuthis; species Doryteuthis pealeii. The sequence goes on along the minus strand of CM042177.1, from coordinate 19,365,710 downwards.
ATTAAAAATTATCATACAAGAGTAAGATAATATGAAAAAAACACAAATGATTGTTTCAAATAAAGTTCTTATTCTGCTGACTATTTGCAAATCGTTCAATTTGTTAAAATCTTCCTTCAGAAGCATATTATGTTGTGTCAAATATGTGAAGACAGTTTTGATTGAATTAGCTCAGTCGTTAGGCGTTCAGCCAGAAACCACAAAGGTTCCTAGTTCGATTACGGTCCTCGCCAGCAGCGTATAGAGTATCACAGGGTCTTGCTGGTAATAAAGAAGCTGAATGCGTAGGTGTCGGCTCTCCACCTCGGACGCCAAATCAAGATTCCCTTTCGTTCTAGGCGCTATTGAAAAGGAATAGACTCCCTCGCTGACTGCTGAATACCGGCCTTTAGGCCCCGACGACCTTTACTTTTTACTTTGTACTAGCAAAAGTTTAATTCAGGTGATGGTGCGGAAGAGGGATTTATCGGCTATCTCGGACTTGATTCGCATCTACTCTAGCAATTCAGTCTGTTCGAATATATTTAGGGTCATTCCCATGTCCAATTCACCAGGGCATTTACCACCCACACGACCACTTCATGGCCAGTTCTTGTTGAAGGGAGTAAAGTGCTACTTTAGAAGATCATGAACCTGCCAAGTTCTGAGTTTTTTTTTCCTATGTAAGCTAAAATCTCTCTCTGGTTNCGGGTTTTATTGAAACAATGTCTATCCAAAAGGATGCTCTGATTTTTTTGATTTTTTTACGAGATCCATTTGTGAAAAACCAGGTTGACTTCGAGATTTCTTTCATTTTTTTTTTTTTTTTCCTAAACCGAGTTCAAATTTTAAGAGATGAACTTTTACATGTGCATGACCTGTTTACCACCTGTCAGCTGGGGTAGAAGAATACACCGACTGCACCTCTGCAGAGAGGAAAAATCCGCCCAGTGAGGCCACCTCTCCTCCCCTCCCATTCCACACAACATTTCATATAATTCCTGTGAGTTCCTCCTGCTACTTACTCCTACCGCTACTCTTGCATGTTAAAAGAACCAGGAACCAATTTTACTAACGCCCCATTGGTGGAGTCTTACCCTCTGCAGAGTGCAGTCGGTACATTCTAACGCCCCAGCCGACAGGACATGAACTGTACATTGTGTTTAACAAAACATGTATAAAAGAAAAAATGCTGCCTATATATATTGTATAGACATCACGGTTAAATTGAACTTTACGGACCTAAAATCCACCATTGTATGTCACCCTGCGAAAGAAAAAAAATACCAAAAATCAGGCAATTAACCGAATTTAATGAAATTTTCAGTGTTGTATATTAATAAATAAAAGATATAATGCACCAATTATTTTATTTTAAAAAATTTACTTTTTTTAAATTTTTTTTTTTTTTTTACAGGTCCGTTAACTTTGAACCACGTATCTTTGAGAATCTGTGTTATGCCTCAAAGATATGTGGTTCAAATTAACTGACCTGAAAATGTAAAAGTTTTTAAATAAAATAACTACTGCATTATATCTTTTATTCATTAATGTATCAACACTAAAAATTTTATTAAATTTGGTTAATTCCCTGATTTTTTGGGTATTTTTTTTTCTTTCGGCGCGGGTGACATACGATGGAGGAATTTTGGTCTGTTAAGTTCGATTTTAACTAACATCACTTTCTGTAGATGTGATATTGCTAACAAAGTATGTTAGTCTACTAATTTCAGATGCTTGCCATTTAATGTGGAGATGGCTCTATCTGTTTTGAAACACCTGAACTACCTTTATTTTACTATAGTTATTATAGTATTGAGCAACTTTACTTATGAATATATATATTTATATGTATTATTATGTGTGTGTGTGTGTGTGTATATATATATATATATATATATATAATATATATAATATATATATATATATATATCATTACAGTGTGTATTGAAATAACCTACTCGAGTTCACCATAAGGATGAAGATCCTTATTGTGAAACTTTAGTAGGTTATTTCCATACATGCTGTAATACTGGTATTTACATGTGTCCCACTTTCACATGATATGGCACAAGGCCGTTTTATGTGGGCACCACTCAAAAGCCGAGACTCATGGGGTGGTAGGTAGAAAAATTGCGTCGATCCCTTCGCATTCCCCCTCGGGGGGGGGCATCAGGCGCTGGGCAATAAACCCAGCCCTGCCCCTTTAAGTGCAATGAGGCAGGTATTGTCTGGAGGGACGGCCCTCTGGGATCGACGTTATTAATTTAGCATCCCACCGGTCCAGAGGCCGAAGCTCACTGGACCCCGTCCCGAAGGACGGGTGGGTGGCAGCTGTAGTAGCTGGGACTACTCAAATACATGTTGTAATACTAAATCAGCTCTATTAATGTATTGAGCACTTTATATTTGTTATAACACTGACTTATCCGGTTAATACTTGTATCAACCGAATTTAATATTTATTATTTTAATTATATTTAATTCAATATTTTAAATTATATTTAATTCAATATTTTTTTACCGGTAAGTCATTCCCTTTATTGTGTGTGTGTGTGTGTGTGTGTATATATATATATATATATATATATATATATATGAACACGCTTCATGGCATCTAAATGCTAAACAAGCCACAGTTAAAAAAAACAACTTTAATATTATAACATTCCATCGCATGAACACACTTCACGTTTATATAAACGCTAAAAAACTACTGGTTTTTAAAATCTCAACCATTTGACTCATCTGAAGATTGCATAAGCATGAAGCTTATAGTTATGAGTTTATAATATCCATAATATCATTATTATTGATTTTATATATATATATCTTAAGGTAGCTAGGACATGGAGACAATGGTGCCTGGTTACTGACTGTTTCTTACCTATGCAATCCTACCTTAACTTAAATATACCACCCATATTATGTATATGATAAATATGTATATAGTATGTATATATATAGAGAGAGATTGATTGTTTAGCTTTACATTTGAATAGGTATGCCCACCTAATTCATTAATTATTAATTAATTAATTTTCAAAAATCAGGTACGACTTCAATTAAGCGCATATTCTCCCAAAAATTGTTGGCTAAAAAAAGCCATATCAAACGCATTGTTTGTTTACTTCTCATATATATATATATATATATATAAGTAAAGTCAGCGGGTCGTCTAAAGTCGGTATCAGCCAATCAGCGAGGGAGTCTATCCCCTTTTCACTAGTGCTAGACCAAGGAGATTGTTTTTGCGTCTGAGGTGGAGCGCCACACCTACCATCAGCTCCTTACTTTACCGCACAGATCCCTGTGCTACTCATATGCTGAGTTGGCGAGGGCCGGTATCGAACTAGGAACCTTGTGGTTTATAGCCGAACGCTCTACTGACTGAGCTAACCCGGCCTGTAATATATTAAGGCAGTCTTTCTATCTATAGCTCTGCTGATGAGGCCTAATAGGCCGAAATGTACATACAGATTGATTTTTTATCGATTTGTTTAGCCTTACATTTAAATAAGTATGCCCACCTAATTAATAAATTAATTATTAATTAATTAACTTTCAAAAATTAGGTACGACTTCAATTAAGCACATATTCTCCCAAAAATTGTCGGCTAAAAAAAAAGCCATATCATAAACACATCGCTAATGTGTATTTACTTATATATACTTATATATATATTTTGGTGCGGTACCAAGTTTCTTGGTACAAGGTGATTCTAGGTGGGTCCTAATTCTCTACCAGTAGTTTGTTGTAGAGTTCAGGTTCCGTATGAGAGCTCAATGTTTAATTATTGTAAACAGATCAAAGTTATTTGGGAATAAAAGGCCTTAAATACCATGGGTATCGTGGTTATGGAGCATTTCCACTCGCGAGTATGCTTACGAGCTTCTTCAGACCAGAGTGGTCTGAAGAAGCTCGTGAGCATACTCGCAAGTGGAAATGGTCCATAACCACGATACCCATGGTATTTAAGGCCTTTTATTCCCAAATATATATATATATATATATATATATATATATATAAATAATTATGGGATTACTGTATTGAGTTCTTCCTTTATTGATAAATATTGCTCTGTATATAATCTAAAAGGTTATTTTACATTGAGCTCTCTTAGTGATTTAATGATTCACTGTATTTATACATACTGGATCATCAATATTAGTACAGTGGATCTTAAAATCACATATAGAATCATCCCTTACTACCAAGTTTTGGATAAATCTCATATATATATATATTATATATATATATATATATATATATATATATATATTAGTTAGTTAGTTAGTTAGTTGCATGTATGTATGCATTAATATTACATTGTGTTTTATATAAAAGATACGTATATATATATATCTATCCAAAGTAGGTTGGTTACAAAAATTTACAAGATAAAATATATATGCTTGGATAAAGATTTTGTTTTTTTAAAAAATTGCTCTAACAATAGAATTTTTTTTTCCAAAATGACAATTAAAAGAAGGCCCCGTCGTTTTTTAAGAATGGGTTGGTGGTTGTGGCTTGTCCTACATAACCTGGTATCAGTCAAGTGGAAATTCTCTGGCGTCAAAATTATTGATATTTGTTAAGAGACAGGACTAAGATCCTGGTCTTTCCAAGAAACTCCATTAAGCAATTACTAATGGAGCGATGTCTTCAAGCAAAACACTTCACTATATACGGATCGGAAAAGAAAAAACAACAAAACAAAACAAGGTAAATGGTGTGGCTAGCGAAAGATTTTTATTGATCTTTTACTAGGTATAAAAAAGATATAGACATATAGAACACTGACATTCATGTCTGTTTTTATATATATATATATATATATATATATATATATAGACATATATATATCAGTCTTTATTTTTTTTACTAGACACAAAACACTAACACATACAGTTTATATATATATATATATATATATATATATATTATATATATATATATAATAATCACAACAAGCAAATTTAGCGAATACTGCATGCGACGTGTGGAACACTGGACAGCTGTTTCAACCTAAAACAAGAAGAAAAAAAAAAAAAACTAAATGCTGTGATCTTTTACTAGGTATAAAAAAGATATAGAAATATAGGACACTGACATTCATGCCTGTATATATATATATATATATATATATATATATATATATATATATATATATAATCTTTTTTTTACTAGACACAAAACGCTAACATGTACACACACAGTTTATATAACATATATATATGTTAAATAATCACGACAAGCAAACTTTGTGAATACTGCATGCGACATGCGGAACACTGGACAGCTGTTTCAACCTAACAAAACAAGTTAAATGGTGTGGATAGAGAAGAATTTTTATTGATCTTTTACTGGGTTTGGTTTGTTTTGTTTTGTTTTACGGCGTATCAACTTCAGTGGGTCATTTAATGCCGATAAAGTTTTTAAATAAATTAATTCTTAATGGATAATACAATTTTTTTATAAATACATTTTTCTACTTAACTGCTTACTTCTATTTAACCCCCTAGATAGGTCCCTAACAGGTACTACCACTCTGAGTCAGAGTGGACCAGGGAGCAATGGTGATGAAGGGGTGCTCCACATTCCCCAAACCCCCAAAACTGGAACCTCACCATCAGATAGAGTTTAACGTCATTCTCAGGACATGTAGACCCTCGGTCACCGCCTTCTAGCACCCATATGATAAAAAGGGGTTGGGGCTTGCCATAAGGGCAATAGGGTTGGGAAAATCATGTAGGTGCTAGGGCTTGACGTGACCAGCCGATTGATCGGGGGGGGCCTCTCCGACCTCCCGTCTAGCCAAAGATAAGGCCAAAGTGGAGTATTGCATGTCATGAACTGCTCATCCACCTGGGCTCTATCCTTAAGCATCACGGGTCGCCACCCATGGCCAACAGGTGGCCCCATTGGGAGAGTCTTACCCCTCTGCAGAGGTGTAGTCGGTGCATTCTAACGCCCCAGCCGACAGGGCGGCTTTTACTGGGTATAAAAAGGATATAGACATATAGGACACAGACAAATAGACTGGCATGAGTGTCAATCTATCTTATCTAAATATGAAAGATCTATTTGAAAATGTCAACATTGAGGATATTCTCTCTTTTTTGAAGGAAATAAAATTATACCATAGAATATAGACATGAAACAAATCAATACCATACAACATAACCCCCAATGGTGCTAACACATTGTTAAAACCAATTACTAAAAAGTATAAGGGGCCGGTTTAGCTCAGTCGGTAGAGTGTTCGGCTAGAAACCACAAGGTTCCTAGTTCGATATCGGGGGGCCGACTCAGCGTATGAGTAGCACGGGAATCTGCGTGGTAAAGTAAGGAGCTGATGGTAGGTGTGGCGCTCCAACTCAGATGCTAAAATAATCTCCTTGGTCTAGCGCTAATGAAAAGGGGATAGACTCCCTTGCTGTCCGGCTGATACCGACATTAGGCCGCCCCGACGACTTTACTTTTACTAAAAAGTATAAATATAAATACATATGTATTACTTCCTAACCGTTAGCATGACATAACCCCAGACGGGTTGATATGCCATTAAAATCAATCAAGAAACAAACAACAAACAAACGATAAGAGTATTTACAGATTCGAAGGAGCCCTTATTTCTCCGTAGTTGAAGGCAAATTGTCGGACAAAGAAGGAACAACACAAAAGTAAATGCAGACACTGTATTGACATAAAATTACATAAAATGTTGCAAATTTAATGGTATTTGCTACAAGACTCATCTATGGAGGGGTTTCTTGTTGTACTGGAGATAACACAGTTTTCTGGAGTTAAGACGCTTCGTCTCGGTAGTTGTTTTTCCTTTGGTCAGTGTGCGTTCATACCAGCCTTTCTGTAGTATGCTGGTGCGATGCCTTAGACGGAATCTGGTTGTAAGGTTCTTGTGATAAATGGACCCTGTTTTGTGGCTTAGTAATGAGAGCTTGGTCTGTGAGAGAACGTTAGTTTTACGTCTCTCCTCCAGTAACAGTTCTTCGATAAGTAGCCCTGTTTTGGGGGTAAGTGATAAGAGCGTTTCTTTTGACGTCTCTCTCTAGTAACCTAGGCCCTGATTTTGTAAGTAGGCCCTGATTTTGGGCTAAGTGAGTGAGAGCATTTGTTTTTACGTCTCTCGTTGTTAACAGTTCCCTGATAAGTGCCTGGGTTTTGATTCTGGCGCCAATATCCCATTGGCGATTTGTCGCCCTAGTGGCAGGGGAAGATAATTCACATGGAATTTCTGACAACGATGACAACTCGGGATGTCATGCATTCGAGGTATGGTGAATTCGTTGGGGTGGAGCCGGCTCAACCGACCCAGGGTGAATGCCACAGCAGTAAAAGTAACTGTTGTCTCTACAATGGCAATTAGATTAACCATCTCACTACCAAGCAGTAACAGTAGTAGTAGTATTAGTAGTTCCATTTATTGTGTCATAATATTGAACGTGTCTCTTAAACATTGCTTCCTATTTACAAAGGTCATTTGTTCTGTGGTTTGTTTTAAACTTTTCTAAATGTCATAATATTAGAAAGAAAAAAAATAATTCATTATAATAACTAGCAAAATAAAAAAACACCATCCGGGCGATGTAAAAATACATTTTTGAAAGATATTACTTGAGGAGGTGGAAGTTAAAAATTAAATGTCGGAGAGTTTGAACCATAAATCATCAAATTTATTAAAGGAGTAAAAAAAAAAAACAATTTGAAATCGAAACTAAGTTCTATTAACTTTGAATATCTATTAAAATAAAACAAACTATATATAGATATATGATACCAGTCATGTATTTATTAAAACTTGTTTTAAAAAATAATGAGGAGTGTCTAATGCTGCATGCTCAAATTTTGAGTGTGTTTATTCTGTTATGACAATTTATGATGGGTATAGTGACGTAAGCAGTGACATAGTTTTTGTTACAGACAAAAACCGGAAGCGAATCTCCATTATTAATAGATGTATGTAAATAATATATACTTTCTTCATTATAATAACTAGCAAATATATGCACCCTCCGGGTGCAAGTATTTAAGTTTTAATGTAATAAAATATTGTATTAAATTAGAAAGGCTAATGAAACTAAATAAGAATACAGAATACAGATAAAAAGATTTGAAACAGAGGGAGTATAATAAAAAATGGAACAACTGAAACTTACTCTTCCATCACTCTCATCTTTCATTGTTATTTTTTCTAATTTAAGTATTTAGTTATAAGAGGAAGTAAAGAATAAAATGAGTTATTTTATCTTGTTAATGGATTTCATTTAAGATTTATTGAAGAGATTTTTGCTTATATTCATTAAAATAAAACCAAACAGTTAGAAATCAATAATACTAAGCACATATTTATTAAATTCAATTTTTTAATATTAATATGCAAATTAGTCTTCCCGTTCACACTGTAAACCGCTATTTTGTTGTATATATAAATATAATTGCATGTTGTCATTATGTAGACATAGTTAACAGTATTAATAATGTATGACAATTTTATTAATAATTGAGGTTAAATAAAAATAAAATCATGGAGAATGTGATGTCTATAACTAAGAGAATTGTGACTTGAGTAGGAATATAGTTTCGGTTACAGACAGAAAAACACACAATCTCCATTATAATAAGATGTATGTAAATAATATATACTTTATTCAACAATGCTTCTGAAAAACAAACATCCAAAATCTTATTTCCTTCACCGAGGCATAGGCCTGGTTTGTTATTGTTCACTCAATGTCCCCGTATATCATATGGTAGAGGCGTATCAGTATCATTGACAGGTTAATTTCGCAAGGATTGTCTGGTGCGTATCGTGGCCGAAGCAGTGTAGTCTCTGACTATGCCTGCTGAAGTCCCGGTTTGATTTCTGTCGGAGGGAAATTGTTAGTATACATCGCTGATGAGACTTAATAAAGTTGAAATAGTCTGTTTGATGTTCTACACACCGAACAATTCTTTGTCGAGATTCACTTGTCATGATTATTTTCTATAATTATCGAATTTTATGCGATATATGCATTGTAATTGTCTTCAAGCAAAAATATAAATAATAATATATAAAAATTCATTAAATTATTGGTAATTTTCACCTTTAGTTGTTAAAATTCCTAGCATAAAATTGTGCGTGCGCATTTATCTGAAATGAACTTAATTGTTATTAAGAACACATTTTATGATATTTTTGAGTTAAAGCATGCAGTTGTATTGTTTTCGAAACAATTTTAAGATTTGTATATTTCGCACAGACACTTTCAAAATGGCTACTGGCTTGTTTCAAAGTGAATGTCAGTTGGCTAAATTCCTAGCATCAAATTATCTGAAATGAACTTAATTGTTATTAAGAACACATTTTATGATATTTTTTGTGTTAAGACATGCAGTTGTATTGTTTTCGAAAACGTTTCTAAGATTTCCCGGAGATTTTCAAACTAGCTACCGGCTTAGTTCAAATTGAAAGTCAAGGGAGGTTACTCTAATTGCCTTATTTGCTAGGAATTTTGACAACTAAAGGTGAAAATTACCAAATTATTTTGTATTGTTTAACTCTAAACATCCTGTTGAGAATTTTCCAAGCTCAGAGCCCCATTCCTATAAGGATTTATCAATAAATGGTTAAAAATGGCCTTTTCATTTCAAGTTACCTGTTATTTCCCATAAATCAAAGACTTCTAAATGTTTAATATTACATTTAAACAAAGGCTATTGTTTGGGGCAGATTAGGAAAACAAATGTGACTTCTGGCCGGTTGGAATGAGGCGGTATAGGATGTTAAGAGTTACGGCTGCCTATTGTTTTAACAGGCCCTATTTATAGGGCCTGTTTAGTTCAGTCAGTAGAGCACACAGCTTGGAGCCCCAAGGTTCTGGGTTCAATACTGGCCCTCGCCAACTCAACATATGATTAGCACAGGGATCTGTGCGGCAAAGTAAGTAGCTGATGGTAGATGTGGCGCTCCACCTCAGACACAAAAAACAATCTCCCTGGTCTTGCACTAGTGAGAAGGGGATAGACTCCCTCGCTGTCTGGCTGATACCAACTTTAGGCCACTCTGTCGACTTTTTTTACTTTATTGCTTTAACTGTCCTCTTGGCAGGGACTGTGGAATACACCGACTGCACCTCTGCAGAGGGATAAAATCCTCCCAATGGGGCCACCTGTTGGCCGTGGGTGGCCACAAGTAATGCTTAAGGATGGAATCCTGGTGGCTGAGCTGTAGGGGGATCAGATCAATTTTTCACTTTTTTTTAAAATATCAAATTGTCTATGTGAAAGTTGTGTTAGTATACTGATACCAAAAATTAGATCTTACACCATTGTTTGAAGAAATAGCATCAAAGATCGTCTACTAAAATTCACTAAAAATCATATAATATATATATAATTTTTTTCATTTGGCCAAGTATTAGTGTTAATCGATTATTTTCAGTTGGTGCAACCTTCTTGGTCTTTTCTTTTTTTTTTCAATTCATTCCCCAGTTGAAGTTTGGTAGTATATTTTTACTAACAAACTATCTGAAGGTTTTCTTTCTTCCTTCAAGGGTTTACTAATAAGATTAGTATATTTAATATTGTGTGTGTGTGTGTGTGGATATACTTCTCATACTGTCGTGTAGCAAGTCACCAAAAGTGGAATATAACTGAGTTCAAAACAAACGAAAAATCTGGGAAAACCAGCTAGTGTAATGGTTAGAATTCCCACCTGTCAACCTGACAGTTAGGGTTCAAATCACACACAGAGCAGTCTTCCTGTCTATAACTCTGCTGATGAGGCATAATAGGCCGAAATGTACATACAAAGATTGACTTTTTCTCGATTTGTTTAGCCTTACATTTCAACAGATATACCCGCCTAATTCATTAATTATCAATTAATTAATTTTCAAAATTAGGTATGACTTCAATTTAGCACACATTCTCCCAAAAATTGTCGGCTAAGGCCATATCAAACACATTGTTTGTTTACTTCTCATACTGTCGTGTAGCAAGTCACCGAAACTGGAATATAACTGAGTTCAAAACTATATATATATATATATATATATATATATATATATATATATATATATATGTTTGCATTTAAAGGTTATAGTGACTTTTCTGTTTAAATGTCTAAATACTTTGGAGGTGGAAAAAAAACCAATTTAACAGAGCAACTGTACGTAACAAAAGAACTTTTTTTCTATTTTTTATCAACTATGAGAAATAAATGACACAAAATATGTGATAATTCAGATTTTTGCCCTGATGAGCTACTAAGCGAAACTATTAGTAGGTACATCTGTCTCATTAGGTTTAACTTGATTATTTGCTCTACTTGGGTATTGAGCACATTTTAGCTTTAGACAATCCTAGCGGTTTATATATATATGTGTGTGTGTGTGTATGAGTAGTGGGTACGGGTTCGATCGTTGGAAGCGCACAGAATCCAGGGGTTAAGACCATGAAAAAACAAATACAAAGAGCTCAATAATGTAGAACGATATGATCCATTCCAACAGACATACATGGTATCAACTGATATTAATCGAAAACTCGATGTAACCCTGACGATTCAGATGATGAAACTCGAGTAGGTTACTTTATATCCATTTCTTAAATATATATATATATATATATATATATATATTTTTTTTCTTTTGACCAAGTGTTAATCAATGTTTTTCAGTAGGTGCACCCCTCTTGTTTTTTGGTTTTTTTTCCCACAGTGGAAGTTTGGTAATATATTGTTACTATCAAACAATTTGCTGGGATTTTTCTTACCGCAAGTGTTTACTAATAAGATTAGTATATTAAATATAGATATACATTTATTTTTTTTAATACGTAAGTTTGCATTTAAAGGTTGTAGTGACTTTTCTGGCTAAATGTCTAAATACCTTTGGGGGTGGAAAAAAAAAACCAATATCACAGAAACTTACGTAACAAAAGAACTTTTTTCTATTTCTTTTATCAAACGGTTTGTTGTGTTTTTTTTTTTTTTTTTTTTTTTTGTTTTTTTTGAAAAAAAAAAAAAAAAAAAATAGAATTATCACATCATCTGAGAAATAAATGACCCAAAATAGGATGTGATAATTCTATTTTTAAAAAAAAAAAAAAATAAACCGTTTGATGTCAAAGATTAAACTGGCTGCAAAATGCTAACTTAGAATTTTAAAAATCCTCAAAGGAATTAGTCTAGTGAAGGAGAAAAAAATTTTCAGTTCTTTTATTAATCCCCCCCCGCCAGAAAAAACCCTTTTGTTATAGAATTAGCATGCTCAAAGGGTTTTCAACTTGATTTTTATTTCTTATTTAGCAGTAAATAAGCTAATAACAAATAAGACGCAAAACTTTTTTTTTTTTAATATATAGAATTAGCATGATCAAAGGATTTTCGAGTTGATTTTTATTATTTTTTTATTTTTATTTTTATTTTTTTTTTTTTTTTATTTTTTTTTAGCAGTAAATAAGCTAATAACAGATAAGATGCATAACCTTTTTTTTTTTTTTTTTTTTTTTTTTTTTAATATATAGAATTAGCATGCTCAAAGGGTTAGTCCAAACATTAAATACTTGGATCTACTGTTACAATCACTTCATACCTCAAGCTTTGGTGTCCCATCATGGTGTCATGGTTAGCAAGCTAGTCTCACAAGTCAATTATTACTGTATAGGGAGGTTTATCTTATATTTTATAATATGGGAGAAATGTGAAGACGTTAATCCGACAGGATGTGGAGAAAGGTAGACAAACGCGGGATGTTATGGAAACTGGATGTTTCTTGTCGACGATGCAACTTTTCGGTCTGTTAGACCTTCTTCAGGACTTGGATATAGTTCTTGCTTCGATGATGGACATTCTCATTTTATAATATGTATTTTCAAATTCATTGTCGGTAATAAATTTTGACAAGTATTTTCCATCTTTTTATTTGCTTTTATTTATTTATTTATTTTATTTTTTTTTTTTTTTCTTTCTTTTAAAAAAATTTTTTTTTTTCTTATTTTTATTTTATTGTAATGCACTTAAGTAATATAGGTCAAACAGTAAAAGATCATGGCTGAAGATTTTGCTTAAAAAAACCTGACAGGCTATTACGAACTTCAAGTCTATTTCATCCTCTTATAAAAAGATAAACTTTATCGCTATAAACCTGAGCTATTGTTTTTAACAACCATAAAATGTCCATATAAACTTGAGATTTTATTTTCCTTTCTCTTATTGTATTACGTTTTCAAACAATGACTCTTGATAGGACGTGAAGAGTCCGAAGAGACAAAGTGGTTATGTTGGAAATTAGGTTAGGTTTGTTTTTACGGCATATCAACCTCAGCGGGTCATTTAATGCCAAAGTTTTGAAATAAATCAATTCTTAATAGATAATACAATTTTTTTTTTTTTTTAAATACATTTTTCTATTTAACCCATAGATGGGACCCTAACAGGTACTACCACTCCGGGTCAGAGTGGATCAGGGAGCAATGGTGATGAAGGGGTACTCCACATTCCACAAACCTCCAAAACTGGAACCTCACCATCAGATAGAGTTTAACGTCATTCCCAGGACATGTAGACCCGCAGCCACCGCCTTCTAGCACCCATATGATAAAAAGGGGATGGGGCTTGCCATAAGGGCAATAGGGTTGGCAAAATCATAATGTTGCGAAAATTAACTATACTCTTTTTGTGATTTTATTTTAATCATTACGTCAAAATTATTGATCCATCTTTTACATCTGACGGATTTTAAAAAGTAAAGCACTTTTCACCTCTCGGACTGTAGCCTATGAAGAGTTTGGACACAAAGTGGTTATGTTGAAAATTAGGTTAGGATTATTTTGTATTTTATTTCTTTATTTTTCATTTTCTAAATTCCTCTCAATTCTGTGTCTTTGCTGAAAATGGTAATTTTAGTTTCTTCTGGAATTCTTTAATTGTATTTTGGCCAATGTTTTCTTTTTACAAAGTTTAACTTAGTATTATATGCGTTATTCGGACTATTGTCGCCATCTTCATAGTTATTTGTTTCAGCCGATATGCCCTCCAGCCTTCTTCAGGTATTTCTTCTTTTCGGACTCGGGAACCTTCTTTTCGAACTCTGGAAACCTTCTTTTCAAACTCTGGAAACCTTCTTTTCGAACTCTGGAAACCTTCTTTTCGAACTCGGGAAACCTTCTTGTTGTAATTGGAAGCCAACTGGAGGACATATCGGCCGAAACGTTGTACAATAACAATGAAGATGGGACAATAGTCGAATAATGCAGATAATACTAATCATCAAGCCTCATCTCAAACCTTCAAAGAAAAAGTTTAACTTATCTCGCATATTTTTTCTTTTTTTTTCCTCTCTTTTTTGGGAATATATACTTTGAAAAAAAGTTTCATGTCTTTACCAATTCCTTGAAATTACCACTTTCTAGGGTGGCATTGTTATCTATGCATCAAAATTCTGCAAGAACCGTGTGTGCTTCTGACTGTAATTTGGAGTCTCTTATGGTTTTAATTTTTTTTGTTTATATTTATATATTTTTTATTTGTCTCTCCAATTGATTTTTTTTTCTCCAATTTCTTGGGGTTTTTTTTTCTCTCTCAGTTGTGTATGGGAAGGGGGGTCTTGTTCTTTGTTTTTTGGTGTGTTTTTTTTAAATTTCAAGATGTTTTGTTTTTTCTAAATTTTATGGTAGTTTTTTTTTTTTTGGGGGGGGGTTCCGAAATCTTGAGGTAGTTTGTGTTCTTTTTGTTTTTTTGTTCAATTTTGAGGTAGTTTGTTTTTTTTGTGTTTTTCTTTTTTTTTTCTAAATCTTGATGTAGATTTTTTTTTTTTTTTTTTTTTTTTTTTTTTTTAAATTTTAAGGTTTTTTTTTTTTTTTTTTTTTTTTTTTTTTTTTGTATGTGTGTGTTTAATTTTTATTTTTTTTTTTTTTTTAGTATTTTAAGGTATTTTTTTTTTTTTTTGTATGTGTGTTTAATTTTTTTTTTTTTTTTATGTGTGTGTTTAATTTAAGGTTTTTTTTTTTTTTTTTAGTATGTGTGTGTTTAATTTTAAGGTAGTTTTTTTTTTTTTTTTTATGTGTGTGTTTAATTTTAAGGTAGTTTTTTTTTTTGTGTGTTTTTTTTTTTTTTTCTTGTGTGCTAATGGTGTTGTTTTTGTATGTTTTAACCTAACTTCAGGATTTCATTGTGTGTACATTGTATATCAAAACCATTTTGAATAAAAAAATGTATTTGCTGATGGCCGAGTCCTAATGGAACATAATGACAACAATGGAATGATAATCTCATTGAATAATAAAACACTAAACAAATAGAAAAAACTTAACACAAGAATAAAAGGATTTTCAATCCTTTTGAAAGTCTTATGTAAATTCTGTTTAGATATGTTGTTTTTATCTTTTTTTTTTTTTCTGTTGGTTGGTTTTAATGGCATGTCAACCCTTGTTAGCTTAGTTAATGCTGAAGTTAGTCTTCAGGAAGGGAGTGGGGGTCAATTTTTTTTAGTTTGTTAGCCCAAATGAGCTAAGAAAGGGTTAAGGCATTACCTTCTCTACTAATCTCGTGCTAATAGTGATGGTTAAGGCCTCTCAAATACGTCTTCTCTTTATCTCACCTCTAACTACCAAATCCAATCTAAAACCCTCAGTCGCAAGTGTTACATAATTATTGGGTCCCTAATACATTTTTAAGGTATTGTAGAAATCATTATGGCGATCAGTACAGCTGATGGCCTTGAGAGTGAGTGACAGCGTTTGACCTCACTCTGACCTTGCTTTCTGGGGATAGACCGTGAGAACCGGAAACCCCATAGAAAGCCCCCTTCCGGTTTAAGGAGTAAGCAACTCGGTTAGTCAGTTAGAAGCCAAGCTAGCAAGATGTGAGTCTCACTGCGCAGATTGTCTGGTCTGGGATCTACGAATAAAGTAACATCGTAAATCGAAGTCTTGTGTTTATTACTAAAAACTAACAATGACACAGGGCTTCTGATAACAAGAAATCCCTAGCAACAGAAATCAGACCCGGAATCCTCAATAGAAGACCAGACGAGACCTTAGAAGATATACCAGACCAAGATAGATGATAGACGACCAGAGTAAGAATTAAAGAAAGGTATATAACGTTATATATGATTTGGTATCGTGAAAAGACCAGTATATAACATATACCTATTTAGTGCCGGTAAAGAAGGCGCTATGCAACACAAGTTTGCACCTATAACTTTTTAACTCTCCATTCATTTACCAGGTATTTGACCCAGGGGCCAAAAATCGTACTGAACGCCCCCACTATTCTGCGTGCTTCTCCTTTATGGATATGAGCTGCCTGTCTCGTATATCTTCTTGGTTAACAGCTGGTCTGACTTAATGGGGATATTTAATTTGTATATTCAGCTTTCAAAATCAGTTGGTGGCAAATAAACGTTTCTTTATTCATTTTCAATCTGTTTGTTTCGGACTTTTAATAAATGATTGTTTTATGGATGGCTTTTGTTTTTGTTTTTTAAATTGTTTAGTTATTTTTTTAAATAAAGCCATTTTCTTTACTGGAACTAGTAATGGCCTTGGCCTTTTTCGATCACAGCTTGGAATTGTAAATGGGAGTAAGGAATTGTTGAAATTTCATTAAAAATTTTTACAATGTTTTTAATATTTAAGGAAGATAAAATATCATTTGTGAAATACCACTACTTTAAAGACTGAAATCCAAAATAACCTTTTTGGCATTAAATGACCCAATAGAGGTTGATATGCCGTTAAACAAAACTCAAACCTATTTGAAAAAATTTTTTTTTTTTTTTTTTTTTTTTACAATGTTTTGAATATTTTAAAGATTCTAAAATTGAACTTTTTGCACCAGGAAATTTTTTTTTTTTTTTTGCTGAGGTTGAGCGACACACCTACCATCAACTCCTCACTTTACCACACAGATCAAATTATCCAATCTGTGCTTATCATGATTTTTTTATGGGTGGCTTTTGTTTGGTTTTTATTAAAAATGTTTAGTTATTTTGAAATAAACCCATTTTTTGTCCTGAAAATGGTGATGGCCTTGGCCCTTTTTAGATAACAGCTCGGAATTGTAAACGATAGTAAGGAATTGTTGAAATTTCATTAAAAAAATTTTTTACATTGTTTTGACTAATTTGAGGTAGATAAAATTTCATTTGAAAAAAAAATTTATTTGTAAAAATTAAAAAAAAATTTTTTTTTTTTTTTTTTTTTTTTTTACAATGTTTTGAAAATTAAAATATTCTGAAATTGGCTGTCAGTATCAGCCTGACAGTGAGGTAGTCTATCACTTTTCACTTTGTTTTTTTTTTGTTTTTTGTTTGTTTGTTTTTTTTTTTTTGTTTTTTTTTTCTTTTCCTGACGTGGTCTACTGTCAGCTCTGCTTTACTGCACAACTCTCTTTGAACACTTCCCAAAAAACCTTAAATATGATGACAATATTAACAGAAAAGCAAATACTTAAAATATATATAAGAGTAAGATAATATGAAAAACACGAATGTTGTTCAAATAAAGTTCTTTATTCTGCTGATATTGCAATATTTCAATTTGTTAAAAAACTTCTTCAGAGCATATTATGTTGTGTTAAATATGAAGACAGTTTATGAAAATTTAGCTCAGTCGGTAGAGCGTTCAGCCAGAAACCACAAGGTTCCTAGTTCGATACCGGTCCTCGCCAGCTCAGCGTATGAGTATCACAGGGATCTGTGCAGTAAAGAAGCTGATGGTAGGTGTGGCGCTCCACCTCGGACGCCAAAACAATCTCCTTGGTCTAGCGCTATTGAAAAGGAGATAGACTCCCTCGCTGACTGGCTGATACCGGCCTTAGGCCCGACGACTTTACTTTTTACTTATGTCTAGCAAAAAGTTAATTCATGATGGTGGGAAGAGAGGATTTATCTATCTCGGCTTGTTCGCATCTATCTAGCAATGTCAGTCTGTTCTGAATATTTTAGGGTCATTCCATGTCAATTCACCAGGGCATTACACCCACCGACACTTATGGCCAGTCTTGTAAAGGAGTAAAGTCTACTTTAGAAGATATGAACCTGCCAAATTCAAAGTTTTTTTCCTATGTAAGCTACATAGGTGAAAAGTTGTTGATTTTGGAGTCCTGCATTTGGGTGAGCAAAATAAGATTTTCTATCAGGTATAGGGTTAAAATAGTTGGATATTTGGATTCTACAGTCCTCATTTGCCCTACATACCAAATTTCAGAAATATTGAATGTATGGGAGTATTTTAAAATTTAAAAAAAAAACAACAAAAAAAAAAACACTGGATTCTGCAACACCGCACGGACTTAATTTAGAGGCAAAATAGGAAAATTATAACTCCCCTCTAAAATCGTAACGGTAAGTGATTATGGTCTGGCACACTTTCTTAACTCATGGAGGGAAACATTTGTGCCAAATTTCAAGTAATTTGGTGTCGGTGGGTGTAGATTTCAACTTTTTGCTTGTGTTTTTGATATGGAATGACCCTTTAGTGTTTTTATCACTTGAATAGAATTTTTTGAATATTCAACAAATCTAATTTTGAAATACCTATTTATTCATTGTTTTTTGGTTTTTTTTCTTAAGCATTGTTCGTACAAATAATTTAAATAACTTGTTTTGTTTGGAGTTATTTATTGTCTATGTATTCAGGGGGGATGCAAACATTGATTCAAAAATGTTTTTTCGTGCATGAAAACTTGAATGTGAAAATTGAGCTTAAGCATAAATATTCTATTTGATAATTTGTAGGTACCACCAAAATACGTCACGTGATCAGTTTAAGCCATATTGAAAGAAGAAACATTTTTTAACTTTTTTTTTTCTCGCAAAAAAAGAAATAATGAACATAAAGAGTTGTTACAAAGAAAAAACTGGTAATCCTTAACTAATTCCTCGTAAATTCCTTACATAAAATAAACTGAACCTCATTTTATGTCCATGTTTTTGCAATAAATGTTTTGTTTTTCTTGCACCCGTTATTTTACAATACTGAATATATTTTCTTTATTTAAAAACATTTATTGCAAACATATATATTTTCTTTATTTAAAAACATTTATTGCAAACATATTTAAAACATTTATTGCAAAAACACGGACATAAAATGAGGGTTCAGTTTACTTTATGGTAGGAATTTACGAGGAACAAGTTGAAGATTACCAAAACAGTTAATTCAAAAATAAAATTATCCAATTGGGGAAAATGGCTCGCCATTATCTTGAAAAATAAGTAAAACAGTTCGTTTTTGTTTTTTTGTTTTTTTACAACAGGGTCTGTTTCTTTATTGATATTTTTTTAGCAGAATTCTGTATTCATGTTCTTTAACTAAAAAATTCCCATATAGAAACTTATAAAAATCTTCTGATATAATTATTCAGACTTTTATCTTTATAGAAAAAAAGTAAAATTCATTATTGTCAGTTCATTTTTTTTATATTTCATAGAACAAAATAAGGGGTGGGAGTAGACCTCGTAAGAAATATTTCCCCAAATATATTTTAGAAAAAAAAATATCAGACATATTTTCATCAAAAGGCAAGTAATTATGGAAATTTTTGTGAAAATTAGGCCATGGATTAATCTTTCATAGAATTTTTTAAAAAAAGCCTCTAGTCGTAACTTGTTTTTGGCTATGTTAAATTTCAATTGATTTAACAGTGCAAAAATGAAAACATTGTTTTTGTTCATAATTTTCATTATTTCCGTAAGCTGAAATTTAAAAAAAAAATCATCAGGAGTTTTTTTAATGTCCATTCTTTTGAATGGACAAAAAAATTTCAAGATAATATTAATCTTTATGCAAGTTTCATTGCGTTAAATATAGGGGGGGGGGTTAGATTTCACAGGGTAAATTGGTGGTACCTATATTTATATTGTGATCCACTTTTTGCTCTTTTCTTGTGTTAGTTGATATGAGGTTAGTGGTTGTTAGTAAGATTTAAGTAATTAGTTACTAAGCTTAACTTTATTAATGGTACAAGGCTAGAAGTATGGAGCACTCGGTGAGAATCACACTCACTAGGTTGTTAACCCCTGCAAAACATCTGTGTATCAGAGTAGGATTGATAGAGCCTCTCGTTCACCATTACACCATATAAGGTGCCCTTTTCTTTTTTGTTGGTAGTTGATATGTGGTTAGTGGTGGTTAAGATGTTTGTAGTAATTAGTTACCAAGTTTTACTCTGTTAAGCCAGAGGTATGGCGCACCCAGTGCGAATCGCTATCGAGCCACGCTAGACTCTCTCTCTCTCTCTCTCTCTCTCTCTCTCTCTCTCTCTCTCTCTCTCTCTCTCTCTCTCTCTCTCTCTCTCTCTCTCTGCTGAATTCAGCCTTTCCTTATCTCACTATAAATCTCTACTTTCTCTCTCATTATAACTTTTATTTTTCTTTCTCCTCGCCCCCCTCTCTCTCTCTAAATCTCTACTTTCCCCTCTCACTATAACTTCTTTTTATTTTCCTTCTTCTCCCCTCTCTCTTTCTTTCTCTCTCTCCCACTATAAATTCTTTTATTTTTTCTCCCCCCTTTCTCTCTCTTTCTCTCTCTTCTTCTCTCTCTCTCTTCTCTCTCTTTCCTCCTCTCTTTCCTTCTCTTTCTTTCCTTCTCTCTCTCTTTCTTCTCTCTCTTTCTTTCTTTCTCTCTCTTTCTTCTTTCTCTCTCTTTCTTCTTCTCTCTCTCTCTCTCTCTCTCTCATAAATCTCTACTTTCCTCTCTCACTATAAATCTCTACTTTCCTCTCTCACTATAACTTTTCTTTTTATTTCCCTCCCCTCTCTCCCTCTTTCTTTCTCTCTCCCTTTCTCTTCTCTCTCCCCCTCTCTCCCCCTCTTTCTTTCTCTTTCTCTCTGTGTGCATGCGTGCGTGAGTAGGATAAAAGGAGACATTACCGACTGTCGCAAACCCTTCCTCTATCCGGGTGTATTTTTAAACTTTTCTCATTATTTACTTTGTTGCTTATCAGCCCGCCTGTCCAATACTCTCTCTCTCTCACTCCCCTGTCCTCCCCCTATCCATAGTTATGCTATATGATACAAGAAATCTAGTTTTCTAGCATCAGCTGACATTTCCCAAACAAGAATAAAACAAGTTTCAAGACAACTGGCCATACAGTGGGAATTACCCACCATTTTTTTCTTGTTCCTCTTCGAATCTTTATTCACTGGTTTCTCATTTCATTGTTTTTCTTAGTTTTATTACTAACTCGTTTCTTATAACATACTGGAACAAACGAACGCGGGCTTTTAATACGCACAGAGATTGTTAAAAAAAATAATTTAAAACGTCAATAAAAAAAATGGAAAATTAACTTTTTAATGTTTTATTTTACGTTTGATATAAAGAACAATTCCAAGTTTATGTGTTATAAAAAAGAAAAAAAAAAAAATTTCTCTTACATAAAACCTAAAATTTTGCATTTAAAAGTAAATTTACGTAAAATCCCGCCATTTCTTAATCTTTGTTGACAAAATTATCGCATCTTGACGTGTGCACTATTTTTTGTATGGAGAATTATACGTATATGTTTTCAAACAAATAAAATAATAAATTTCTTCAAACACTGTTTGAGTTCTACAAAGTATAATTGAGCTACTGGCAAAATGAGCCTAAAATGCTTTTTTGACAAAATGACTTTAGCCCCCCCCCCTACAGAAAATAATTTACCAAAAATCAGGGAATTATCGGATTTTAATGAAATTTTCAGTGTTTATTCATCAATGAATGATCTTTATAATGCATTATTTATTTTATTTCAAAACTTTCTCATTTTTTTTTTCAGATTACTTAATTTTGAAAATTAAACATATTACAGGGTGACCAGAAAAAAACAGAACCCAAATTATTTATCTTCCTATTAACTAAACCCTAACCCTACCCCCCCCCTAGTTAAAATTAAGTTTTATTACAAAATTTGTGGGTTCTGTTTTTTCTGGGTCACCTGTATACAGGTTGACACAGAAAAACAGAACCCAAATTATTTATTTTCCCATTAAACTAACCCCAACCCTAACCCTAAACCCCCTAGTTAAAATTAAGTTTAATTACAAAATTTGTGGGTTCTGTTTTTTCTGGGTCACCCTAATTTTCCGACCGATTTCCAAGTTTAGCCAAGTGTTGATTTTTTTTTATGGCACCTTTCCGTCCACTAAGAACGATGGCGTAGTGTCCCCCCCCCCCAAAAAAAATTATCTGCATCTGTGCAAGCGACTCAGCAGGCCAATTCTTGAGTGACAGTCTTTGGTGCACTGAATGCACACAAACTGTGATGCTTTCTAGGGCTGCTGTCTTTTCTCCATCTTTCTGGTTCTCTTTGCTATTGAGGCTACTCTCCTCTCCGTCTCTTTTGAGTTTGATGTAAAATTATATAAAAGTGTATAATGAGTATCAAAATTGTTCGTGACATATTCCAGCTATTAAAAAAGTAATTTACAAGTCCACAGGGTAATTGAAGAAAGATGTAAGGTTTCAAATCACTTGTGGTGTTGAGTTTTATTATGAACTATAATGCTTCTGATTTTTAAAAATAAAATTTATTTTATTTTTAACACAGAACACACATTTTTTAAAAATTCCAGCATTGAATAATAGCATTTGTTTGGACCCTGTCTTCTAACGGTTATTTTTCCCCGTCTTTCTCTCATATGCTGATCTTGATGATGACCGATCTATCGAAGTGGTCGAAACAGATTTCTGTCAGCAATTATATAACATCATTTGTTTTTTCAAAAATGTTAAATTTCATACTGTCGGATTAATTTCCATCTATTTTTCATATATATATATATATATATATATATTATATATAGTGTGTGTGTGTGTAATAAATTATTCTTAATAACCTGAGATTGCTTTTTGCAAGAAAGTGTTGGGATATCGGGTTTTAAAATGAAGGTGCACATTTTTTAATTGGTGTTTTGGCAAACAAGTGGAAGGCCGCACTTGTTAATTTAGAATGGCTGCATGTTCCCCACTCATCTAACAGATTAACAATATGATATACCCTGATCATCTCGACCACTTTCCTGTTATGTTCTCCAGTGTGGCGAGCATATGATACGGGGGTGGGGGCAGAAAAAAACAAGAAACCGCCATCAGAAAAAAAAGAAGAAAAAAAAAACCACCATCTAATCACCTTGATGATGCAGTGATGCTTTCGAGAATATTGCAAATGTCCCACAAAAACAAAAACAAAACGAAAAAAAAAAAAAATTGGGCAAGTATGTCGGTAGGTTATTTAATGTTGATATAGGCGTGTGCAGTTTACAGGAAAAACACATTTTGAGGCTGACGATAGACTCTAAAACGAAAGGGAATGCAGGTTGGTCTTGTTTTACAGAAGAGGATATATATATATATATATATATATATATATATATATATATATATACTTTGGTGCGGTACCAAGTTTCTTGGTACAAGGTGATTCTAGGTGGGTCCTAATTCTCTACCAGTAGTTTGTTGTAGAGTTCAGGTTCCGTATAAGAGCTCAATGTTTAATTATTGTAAACAGAGCAAAGTTATTTGGGAATAAAAGGCCTTAAATACCATGGGTATCGTGGTTATGGACCATTTCCACTCGCGAGTATGCTCACGAGCTTCTTCAGACCACTGATATATTTTATTTAGACAGGCACATGGCCAAACTCATTTTTATATTCATACATTTCACCTCCCTCATTCAGGGGTGGTCATATTGCATTCTTTCTTTTCAAGTGTCTTTTTTATTGGTGGAAATGGTCCATAACCACGATACCCATGCGATTTAAGGCCTTTTATTCCCATAATATATATATATATATATATATATATATAAGTTTTATAATTTGCTTGATGGATTGTGTATATATTGGTTAGGAGGTTGATTTAGAAGGCTATCACAATGCAGGTGTAGAAAAAAAAATAATAATACG
>CM042177.1:19331820-19336820 GCA_023376005.1 Doryteuthis pealeii | reverse complement strand
CACTTTGCCAACTTTACTTACTATATAGATATTTGATTTACTCACAATAATAGGCCACTTTGCTTACTTACTATAAGATATTTGATTTACTCACAATAATAGGCCACTTTGCCAACTTTACTTACTATATAGATATTTGATTTACTCACAATAATAGGCCACTTTGCCAACTTTACTTACTATATAGATATTTGATTTACTCACAATAATAGGCCACTTTGCCAACTTTACTTACTATATAGATATTTGATTTACTCACAATAATAGGCCACTTTGCCAACTTTACTTACTATATAGATATTTGATTTACTCACAAAACATGAAAGTTTAGTTCATAATTTTGTCTAATATTATCTCCTTGGTCTAGTGTTAGTGAAAAGGGGATAGACTCTCTCACTGTCCAGCTGATACCAACAATAGACCACTCTACCAACAGCTTGGATCTGTGCAGTAAAGTGGGGAGCTGATAGTAGGTGTGACACTCCATCTTAGACACAAGAACAATCACCCTGGACTAGTACTAGTGAAAAGAGGATAGACTCCCTCACTGTCCAGTTGATACCAATAATGGACCACTTTACCTACTTACTACATAGATGTTTAATTTACTCACAAAACGCGAAATTTTTGTTCATAATTTTGTTTAATATTATTTAATATTATCTCCTTGGTCTAGTCCTAGTGAAAAGGGGATAGACTCCCTCACTGTCCGTCTGATACTGATGATAGACCACCTTGCTTACTTACTACATAGATATTTAATTTACTCACGAAATGCGAAATTTTTGTTCATAATTTTGTCTAATATTATTTAATATTATCTCCTTGGTCTAGTCCTAGTGAAAAGGGGATAGACTCCCTCACTGTCTGGCTATTACCAACAATAGGCCACTTAAAAATTAAAGTCGTCGGGGGAGGCCTAAAGTCGGTATCGTCCAAACAGCGAGGGGTCTATCCCCTTTTCAATAGCGCTAGACCAAGGAGATTATTTCAGCATCTGAGGTGGGGTGCCACACCTACCATCAGCTCCTCACTTTACCGCACAGATCCCCGTGCTACTCATTCGCTGAGTTGGCGAGGACCGGTATCGAACTAGGAACCTTGCGACTGAGCTAAAAAGTAACTTTTATTTGTGTTTCATTTTTCTTACCCCTATTTAATTTTGGCCTTTGGTTTTCTGCCCATCACCAGGTGTTCGGGTGTAGTAGTCAACTTCCTACACTCCTGTAGTAGATAGTAGTTGAGATTTAAGTCTGCCAACGATGCCTGTCTTAAAAGCAGAATGAAGCAGTTTGAACGATATACCAGAAGGTAAGACAGATGATATTATCGGGTGCGGATTTATTTTAAGGTGGGTGTGGCCAAATTACCTCCATGTTTTCCTGGAGTCGAGCCAGGTATTTATGGTGTCAAGTAATATTGCTGTAAATGACACGGAAAATGGAATCCTGAACACTCTGAATTCCAGTTCAGGTCACTTGTGTTTGCTTCATATTAATGTGTCTTTGAAAGGCATTTTTTTTTTTTTTAACTTAGCTCAAAATGTATCATTATCTCATTTACCGCCCCGTCGGCTGGGGCGTTAGAATGCACCGACTACCTCTGCAGAGGGGTAAGACTCTCCCAATGGGGCCACCTGTTGGCCGTGGGTGGCGACCCGTGATGCTTAAAGATAGAGCCCAGGTGGATGAGCAGTTCATGAGTAATGTCGGTACAACAGCATCTTCCCCTTTCTTGACTGTTATAGTTGATGAGAGCAAATACTGCTTAGCAATTATTTTTTTGAAATTGAAGATTTCTTATTATAATGGAGATTGTGGGTTTGTCTGTCTGTAACCGAAACTATATTACTATACAAGTCACAATTCCCTTTGTTATTTACTTCACATTCTCCATGATTTTATTTTTTATTTAAACCTCAATTATTAATAAAATTGCTTTACATCATTAAGACTGTTGACCATATCTACATACTAATAACATTCAATTGTATTTATATATACAACAAAATAGCGGTTTACAGTGTGAACGGGAAGGCTAATTTGCATATTGATATTAGAAATTTGATTTTAATAAATATATGCTTAGTATTATTGATTTCTAATTGTTTGGTTTTATCTTATTGAATATGAGCAAAAATCTCTTCAATAAATCTTGAAAGAAATCCCTTAACAAGAAGAAATAACTAATATTATTCTTTACTTCCTATTTTAACTAAACAGTTAAATTAGGAAAATTTACCAATGAAAGACGGGAGTAACAGAAAATGATGGAAGAGTTAGTTTCAAAGTTGTTCTATTTTTCAATCATACCCCCTCTGTTCCAAATCTTTTTATCTGCATTCTTATTCAGTTTCATTAGCCTTTCTAATTCAATATATTTTATTATATTAAAACTTAAATACTTGCACCCGGAGGGTGCATATATTTGCTAGTAATATTAAATAAAGACATTGTAACATCTTTTGAAAACTATAGGAAATGGTCATATTTCCGATGGTAAACGAGTTTCTTTTTCTTGAAAGTCTATTTTAATTATCTAAAAGTAGCTACACCCATTGGAAATTCCAGTGGATTAGAAACCACTACCACCAAGCACTGACCCTTAGAATCCGAGAGACTAGTTATACTGATGGCCTGATTCTGCATGGGGAATACCAATTTTTACACCGCTATTGTAAGGTTGTTAAATAAGATTGCTTTTTTTTTCTTTTTTTTTTTTTTTTTTTTTTTTTTTTTAAGCCTGAGGTACCAGGTTGAAGTGACCTGGGGATGGAGGGGGATTGATACAAGGGTGCAAGTATGGGGTATCCAGTGAGGGTAGAACTCGCTATTTGGTCGTAATGGATCTGCAAGTCTAGCTTGCCAACCATTATACCCCAATGGGACACCCAGGTATATACCCAAACCATTCGATGCCCTGGGTATGATGCTAAACTACATCTAATGGTGAGGTTCCAGTTCTAGAGGTCTGGGGAATGTAGAGAACCCCTTGATCACCATTGCTCCCAGGTCTACTCTGGCTCAGAGTGGTAGTACCTGTTAGGGTCCCATCTATAGGTTAAAATTTAATGAAATTTTCAGTGTTGATATATTAATGAATAAAAGATATAATGCACCAGTTATTTTATTTTAAAACTTTTACATTTTTTCAGGTCAATTAACTTTGAACCCCGTATCTTTTGAGGTGTAACACAGATTCTCAAAGATACGCAGTTCAAAGTTAACTGACCAGAAAAAATGTAAAAGTTAACAAGTATATAAATATTTAGATGTGTTTTCAAACCAAGCCAAAAAAAAAACAACAAAAAAAACAGGGATGGGGGACATTTTAGATGTTGTCTAGTGACGATTGAACCCTGGATCAGCAATTTACTTACTTACCACTCAATAGCAGGTGCTTATCTTCACTGACGTGAGCAAATGCTATTGATAAAAAAATAAATAAAAAAAGACGGTGCCCATATAGTATGTGGCCTACCTTTTTGATTCTGTTATAGTATGTGGTCTACCTGGTTTCTTTTTCTCTTTCTTTTTTTCTCTTTTTTTCTTTCTTTTTTTCTTTCTTTCTTTTTCTTTCTTTTCTCTTTCTTTTTCTCTTTCTTTTTTTCTTTTTTCTCTTTCTTTTTTCTCTTTCTTTTTTTCTTTTTTTTTCTTTTTCTTTCTTTTTTTCTTTTCTTTCTTTTTTTCTCTTTCTTTTCTTTCTTTTTTCTCTTTCTTTTTCTTTCTTTTTTCTTTCTTTTTCTTTTCTTTTCTCTTTCTTTCTTTCTTTTTCTTTCTTTTTCTCTTTCTCTTTCTTTCTTTTTCTTTTCTTTTTCTTTCTTTTTCTTTCTCCTTCTTTTTTTTCTCTTTCTCTTTTTTTTCTTTCTCCTTCTTTTTCTCTTTCTCCTTCTTTTTCTCCTTTTTCCGTTTGACTGTAGTTTGTCACGTTGGTTCTTTTGATGGAAAAACAAAAAATGTTTTTTCCCATTTCTTTATTGAAAAACACAAAAGATGGTGCCGATCCTACAAGAAATTCTGTTTGCTATTTTTGTGTATTTTCTTTTGTGAATTGAAAAAGAAAAAAAGACAAAAAACATGAAGCACGCATTCACTGACATGAACTATCACCAAGATCCTGCTTTTATCGGATTGGCTCAAGACAAAATTGTTAAGACGTCGGGTAGGGGAGAAGAGGGGTGGGAGAAGAGGGATGATAAATATTATTTCTTATATAATGTGTGTGTGTGTGTATACACGTACGCACATGTGTCAGTGTGTGTGTATAAATGTACGTGTGTGTATGTAATCTTATTATAATGGAGATTGTGTGCTTTTCTGTCTGTAACCGAAACTATATTACTACTCATATCACTATTCCCTTAGTTATTGACATCACATTTTCCATGATTGTATTTTTATTTCAACCTCAATTATTAATAAAATTGTTTTACATTATTAATACTGTTGACCATATCTACATACTGATATTATGCAATTATATTTATATATACAACAAAATAGCGGTTTACTGTGTGAACGGGAAGGCTAATTTGCATATTAATATTAAAAAATCGAATTTAATAAATATGTGCTTAGTATTATTGATTTCTAACTGTTTGGTTTTATTTAATGACTATGAGCAAAAATCTCTTCAATGAATCTTAAATGAAATCCATTAACAAGAAAAATAACTGTCATTTTATTCTTTACTTCCTCTTTAACTAAATACTTAAATTAGAAAAAATAACAATGAAAGACGGGAGTGATGGAAGAGTAAGTTTCAGTTGTTCTATTTTCCGATTATACCCCCCTCTGTTACAAATCTTTTTATCTGCATTCTTATTTAGTTTTAATCGCCTTTCTAATTTAATACAATATCTTATCACATTAAAACTTAAATACTTGCACCCGGAGGGTGCATATATTTGCTAGTATATATATAATATATATATACATCGTCTCTTGGACTCAAATTATACATCAATGTTTTTTCTGCTTAAAAAGGGGAGGGGGTACATT
>CM042177.1:19324320-19326820 GCA_023376005.1 Doryteuthis pealeii | reverse complement strand
TTTTGCTCATATTCAATATGATAAAACCAAATAATTAAAAATCAATAATACTAAGCATATATTTATTAAAATCAAATTTCTAATATCAATATGCAAATTAGCCTTCCAATTCACACTGTAAACCTCTATTTTGTTGTATATATAAATACAATTGCATGTTATTAGTAAGTAGATATGGTCAACAATTAATAATATAAAACAATTTTATTAATAATTGAGGTTTAAATAAAGAATAAAATCATGGAGAATGTGATGTAAATAACAAAGGGAACTGTGACTTGTATAGTAATATAGTTTCGGTTACACACAGACAAACCCACAATCTCCATTATAATAAGATAATAAACCCTCAAGTCCACTTGTTGTTCAGTTTTCCTTTCAAAACAAAACAAAACAAAAAAAAAAATGTTGACTTTACGACGTTTTTGTGTTGAGGCAGTAAAATTTTATTATTTATTTCTTCCTCGAATATACAAGACCTTTCTTGCTATTTCAAGGATCCTCTTAAATGTCCTTTTTTATGGCAATGGTTTTTGTTTTGTTTCCTTCTCTCTTGTCATAAAATGCTTTTCCTGTGTGTGTTCGGAGTTGATGTCAACGATAATGTTTCTTGTTAATGAGCCAAGAAGTTGAATTGACAACTAATTGGTTTGGTTTAGTTTTACGGCATATCAACCTCAGTGGGTCATTTAATGCCAATAAAGTTTTGAAATAAATCAATTCTTAATGGATAATACAATTTTTTTTTATATAAATACATTTTTCTATTTAACCCATAGTTAGGACCCTAATAGGTACTACCACTCCGGATCAGAGTGGACCAGGGAGCAATGGTGATGATGGGGTGCTAAACATTCCCCAAACCTCCAAAACTGGAACCTCACCATCAGATAGTTTAACGTAATTCCCAGGACATGTAGACCCTCAGTCATTCTAGCACCATATGAATAAAAAAATAGGTGCTAGGGCTTGACGTGACCAGCCGATTGATCGGAGCGCCCGTCTAGCCCAAGATAGGGTCAAAGTGGAGTACTGCAAGTCATGAACTGCTCACACCTGGGTTCTATCCTTAAGCATCATGCCACCCACGGCCAACAGGTGGCCCCATTGGGGGAGTCTTACCCCTCTGCAGGGGTGCATTCTAACGCCCCCACCAACCGGGGCGGAATTGACAACTAAATCAAATCTCTGTATGTTTCAATAAATAAAAACACTCTTTACTACTTAAGAGCTATAGCAAAATAGTTCAATATATAAAAAGTATAATTATCTTGCTAAACTTACAAATTGGTCGGAAAATTAAAATGGAAAAGTTTTTTGGTGGTCCCCCATGACAGATTAACTACAGTGTATGAATGACCTTTTTGCGAATTGGGTTACGGTTTAGGGGTTTGAGGATTAAGGTTGTTTTTAATTATGTATTGCTTAAAAAACAAAACAAAAAAACAAATGTTAATACATTTAATTAACCATTGAAATTAATTATTGAACCCAACGGTAGACACATTAGTCTCAGTATTGCAATGCATAATTTCAATTAAACTTGGTTTAAAAAACTATTTTTCAACATTAAATGTATAGTAATTTTTTTTTAAAGCAATACGTAATAAAAAAAAACAACCTTAATCCCCAAACCCCTAAATCGTAACCCAATTCGCAAAAAGTTAATTCCTAGACTGTAGTTAAACTGTCATGGGGGACCACCAAAAAAGTTTCCGTTTTAATTTTCCGACCAATTTGCAAGTTTAGCCAATTATCTTGATTTAACTCTCTCTCTCTCTCTCTCTCTCTCTCTCCTCTCTCTCTCTCTCTCTCTCTCTCTCTCTCTCTCTCTCAATTTTTTTTCTTGCTTTCCTTCTTTTCATCTTTCCATTATATTCGATTGAAACAGATTAGCGTTTATAATTCATTTCATCATCCTCCTGATTTACTACTGGGGTTCATCTAATTGATTTTTATGGTGGGTGTCCAGTGGTATTAGCGATTTTTAACTCCAGTCATGCTGGTCTATATCAATTTTAATATTTCGATATTAAAAAAGGTCTTGCCTAGATTTTTTTTTTTATGTTTTTTTGTTTTTGGATGTTTTTTTTTGTTTTTGTTTTGGATGTTTGTTTTTTGTTTTTGTTTTGGATTTTTTTTTTTTTTTGGATGTTTTGTTTTTTTTTTTTTTTTTGTTTTGGATGTGTTTTTTTTGTTTTGGATGTTTGTTTTTTTGTTTTTTTTTTGTTTTGGGATTTTTTTTTTTTGTTTTTGTTTTGGATGTTTTTTTTGTTTTTTTTTGTTTTGGATGTTTTTTTTTTTGTTTTTGTTTTGGATTTTTTTTTTGTTTGGATGTTTTTTTTTTTTTGTTTTTTTTTTTGTTTTTGTTTTTGATGTTTTTTGTTTTGTTTTTGTTTTTTTTTGTTTTGGATGTTTTGGTTTTTTTGTTTTTGTTTGGATGTTTTGTTTTTTGTTTTTGTTTGGATGTTTGTTTTTTTTTTTGTTATCCTCTCTTTTT
>CM042177.1:19250443-19320443 GCA_023376005.1 Doryteuthis pealeii | reverse complement strand
TACCGTCGGATTCGCTTCTATTTTCAACTTACATATATGTGTTTGTGTATCTGAAAGTTCAGAGTTAGTCAGTGGCCTAATGTGGTTTTTCACCCTGTCGGCTGGGGCAGAAGAATACACGAACTGCATCTTTGCAGAGGGATGAAAATCACCCCCTCACCCCCATGGGAACGTGGGTGGCGATTTGTTCTTGTAAACGTTTTCGGTGATATTGGAAACCTGGGAAATATGTTCTAATATATATATAACCATTGTTTTGACCTTGGTTCACTTTATTTTTCCAATATTTCGGGTGACCTCAGCCCTAATGGCAAATCCATCATTATTACAATGTTTTAAATTAGAAAGAAATTGAATTGTCATTCCATTGATTGTAGGCATCCTTCCTTCCGTCTACAAGAGACGATGGATCATACAATAATAATACAGTGTGTCTTAGAAATCGCATATAGAATCATCCCTTACTACCAAGTTTTGGATACCTCACATATATATATATATATATATATTATATATATATATATATTTATCTTGACCAATCCTTACAATCCAACATTCTGGACTAACACCTGCATTACCATTCTAACACTCCCCATCTAGAGAGAAGAAAATCCACTACCCACCCCTTCCCCTACTGACAACCTACTGTTTTCACCATTTTGATAATGTCCATCATTGAAGCAAGAACTATATTCAAGTCCTGGAGAAGGTCCTTTCTCCACATATTGTCGGATTTTGTTTTTCTTTTTTAAAAATTACGTAGCCTAGGCGGGTTCATATGGAGGATGAGCTGTTGTGATTCTATATTTTTATTTTATCAAACATTTTTTTAGTGCTCCTCAAAATTTCATGCTCAGAGCAATTACCCTTCTGGACTTGTTCATGCTATTCCACTGGTTAGTTAACCCTATCACTGCCACAAACAGACACTGTTTCTCTTATCTCTGAAGAGCACTTCAAATTTTTTTTCATATTTTTGGCTACCCTGTGTCTATCTCTCCCCAATCAGAAATTTCTTTGACAGTGGGAATTGCAATGTGTTTGGCTTTGGGGGTGGGGGTACCAATAGATCAAGAGAGCTGTTGATTGGAACAGGTGTTGTGGTAAAGTCATCAAAGTGCTGGCGTACTAAGAATTAAATTCCTAGTTTTCCTGCAGACTTGGGTATCCCATTGTGGTGTAAATGGTTAGGTTAGCAAGCTAGTCTCGCAGATCCATTACTGGTGAGCATTTAAGCAACAGCAGGTACTGTAAGCTATCTGAGTCTTTCATATAACAAAATAAATTATATGGCCTCTTACACCTTCATCACACAAACCCTCCGAGTAAGACAAAAAAAGAAATGCTGGACATAGCTGAAGAAGTAAGGATGAACTCATAAGCGACATCCTTCTGTGGAAACCAGAACATGGAATGCCAGTGCAGGTTGTCCAGAAAAGACCTACATAGTCCAGCTCTGTGCGGATGCTGTATGCTGTGCGGAGGACCTCCCGGGGTCAATGAATGATAGAGATGGTTGGCGAGAAATTGTCATAGATTTCCGTGCTGCTTGCATGACATGTAGTACAAACTCATAAGCGACATTCTCCTATGGACTCCTACATATGGACACACCAGAGTTGGCTGACCAACAAAGAAAATGATTTTTACTATAAAAATGTATTGGAAATGATTTTTACTATAAAAATATTGGAAATGATTTTTACTATAAAAATGCATTGGAAATGATTTTTACTATAAAAATGCATTGGAAATGATTTTACTACAAAAATGCATTGGAAATGATTTTTACTATAAAAATTGCACAAGAAATGATTTTTACTATAAAAATGCCCTGAAAAAAATAAAATTTGAGAATCTGTGTTACACCTCAAAGATACATGGTTCAAAGTTAACTGACCTGAAAAAATGTAAAAGTTTTTAAATAAAATAACTGGTGCATTATATTTTTATTCATTAATGTATCAACACTGAAAATTTCATTAAATTTGGTTAATTCCCTGATTATTGGTATTTTGGGGTGACAAAAGATGATGGAATTTAGTTTGTTTGTTAATTGATTTTAACGGCATATCAACCCGTCTGGGGTTATGTCATGCCTAACGGTTAGGAAGTGATACATATCATGTATTTATATTTATACTTTTTAGTAATTGGTTTTAACGTGTTAGCATTATTGGGGATTATGTTGTCTGGTATTGATTAGTTTCATGTCTATATTCTACGATATAATTTTATTTCCCTCAAAAAAGAGAGAATATCCTCCATGTTGACATTTTCAAACAGATCTTTCATATTGTTTGCTTTAAAATAACGGTTTCTGATGTGAGCAAAAAACCTGCATTACATGAATAAGTGTTTAACTGTCAAAGGTGTTTGACATGTTCCACATTGTGGTTGTTGTTCTTGTTTGAGTATATAGGAGTGCGTTAGTCTTGTATGACCAATGCATAATCAGGACACAATGACTTGTTCCTTTCTAGACTTCCTTAAAGTTGGTCTCCAGCCTCCCAACGTGGGTTTGATTAGGAAGAGTTTATTGTGGATGTTGTTATTCCAGTGTTGTTGCCATTTTGTATGAAGGAATCTATTAATTTTAGATTTCAAATCAGTATATGGTATCTTGAAATTGTCGGGGATCAAATCTAGAGCCGATTTAGCTGGGGCGTCTGCTCTTTCATTCCCTCTCACTCCTATATGGCGGCTTGGGATCCAGCATATCATAATCTCCTTAGAGTTAGACATCAAGTCTAATCTATTCAGTAGTTTAATGAGAATGTTTTCCAGTTTTTTATTTCTTAATGATAGGACAGAGAGCGAGTCTGAGAAGATGCTATATTTTTTGTGGTTATTTTCATAGATTATGTCAAGTGCTAGATCTATTGCATGGGTTTCAGCTGAAAAAAGTGGAACTTTCATTTGGGAGATCTTTTCTTACAATTTTTTTTTATCTAAAATAGCTGCACATGCTGTTTTGTCATTGTCCTTAGAGCCATCTGTAAAGATGTAGAAGTGGTTGGGGTAGTGTTCTAGAATATTGTGGAATTAATCTTGGTAAGTGCTAGGATGGGTTTTTGTTTTGGGGAGTTCACTTAGCTCAAGGATCACTTTAGGTTTTTTAATGATCCAAGGTGGTGTTTTTGGTATAGTGGTTTTGTCAATATTTATGAGAGGAATTTTAGATTCTTTGAGGATGGGTTCCATTCGGAGACCAAAAGGTTTTATTGATTTTTCTTTTTTTTTTTTTTTTTTTTTTTTTTTTTTAAACATTCCTTGTATTCTTGATTGAAGGTGCAGTCATAAGCTGGGTTGGATGGGCAGGATTTGAGTTTTGTGTAGTATTGCAAGGCTAGTTTTTCGCATCTTAGCTGTAGAGGTGCTTCATAAGCCTCTACATATAGGCTGGCTGTCGGCTGGAGAAGTTCTGAAGGCTCCTATGACTTGCCTTAAGCCTTCATGGTGTACAGAGTTGAGCTCTTTGAAGTAAGACCTCCCAGCAGATCTATATACAAAGCAGGCATAATCAAGTTCGGAACGGACCAGTGATCTGGAATTTAGGTCCGTTAGGTTCTATAAAGATGGTTCAAAGTTATACATACTTTGGATACAAATAACTCCGACGAAGGTTAACGGACAAAACATTTAATATACACAGCACATGGATATGAAGATACAAAGTACATGGTAAACAGAGTGCATATAAAAAGAGGTACACAAATAAAGATAGACGCATTCATGAATGATACAGATATACATATATGAGTACAGACATGAGACTAGGAATAGTCCATGCTGTGAAGACTTACAGTAATGTAAGGGGGGCGGAGCCCCAACGAGAGGGTTTAGATAGAATCTACCCCATGTGGCTCGTAGTTGCTGAAACAGGAAAAGAGAGCGAAAGTGTTTGAAACCGGCGCTTAAATACTGGTGCCCTAGCGGGCATCATCAAACTAAAAGGGGCAGACAACTCCACCAGGCGAATACAAACAAACGCTACAGTTCGATTTAACTGCTTCTTTTAGTTGTAGTTCAAATACTTTCGACCGTCATCGGTTAATCTTGAGAATGTAAATTATCCGAGTGTTACGTTTTGAAATCTAGAAGATTGTAGTGTTGTTATCACAGAATGTTTTTAAATTGAATTAAATTCTTTTCCGTTTTAAGCTAATGGCTTCAAACGGTTGAGCAAAGGTTAATGTTTAAAAAAAAATGTTCTGTTAACAATCGACTGGCTGTACCTTTGCCTATGACGTACTTTGCTTACAAGTTGTCACTTATACTGAATTTTATGTCTTACTAGACAAAACATTACTCATCAGGTCACCCATTGAGCTCTGGGTAGATAATTGGGATTAGGGAAAAGTGAGTTTGCAAAGCAAATCAAATTTAAAAAAAAAAAAAATTAAAAAAAAACATCCACAGAGAATTTTAAATAAACAAAACATTAAAATCTTTTTTTTTTTTTTCCAAACATAATTCAATTCTAAAAGTAAGGAATAAATTAGTATAATTTTCGTGTCATTAAACTAAACAGTAAAAAAGCCTTGAAGGAAGCAAAATATGATTAACTCCGCTTTAGTATAATAATAGATATATATAATGAATGTAAAAATTTAGTTGATGTTTGAAACGTTTTGAATAATAAATAGATGTGTGTGTGTATGTATGTATGTATATATATATATATATATATATATATATATATATTTTTTTTTTTAAATGGACTCGTCGATTTTCGACGGATGAGTGTTCATTCAATGAACAACCAACACAGTGATTTGTTTATAGTGTGTAGTCAATAGGAAAGAATTGGTGCATCAAGGGTTGCCACAACCCAATCCAACCTCAGGAATTTTGAATTCAGAGTTAGCCCTCTCCTAGACTGGTTACCTACCCAAGGTTAAAGAGCCCAGTCTGCTCTACTATTTTACCCATAGCTGATATATGGATTCATACCTTTCCCAAGGGTATTAGCACTATGTGAAATGCCAACAGCTTCGTCTAGGAATATATATATATATATATATATACACTAGACAAAACGGGAACCATTGGGTCACCCATTGAGCTCTGGGTAGATAATTGGGATTAGGGAAAAGTGAGTTTGCAAAGCGAATCAAATTTTTTTTTAAAATACGTCCAGAGAATTTAAAAAAACATTAAAATCATTTTGTAAGATTTCTAAGAAAGGGGACATTTGACCTAATTTAAGCTACATTCCCTTTCTTAGAAATCTTACAAAATGATTTTAATGTATTGTCCAACTTTTCTTTTTCTTTTTTTTTTTTCTAATTCACTTTGCAAACTCACTTTTCCCTAATCTCAATTATCTACCTAGAGTTCAATGGGTGACCCAACAAATCACATTTTGTCTTGTAATAATTATAATGATAATTATATATAATGATAATAATAATTATTATAAATGTATATATAATGATAATCATATATTATATAAGGATGGTAATTATATAATATTTTTACATAATAATGATAATTATATTTATATAATGATAATTAAAATATATCATATAATAATGACAATAATTAGAATATATATTGTTATATTAATTAATAATCATCTAAATTTTATTCTGCGTACCTGTTACACGGCAACTTCACTCTCCAGCTTTTCTAGCTATTAGGATATTTAATCACATTGTATAAGCCCTTTGTATTCTATCCTGTTTAGTATTTCTATTGAGTTTACTCAAAATATTGTTATATATATATATATATATATATATATATATATATATATATATGGTCATCCACAGACACGTGTTTCGACTTATCAAGTCTCTTCAGTGTGGCTAGATATTCTGTAAGCTACCTACAGCCGGAATTGTACTCCGGTCGGTTGGGTATCAGTCCGGCACCTTAACCATTAGGCTGTCTTCACTTACAGAATGGGAAGGGGATTTTAACTGTTTTAATACACACATCGCTTTATGTGTAAAGGCCGTCACAGAGTGCTCCATTCCTCCTTATAGAGAAGAGCTTTGTGTGTGTATATATATATATATATATATATACACACACACCATTTGAGGAAATTATATATACTAGCAAATATATGCACCCTCCGGGTGCAAGTATTTAAGTTTAAATGTAATAAAATATTAGATTAAATCAGAAAGGCTAATGAAACTAATTAAGAATTCAAATAAAAAGATTTGAGGGGGTATAATCAGAAAATAGAACAACTAAAACTTACTCTTTCATCACTTCCGTTTTTCAATGCTAAATTTTCCTAATTTAACTATTTAGTTAAAATAGGAAGTAAAGAATAAAATTACAGTTATTTCTTCTTGTTAATGAATTTCTTTTAGGATTTATTGAAGAGATTTTTACTCATATTCATTAAGATAAAACCAACCAATTAGAAATCAATAATACCATGCACATTTTTATTAAAATCAGTTTTTTTAATATCAATATGCAAATTAGCTTTACGTTTACACTGAAAACTGGTATTTTGTTGTATATATAAAAACAATTGCATGTTATTAGTATTTAGGTAAGGCCAACAGTATTAATAATGTCAAACAGTTTTATTATTAATTGAAGTTTAAATAGAAATAGAATCATGGAGAATATGACGTAAATAACTAAGGGAATTGTGACTTGAGTAGTAATATAGTTTCGGTTACAGACAGAAAAACACACAATCTCCATTATAATAAGATATATATATATATATACACACACACACACCATTTGAGGAAATTATATATATATATATATATATATATATATATATATATATCTCATTCATCAACAATAACACAATCGGAAATAGAAATACTTATGATTCTGCTTAGTCAGAGCTTGCAATAATGTATATAAGTAAAATGTATAGAAGTATATAAACTGGAAGCCGCTTTGTGCGTGATTCGAACCTAACTGCCAGGCTGATAGGCGGGGATCCTAACCATTACACTAGCTGGTTTTCCTAGATTTCTCGTTTGTTTTTAAGCTGATATATCCTACATTTTTTGGAGACTTACTGCACGACAGTATGAGAGTATGCAAACAGTTTGTTTGATATAATGATAGCCGACAATTTTTGGGAGAATATGTGCTTAATTGAAGTCATACCTAATTTGAAAATTAATTAGTTGATAATTAATGAATTAGGCGAATATGTCTGTTCAAATGTAAGGCGTAAACAAATCGAGAAAAAGTCAATCTCTGTATGTACTTTTCGGCCTATTATGCCTCATCAGCAGAGTTATAGACTGGAAGCCGCTTTGTGCATGATTCGAACCCTAACTGCAGTTTAAAAACAAACAAGAAATCTGGAAAAACCAGCTAGTGTAATGGTTAGAATCCCCACCTGGCAGTTAAAAGTATATAAGTAAAAAGTAAAGTTGGCAGAGTGGCCTATTGTCGGTATCAGCTGGACAATGAAGGAGTCTATCCTCTATTTGCTAGCACTAGATTTTTTTTTTTTCTGACGTGGAGTGCCATATCTACAGTCTGACTCATATGCTGAGTTGGCGAGGACTGGTATCAAACTAGGAACCTTGTGGTTTCTAACCGAACGCTCTACCGACTGAGCTAACCCGACCAATAAAAAGTTAAAGTATAAAGTTGTTTATTATGCTGATATTGCAATATTTCAATCTGTTAAAAATCTTCATCAGAGTGTGTTATGTTGTGTTGAAAAGAAGAAAACAATTTATGAAAATTATGATCACTAGCAAATATATGCACCCTCCGGGTGCAAGTATTTAAGTTTTAATATGATAAAATATCATGTTAAATTAGAAAGGCTAATGAAACTGAATAAGAATTCAGATAAAAATATTTGGAACAGAGGGGGTATGATTGAAAAATAGAATAGCTTTGAAACTAACTCTTCCATGATTTTCCCTTACTCCCGTCTTTCATTGGTAAATTTTCCTAATTTAACTATTTAGTTAAAATAGGAAGTAAAGAATAATATTACAGTTATTTTTTCTTGATAATGGATTTCTTTTAAGATTTATCCCCGAGATTTTTGTTCATATTCAATAAGATAAAACCAAACAATTAGAAATCAATAATACTGAACACATATTTATTAAAATCAAATTTTTAAGATCAATATTCAAATTAGCCTTCCCATTCACACTATAATCCGCTATTTTGTTGTATATATAAATACAATTGCATGTTGTTTGTATGTAGATGTGGTCAACAGATTTAATGATGTAAAACAATTTTATTAATAATTGAGGTTTAAATAAAAAAAATCATGGAGAATGTGATGTAAATAACAAAGGGAATTGTGACTTGAATAGTAATATAGTTTCGGTTACAGACAGAAAAACACACAATCTCCATTATAATAAGATTTTGTGATAGGATTAACTCCTACTGGACTTTTATGGAAATCCATGCTGAAAGACAAAATAATAATAATAATTTTGTAAGATTTCTAAGAAAGGGAATGTTTAACCTAATTCAAACTAAGGACCAGCTGCCAAAACTTTTGCTGAGTATAAAAGTCATGTGAGTGCTTCTTGCAAATAAAACTCTCTTGACAAGAATTAAGTTTTCTTATCTTGTAAGACCAGTTCATTATCAACATATGGCAAGTATTCCTGTCCCCCCTCTTTACCTTAAAGTAGGTCATGACCACTGATTTAATTACTGAATAACATTATATATATATATATATATATATATATATATATATATATATATATATATATATATGTATATACCATATTATATAGATTGCCCCAACCCTATTGCACTTATGGCAAGCCCAAACCCTTTTTATCATATATTTGCTAGAAAGCTGTGGCTGAGGGTCTTTATGTCCTTGGAACAACGTTAAACTCTATCTGATGGTGAGGTTCCAGTTCTGGAGGTTTTGGGAATGTGGAGCACCCCTTCATCACCATTGCTCCCAGGTTCACTCTGACCCGGAGTGGTAGTACATGTTAGGGTCCTATCTATGGGTTAAATAGTAATGTCTTTATAAAAAAAAATTGATTATCCATTAAGAATAAATTTATTTCAAAAATTTGTTGGCATTAAATGACCCACCGAGGTTGATGTGCCGTAAAACCAACTTATTTATTGAATCTAAATATTAATACCTGTGTTCTTAAATAATACGTCCGTTATCCTCTTGCAACTCCTGGTTAAAATTGATACTATCTAAATCATCCAAAATGAAATGAAAAAATTTTGCTGAGTATAAAAGTCATGAGTGTTCCTTCCAAATGAAACTCTCTTGACAAGAATTAAGTTTACTTATCTTGGAAGACAAGTTCATTATCAACATATGGCAAGTGTCCCTCTCCCCCACCAATACCTTAAAGTAGGTCATGACCACTTATATTCAATTACTGATATATATATATATATATATATATATATTATATATATATATATATATATATATAATAAGATAAATATATAAAGGTTTTACATATCTATTTATTAGGTG
This sequence comes from Doryteuthis pealeii, assembly GCA_023376005.1. Taxonomy (NCBI): domain Eukaryota; kingdom Metazoa; phylum Mollusca; class Cephalopoda; order Myopsida; family Loliginidae; genus Doryteuthis; species Doryteuthis pealeii. The sequence continues at coordinate 19,310,995 of CM042177.1, read as the reverse complement.
ACAAAGGAACAATCACAACCATATTGGTTTCATGCGATGCAATCATCAGGTGTCTTCACCTGATGATTGCATCGCATGAAACCAATATGGTTGTGATTGTTCCTTTGTCACCTAATAAATAGATATGTAAAACCTTTATATATTTATTTTATTATATTATATAACAGCTCTATTTTATATTGAGCACTCTACCAATAATACTGCCTTTGGTACACCATTCCAGCAAAAGCTGAAACAGTGACCATCTCACACTATATATATGGGAGAAATGTGAGGAGGTTAATCCGACAATATGTGGAGACAACCTACTGTTTTTCACCATTCTAAAAATGTCTTTCATTAAAGCTAGAACTGGGCTTTTGGTCCTGATGATGGTCTAAATGACCGAAACGTTGCATCATCGACAATAAACATCCAGTTTCCATAACATCCCGTGTTTGTCTACTTTCTCCATATATATATATAAAATAGTATGAAAAACAAGTATATTGTTAAATTGAATTTATTTTATATCTTTTTCATTAAAAAATCTTCATCAGAGCCTAATGATAATTGCGTCCATTTTAAGATGTAAATGTTTTTAATCTGGATTATTTGTGAGAAAAACAGAATATGTATGTATGTGTGTGTGTGTTGTGTGTGTGCTTGTGTTTTCAAAGAGACACAAGAATGTTTGTGATTTTTTTAAAAATTTATTTAGCACAAAAAGGACTTCACCTGAATTTTTTTTTGTTGCACCAATTAAGACTAACAAACTGAATATAATAATTTATATATATATATATCTTATTATAATGGAGATTGTGTGTTTTTCTGTCTGTAACCGAAACTATATTTCTACTCAAGTCACAATTCCTTAGTTATTACATCACATTCTCCATGTTTCATTTACTTAAACCTCAATATTAATAAAATATGTTTACCATTATAATACTGTACATATCTACATACTAATAACATGCAATTATTTTATATACAACAAAATAGCGTTTACATGTGAATGGAAGTAATTTGATCATTATTGATTTAAAAATATTTAATAAATATGTGCTTAGTATTATTGATTTCTAATGTTTGGTTTTATCTTAATGAATATAAGCAAAAATCTCTTCATAATCTTAAAGAAATCCTTAACAAGAAAAAATAATTGTAATATTATTCTTTACTTCTTCTTTAACTAAAAGTTTAATTAAGAAAATTCACAATGAAGGAGAGAGTGATGGAAGAGTAGTTTCAAAGTTGTTCCATTTTTTATTATACTCCCTCTGTTCAAATCTTTTATCTAATTCTTATTTAGTTTCATTAGCCTTTCTAATTTAATAATATTTTATTAATAAAATTTAACTAAAATACTTGCACCGGAGGGTGCATATATTTGCTAGTATATATAAAGATTTTTTTTTATTATTTTTTATAGTGAGTTAGAAGCATTAATTAAAATTAATAAATATTTTGAAGGCGAAATAATGCAAATTTATTTTAAAAACATATTTATTAAATTTTTTTTTTTTTTTCTTTTTTTTTTTTTTGGTTCCTTAATATTTTCAGGTATGCCTATATATATAGAAATAAATATATATTTATATATGAAATGATTTTTCAAAACATCCCGCGAAACAAAGACGCCGCACGGGATCTAACGGAGTTTCACTATCTTTGCCGAGCGGAACTTTTCAATCTTTGCTGAACGTTTGCATTTACATTAAAACATTCAACGGAATTAACATCACAGTTGAGTTAACAAATACAGATGAAATTTAAAATTTTCAACTCTCTGAAGATAGGCATAGCCTGAAAATATTAAGGAACAAAAAAAAAAGGAAAAAAAAAATTAAATAATATGTTTTTAAACATAAATTTGCATTATTTTTGCTTATTCTATATATATATATATATATATATATATATAATAAAAAGATTTATCCAAACTCTGGTAGTAAGAGTGATTCTATATGTGATTTCTAAGATACACTGTATTAATATTGTATGATCAGTATGTATAAATACAGGAATCTTTAAATCACTAAAGAAGACTCATGCTATAATAAACTTTTTAGATATATATAATTATACATTGAGTCAATGTTGTATTTGGTCGAATAAATTTATTATGGAATTATGGTGTTGAGTTCTTCTTCCTTTCTTATGTATGTATGTATTGTGTGTGTGTTTTGTATATATATATAATATTTGGAGGATATGTTGCTTAATTGAAGTCATACCTAATTTTGAAAATTAATTAGTTATAATTAATGAATTATTTCGACCAAATTAATTTTGAACCTCTGTATATAATCTAAAAAGTTTATTATACATTGAGCTCTTCTTTAGTGATTTAAAGATTCCTGTATTTATACATACTGGATCATACAATATAATACAGTGTATCTTAGAATCACATATAGAATCATCCTTACTACCAGTTTTGGATAAATCATATATATATATATATATATATTTTTTTTTGAAGGCAAAATAATGCAAATTTATGTTTAAAACATTTATTTAATTTTTTTTTTTTTCCTTTTTTTTTGTTCCCTTATATTTTTCAGGCTATGCCTATCTTCAGAGAGTTGAAAAAATTTTTTTTAAATTTCATCTGTATTTGTTAAACTCAACTGTGATGTTAATCCGTTGAATGTTTAATGTAAATGCAAACGTTCAGCAAAGATTGAAAGTTCCGCTCGGCAAAGATAGTGAAACTCCGTTAGATCCCGTGCGGCGTCTTGTTTCGCGGATGTTTTGAAATCATTTCAATTATAAATATATATTTTATTTCTATATATATATAGGCATAGCCTGAAAATATTAAGGGAACAAAAAAAAAAAAAAGGAAAAAAAAAAATTAATAAATATGTTTTTAAACATAAATTTGCATTATTTCGCCTTCAAAAATATTATTACATTTTATTAATGCTTCTAACTCACTATAAAATAATAAAAAAAATCTTTATATATATACTAGCAAATATATGCACCCTCCGGGTGCAAGTATTTAGTTAAATTAATAAAATATTATTAAATTAGAAAGGCTAATGAAACTGAATAAGAATGTAGATAAAAAGATTTGAACAGAGGAGGTATGATAAAAAATAGAACAACTTGAAACTTAACTCTTCCATCATCTCGTCTTTCATTGTGAATTACTTATCTATTAACTGTTTAGTTAAATTAAGGAAGTAAAGAATAAAATTACAGTTATTTTTTCTTGTTAAGGGATTTCTTTTAAGATTCATTGAAGAGATTTTGCTCATATTCATAAAATAAAAAACCAAACAATTAGAAATCAATAATACTAAGCATATATTTATTAAATCATTTTTTAAGATCATATGCAAATTAGCTCCCATTCACACTGTAAACGCGCTATTTTTGTTGTATATATAAATACAATTGCATGTTATTAGTATGAGTATGTCAGTAGTCTTAATAATGTAAAAAATTTATTATATTAATGGTAGATAATATAAAATCATGGAGAATGTGATGTAATAACAAGAGATTGTGACTTTGTGTAATATAGTTTCGGTTACAGACAGAAAACACACAATCTCCATTATAATAGATATATATAAAAATATATATATATTCAGTTTGTTAGTCTTAATTGGTGCAATCAAAAAAAATTCAGGTGAAGTCCTTTTTGTGCTAAAATAATTTTTAAAAATCACAAACATTCTGTGTCTCTTGAAAAAGTTAAAAGAAATACAAGAGAAATAGGATATGCATGAAAAGAGGGCAGTTAGATATCAATGAAATAAGGACATATAATAGTGATCATGACCTACTTTAAGGTAAAGTGGGGGGGGACAGGGAGGGAGACTTGCCATATGTTGATAATGAACTTGTCTTATAAGATAAGTAAACTTAATCAGTAATCTGTAGTATTTCAAGAACAAGAGTAGTTGAAGAACCTGTTGGCAAAGACAAAAGACGGACTCTTGCGATTTTGATGCATGAGGGTTCATCCAATGAACAACCTACACAGTGTTTTTTTAGTGGTGAAGGCTTGTGTTGGACATCGCGCACTTTTTGGCACAGAGATCTGCACACATTGGATTCCGAGGATTTCTATTCAATATCCTACAAAATCAAATGTGTGTCACAATGATCCATGCTATCTTTGTCTAACAAGAAAGGATAACTATAATTTAATTCCCGGATAAGAAAAATCTTTTAAATAATAGATTTGAAATCAATCTACAAGTGTAGACAATAGTTAGGTCGGTCGCTATAATATTATTAGAAATATAATATTAAATTTAACAATAAATTATCATTTTTCTTTCTTCAATAGTTATTAATTTTAAATAGGGTAAATACTAAAAAGAACAATGAAAAACTATAAATTAGAATTAAAATTTTAACTTGTTTTTACTAACTATTATTTAGAATTAGAATTAAATTTTAACTGTTTTTACTAAACTATTATTTAGAATTAGGATTAAATTTGAACTGTTTTTATTAACTATTATTAGAATTAGAATTAAATTTGAACTGTTTTTACTAACTATTATTTAGAATTAGAATTAAATTTGAACTGTTTTTATTAACTATTATTTAGAATTAGAATTAAATTTGAACTGTTTTTACTAACTATTATTTAGAATTAGAATTAAATTTTAACTGTTTTTACTAAACTATTATTTAGAATTAGAATTAAATTTGAAATGTTTTTATTAACTATTTTTAGAATTAGAATAAATTTGAACTGTTTTTACTAAACATTATTTAGAATTAGAATTAAATTTGAACTGTTTTATTAACTATTATTTAGAATTAGAATTAAATGTAACTGTTATTAACTATTATTTAGAATTAGAATTAAATTTTAACTGTTTTTTACTAACTATTATTTAGAATCAGAATTAAATTAATAACAATACAGAAATCATACACATGGTGGAACGGGCAGCACGCAAAAATTGAGAAAAAATAACGTAGTGTTCAACCATTATTATCCAAATATATTTGAGTTTAACTAAGAAATTACATAGACTTTAGTTAAAAATAGGGTAGGGGTCTGATGAAATCATTTTGGTTGAATATTTCAGAGAATATTTTTCAAAATTTATTACAAGATTTTGAGTGGAAAAACAAATTAAAAACAAAAAACAATATTCAAACATGATCAGGATTGGCTTCACACTTAAAGAATAAAAAAAGTTATTTTGTTCTCAACTTCTGTCCAGTTGAAACCATGGTAGACCCTTCATTTTTCCTCTACTAATATTATTATTATTATTATTATTATTATTACTAGCAAATATATGCACCCTCCGGGTGCAAGTATTTAAGTTTTAATGTAATGAAATATTATATTAAATTAGAAAGTCTAATAAGAATGCAGATAAAAAGATTTGAAACAGAGTGGGTTATAATAGAAAAATAGAAATGAAACTTACTTCTTCCATCACTGCCGCCTTTCATTGCTGAATTTTACTTTAATTTAACTATTTAGTTAAATTAGGAAAAAAAGAATAAAATTACACTTATTTTTTCTTGTTAATGGATTTCATTTAAGATTCATTGGAGAGATTTTTGCTTATATTCATTAAAATAAAACCAAACAGTTAGAAATCAATAGTACTAAGCACATATTTAATAAAATCAAATTTTTAATATCAATATTGCAAATTAGCCTTCCCGTTCACACTGAAACCGCTATTTTTTTGTATATATAAAATACAATCGCATGTTATTAGTATGTAGATATGGAAACACTAATAAAAAGGTGAAGCAATTTTATTAATAATTGGAGGTTTGAATATAAACAAAATCATGAAGAATATGATTAAAAATTAACTATGTTAATTGTGACTCGATTAGTAATATAGTTTCGCGTTACAGAGAGAAAAAACACGCAATCTCCATTATAATAAGATTACTGCTCTATGTTTTTAATATATTGAGGCACTTTTGGATTATTTACTGATGCCACTGCAATGGAAAAGTAAACACAATTGGATACTATAAATGGATGGAGCACTCTATGACGACCTTACATACATACAGATGTATGTATTAAACAGTTTAAAATCCCCTTCATATTCTGTGGGTATGATTAAGCCGAGAGGGTAGGCTGTCCGATTGCTGATGAAATGATCGGATTTCTAACCGCTGTAGGTAGTCACTAAATGTCTAGCCACACTGAAGAGACTTGATAAGTCAAACATGTGTCTGTGTTTATATATATATATATATATATATTATATATATATATATATATATATAGATAAAAGGATATGAAAACACACAATGATGTTTAAAATGAAATATTTTATATCATATCATAGATAATATTGAACAATATTATAAAAAAATTTTTTTATATAAATATAGTTGAAAAAATATTTCTTCTGAAAAAAAAATCCATTGCAGGCTGACCATGAACGGGTTAAAACTCTTCCTGTTTGAAAAAGAGATTTGTCTATTTTTTGAATTTGAAAATGTCTTTTTCAAAAACTGTTACACTAAAGATATACAATGTGTCGTTGGTGGTGGTGAAATGCGTAGCAGATGTGCTAATGACGAAATGATCGCATGACTTGTACGCTTTTGGAAATCAAGGTTTTCGTTTTGATTTAAATTATTTTCAGCTTCTTCTCAATGAGTCCAGATTAAAAACAAGCTCTGAAGATGATTTTTATAAATCGAAAATTTGTTCAATATTAGCTATGAATATGATATAAATATTTTCATTTTAAACAGCATTGTCTGTTTTCATTTCCTTTTATCTATACTTATACCGTCGGATTCGTTCCTTACTCTTAACTTTATATATATAATATATATATTATTATATATATATATATATATATATATATATATACTTCTTTATTATATATGCTCCCAATTGCTCAACTTGTATATATATTACTTCTTTATTATATATGCTCCCAATTTGGTCGAGCACTTTAAAATAGTAGAGATTTAATTGCAAATTCACCGTATCTGGCGCGCAGCTAAGCCTCGTTTTGTTTACATATGTTTTGAGGTCTCTAGTGAATTCATTTCTGCTTAGAAATGTAGCGATTAAATATTCTCCTATATTTGACAAGCTGCCTGTGGCCGTCAGGGTAAGAGGATTGGTGAACGAAAGTTCATTCAGGTCTTGAACCCCGCTAAGGGGTAGCTGTTAAAAATGGTATAACCACACTGATTGAGGAGTGATACTCCGAAACACGTGTCTGTGGATTACTTCTTTATTATATATATATATATATATATATATATATATATTATATTCAGTGCAATGTTCTATTTATATGCTTTTAATAAGTACTACAGAATTAAGTGCATTGACAAGGGAGGAGATTATGTTTGAAAAAATAAAGGCTTCCTTTCATCATTAGGTGCAAATATAGTTGACCGTAAAGCATTTTCAGGTAAATTCCTTATTGTGATAAGAGAAAAAAAAAACAAATCACAAACATTCTTCTTGTAAAAAGTTAAACAATGAAGCAGGGAGCAGTAATTAAATAAGTAGTCATGACCTACTTTAAGGTAAAGGGGGGGGGCGGGGCGGGAGGGACACTTGCCATATGTTGAAATGAACTTGGCCTTTTAAACTAAGTACATTCTTTTAAGAACTGAAGTTTTACATTATATATGTGTGTGTGTGTGTGTATATATATATATATTATATAATATAAATAACCTACTCGAGTTTCACCATTAAGGATCTTCAGGGTTAAATCCACTGAATTAATCAATATATTGATAACTTGAGTAGGTTATTTCTGTACACACTATAATACTAATCCACTCTACTTATGTAGTGAGCACTTTATATTTTGCTATAATGCTGACTTACCCGAGTAAAACACTTATACCAATCAAATATTGAGAACAACCCTATATTTTACCTGCAAGTCATTCCCTTTACATACTTTTATATATATATATATAATATATATATATATATAGAATGGAAAGGGAATTGAATCCGACAATATGAAGGAAAAATGAGTAAAGAAATGTAGATGGTAAAAATTCATTTTTATCCATCTACATTTCTTTTCTTTACTCAATATAAATATATATTATTATATATATATACACACACANGAAATTGGATCCCCTCTTATGATCACTTCCTTTCTAATTTCTTAAGTACGATTCCCAACAAGAATATTTTGCACAAATGTTTTCATCTTAAAATAAGAGAAAATGAACTAAAACTGGGGGATCTTTTATAACTTTGTTAAAATAAAAATGGATCCCAACTCTTTATGATCACTCCTTTCTTATTTCTTAAGTACTGATTCCCAACAAATATTTTGCACAATTTGTTTTCATCTTAAATAAGAGAAAGTGAACTAAAACTGGGGGATCTGTTTATAAACTTGTTAAAATAGAAAAATGGATGCCACTCTTTATGATCACTTCCTTTCTTATTTCTGACGTACTGATTCCCAACAAGAACATTTTGCACAATTGTTTTCATCTTGAAATAAGAGAAAATGAACTAAAACTGGGGGATCTGTTTATAACTTTGTTAAAATAGAAAATGGATGCCACTCTTTTATGATCACTTCCTTTCTTATTTCTTAAGTACTGATTCCCAACAAGAATTTTGCACAATTGTTTTCATCTTAAAATAAGAGAAAATGAACTAAAACTGGGGGATCTGTTTATAACTTTGTTAAAATAGAGAATGGATCACCCTCTTTATGATCACTTCCTTTCTTATTTCTAACGTACTGATTCCCAACAAGAATATTTTGCACAATTGTTTTCATCTTAAAATAAGAGAAAGTGAACTAAAACTGGGGGATCTGTTTATAACTTTGTTAAAATAGAAAATGGATGCCACTCTTTATGATCACTTCCTTTCTTATTTCTAAGTACTGATTCCCAACAAGAATATTTTGCACAATTGTTTTCATCTTAAAATAAGAGAAAATGAACTAAAACTGGGGGATCTGTTTATAACTTTGTTAAAATAGAAAATGGATGCCACTTTTATGATCACTTCCTTTCTTATTTCTGACGTACTGATTCCCAACAAGAACATTTTGCACAATTGTTTTCATCTTGAAATAAGAGAAAATGAACTAAAACTGGGGATCTGTTTATAACTTTGTTAAAATAGAAAATGGATGCCACTCTTTATGATCACTTCCTTTCTTATTTCTTAAGTACTGATTCCCAACAAGAATATTTTGCACAATTGTTTTCATCTTAAAATAAGAGAAAATGAACTAAACTGGGGGATCTGTTTATAAATTTGTTAAAATCGAAAATGGATCCCCTCTTTATGATCACTTCCTTTCTAATTTCTTAAGTACTGATTCCCAACAAGAACATTTTTGCACAATTGTTTTCATCTTAAATAAGAGAAAATGAACAAAACTGGGGGATCTGTTTGTAACTTTGTTAAAATAGAAATGGATGCCACTCTTTATGATCACTTCCTTTCTTATTTCTTAAGTACTGATTCCCAACAAGAATATTTTGCACAATTGTTTTCATCTTAAAATAAGAGAAAAATGAACTAAAACTGGGGGATCTGTTTATAACTTTGTTAAAATAGAAAATGGATGCCACTCTTTATGATCACTTCCTTTCTTATTTCTTAACTGATTCCCAACAAGAATATTTGCACAATTGTTTCATCTTAAATAAGAGAAAGTGAACTAAAAATGGGGGATCTGTGTATAAATTTGTTAAAATAGAAAATGGATCCCTCTTTATGATTCTTTTATTTCTTAAGTACTGATTCCCAACAAGAATATTTGCACAATTGTTTTCATCTTAAATAAGAGAAAAGAACAAAACTGGGATCTGTTTGTAACTTTGTTAAAATAGAAAATGGATGCCACTCTTATGATCACTTCCTTTCTTATTCAGTACTGATTCCCAACAAGAAATTTTGCACAATTGTTTTCATCTTAAAATAAGAGAAAATGAACTAAAACTGGGGGATCTGTTTATAACTTTGTTAAAATAGAAATGGATGCCACTCTTTATGATCACTTTCCTTTCTTATTTCTTAGTCTGATTCCCAACAAGAATATTTTGCACAAATGTTTCATCTTAAAATAAGAGAAAATGAACTAAAAATGGGGATCTTTTTATAACTTTGTTAAAATAGAAAATGGATCCCCCTCTTTATTATCACTTCTTTGGGAAAATAATTAAAAAATGCTTACTTTTTACATATTGAAGTATTTTTGCAACAGCTCTTAAGTAGATATATCAATGAATAAAGATAATAAATGCTTACTTTCTTGTATGTTTTCCATAACAACTTTCACGAAATCGTCTCTATCAGGCCGGCTTTGCTCATGATAAAATCCAAGGGCATGTAAAGTCTCATGCATGACAGTGCCCTTTCTTCGACAACCATGACCCAAGCTGACCCCCTGCTTATGACCCGTGTAACCAACTCTGGTGTGACATCTACAATGAGAAAATAAATTGAAATGATCTGCAAAATATCACAAATTTGATGGATCTCATTCATTCTCTCTCTCTCTCTCTCTCTATCTCTATATATATATATATATATATATATATATATATATATATATATATATAATATATATATATAATGTATATATATATGAGTAAAGAAAAGAAATGTAAAGGATAAAATGAATTTAATCGATATCACATACACATGTGTTTCGGTCAATTTATGTGTGTGAAAATATTTCGCACACATAGAAGAATCGACCTTCATCATAGTGAACATTTAATTTGAAAAACAAAAATAAATGTTCACTCTGATGAAGGTCGATTTTGTATGTGTGCGAAATATTTTCACACACATAAACTGACCGAAGCACATGTGTAAGTGATATAGATTAAATTCATTTTATCCATTTACATTTCTTTTCTTTACTCATTTTTCCTCATATTGTCGAATTCAATTCCTTTTCCATTTTCATATACATATATATATATGTATATATGTATATGTATATGTATATGTTGTGTGTGTGTGTGTGTGTGTGTGTGTGTGTGTGTGTGTGTGAAAATGGAATAGGAATTGAATCCGACAATATAAGGAAAATGAGTAAAGAAAATCCATCTACATTTCTTTTCTTTGCTCATTTTTCCTCATTATATATATATATATATATATATATATATATATTATATTATTGGAAATTCCATAACCAATTATCTCCCCCTGCCGCTAGGGGCAAGTCGCCGGCATCGTATGTTGGCGCCAAAACCAAAAACGTCTCTTATCAGAGAACCGTTACCAACGAGAGACGTAAAAATAAACGTTCTCTCACTTAGCCCAAAAACAAGGCCTACTTATCACGGAGCACCCACTGATGGTAGTCGCGTTAACAGCAGACCCTACACTTCATTCATCACTTAGCCCAAAAACAGGGCTTACTTATCGAAAAGCAGTACGGGAGGAGAGACGTAAAAACACCAAGCTCTCATTACCAAGCCCAAACCAGGACCCACTTATCACATAAATCTACAACCAGCTCCCTTCTAAGGCATTGTATCAGCATACGTTAAAAGGCACGTACAATAGTACACTTACTGAAGGACGAGAAAACTACCGAGACGAAGCGTCTATCAACATTTCCTACCGACGAAAGAATACCCTGTTATAACCATTACTCCAAGAAAATTACTAACTCAGATAAGTCTTGTAGCAAATACCATTAAAATTTGCAACAATTTTATGTCATTTTGTCAATACAAATGTCTGCATTTATTTTCGTGTTTGTTCCTTCTTGTCCGACAATTTGCCTACAACTACGGAGAAATAAGAGCCCCTTCGAAATCCGTAAATACTTGTATTATATATATATATATATATATATATATATATATATATATATATGTTGTTGTGTGGTGTGTGTGTGTTGTGTGTGTGTATTTGGGCAGCATTTTTTCATTTATGCATGTTGAATTAAAACAAAAGTCACATCTCCTGTTTAACAATTTTTTTTGCGATTTTTTTCAAGTTTTCTGGACAACTCACATTTTAAAATCCCTATAAATCTTTTCCTATCAATTCTCTTCCTCCAGCCTCCACATCCATTAATATAATTTGAAGACCTGGAACACATCACCCCTGATGATGCACTTCGAAGTGCCGAAGTACTCGGGACCTGAACTTTGGTGGACTGATTCACAAATTCCACCAATATTAAAAAGTTGGTCAGAAAACTTGAAAAAATCGCAAATAAAATTGTTAAAGGGAGATGTGTCTTTTGTTTAATTCAACATATATATATATATATATATATATATATATGTTGAATTAAAACAAAAGACACATCTCCCATAGTTTACCCTATATATATATATATATATATATATATATAGGGTAAACTATAGACACGTGTTTCGAGGTATCACCTCTCATCAGTATAGTTATACGATTTTTAGCAGCTGCCTCTGGCTGGGTTCGAGACCCGAACGAACTTACGCTCGCCAAGCCTCTTACCCACACATCCACAGTCAGTCGCCAAGTATAGCAGGCTATTTAATCGCTATATTTCTAAGGGGAAATGACCTTCACCTAGAGTTCTCAAACTTTGTAAACAAAGTGAGATTTGGCTGAGCCGAATACGGTGAATCTACAATTATATACCTCCTAAATAGAGTGCTCTACCGAAATTGGGAGCGTATACATACATATGTGTGTGTGTGTGTGTGTGTGTGTGTGTGTGAAGAGAAAAATGGAAGTGGAATCCGACAGTATGTAATATAGTAAAAAAATTTGAAAAAAACACAGGTTCAAATAAAATGAGTGGTATTTATTTAACCAACTTCTGCAGTGTTCAATCTGTTTAGTAGATCTTCTTTCATGGCTTTTGTTGCATATTGTGAAAATAAACAAAAGCCAGGAGAAGATCTACTAAACAGATTGAAACACTGCAGAGTTGGTTAAATAAATACCACTCATTTTATTTGAACCTGTGTTTTTTTCAAATTTTTTTACTATATTACATACTGTCGGATTCACTTCCATTTTTCTCTTCACACACAACACACACACACACACACACACACACACACACACACACACACATATGTATGTATACGCTCCCAATTTCGGTAGAGCACTCTATTTAGGAGGTATATAATTTGTAGATTCACCGTATTCGGCTCAGCCAAATCTCACTTTGTTTACAAAGTTTGAGAACTCTAGGTGAAGGTCATTTCCCCTTAGAAATATAGCGATTAAATAGCCTGCTATACTTGGCGACTGACTGTGGATGTGTGGGTAAGAGGCTTGGCGAGCGTAAGTTCGTTCGGGTCTCGAACCCAGCCAGAGGCAGCTGCTAAAAATCGTATAACTATACTGATGAGAGGTGATACCTCGAAACACGTGTCTATAGTTTTACCCTATATATATATATATAGGGTAAACTATGGGAGATGTGTCTTTTGTTTAATTCAACATATATATATATATATATATATATATATATATATGTTGAATTAAACAAAAGACACATCTCCCTTTTAACAATTTTATTTGCGATTTTTTCAAGTTTTCTGACCAACTTTTTAATATTTGGGTGGAATTTGTGAATCAGTCCACCAAAGTTCAGGTCCCGAGTACTTTCGGCACTTCGAAGTGGCATCATCAGGGGTGATGTGTTCCAGGTCTTCAAATTATATTAATGGATGTGGAGGCTGGAGGGAAGAGAATTGATAGGAAAAGATTTATAGGGATTTTAAAATGTGAGTTGTCCAGAAAACTTGAAAAAAATCGCAAAAAAAATTGTTAAACAGGAGATGTGACTTTTGTTTAATTCAACATGCATAAATGAAAAAATGCTGCCCAAATACACACACACACACACACACACACACACACACACATATATATATATATATATATATATATATATATATATATATATATAATACAAGTATTTACGGATTTCGAAGGGGCTCTTATTTCTCCGTAGTTGTAGGCAAATTGTCGGACAAAGAAGGAACAAACACGAAAATAAATGCAGACATTTGTATTGACAAAATGACATAAAATTGTTGCAAATTTTAATGGTATTTGCTACCAGACTTATCTGAGTTAGTAATTTTCTTGGAGTAATGGTTATAACAGGGTATTCTTTTCGTCGGTAGGAAATGTTGATAAGACGCTTCGTCTCGGTAGTTTCTCGTCCTTCAGTAAGTGTACTATTGTACGTGCCTTTTAACGTATGCTGATACAATGCCTTAGAAGGGAGCTGGTTGTAGATTTATGTGATAAGTGGGTCCTGGTTTGGGCTTGGTAATGAGAGCTTGGTGTTTTTACGTCTCTCCTCCCGTACTGCTTTTCGATAAGTAAGCCCTGTTTTTGGGCTAAGTGATGAATGAAGTGTAGGGTCTGCTGTTAACGCGACTACCATCAGTGGGTGCTCCGTGATAAGTAGGCCTGTTTTTGGGCTAAGTGAGAGAACGTTTATTTTTACGTCTCTCGTTGGTAACGGTTCTCTGATAAGAGACGTTTTTGGTTTTGGCGCCAACATACGATGCCGGCGACTTGCCCCCTAGCGGCAGGGGGAGATAATTGGTTATGGAATTTCCAATAATATAATATATATAATATATATATATATATATATATATGAGGAAAAATGAGCAAAGAAAAGAAATGTAGATGGATTTTCTTTACTCATTTTTCCTTATATTGTCGGATTCAATTCCTATTCCATTTTCACACACACACACACACACACACACACACACACACACACACACACATATACATATACATATACATATATACATATATATATATGTATATGAAAATGGAAAAGGAATTGAATTCGACAATATGAGGAAAAATGAGTAAAGAAAAGAAATGTAAATGGATAAAATGAATTTAATCTATATCACTTACACATGTGCTTCGGTCAGTTTATGTGTGTGAAAATATTTCGCACACATACAAGAATCGACCTTCATCAGAGTGAACATTTATTTTTGTTTTTCAAATTAAATGTTCACTATGATGAAGGTCGATTCTTCTATGTGTGCGAAATATTTTCACACACATAAATTGACCGAAACACATGTGTATGTGATATCGATTAAATTCATTTTATCCTTTTACATTTCTTTTCTTTACTCATATATATATACATTATATATATATATTATATATATATATATATATATATATATATATATATATATATATATATATAGAGAGAGAGAGAGAGAGAGAATGAATGAGATCCATCAAATTTGTGATATTTTGCAGATCATTTCAATTTATTTTCTCATTGTAGATGTCACACCAGAGTTGGTTACACGGGTCATAAGCAGGGGGTCAGCTTGGGTCATGGTTGTCGAAGAAAGGGCACTGTCATGCATGAGACTTTACATGCCCTTGGATTTTATCATGAGCAAAGCCGGCCTGATAGAGACGATTTCGTGAAAGTTGTTATGGAAAACATACAAGAAAGTAAGCATTTATTATCTTTATTCATTGATATATCTACTTAAGAGCTGTTGCAAAATACTTCAATATGTAAAAAGTAAGCATTTTTTAATTATTTTCCCAAAGAAGTGATAATAAAGAGGGGGATCCATTTTCTATTTTAACAAAGTTATAAACAGATCCCCCAGTTTTAGTTCATTTTCTCTTATTTTAAGATGAAAACATTTGTGCAAAATATTCTTGTTGGGAATCAGTACTTAAGAAATAAGAAAGGAAGTGATCATAAAGAGTGGCATCCATTTTCTATTTTAACAAAGTTATAAACAGATCCCCCAGTTTTAGTTCATTTTCTCTTATTTTAAGATGAAAACAATTGTGCAAAATATTCTTGTTGGGAATCAGTACTTAAGAAATAAGAAAGGAAGTGATCATAAAGGGGATCCATTTTCTATTTTAACAAAGTTATAAACAGATCCCCAGTTTTAGTTCATTTTCTCTTATTTTAAGATGAAAACAATTGTGCAAAATGTTCTTGTTGGGAATCAGTACTTAAGAAATAAGAAAGGAAGTGATCATAAAGAGGGGATCCATTTTCTATTTTAACAAAGTTATAAACAGATCCCCCAGTTTTAGTTCATTTTCTCTTATTTTAAGATGAAAACAATTGTGCAAAATATTCTTGTTGGGAATCAGTACTTAAGAAATAAGAAAGGAAGTGATCATAAAGAGGGATCCATTTTCTATTTTAACAAAGTTATAAACAGATCCCCCAGTTTTAGTTCATTTTCTCTTATTTTAAGATGAAAACAATTGTGCAAAATGTTCTTGTTGGGAATCAGTACTTAAGAAATAAGAAAGGAAGTGATCATAAAGAGTGGATCCATTTTCTATTTTAACAAAGTTATAAACAGATCCCCCAGTTTTAGTTCATTTTCTCTTATTTTAAGATGAAAACAATTGTGCAAAATATTCTTGTTGGGAATCAGTACTTAAGAAATAAGAAAGGAAGTGATCATAAAGAGGGGATCCATTTTCTATTTTAACAAAGTTATAAACAGATCCCCAGTTTTAGTTCATTTTCTCTTATTTTAAGATGAAAACAATTGTGCAAAATATTCTTGTTGGGAATCAGTACTTAAGAAATAAGAAAGGAAGTGATCATAAAGAGGGGATCCATTTTCTATTTTAACAAAGTTATAAACAGATCCCCCAGTTTTAGTTCATTTTCTCTTATTTTAAGATGAAAACAATTGTGCAAAATGTTCTTGTTGGGAATCAGTACTTAAGAAATAAGAAAGGAAGTGATCATAAAGAGTGGCATCCATTTTCTATTTTAACAAAGTTATAAACAGATCCCCCAGTTTTAGTTCATTTTCTCTTATTTTAAGATGAAAACAATTGTGCAAAATATTCTTGTTGGGAATCAGTACTTAAGAAATAAGAAAGGAAGTGATCATAAAGAGGGATCCATTTTCTATTTTAACAAAGTTATAAACAGATCCCCAGTTTTAGTTCATTTTCTCTTATTTTAAGATGAAAACAATTGTGCAAAATGTTCTTGTTGGGAATCAGTACTTAAGAAATAAGAAAGGAAGTGATCATAAAGAGGGATCCATTTTCTATTTTAACAAAGTTATAAACAGATCCCCCAGTTTTAGTTCATTTTCTCTTATTTTAAGATGAAAACAATTGTGCAAAATGTTCTTGTTGGGAATCAGTACTTAAGAAATAAGAAAGGAAGTGATCATAAAGAGGGGATCCATTTTCTATTTTAACAAAGTTATAAACAGATCCCCCAGTTTTAGTTCATTTTCTCTTATTTTAAGATGAAAACAATTGTGCAAAATGTTCTTGTTGGGAATCAGTACTTAAGAAATAAGAAAGGAAGTGATCATAAAGAGGGGATCCATTTTCTATTTTAACAAAGTTATAAACAGATCCCCAGTTTTAGTTCATTTTCTCTTATTTTAAGATGAAAACAATTGTGCAAAATGTTCTTGTTGGGAATCAGTACTTAAGAAATAAGAAAGGAAGTGATAAAGAGGGGATCCATTTTCTATTTTAACAAAGTTATAAACAGATCCCCCAGTTTTAGTTCATTTTCTCTTATTTTAAGATGAAAACAATTGTGCAAAATGTTCTTGTTGGGAATCAGTACTTAAGAAATAAGAAAGGAAGTGATCATAAAGAGGGGATCCATTTTCTATTTTAACAAAGTTATAAACAGATCCCCAGTTTTAGTTCATTTCTCTTATTTTAAGATGAAAACAATTGTGCAAAATGTTCTTGTTGGGAATCAGTACTTAAGAAATAAGAAAGGAAGTGATCATAAAGAGGGGATCCATTTTCTATTTTAACAAAGTTATAAACAGATCCCCAGTTTTAGTTCATTTCTCTTATTTTAAGATGAAAACAATTGTGCAAAATGTTCTTGTTGGGAATCAGTACTTAAGAAATAAGAAAGGAAGTGATCATAAAGAGGGGGATCCATTTTCTATTTTAACAAAGTTATAAACAGATCCCCAGTTTTAGTTCATTTTCTCTTATTTTAAGATGAAAACAATTGTGCAAAATGTTCTTGTTGGGAATCAGTACTTAAGAAATAAGAAAGGAAGTGATCATAAAGAGGGGATCCATTTTCTATTTTAACAAAGTTATAAACAGATCCCCCAGTTTTAGTTCATTTTCTCTTATTTTAAGATGAAAACAATTGTGCAAAATGTTCTTGTTGGGAATCAGTACTTAAGAAATAAGAAAGGAAGTGATCATAAAGAGGGGATCCATTTTCTATTTTAACAAAGTTATAAACAGATCCCCAGTTTTAGTTCATTTTCTCTTATTTTAAGATGAAAACAATTGTGCAAAATGTTCTTGTTGGGAATCAGTACTTAAGAAATAAGAAAGGAAGTGATCATAAAGAGGGGATCCATTTTCTATTTTAACAAAGTTATAAACAGATCCCCCAGTTTTAGTTCATTTTCTCTTATTTTAAGATGAAAACAATTGTGCAAAATGTTCTTGTTGGGAATCAGTACTTAAGAAATAAGAAAGGAAGTGATCATAAAGAGGGGATCCATTTTCTATTTTAACAAAGTTATAAACAGATCCCCAGTTTTAGTTCATTTTCTCTTATTTTAAGATGAAAACAATTGTGCAAAATGTTCTTGTTGGGAATCAGTACTTAAGAAATAAGAAAGGAAGTGATCATAAAGAGGGGATCCATTTTCTATTTTAACAAAGTTATAAACAGATCCCCAGTTTTAGTTCATTTTCTCTTATTTTAAGATGAAAACAATTGTGCAAAATGTTCTTGTTGGGAATCAGTACTTAAGAAATAAGAAAGGAAGTGATCATAAAGAGGGGATCCATTTTCTATTTTAACAAAGTTATAAACAGATCCCCAGTTTTAGTTCATTTTCTCTTATTTTAAGATGAAAACAATTGTGCAAAATGTTCTTGTTGGGAATCAGTACTTAAGAAATAAGAAAGGAAGTGATCATAAAGAGGGATCCATTTTCTATTTTAACAAAGTTATAAACAGATCCCCAGTTTTAGTTCATTTTCTCTTATTTTAAGATGAAAACAATTGTGCAAAATGTTCTTGTTGGGAATCAGTACTTAAGAAATAAGAAAGGAAGTGATCATAAAGAGGGGGATCCATTTTCTATTTTAACAAAGTTATAAACAGATCCCCCAGTTTTAGTTCATTTCTCTTATTTTAAGATGAAAACAATTGTGCAAAATGTTCTTGTTGGGAATCAGTACTTAAGAAATAAGAAAGGAAGTGATCATAAAGAGGGGATCCATTTTCTATTTTAACAAAGTTATAAACAGATCCCCCAGTTTTAGTTCATTCTCTTATTTTAAGATGAAAACAATTGTGCAAAATGTTCTTGTTGGGAATCAGTACTTAAGAAATAAGAAAGGAAGTGATCATAAAGGGGGATCCATTTTCTATTTTAACAAAGTTATAAACAGATCCCCAGTTTTAGTTCATTTTCTCTTATTTTAAGATGAAAACAATTGTGCAAAATGTTCTTGTTGGGAATCAGTACTTAAGAAATAAGAAAGGAAGTGATCATAAAGAGGGGATCCATTTTCTATTTTAACAAAGTTATAAACAGATCCCCCAGTTTTAGTTCATTTCTCTTATTTTAAGATGAAAACAATTGTGCAAAATGTTCTTGTTGGGAATCAGTACTTAAGAAATAAGAAAGGAAGTGATCATAAAGAGGGGATCCATTTTCTTTTAACAAAGTTATAAACAGATCCCCAGTTTTAGTTCATTTTCTCTTATTTTAAGATGAAAACAATTGTGCAAAATGTTCTTGTTGGGAATCAGTACTTAAGAAATAAGAAAGGAAGTGATCATAAAGAGGGATCCATTTTCTATTTTAACAAAGTTATAAACAGATCCCCAGTTTTAGTTCATTTCTCTTATTTTAAGATGAAAACAATTGTGCAAAATGTTCTTGTTGGGAATCAGTACTTAAGAAATAAGAAAGGAAGTGATCATAAAGAGGGGATCCATTTTCTATTTTAACAAAGTTATAAACAGATCCCCCAGTTTTAGTTCATTTTCTCTTATTTTAAGATGAAAACAATTGTGCAAAATGTTCTTGTTGGGAATCAGTACTTAAGAAATAAGAAAGGAAGTGATCATAAAGAGGGATCCATTTTCTATTTTAACAAAGTTATAAACAGATCCCCCAGTTTTAGTTCATTTTCTCTTATTTTAAGATGAAAACAATTGTGCAAAATGTTCTTGTTGGGAATCAGTACTTAAGAAATAAGAAAGGAAGTGATCATAAAGAGGGATCCATTTTCTATTTTAACAAAGTTATAAACAGATCCCCAGTTTTAGTTCATTTCTCTTATTTTAAGATGAAAACAATTGTGCAAAATGTTCTTGTTGGGAATCAGTACTTAAGAAATAAGAAAGGAAGTGATCATAAAGAGGGGGATCCATTTTCTATTTTAACAAAGTTATAAACAGATCCCCAGTTTTAGTTCATTTTCTCTTATTTTAAGATGAAAACAATTGTGCAAAATGTTCTTGTTGGGAATCAGTACTTAAGAAATAAGAAAGGAAGTGATCATAAAGAGGGGGATCCATTTTCTATTTTAACAAAGTTATAAACAGATCCCCCAGTTTTAGTTCATTTCTCTTATTTTAAGATGAAAACAATTGTGCAAAATGTTCTTGTTGGGAATCAGTACTTAAGAAATAAGAAAGGAAGTGATCATAAAGAGGGGGATCCATTTTCTATTTTAACAAAGTTATAAACAGATCCCCAGTTTTAGTTCATTTTCTCTTATTTTAAGATGAAAACAATTGTGCAAAATGTTCTTGTTGGGAATCAGTACTTAAGAAATAAGAAAGGAAGTGATCATAAAGAGGGGGATCCATTTTCTATTTTAACAAAGTTATAAACAGATCCCCCAGTTTTAGTTCATTTTCTCTTATTTTAAGATGAAAACAATTGTGCAAAATGTTCTTGTTGGGAATCAGTACTTAAGAAATAAGAAAGGAAGTGATCATAAAGAGGGATCCATTTTCTATTTTAACAAAGTTATAAACAGATCCCCAGTTTTAGTTCATTTTCTCTTATTTTAAGATGAAAACAATTGTGCAAAATGTTCTTGTTGGGAATCAGTACTTAAGAAATAAGAAAGGAAGTGATCATAAAGAGGGGGATCCATTTTCTATTTTAACAAAGTTATAAACAGATCCCCCAGTTTTAGTTCATTTTCTCTTATTTTAAGATGAAAACAATTGTGCAAAATGTTCTTGTTGGGAATCAGTACTTAAGAAATAAGAAAGGAAGTGATCATAAAGAGGGGATCCATTTTCTATTTTAACAAAGTTATAAACAGATCCCCCAGTTTTAGTTCATTTTCTCTTATTTTAAGATGAAAACAATTGTGCAAAATGTTCTTGTTGGGAATCAGTACTTAAGAAATAAGAAAGGAAGTGATCATAAAGAGGGGATCCATTTTCTATTTTAACAAAGTTATAAACAGATCCCCCAGTTTTAGTTCATTTCTCTTATTTTAAGATGAAAACAATTGTGCAAAATGTTCTTGTTGGGAATCAGTACTTAAGAAATAAGAAAGGAAGTGATCATAAAGAGGGGGATCCATTTTCTATTTTAACAAAGTTATAAACAGATCCCCAGTTTTAGTTCATTTTCTCTTATTTTAAGATGAAAACAATTGTGCAAAATGTTCTTGTTGGGAATCAGTACTTAAGAAATAAGAAAGGAAGTGATCATAAAGAGGGATCCATTTTCTATTTTAACAAAGTTATAAACAGATCCCCCAGTTTTAGTTCATTTCTCTTATTTTAAGATGAAAACAATTGTGCAAAATGTTCTTGTTGGGAATCAGTACTTAAGAAATAAGAAAGGAAGTGATCATAAAGAGGGGATCCATTTTCTATTTTAACAAAGTTATAAACAGATCCCCAGTTTTAGTTCATTCTCTTATTTTAAGATGAAAACAATTGTGCAAAATGTTCTTGTTGGGAATCAGTACTTAAGAAATAAGAAAGGAAGTGATCATAAAGAGGGGATCCATTTTCTATTTTAACAAAGTTATAAACAGATCCCCCAGTTTTAGTTCATTTTCTCTTATTTTAAGATGAAAACAATTGTGCAAAATGTTCTTGTTGGGAATCAGTACTTAAGAAATAAGAAAGGAAGTGATCATAAAGAGGGGATCCATTTTCTATTTTAACAAAGTTATAAACAGATCCCCAGTTTTAGTTCATTTTCTCTTATTTTAAGATGAAAACAATTGTGCAAAATGTTCTTGTTGGGAATCAGTACTTAAGAAATAAGAAAGGAAGTGATCATAAAGAGGGGGATCCATTTTCTATTTTAACAAAGTTATAAACAGATCCCCAGTTTTAGTTCATTTTCTCTTATTTTAAGATGAAAACAATTGTGCAAAATGTTCTTGTTGGGAATCAGTACTTAAGAAATAAGAAAGGAAGTGATCATAAAGAGGGGGATCCATTTTCTATTTTAACAAAGTTATAAACAGATCCCCCAGTTTTAGTTCATTTTCTCTTATTTTAAGATGAAAACAATTGTGCAAAATGTTCTTGTTGGGAATCAGTACTTAAGAAATAAGAAAGGAAGTGATCATAAAGAGGGGGATCCATTTTCTATTTTAACAAAGTTATAAACAGATCCCCCAGTTTTAGTTCATTTTCTCTTATTTTAAGATGAAAACAATTGTGCAAAATGTTCTTGTTGGGAATCAGTACTTAAGAAATAAGAAAGGAAGTGATCATAAAGAGGGGATCCATTTTCTATTTTAACAAAGTTATAAACAGATCCCCCAGTTTTAGTTTTTTTCTCTTATTTTAAGATGAAAACAATTGTGCAAAATGTTCTTGTTGGGAATCAGTACTTAAGAAATAAGAAAGGAAGTGATCATAAAGAGGGGGATCCATTTTCTATTTTAACAAAGTTATAAACAGATCCCCAGTTTTAGTTCATTTTCTCTTATTTTAAGATGAAAACAATTGTGCAAAATGTTCTTGTTGGGAATCAGTACTTAAGAAATAAGAAAGGAAGTGATCATAAAGAGGGGGATCCATTTTCTATTTTAACAAAGTTATAAACAGATCCCCAGTTTTAGTTCATTTTCTCTTATTTAAGATGAAAACAATTGTGCAAAATGTTCTTGTTGGGAATCAGTACTTAAGAAATAAGAAAGGAAGTGATCATAAAGAGGGGGATCCATTTTCTATTTTAACAAAGTTATAAACAGATCCCCCAGTTTTAGTTCATTTCTCTTATTTTAAGATGAAAACAATTGTGCAAAATGTTCTTGTTGGGAATCAGTACTTAAGAAATAAGAAAGGAAGTGATCATAAAGAGGGGATCCATTTTCTATTTTAACAAAGTTATAAACAGATCCCCAGTTTTAGTTCATTTTCTCTTATTTTAAGATGAAAACAATTGTGCAAAATGTTCTTGTTGGGAATCAGTACTTAAGAAATAAGAAAGGAAGTGATCATAAAGAGGGGGATCCATTTTCTATTTTAACAAAGTTATAAACAGATCCCCCAGTTTTAGTTCATTTTCTCTTATTTTAAGATGAAAACAATTGTGCAAAATGTTCTTGTTGGGAATCAGTACTTAAGAAATAAGAAAGGAAGTGATCATAAAGAGGGGGATCCATTTTCTATTTTAACAAAGTTATAAACAGATCCCCCAGTTTTAGTTCATTTTCTCTTATTTTAAGATGAAAACAATTGTGCAAAATGTTCTTGTTGGGAATCAGTACTTAAGAAATAAGAAAGGAAGTGATCATAAAGAGGGGGATCCATTTTCTATTTTAACAAAGTTATAAACAGATCCCCCAGTTTTAGTTCATTTTCTCTTATTTTAAGATGAAAACAATTGTGCAAAATGTTCTTGTTGGGAATCAGTACTTAAGAAATAAGAAAGGAAGTGATCATAAAGAGGGGGATCCATTTTCTATTTTAACAAAGTTATAAACAGATCCCCAGTTTTAGTTCATTTTCTCTTATTTTAAGATGAAAACAATTGTGCAAAATGTTCTTGTTGGGAATCAGTACTTAAGAAATAAGAAAGGAAGTGATCATAAAGAGGGGATCCATTTTCTATTTTAACAAAGTTATAAACAGATCCCCCAGTTTTAGTTCATTTTCTCTTATTTTAAGATGAAAACAATTGTGCAAAATGTTCTTGTTGGGAATCAGTACTTAAGAAATAAGAAAGGAAGTGATCATAAAGAGGGATCCATTTTCTATTTTAACAAAGTTATAAACAGATCCCCAGTTTTAGTTCATTTTCTCTTATTTTAAGATGAAAACAATTGTGCAAAATGTTCTTGTTGGGAATCAGTACTTAAGAAATAAGAAAGGAAGTGATCATAAAGAGGGGATCCATTTTCTATTTTAACAAAGTTATAAACAGATCCCCCAGTTTTAGTTCATTTTCTCTTATTTTAAGATGAAAACAATTGTGCAAAATGTTCTTGTTGGGAATCAGTACTTAAGAAATAAGAAAGGAAGTGATCATAAAGAGGGATCCATTTTCTATTTTAACAAAGTTATAAACAGATCCCCAGTTTTAGTTCATTTTCTCTTATTTTAAGATGAAAACAATTGTGCAAAATATTCTTGTTGGGAATCAGTACTTAAGAAATAAGAAAGGAAGTGATCATAAAGAGGGATCCATTTTCTATTTTAACAAAGTTATAAACAGATCCCCCAGTTTTAGTTCATTTTCTCTTATTTTAAGATGAAAACAATTGTGCAAAATGTTCTTGTTGGGAATCAGTACTTAAGAAATAAGAAAGGAAGTGATCATAAAGAGGGGATCCATTTTCTATTTTAACAAAGTTATAAACAGATCCCCAGTTTTAGTTCATTTTCTCTTATTTTAAGATGAAAACAATTGTGCAAAATGTTCTTGTTGGGAATCAGTACTTAAGAAATAAGAAAGGAAGTGATCATAAAGAGGGGGATCCATTTTCTATTTTAACAAAGTTATAAACAGATCCCCCAGTTTTAGTTCATTTCTCTTATTTTAAGATGAAAACAATTGTGCAAAATATTCTTGTTGGGAATCAGTACTTAAGAAATAAGAAAGGAAGTGATCATAAAGAGGGGGATCCATTTTCTATTTTAACAAAGTTATAAACAGATCCCCCAGTTTTAGTTCATTTTCTCTTATTTTAAGATGAAAACAATTGTGCAAAATGTTCTTGTTGGGAATCAGTACTTAAGAAATAAGAAAGGAAGTGATCATAAAGAGGGGATCCATTTTCTATTTTAACAAAGTTATAAACAGATCCCCCAGTTTTAGTTCATTTCTCTTATTTTAAGATGAAAACAATTGTGCAAAATGTTCTTGTTGGGAATCAGTACTTAAGAAATAAGAAAGGAAGTGATCATAAAGAGGGGATCCATTTTCTATTTTAACAAAGTTATAAACAGATCCCCCAGTTTTAGTTCATTTTCTCTTATTTTAAGATGAAAACAATTGTGCAAAATGTTCTTGTTGGGAATCAGTACTTAAGAAATAAGAAAGGAAGTGATCATAAAGAGGGGGATCCATTTTCTATTTTAACAAAGTTATAAACAGATCCCCCAGTTTTAGTTCATTTTCTCTTATTTTAAGATGAAAACAATTGTGCAAAATGTTCTTGTTGGGAATCAGTACTTAAGAAATAAGAAAGGAAGTGATCATAAAGAGGGGATCCATTTTCTATTTTAACAAAGTTATAAACAGATCCCCCAGTTTTAGTTCATTTTCTCTTATTTTAAGATGAAAACAATTGTGCAAAATGTTCTTGTTGGGAATCAGTACTTAAGAAATAAGAAAGGAAGTGATCATAAAGAGGGGATCCATTTTCTATTTTAACAAAGTTATAAACAGATCCCCAGTTTTAGTTCATTTTCTCTTATTTTAAGATGAAAACAATTGTGCAAAATGTTCTTGTTGGGAATCAGTACTTAAGAAATAAGAAAGGAAGTGATCATAAAGAGGGGATCCATTTTCTATTTTAACAAAGTTATAAACAGATCCCCCAGTTTTAGTTCATTTTCTCTTATTTTAAGATGAAAACAATTGTGCAAAATATTCTTGTTGGGAATCAGTACTTAAGAAATAAGAAAGGAAGTGATCATAAAGAGGGGATCCATTTTCTATTTTAACAAAGTTATAAACAGATCCCCCAGTTTTAGTTCATTTTCTCTTATTTTAAGATGAAAACAATTGTGCAAAATGTTCTTGTTGGGAATCAGTACTTAAGAAATAAGAAAGGAAGTGATCATAAAGAGGGATCCATTTTCTATTTTAACAAAGTTATAAACAGATCCCCCAGTTTTAGTTCATTTTCTCTTATTTTAAGATGAAAACAATTGTGCAAAATGTTCTTGTTGGGAATCAGTACTTAAGAAATAAGAAAGGAAGTGATCATAAAGAGGGGATCCATTTTCTATTTTAACAAAGTTATAAACAGATCCCCCAGTTTTAGTTCATTTCTCTTATTTTAAGATGAAAACAATTGTGCAAAATATTCTTGTTGGGAATCAGTACTTAAGAAATAAGAAAGGAAGTGATCATAAAGAGGGATCCATTTTCTATTTTAACAAAGTTATAAACAGATCCCCCAGTTTTAGTTCATTTTCTCTTATTTTAAGATGAAAACAATTGTGCAAAATGTTCTTGTTGGGAATCAGTACTTAAGAAATAAGAAAGGAAGTGATCATAAAGAGGGGGATCCATTTTCTATTTTAACAAAGTTATAAACAGATCCCCCAGTTTTAGTTCATTTTCTCTTATTTTAAGATGAAAACAATTGTGCAAAATGTTCTTGTTGGGAATCAGTACTTAAGAAATAAGAAAGGAAGTGATCATAAAGAGGGGATCCATTTTCTATTTTAACAAAGTTATAAACAGATCCCCAGTTTTAGTTCATTTTCTCTTATTTTAAGATGAAAACAATTGTGCAAAATGTTCTTGTTGGGAATCAGTACTTAAGAAATAAGAAAGGAAGTGATCATAAAGAGGGGATCCATTTTCTATTTTAACAAAGTTATAAACAGATCCCCCAGTTTTAGTTCATTTTCTCTTATTTTAAGATGAAAACAATTGTGCAAAATGTTCTTGTTGGGAATCAGTACTTAAGAAATAAGAAAGGAAGTGATCATAAAGAGGGGATCCATTTTCTATTTTAACAAAGTTATAAACAGATCCCCAGTTTTAGTTCATTTTCTCTTATTTTAAGATGAAAACAATTGTGCAAAATGTTCTTGTTGGGAATCAGTACTTAAGAAATAAGAAAGGAAGTGATCATAAAGAGGGGATCCATTTTCTATTTTAACAAAGTTATAAACAGATCCCCCAGTTTTAGTTCATTTCTCTATTTTAAGATGAAAACAATTGTGCAAAATGTTCTTGTTGGGAATCAGTACTTAAGAAATAAGAAAGGAAGTGATATAAGAGGCATAAAGAGGGGATCCATTTTCTATTTTAACAAAGTTATAAACAGATCCCCATTTTAGTTCATTTCTCTTATTTTAAGATGAAACAACTTGTGCAAATGTTCTTGTTGGGAATCAGTACTTAAGAAATAGAAAGGAAGTGATCATAAAGAGGGGATCCATTTTCTATTTTAACAAAGTTATAAACAGATCCCCATTTTAGTTCATTTTCTCTTTTTTAAGATGAAAACAATGTGCAAATGTTCTTGTTGGGAATCAGTACTTAAGAAATAAGAAAGGAAGTGATCATAAAGGGGGATCCATTTTCTATTTTAACAAAGTTATAAACAGATCCCCATTTTAGTTCATTTTCTCTTATTTAAGATGAAACAAATTGTGCAAAATGTTCTTGTTGGGAATCAGTACTTAAGAAATAAGAAAGGAAGTGATCATAAAGAGGGGATCCATTTTCTATTTTAACAAAGTTAAAACAGATCCCCGTTTTAGTTCATTTCTCTTATATTAAGATGAAAACAATTGTGCAAAATATTCTTGTTGGGAATCAGTACTTAGAAATAAGAAAGGAAGTGATCATAAAGAGGGGATCCATTTCTATTTTAACAAAGTTTAAACAGATCCCCAGTTTTAGTTCATTTCTCTTATTTAAGATGAAAACAATTGTGCAAAATGTTCTTGTTGGGAATCAGTATTAAGAAATAAGAAAGGAAGTGATCATAAAGAGGGGATCCATTTTCTATTTTAACAAAGTTATAAACAGATCCCCAGTTTTAGTTCATTTTCTCTTATTTAAGATGAAAACAATTGTGCAAAATAGTTTTGTTGGGAATCAGTACTTAAGAAATAAGAAAGGAAGTGATCATAAAGAGGGATCCATTTTCTATTTTAACAAAGTTATAAACAGATCCCCAGTTTTAGTTCATTTCTCTTATTTTAAGATGAAAACAATTGTGCAAAATTTCTTGTTGGGAATCAGTACTTAAGAAATAAGAAAGGAAGTGATCATAAAGAGGGATCCATTTCTTATTTAACAAAGTTATAAACAGATCCCCCAGTTTTAGTTCATTTTCTCTTATTTAAGATGAAAACAATTGTGCAAAATATTCTTGTTGGGAATCAGTACTTAAGAAATAAGAAAGGAAGTGATCATAAAGGGATCCATTTTCTATTTTAACAAAGTTATAAACAGATCCCCAGTTTTAGTTCATTTTCTCTTATTTTAAGATGAAAACAATTGTGCAAAATATTCTTGTTGGGAATCAGTACTTAAGAAATAAGAAAGGAAGTGATCATAAAGAGTGGCATCCATTTTCTATTTTAACAAAGTTATAAACAGATCCCCCAGTTTTAGTTCATTTTCTCTTATTTTAAGATGAAAACAATTGTGCAAAATATTCTTGTTGGGAATCAGTACTTAAGAAATAAGAAAGGAAGTGATCATAAAGAGGGGGATCCATTTTCTATTTTAACAAAGTTATAAACAGATCCCCCAGTTTTAGTTCATTTTCTCTTATTTTAAGATGAAACAATTGTGCAAAATGTTCTTGTTGGGAATCAGTACTTAAGAATAAGAAAGGAAGTGATCATAAAGAGGGATCCATTTTCTATTTTAACAAAGTTAAAACAGATCCCCAGTTTTAGTTCATTTTCTCTTATTTAAGATGAAAACAATTGTGCAAAATATTCTTGTTGGGAATCAGTACTTAAGAAATAAGAAAGGAAGTGATCATAAAAGGGATCCATTTTCTATTTTAACAAAGTTATAAACAGATCCCCAGTTTTAGTTCTTTCTCTTATTTTAAGAATGAAAACAATTGTGCAAAATGTTCTTGTTTGGAATCAGTACTTAAGAAATAAGAAAGGAAGTGATCATAGAGGGGGATCCATTTTCTATTTTAACAAAGTTATAAACAGATCCCCCAGTTTTAGTTCATTTCTCTTATTTTAAGATGAAAACAATTGTGCAAAATGTTCTTGTTGGAATCAGTACTTAAGAAATAAGAAAGGAAGTGATCATAAAGAGGGGGATCCATTTTCTATTTTAACAAAGTTATAAACAGATCCCCAGTTTTAGTTCATTTTCTCTTATTTAAGATGAAACAATTGTGCAAAATGTTCTTGTTGGGAATCAGTACTTAAGAAATAAGAAAGGAAGTGATCATAAAGGGGGGATCCATTTTCTATTTAACAAAGTTATAAACAGATCCCCAGTTTTAGTTCATTTTCTCTTATTTTAAGATGAAAACAATTGTGCAAAATGTTCTTGTTGGGAATCAGTACATAGAAATAAGAAAGGAGTGATCATAAAGAGGGATCCATTTTCTATTTTAACAAAGTTTAAACAGATCCCCCAGTTTAGTTCATTTCTCTTATTTAAGATGAAAACAATTGTGCAAAAATTCTTGTTGGGAATCAGTACTTAAGAAATAAGAAAGAAGTGATCATAAAGAGGGGGATCCATTTTCATTTTAACAAAGTTATAAACAGATCCCCAGTTTTAGTTCATTTTCTCTTATTTTAAGATGAAAAACATTGTGCAAAATGTTCTTGTTGGAATCAGTACTTAAGAATAAGAAAGGAAGTGATCATAAGAGGGGATCCATTTTCTATTTTAACAAAGTTAAAACAGATCCCCAGTTGTTCATTTTCTCTTATTTTAAGATGAAAACAATTGTGCAAAATGTTCTTGTTGGGAATCAGTACTTAAGAAATAAGAAAGGAAGTGATCATAAAGAGGGGGATCCATTTTCTATTTTAACAAAGTTATAAACAGATCCCCAGTTTTAGTTCATTTCTTCTTATTTAAGATGAAAAAAATTGTGCAAAATTCTTGTTGGGAATCAGTACTTAAGAAATAAGAAAGGAAGTGATCATAAAGGGGGATCCATTTTCTATTTTAACAAAGTTATAAACAGATCCCCAGTTTTAGTTCATTTTCTCTTATTTTAAGATGAAACAATTTGCAAAATATTCTTGTTGGGAATCAGTACTTAAGAAATAAGAAAGGAAGTGATCATAAAGAGGGATCCATTTTCTATTTTAACAAAGTTATAAACAGATCCCCCAGTTTTAGTTCATTTCTCTTATTTTAAGATGAAAACAATTGTGCAAATATTTCTTGTTGGGAATCAGTACTTAAGAAATAAGAAAGGAAGTGATCATAAAGAGGGATCCATTTTCTATTTTAACAAAGTTATAAACAGATCCCCAGTTTTAGTTCATTTTCTCTTATTTTAAGATGAAAACAATTGTGCAAAATATGTTCTTGTTGGGAATCAGTACTTAAGAAATAAGAAAGGAAGTGATCATAAAGAGGGATCCATTTTCTATTTTAACAAAGTTATAAACAGATCCCCCAGTTTTAGTTCATTTCTCTTATTTTAGATGAAAACAATTGTGCAAAATGTTCTTGTTGGGAATCAGTACTTAAGAAATAGAAAGGAAGTGATCATAAAGAGGGATCATTTTCTATTTTAACAAAGTTATAAACAGATCCCCAGTTTTAGTTCATTTTCTCTTATTTTAAGATGAAAACAATTGTGCAAATATTCTTGTTGGGAATCAGTACTTAAGAAATAAGAAAGGAAGTGATCATAAAGAGGGATCCATTTTCTATTTTAACAAAGTTATAAACAGATCCCCCAGTTTTAGTTCATTTTCTCTTATTTAAGATGAAAACAATTGTGCAAAATTTCTTGTTGGGAATCAGTACTTAAGAAATAGAAAGGAAGTGATCATAAAGAGGGGATCCATTTTCTATTTTAACAAAGTTATAAACAGATCCCCAGTTTTAGTTCATTTTCTCTTATTTTAAGATGAAAACAATTGTGCAAAATATTCTTGTTGGGAATCAGTACTTAAGAAATAAGAAAGGAAGTGATCATAAAGAGGGATCCATTTTCTATTTTAACAAAGTTATAAACAGATCCCCCAGTTTTAGTTCATTTTCTCTTATTTTAAGATGAAAACAATGTGCAAAATTTCTTGTTGGGAATCAGTACTTAAGAAATAAGAAAGGAAGTGATCATAAAGAGGGGATCCATTTTCTATTTTAAAAAGTTATAAACAGATCCCCAGTTTTAGTTCATTTTCTCTTATTTAAGATGAAAACAATTGTGCAAAATGTTCTTGTTGGGAATCAGTACTTAAGAAATAAGAAAGGAGTGATCATAAAAGAGGGATCCATTTTCTATTTAACAAAGTTTAAACAGATCCCCCAGTTTTAGTTCATTTCTCTTATTTTAAGATGAAAACAATTGTGCAAAAATTTCTTGTTGGGAATCAGTACTTAAGAAATAAGAAAGGAAGTGATCATAAAGAGGGATCCATTTTCTATTTTAACAAAGTTATAAACAGATCCCCCAGTTTTAGTTCATTTTCTCTTATTTTAAGATGAAAACAATTGTGCAAAATTTCTTGTTGGGAATCAGTACTTAAGAAATAAGAAAGGAAGTGATCATAAAGAGGGATCCATTTTCTATTTTAACAAAGTTATAAACGATCCCCAGTTTTAGTTCATTTTCTCTTATTTTAAGATGAAAACAATTGTGCAAAATTTCTTGTTGGGAATCAGTACTTAAGAAATAAGAAAGGAAGTGATCATAAAGAGGGGGATCCATTTTCTATTTTAACAAAGTTATAAACAGATCCCCAGTTTTAGTTCATTTTCTCTTATTTAAGATGAAAACAATTGTGCAAAATTTCTTGTTGGGAATCAGTACTTAAGAAATAAGAAAGGAAGTGATCATAAAGAGGGGATCCATTTTCTATTTTAACAAAGTTAAAACAGATCCCCAGTTTTAGTTCATTTTCTCTTATTTTAAGATGAAAACAATTGTGCAAAATTTCTTGTTGGGAATCAGTACTTAAGAAATAAGAAAGGAAGTGATCATAAAGAGGGGATCCATTTTCTATTTTAACAAAGTTATAAACAGATCCCCAGTTTTAGTTCATTTCTCTTATTTAAGATGAAAAAATTGTGCAAAATTTCTTGTTGGGAATCAGTACTTAAGAAATAAGAAAGGAAGTGATCATAAAGAGGGGGATCATTTTCTATTTTAACAAAGTTATAAACAGATCCCCAGTTTTAGTTCATTTTCTCTTATTTTAAGATGAAAACAATTGTGCAAAATTTCTTGTTGGGAATCAGTACTTAAGAAATAAGAAAGGAAGTGATCATAAAGAGGGATCCATTTTCTATTTTAACAAAGTTATAAACAGATCCCCAGTTTAGTTCATTTTCTCTTATTTTAAGATGAAAACAATTGTGCAAAATTTCTTGTTGGGAATCAGTACTTAAGAAATAAGAAAGGAAGTGATCATAAAGAGGGATCCATTTTCTATTTTAACAAAGTTATAAACAGATCCCCAGTTTTAGTTCATTTTCTCTTATTTTAAGATGAAAACAATTGTGCAAATATTCTTGTTGGGAATCAGTACTTAAGAAATAAGAAAGGAAGTGATCATAAAGAGGGATCCATTTCTATTTTAACAAAGTTATAAACAGATCCCCCAGTTTTAGTTCATTTCTCTTATTTTAAGATGAAAACAATTGTGCAAATATTCTTGTTGGGAATCAGTACTTAAGAAATAAGAAAGGAAGTGATCATAAAGAGGGATCCATTTTCTATTTTAACAAAGTTATAAACAGATCCCCCAGTTTTAGTTCATTTTCTCTTATTTTTAAGATGAAAACAATTGTGCAAAATGTTCTTGTTGGGAATCAGTACTAAGAAATAAGAAAGGAAGTGATCATAAAGAGGATCCATTTTCTATTTTAACAAAGTTATAAACAGATCCCCAGTTTTAGTTCATTTTCTCTTATTTTAAGATGAAACAATTGTGCAAAATGTTCTTGTTGGAATCAGTACTTAAGAAATAAGAAAGGAAGTGATCATAAAGAGGGATCCATTTTCTATTTAACAAAGTTATAAACAGATCCCCATTTTAGTTCATTTTCTCTTATTTTAAGATGAAAACAAATGTGCAAAAGTTCTTGTTGGGAATCAGTACTTAAGAAATAAGAAAGGAAGTGATCATAAAGAGGGGATCCATTTTCTATTTTAACAAAGTTATAAACAGATCCCCAGTTTTAGTTCATCTCCTTATTTTAAGATGAAAACAATGTGCAAAATGTTCTTGTTGGGAATCAGTACTTGAAATAAGAAAGGAAGTGATCATAAAGAGGGGATCCATTTTCTATTTTACAAAGTTATAAACAGACCCCATTTTAGTTCATTTTCTCTTATTTTAAGATGAAAACAATGTTGCAAAATTTCTTGTTGGGAATCAGTACTTAAGAAATAAGAAAGGAAGTGATCATAAAGAGGGGATCCATTTTCTATTTTAACAAAGTTATAAACAGATCCCATTTTAGTTCATTTTCTCTTTAAGATGAAAACAATTGTGCAAAATGTTCTTGTTGGGAATCAGTACTTAAGAAATAAGAAAGGAAGTGATCATAAAGAGGGGATCCATTTTCTATTTTAACAAAGTTATAAACAGATCCCCATTTTAGTTCATTTTCCTTTATTTAAGAGAAACAACTGTGCAAAATGTTCTTGTTGGGAATCAGTACTTAAGAATAAGAAAGGAAGTGATCATAAAGAGGGGGATCCATTTTCTATTTTAACAAAGTTATAAACAGATCCCCATTTTATCATTTTTCTCTTATTTAAGATGAAACAATTGTGCAAAATGTTCTTGTTGGGAATCAGTACTTAAGAAATAGAAAGGAAGTGATCATAAAGAGGGGATCCATTTTCTATTTTAACAAAGTTATAAACAGATCCCCAGTTTTAGTTCATTTTCTCTTATTTTAAGATGAAAACAATTGTGCAAAATGTTCTTGTTGGGAATCAGTACTTAAGAAATAAGAAAGGAAGTGATCATAAAGAGGGGATCCATTTTCTATTTTAAAAAGTTATAAACAGATCCCCCAGTTTAGTTCATTTTCTCTTATTTTAAGATGAAAACAATTGTGCAAAATGTTCTTGTTGGGAATCAGTACTTAAGAAATAGAAAGGAAGTGATCATAAAGAGGGGATCCATTTTCTATTTTAACAAAGTTATAAACAGATCCCCAGTTTTAGTTCATTCTCCTTATTTTAATGAGAAAACAATTGTGCAAAATGTTCTTGTTGGGAATCAG
Organism: Doryteuthis pealeii; assembly: GCA_023376005.1. Lineage (NCBI taxonomy): Eukaryota > Metazoa > Mollusca > Cephalopoda > Myopsida > Loliginidae > Doryteuthis > Doryteuthis pealeii. Next base: position 19,276,468 of record CM042177.1, on the reverse strand, counting down.
TACTTAAGAAATAAGAAAGGAAGTGATCATAAAGAGGGGATCCATTTTTCTATTTTAACAAAGTTATAAACAGATCCCCAGTTTTAGTTCATTTTCTCTTATTTTAAGATGAAACAATGTGCAAAATGTTCTTGTTGGGAATCAGTACTTAAGAAATAAGAAAGGAAGTGATCATAAGAGGGGGATCCATTTTTCTATTTTACAAAGTTATAAACAGATCCCCCATTTTAGTTCATTTTCTCTTATTTTAAGATGAAACAATTGTGCAAAATGTTCTTGTTGGGAATCAGTACTTAAGAAATAAGAAAGGAAGTGATCATAAAGGGGGATCCATTTTTCTATTTTAACAAAGTTATAACAGATCCCCAGTTTTAGTTCATTTTCTCTTATTTAAGATGAAAACAATGTGCAAAATTTCTTGTTGGGAATCAGTACTTAAGAAATAGAAAGGAAGTGATCATAAAGGGGGATCCATTTTTCTATTTTAACAAAGTTATAAACAGATCCCCCAGTTTTAGTTCATTCTCTTATTTTAAGATGAAAACAATTGTGCAAAATGTTCTTGTTGGGAATCAGTACTTAAGAAATAAGAAAGGAAGTGATCATAAAGAGGGGGATCCATTTTCTATTTTAAAAAGTTATAACAGATCCCCAGTTTTGTTCATTTTCTCTTATTTTAAGATGAAACAATTGTGCAAAATGTTCTTGTTGGGAATCAGTACTTAAGAAATAAGAAAGGAAGTGATCATAAAGAGGGGATCCATTTTCTATTTTAACAAAGTTATAAACAGATCCCCCAGTTTTAGTTCATTCTCCTTATTTTAAGATGAAAACAATGTGCAAAATGTTCTTGTTGGAATCAGTACTTAAGAAATAAGAAAGGAAGTGATCATAAAGAGGGGGATCCATTTTCTATTTTAACAAAGTTATAAACAGATCCCCAGTTTTAGTTCATCTCTTATTTTTAAGATGAAACAATTGTGCAAAATGTTCTTGTTGGGAATCAGTACTTAAGAAATAAGAAAGGAAGTGATCATAAAGAGGGGATCCATTTTCTATTTTAACAAAGTTATAAACAGATCCCCATTTTAGTTCATTTTCTCTTATTTAAGATGGAAACAATGTGCAAAATGTTCTTGTTGGAATCAGTACTTAAGAAATAAGAAAGGAAGTGATCATAAAGAGGGGATCCATTTTCTATTTTAACAAAGTTATAAACAGATCCCCCAGTTTTAGTTCTTTTTCTCTTATTTTAAGATGAAAAAATTGTGCAAAATATTCTTGTTGGGAATCAGTACTTAGAAATAGAAAGGAAGTGATCATAAAGAGGGGATCCATTTTCTATTTTAACAAAGTTTATAACAGATCCCCCAGTTTTAGTTCATTTTCTCTTATTTTAAGATGAAAACAATTGTGCAAAATGTTCTTGTTGGGAATCAGTACTTAAGAAATAAGAAAGGAAGTGATCATAAAGAGGGGATCCATTTTCTATTTTAACAAAGTTATAAACAGATCCCCCAGTTTTAGTTCATTTTCTCTTATTTTAAGATGAAAACAATGTGCAAAATGTTCTTGTGGGAATCAGTACTTAAGAAATAAGAAAGGAAGTGATCATAAAGAGGGGATCCATTTTCTATTTAACAAAGTATAAAACAGATCCCCCAGTTTTAGTTCATTTCTCTTATTTAAGATGGAAAACATTGTGCAAAATGTTCTTGTTGGGAATCAGTACTTAAGAAATAGAAAGGAAGTGATCATAAAGAGGGGATCCATTTTCTTTTAACAAAGTTATAAACAGATCCCCCAGTTTTAGTTCTTTTCTCTTATTTTAAGATGAAAACAATTGTGCAAAATATTCTTGTTGGGAATCAGTACTTAAGAAATAAGAAAGAAGTGATCATAAAGAGGGGTCCATTTTCTATTTAACAAAGTTAAAACAGATCCCCAGTTTTAGTTCTATTCTCACTTATATTTAAGATGAAAACACCCTGTCGGCATCTCTCTTCCTNGGAATCAGTACTTAAGAAATAAGAAAGGAAGTGATCATAAAGAGGGGATCCATTTCTATTTTAACAAAGTATAAACAGATCCCCCATTTTAGTTCATTTCTCTTATTTAAGATGAAACAATGTTGCAAAAATGTTCTTGTTGGGAATCAGTACTTAAAAATAAGAAAGGAAGTGATCATAAAGAGGGGATCCATTTTCTATTTTAACAAAGTTATAAACAGATCCCATTTTAGTTCATTTTCTCTTATTTAAGATGAAAACAATTGTGCAAATATTCTTGTTGGGAATCAGTACTTAAGAAATAAGAAGGAAGTGATCATAAAGAGTGCATCCATTTTCTATTTAACAAAGTTATAAACAGATCCCCAGTTTTAGTTCATTTTCTCTATTTTAAGATGAAAACAATTGTGCAAATATTCTTGTTGGGAATCAGTACTTAAGAAATAAGAAAGGAAGTGATCATAAAGAGGGGCATCCATTTTCTATTTTAACAAAGTTATAAACAGATCCCCCAGTTTTAGTTCATTTTCTCTTATTTAAGATGAAAAACATTGTGCAAAATATTCTTGTTGGGAATCAGTACTTAAGAAATAAGAAAGGAAGTGATCATAAAGAGTGGATCCATTTTCTATTTTAACAAAGTTATAAACAGATCCCCCAGTTTTAGTTCATTTTCTCTTATTTAAGATGAAAAATTGTGCAAAATGTTCTTGTTGGAATCAGTACTTAAGAAATAAGAAAGGAAGTGATCATAAAGATGGATCCATTTTCTATTTTAACAAAGTTATAAACAGATCCCCCAGTTTTAGTTCATTTTCTCTTATTTAAGATGAAAACAATTGTGCAAAATGTTCTGTTGGGAATCAGTACTTAAGAAATAAGAAAGGAAGTGATCATAAAGAGGGGGATCCATTTTCTATTTTAACAAAGTTATAAACAGATCCCCAGTTTTAGTTCATTTTCTCTCTATTTTAAGATGAAAACAATTGTGCAAAATGTTCTTGTTGGGAATCAGTACTTAAGAAAAGAAGGAAGTGATCATAAAGAGGGGGATCCATTTTCTATTTTAACAAAGTTATAAACAGATCCCCAGTTTTAGTTCATTCTCACTATTTTAAGATGAAAACAATGTGCAAAATGTTCTGTTGGGAATCAGTACTTAAGAAATAGAAAGGAAGTGATCATAAAGAGGGGATCCATTTTCTATTTTAACAAAGTTATAAACAGATCCCCAGTTTTAGTTCATTTTCTCTTATTTTAAGATGAAAACAATTGTGCAAAATGTTCTGTTGGGAATCAGTACTTAAGAAATAAAAAGAATGATCATAAAGAGGGATCCATTTTCTATTTTAACAAAGTATAAACAGATCCCCAGTTTTAGTTCATTTCTCTTATTTTAAGATGAAAACAATTGTGCAAAATGTTCTTGTTGGGAATCAGTACTTAAGAAATAAGAAAGGAAGTGATCATAAAGAGGGGATCCATTTTCTATTTTAACAAAGTTATAAACAGATCCCCAGTTTTAGTTCATTCTCCTTATTTTAAGATGAAAACAATTGTGCAAAATGTTCTGTTGGGAATCAGTACTAAGAAATAAGAAAGGAAGTGATCATAAAGAGGGGGATCCATTTTCTATTTTAACAAAGTATAAACAGATCCCCAGTTTTAGTTCATTTTCTCTTATTTAAGATGAAAACAATTGTGCAAAATGTTCTTGTTGGGAATCAGTACTTAAGAAATAAGAAAGGAAGTGATCATAAAGAGGGGATCCATTTTCTATTTTAACAAAGTTATAAACAGATCCCCCAGTTTTAGTTCATTTTCTCTTATTTTAAGATGAAAACAATTGTTGCAAAATTAAAGTATGCAAGGAAAAGGCAAATATTGAGGAACAAAACACGTGTGCATATAAAAAAGATTTTTTTCTGTGATCTATTTCTGCATCTTAGTGTTGAGGACAATTCTGAGGTGTTAGTACCTTTTAGGGTCGCATCTATAAAAATGAGTTTTACAAACGTGTTAAAAAATGAATTTCAAAAATTCAGAAAAAAAAAAAAAAACATATATAAAAAATATATAAAATATATAAGAAATAAAATATAAAAAAATAAAACAAATAGTATAATAATAATAAAATGATAAAATAATAAATAGTAATAAATAATAAATAAATATAAATGAATAAAAATAATAATAATAAAATAATAATAATTAATAAATTATAAAAATATAAAATAAATATGAAAAAATATAAAAAATATATAAAATATATAAAAAAATATATAAATATATAAAACATACAAAAATATATAAAAAGTATATAAACATATATTAAAAAATATATAAAAAACATATAAATATGTATAAAAAATATATAAATATATACATATTTATATATTTTTTATACATATTTATATATAATATTTTTATATATATGTTTATATATATATTTATAAATATGTTATATATATATTATATACATATATATATAACTAGACAAAACGTGACCCGGTTGGGTTCACCCATTAAGCTTCTCTCTAGATGATTAGGGAAAAGAGTTGGATCTGCCAAAATATCATCTGCTTTTCATTTAAAAAACAACAAATTTATTAATTGATTACTTAAGGTCAAATTTTTTTGTCTAAGTCGAAAAGTAGTAAACATAATAAGCATCAGTAAAAAAAGCAAATAATATTACACACTATAATTTATTTTTGATATATTTAAAACGTTTTTTCGTCCATTTTGATCAAGATGCCTGCCAAGAGGCTACTTAAAATCCGTTTTACAAATTGAACACACATCCTAATAGATAAAGGGGTATTAAGACAGTTTCTAAATGCCAGTTATCTCTAGACTGCAGGTTCAATTCCTGTCAGGGACAGCAGTAACATAGAATAATAATTAACACAGCTTAACACCTGTACCCCAGCTATGGTTAGTGGAATGAGAACAGGATACCCGTGAACCTAATAAAGGGTTGGGTTCAAAGTTCCATGATGGCTCCAATTACAAGATGGTTCCCGAGTCCGACAAGAAATACCTGAAGAAGGCCGGAGGGACATCAGCCGAAACAGATAACAATGAAGACGAGAACAAATAGTCTGAATAATACAATAATGGTAAATCTTTGCGGAGTTCCGTCCTGGCTTCCTGCATCGAAGCGGTATCACTTGAAAAAAAAAAAAAAGAACCAACTTAGGGCATTTTCCACTGAAAAACCCAACACTACCCCCCCCCCTAGTTAAAATTAACTGTTTATTTACAAAAGTTCTTTTTTTTCTGGGTCACCCTGTATACAGGTGACTCAGAAAAAACCAGGCCAAATTATTATTTTTTCCATAAACTAAACTTAAACCCCAACCCCCAATCCTAAACCCTAACCCTAGTTGTTTTGTTTTTCACGCCGCTTTCCGCTACGACTTCAATCGTAGCTGGTGTTTTTACACTTATTTGTATTATTCAGACTGTAATATCGAAGTGGTATATATTGATTGATACTATTTTCTGCATAAATAAAAAGACCAAAGACAGAGTTTATTTTTTTAAAGCCATACGTAATTAAAAACAACCTTAATCCCCTAAAACCGTAACCCAATTCGCAAAATGTTAATTCATAGGACTGTAGTTAAACTGTCATTGGGTACCAGCAAAAATTTTCCGTTTTAATTTTCCAACCTAAGTCAGAAGTCAGTCTCTACATTCTATGAATATAACATTTTGCGAATTGGGTTACAGTTTTAGGGGATTAAGGTTGTTTTTAATTACCGTATTGTAAAAAATAAACAACAAACAAAACACAAATTACTATACATTTAATTAACCATTAAATTAATTATGTAATCTAATATTGAAAAACTTGTTGTGTTAATATAGGAGGGGTGAATCTATCTAGAGTTCTCCTAACTCTAGGTAGATTCGCCCCTCCCTTTCTCCAGACCAGGGTGCTTGCTGAAAAAAATCAGCAGGCACTCCTACTCTGTATAATCGACTACTCACAATAACTCTCCCCCTCACCTTAACTCTATATAGAGGGAGAGTGCAAGAGAGCCAGGTCTGATTTAGACAGGGATTGGTCGGTCGTTGACTTAATTGCTAATTACGCCTAATTAAAACCAATTAAACTGAATTTTTTTTCATACACTTTGTAGTGCTAACACCAAGGAATATCTAAGTATAAATATTGTGTCCATAACATAAATAGAAAAAAATCCTTTAGCTGGAGAAGGTTGATAAACTCAGCTTTAGTATAATAATAGATAGATAGATATATGAAATATAATAAAAATATATAAAAATGAGTTTTAAAAACGTGTTAAATATGAATTTCAAAAATTTGAATACACAACAAGTATAAATAAAACAAATGTCTTTCTCAGAAAATAACTCAAGAAAGGGTTGATGAGCCGTAAAATCTAACTCATCCATGGGTCAACTAAATATGTTAGAAAATTGTTTCGACTAGATACGTAAATTCATTTTGTTACGTATACCAGTAAGTATTACGTGTTTATTTCAATTCAAAATATTAGCGAAAGTATGCAGCCCCCGCCCGGTTTCGACCGGGGGTCCGGTGAGCTTCGGCCGCTGGACCGGTTCTGTTATAATAATAGCGTCGATCCCAGGGGGCCATCCCCCCAGGCAACACCTGCCCCCTTGATTTAAAGGGGCAGGGCTGGGTTTATTGCCCAGTGCCTGAGGCGCCCCCTTGAGGGGGAATGCCGACGGGATCGACGCAATTTTTCACCTGCCACCCCATGAGTCTCGACTTGTGGGTGGTCCCACATAAATAGGGCCTTTGTGCCTGACCCGTACAAGTGGGGTACGTGGAAAATATCATGCAGCCCTGGGTGGAAGTATTTAAGTTTTGTCGAAAATGTTTCGACCATGAAAGGGTAAGGAAAAGAAAAAGAGACAAGGGCATGGAATCCGTGGTCAGTTATCCGGTTCTTGCGAAACAATGCCCGTTTCGCGACCCCTTGGCTCTATCAAGGGTCGATTAACTATCCAAGTAGCAAAGGTCGGTTACTATCCAAGTAACAAAGGGTCGATTTACTATCCAAGTAGCAAAGGGTCGATTAACTATCCAAGTAGCAAAGGGTCAATTAACTATCCAAGTAGCAAAGGGTCGAACTATCCAAGTAGCAAAGGGTATCCAAGTAGCAAAGGGTCAATTAACTATCCAAGTAGCAAAGCAAAGATTACTATCCAAGTAGCAAAGGGTCAATTAACTATCCAAGTAGCAAAGGGTCGATTAACTATCCAAGTAGCAAAGGGTCAATTAACTATCCAAGTAGCAAAGGGTCGATTGACTATCCAAGTAGCAAAGGTCAATTAACTATCAAGTAGCAAAGGGTCGATTTACTATCCCTAATACCAAGTAGCAAAGGTTACTATCCAAGTAGCAAAGGGTCGATTAACTATCCAAGTAGCAAAGGGTCAATTAACTATCCAAGTAGCAAAGGGTCGATTAACTATCCAAGTAGCAAAGGGTCAATTAACTATCCAAGTAGCAAAGGGTCGATTAACTATCCAAGTAGCAAAGGTCAATTAACTATCCAAGTAGCAAAGGGTCGATTTACTATCCAAGTAGTAAAGGGTCAATTAACTATCCAAGTAGCAAAGGGTCAATTAACTATCCAAGTAGCAAAGGGTCGATTAACTATCCAAGTAGCAAAGGGTCAATTAACTATCCAAGTAGCAAAGGGTCGGTTTACTATCCAAGTAGCAAAGGGTCGATTGACTATCCAAGTAGCAAAGGGTCGATTTACTATCCAAGTAGCAAAGGGTCAATTAACTATCCAAGTAGCAAAGGGTCAATTAACTATCCAAGTAGCAAAGGGTCGATTAACTATCCAAGTAGCAAAGGTTACTATCCAAGTAGCAAAGGGTTTACTATCCAAGTAGCAAAGGGTCGATTTACTATCCAAGTAGCAAAGGGTCGATTTACTATCCAAGTAGCAAAGGGTCGATTACTATCCAAGTAGCAAAGGTCGATTAACTATCCAAGTAGCAAAGGGTCGATTAACTATCCAAGTAGCAAAGGGTCGATTAACTATCAAGTAGCAAAGGGTCGATTACTATCCAAGTAGCAAAGGGTCGATTAACTATCCAAGTAGCAAAGGGTCGATTTACTATCCAAGTAGCAAAGGGTCGATTTACTATCCAGGTAACAAAGAATCGATATCAAGTAGACTGGTCAGGTAACAAACACACAGTACGGCTTGAAAAACGAAGCTCGCGATCTTTCTGGTTGAAGTTTATTTATACAAAGGAGTACCCGCTCACATCCGGTAGTAAGGTATAAATCTCCGTCAGGCGCCGATCTCGCCTTCGGTACTTTGTAATGGACACCGCCACTCCAGCCGACGTCATCCACGTGAGTAGAGGGCCCCCCTCAATATTTTTTTCCACAGTTTTAATATATTGCATTATAGAATATTGTATTAGATCAGAAAAATTAAACAATCTAAGTAATTGCGAATATAAAAATATTTTAACATCTATTAATAATAGAGATTGTCTGTATTTCTCTGTAACAAAAACCTACGTCATAACTCTACGTCACAGCTTACGTCACAATATTCTTATGCTATATACACCCAAAATTTGAGTAAGCAATTTGAAAAATTGTTTTTTTACTCTCATTTTAAAATTTTTTTTTTTTTTTTACAGTAACAAGAAGTTAACTAAAAAGTTTACAAATAAATAAATACCTACGATTTTGTGTAAAATTGATGTGGAAAATATTCAAAATAATTGTTTGATTATTACATGCACACAACATTTTATTTGAGAGGGACGGGGCTCAGTTTTCATTTCAAATTGTTTTTTTTAATTTTTTTACTCCTTTAATAAATATGAGGATTTGTCTTACGTATGATACAAACCCTCTGACATTGAATTTTTAACTCCCACCCTCTCAGGCAATGTCTTTCAAAAATTAATTTTTACGATGCCCGGAGGGTGTTTTCTATTGCTAGTTATTTTAATTGATTTCTATAATTGCGGAAATAAAATAAAAGGAAACTTAACTTTCCAAAACTGGGTATCTTATATTTCACCCCTTATGCTTTATACTAAATCAGAAATGATATATATATATATATTTTCTGGCCATATTTTTGGTGTCAGGGTGGAACTGGTGTAACAGTCCACCAAAGGTTTCATTACGAGCGCTTTCGACAATACAGTTTGCCATCATCAGGTTGGAAACTGATGGTATGTTCCGTGTCTCATTTTTAAGGAGAACGAGTAGCGTAGGAATTGGAAGTGGGAGGTAGTAACAATTGGTAGGGGGAGGTTGTAGGAATGGTAGTAGTTCGAATGAACGATGCAGTAGTGATTTGATTGTGGGAGGTGGGGCACAAATTGTGAGAAGGGGAGGGGAATAGTGGAAAGAGGACAGGCGGGAAATTATAAGCATTTGAGAACATGTTGACTTAATTCAAAGTTTATTTTGTTTTTGTTTATATATATATATATATATATATATATATATATATATATATATATATATACAAGAAAAAGTGACCTGTTGGGTCACCCATTAAGCTGTCTCTAGCTGATTAGGGAAAAGAGTAGGATCTGCCAAAATATCATCTGTTTTCATTTTTAAAAACGAACTAAAATTTATTGAATTGATTATTTAAGGTCAAATTTTTGTCTAAGTCGAAAAGTAGCAACATAATGAGCATACTTTTTAAAGTAAGTTTAATAATCATGTTAAATCAGACATGTATTCCGAATTTGACTCTATAAATTAATAATTAAAAGTAATTTAAAAAATCTATTTTAAAGCATGATTTCAATTTTAGTTGAGCGTAAAAACAAAACAAAATTTATTCTCTGTGGTCTGGAGAAAGGGAAGGGGCGAATCTACGGAGAGTTACGCGGTATAAGGAGGAGGTGCCTGACTGCTGAATTTTTAGTAATAAAACTATGCCGTGAGCTCTCCCACTCCCGTTAACTCTATATAGAGGGGAAGAAGAGCGATATGTATAATATTAGACAGGGATTGGTCTGTTGTTGACATAATTGCTAATTACGACTAATTAAAACCAATTAAACTGAATTTTTTTAAAACAATGAGTAGTCCTAAATCCAAGGAATATCTAAGTATAAATATTGTGTCCATAACGTAAATATAAAACAATCCTTTAGGAAATGAAAGTTGATAATCTTTAGTATAATAATAGATATATGTTACCAAATGCTAAGCGTTCTATTGGACGTCCTCTCTTACGCTACAAAAACAAATTGAAGGACAATTTGAAACGCCTCGATATTGACCTGAGTGCTTGGGAAGATCTAGCATCGGATCGGATCGGAAGGAATGGCGTAAGACATGTTTCGCTAGACTATAGAGCTTTGAACAAAATAAACTGAAGCTCCGCCTAACTTAAAAAAAAAACAAACTTTTAACTCCTGCCATGGAGCATTTCGTTTGTCAGTGTAGCTTCATGGCTCGCAGCGGGGCTGGGCTGTTGTCACACTCAAGGAAACACAAAAATGTATTCTTGACAGCATGCACAACATGGGGAGAATCAAATCACTCACTGCTAACCCTCATCTATCGTTCACAATAGGAGAGTTGTAGGGACCCTGTTTGTTTGGTTAGTGTGTGGTTGAGGAGTTGAAGATCCGAGTTATGGGTCCCCACAATTTATATGTATAAGGACTACAGAAATGTAGTTTCCATAGTTAACAAAAGAAGAAGACATTGATAAAGGAAACAAACTTTATATACATAAATACAATTAATATAGTTTCATTGTTCTTTCAGTGGTGTTGCAGTCTGATTGTGTCTGTGTATAGTTGTGTGTGACAACTGTGACATGGTGTTTATATTAGTGTGATTGCTTGTGTCAACATATTAGTAGTTTGTCTGTGATTGGAACTTGTGATTGAAAGTTGTTGTTGTTGAGCGAGAGAGAGAGAGAGAGAGAGAGAGAGAGAGAGAGAGAGAGAGAGAGAGAGAGAGAGAGAGAGAGAGAGAGAGAAATAGGAGACGAACAGATAGATGGACCTGTTGAGTCGTATTTGATGTTTTCGGACGTTCCCACTGTCGAGTTAGGAGCATCCTCTCCAACTCTGTTGAGTCAGGAAGAGCAAAAGCTCCTCACTGTCCCTGTCTCTTCCCTCGGTCTTTCAACTAAAAGGGTCTTTTTATAATTTTCCTATTGTCTTTGTCTACGTGATGATTAAGCTAAAATATTCCTCAAATATCAGGTGATTTGCAATGATGCAATATCGAATGATTTTGGTATCTGTGGAATTCTGGTGACATAAATTATCGGATGAATTTAAACCATTGTTTCTATTGTTTCTAAAATATTTCTAAACTAATATTCATTCGATTCTCTTTTGTTTACCTAATTCTAAACTCATGACATACCATTGTAAATCTAGTTATTTAAGAAAACTTAATTATTTTAATTTGGTCAATTCCACATGCCGTAAAAATATAGGGGCAGATCCCTATAAAAATATAGGGGCAGATCCCTATAAAAATATAGGGGCAGATCCCTATAAAAATATAGGGGCCAATCCCTATAAAAATATAGGGGCCAATCCCTATAAAAATATAGGGGCAGATCCCTATAAAAATATAGGGGCCAATCCCTATAAAAATATAGGGGCCAATCCCTATAAAAATATAGGGGCAGATCCCTATAAAAATATAGGGGCCAATCCCTATAGAGTCCACCATATATATATTCTACCAATTACACCGACTCAAGCTGAATTTCTACTACGTAGCCTGGAGCAAGCAACATGAGGCATTGGTTTCTCCGTGAACCCAGACAAAATAGAGCCCATGTGTTTTAAACAACTAGTGTAAGACTATATAGTTTCAAGTATCTCGGGACACCTTCTGTGGTGTAATAGTTAACAAGTTAGATCGGCAGATTATTGTTAGAGAGTCTGATTCCCACTGGGTGCCCCATTCTTCTGGTCTAAGAGAAGGAAAACTCTGAATTCAAACCTCTTAAACTTGAAAATTTACCTTTAACATTTCATTATATTTAACGGAAATACCCAAAACCTTTGAGACGCTAGGGTTAGTGTTATTGATAGTGTTAGGGTTAGCGTTAGGCTAATTGAGGAGTTTCCGACATCTAATGCTATTTGTACGTAAAATGCGATTATTTTGCTTGCCATTCTGCATTTGTACCGTAGTTGCTAACCTTCAGAAAATTTCAAACCTATTGAAGTCAGTAAGTCTACTGTTGGTTTGAACAACAGCATCTAACTAAGTACAACTTAAGCAGTGTCCAAGACAGTTGGTATATATAGAAATCAATAATGACCCATTCATGAATTTGGGTGATTTGGGTGATTACATTCCTTGAGTTCTGATTGGCTGCTTGACTGCTTGATTTGAATGACATTGTGGAGTCTTATATATATCCTGTCATTCTGCGGTAGACTTTGTGACATTCGGGTTTGTATTTCAGTTACAACCGTTTGTTGCCTTGTCTTCCCAGTTTGACGGTAATTGGAACTTTAATTATTCTTCATCTCCCCTCCCACCCACCCCATTGCGCGGGCGTAGTGGCCTTTGAGGGGGAATTAGTTCCTTTCGACCCGGCCGATTACAGGGGAGTAATCTTGATAATGCACGGGGTATTTTTGATGGCATTGGCTTAGGGGTTGGAGTGACACTGGGCGAGGCTTGGTCCCTAGTTGAAGTTACCATTGGAACTTTAATTATTCTTCAAAACCGTAACCTTCATTTACTCGACGATGTGGGTAGAGGTAAACCGTTCACATAGTCAGAAAAGCTTTTTTTTTTTTAAATATACTAATTACTCTAGAATACAATCTTTTACAAAAGAAGATATGACTCTGAAGCATGTGTTGAAATTGTCTCTTGTTGTGTTGTGTACGAATAAAAAAAAATCCGTTTCAGCAGTTCAGTGTCGACTTTTGTGCTGAGGATTCCCTTTTCGCGACACGACACTCAATCTGTTGTAATAAGAATGATTAGCATTTTTCTTTTTTTTGTTGCAATTTTTTAATTGTTGCTACTTACTTGGAGGATCAAAGTATAGTATCTGTTCCAGATTCTATGCTTTGAGACTTACCTTCAATACCCGGCCTCGGCTGGGGGTCCAGTGTGCTTCGGCCTCTGGACCGGTAAAGTACAATTAATAGCATCGATCCAAGGGGGCTATGCCCCCCAGATCCTTGCAATTTTTATGTGCCCACGTAAAAACGAGACCTTGTGTCCAGCCCTCATAAGTGGGATGAGCAGGCAAATACCCTTACTTGGAGGATCAAAGTGTAGTATCTGTTCCAGATTCTATGCTTTGAGACTTACCTTCTATACCTGGCCTCGGCTGGGGGTCCAGTGTGCTTCGGCCTCTGGACCGGTAAAGTACAATTAATAGCATCGATCCAAGGGGCTATGCCCCCCAGATCCTTGCAATTTTATGTCCCACGTAAAAACGAGACCTTGTGTCCAGCCCTCATAAGTGGGATGAGCAGGCAAATACCCTTACCTTCTATACCTGGCCTCGGCTGGGGGTCCAGTGTGCTTCGGCCTCTGGACCGGTGAAGTACAGTTAATGGCATCGATCCAGGGGGGCCATCCCCCCAGATCCTTGCAATTTTTATGTGCCCACGTAAAAACGAGACCTTGTGTCCAGCCCTTATAAGTGGGATGAGCAGGCAAATACCCTTACTTATGTCAGATCCTACTCTGAGGAGACGTTGGTAAATACATACCACTCTGGGTCAAAGTGGACCTGGGAGTATTGGCAATGAAAGGTTACTACATATTCTCCAGATCTTTTGAACTGGACCCTCGCCATCTGATGCAGTTTAATCTCATGCCCAGAATAGACCAAACATTTTCCAACAAAAGAAAACTGTCTGTTTGTTTATTGATTTTAACGACATATCAACCCGTCTGGGGATATGTCATGACTCACAGTTAGGAAGTTTTACATATCGTGTATTTATAGTTATACATTTTAGTAATTGGTTTTAACAATGTGTTAGCATTATTGGGGATTATGTTGTATGGTATTGATTTGTTTCATGTCTATATTCTATGGTATAATTTTATTTCCCTAAAAAAAGAGAGAATATCCTCCATGTTGACATTTTCAAACAGATCGTTCATATTGTTTGCTTTAAAATAACGGTTTCTGATGTGAGCAAAAAACCTGCATTACATGAATAAGTGTTTAACTGTCAAAGGTGTTTGACATGTTCCACATTGTGGTTGTTGTTCTTGTTTGAGTATATAGGAGTGCGTTAGTCTTGTATGACCAATGCATAATCAGGACACAATGACTTGTTCCTTTCTAGACTTCCTTAAAGTTGGTCTCCAGCCTCCCAAAGTGGGTTTGATTAGGAAGAGTTTATTGTGGATGTTGTTATTCCAGTGTTGTTGCCATTTTGTATGAAGGAATCTATTAATTTTAGGATTCAAATCAGTATATGGTATCTTGAAATTGTCGGGGATCAAATCTAGAGCCGATTTAGCTGCGGAGTCTGCTCTTTCATTTCCCCTCACTCCTATATGATTTGGGATCCAGCATATCATAATCTCCTTAGAGTTAGACATCAAGTCTAATCTATTCAGGAGTTTAATGATGAAAGGGTTTTCCATTTTTTAAATTTCTCAATGATAGTAGGACAGAGAGCGAGTCGGAAAAGATGATGTATTTTTTGTGGTTATTTTCATAGATTATGTCAAGTGCTAAGATCTATTGCACGGGTTTCAGCTGAAAAAAATGGAACTTTCATTTCGGAGAGCTTTTCTTACAATCTTTTTATTCAAAATAGCTTCATATGCTGTTTTGTCATTGTCTTTAATAGATTAACATGTTTTTTTTTAGATATTGTTATCATTTTTCTTACCTTCCAATTTTCAACTCTAAAATGAAATATGGTGCCGATATTGTATATTGTCAGAATTTTGCAGGCTATATGATTGATACATGGGAAATATATTGTTTGTATATTTATTCAAATATATCCAACCACCAACATAATCCTGATAATTTCTATCGAACTCTGACAGTTATTTTGCTCCATATAGTACTTATTCAATGGCTGTACGTAAAAGTGCCAAATCTTAACTGATGTTATAACTTCACTTGTGAACAAAAACCAAACTCCATTTTGGTACAAATAATGTTCAATATATCTCTTATTATAATGGAGATTGTGTGTTCTTCTGTCTGTAACCGAAACTATATTACTACTCAAGTCAATATTCCATTAGGTATTTATGTCACATTCTCTATGATTCTATTTTTATTTAAACCTCAATTATTAATAAAATTGTTTTCCATTATTAATACGGTTGACCATATCTACATACTGTATTTACCGCGTACCCCACTTGTACGGGTCTGGCACAAAGTCCCTATTAACGTGGGACCACCCACAAGCCGAAGCTCATGGAGTGGCAGGTGAAAAATTGCGTCGATCCCGTCGGCATTCCCCCTCAAGGGGGGCGCCTCAGGCACTGGGCAATAAACCCAGCCCTGCCCCTTTAAATTGAGGGGGCAGGTGTTGCCTGGGGGGATAGCCCCCTGGATCGACGCTGTTAATTATATCAATGGTCCAGAGGCCGAAGCCACTGTTGACCATATCGACATACTATTAACATGCAATTGTATTTATATATTCAACAAAATAGCGGTTTACAGGGTGAACGGGAAGGCTAATTTGCATATTGATATTAAAAGTTTGATCTTAATAAATATGTGCTTAGTATTATTGATTTCTAATTATCTTGTTTTATCTTAATGAATATGACTAAAAATCTCTTCAAGAAATCTTAAAAGAAATCTGTTAACAAGAAAGAATAACTTTGATTTTATTCTTTAGTTTCTAAATTAACTAAATAGTTAAATTATGAAAATTTAGCAATGAAAGACAGGAGTGATGGAAAATGATGGATGAGGTAGTTTCAAAGCTGTGCTATTTTTCAATCATACCCCCTCTGTTCCAAATCTTTTTATCTGCATTCTTATTCAGTTTCATTAGCCTTTCTAATTTAATATGATTTTTTTTTATATTAAAACTTAGATACTTGCACCCTATGGAGGGTGCATATATTTGCTAGTATGTAGAATAATAATTTAAAAGAAAAAACTATCATATGTAGTGTCACATTGTGATTTTTTCACTTATTAATCTATTGTGTAAAGATAACAAAAAAGCCCAGAAATGTATTCCGTAATAGTGGTAGGCAGAAGGTTATTGTCTTCATACGTATTATTCCCTCCGTTTGTCTTATTAATTTTTTGGGCTAAACTGTTGAGATCTATTTTGGGGAAACGCACATGCGTGTGGTCAAATAGGCCAATCACTTGCACCTTCCCCCCAACCGGAGGTCACGTGAGGACGCCTATAAAAGTAAGTAATTATCTTGAGTCATATTACTATAAAAATGCACTGGTCAATGATTTTTACTATAAAAATGCATTAGACAATGACTTTTACTATAAAAATGCATTAGACAATGATTTTTACGAAAAGATTGCATTGCCAATGATTTTTACTATAAAAATGCATCGCCTAATGATTTTTACTATAAATATGCATTGGCCAATGATTTTTACTATAAATATGCATTGGCCATTGATTTTTACTATAAGAATTCATTGCAAATAATTTTTACTATGAAAAGGCATTGGCAATGATTTTTACTATAAAAATGCATTAGAAATGAGTTTTACTATAAAAATGCATTGGAAATGATTTTTACATTAAAAATGCTTTGGAAATGATTTTTACATTAAAAATGCTTTGGAAATTATTTTTACAATAAAAATTCATTGAAAATGATTTATTACTGTAAATATGCATTGGCCAATGATTTTTACTATAAAAATCCATTGTTAAATGATTTTTACTAAAAAAATGCATTGGGCAATGATTTTACTATAAAAATGCATTGGACTGATTTTACTATAAAATCCATTGTTAAATGATTTCTAATATAAAATGCATTGGAAGTGATTTTTACTATAAACATGCATTGGCAAATATGATTTTTACTATAAATGCATTGGAAATGATTTTTACTATAAGAATGCATTGGAAGTGATTTTTACTATAATCATGCATTGCATATGATTTACAGAATGCATTGGAAATGATTTTACTATAAAAATGCATTGGAAATGTTTTACTATAGTGATTTTTACTATAATCATGCATTGCATATGATTTTTACTATAAGAATGCATTGGAAATGATTTTTACTATAAAATGCATTGGAAATGATTTTTACTATAAGAATGCATTGGAAGTGATTTTTACTATAATCATGCATTGCATATGATTTTTACTGCATTGGAAATGATGATTGGAAATGATTTTACAACTGCATTGGAAATTTTTACTATAAAAATGCATTGGAATGATTTTACCATTGAAATGATTTTTACTAAAAAATGCATTGGACAATGATTTTACTATAAACTGCATGGAAATGATTTTACTATAAAAATACATTGGAAATGATTTTTACTATAAAATACATTGGAAATGATTTTTACTTAAAATGCATTGGAAATGATTTTTACTATAAGAATGCATTGGAAGTGATTTTTACTATAATCATGCATTGCATATGATTTTTACTATAAAAATGCATTGGAAATGATTTTTACTAAAAATGCATTGGAAATGATTAAAAATGCTTTGGAATGATTTTTTACTATAAGAATGCATTTACTATAATCATGCATTGCATATGATTTTTACTATAAAAATGCATTGGAAAATGATTTTTACTATAAAAATGCAAAATGAATTTTTATTAAAAATGCTTTGGAAATGATTTTACTATAAGAATGCATTGGAAATGATTTTTACTATAATCATGCATTGCATATGATTTTTACTATAAAAATGCATTGGAAATGATTTTTACTATAAAAATGCATTGGAAATGAATTTTATATTAAAAATGCTTTGGAAATTATTTTTACAAAAAAAAAAAAAGATTCATTGAAAACGATTTTTTCTTTACAAATGCATTGTAAATGATTTATTACTATAAATATGCATTGGAAAATGATTTTTACTATAAAAATACATTGGAAAATGATTATTACTATAAGAATGCATTGGAAAATGATTATTACTATAAGAATGCATTGGAAAATGATTTCTACTATAAAATGCATTGGAAGTGATTTTTACTATAAAAATCTATTGTTAAATGATTTTTACTATAAAAATGCATTGGAAATGATGTTTACTATAAAAATGCATTGGTTTCCTTTTGTATATTTGCAGAACATAAAAAGAACTTTATCAAATTGTTTCCTCCGAAAATCAGCACTCAGGGTCTCCACTACGACTATAGTTCATTGATGCACTACAGCCCCTTCGGCTTTGCTATCAATCGGGATAAGCCAACACTGATTCCGCTTCGTAAGCATGTCGACATTGGCCAACGCTATGGAATGAGCCAGTTAGACATTGTACAATTGCAACGCTTGTACGGATGCAAGGAACACAAACTCATCAAACTGCCAGACCGTAAGTAATCTGTTCATCATCATCATCATCATCATCATCATCATCTTCATCATCATCATCATCATCATGTCAACGGTCAACAGCTCTGTGTTGTAGCAAGGCGATTCTGTGAAGATTCCTGTACTCTAAATGCCGAGTAACCTTAAGGGCATCTATCTATCTATCTATCTATCTATCTATCAATCTATCTCTCAGTCTCTTCATATATATATATATATCCATCAATCTAATGCGGTTTATATGTATCAACCTACTATATATATATCTTATTATAATGGAGATTTTGTGTTTTTCTGTCTGTAACCGAAACTAAATCACTACTCAAGTCACAATTCCCTTTGTAATTGACGTCACATTTACCATGAATTTATCCCTATTTTAACCTCAATTATTAATAAAATTGTTTTACATTATTTATACTGTTAACCATATCTACATGATATTTTCCACGTACCCCACTTGTACGGGTCAGGCACAAGGCCCTATTTATGGTGGGACCACCCACAAGCTGAGACTCATGGGGTGGCGGGTGAAAAATTGCGTCGATCCCGTCGGCATTCCCCCTCAAGGGGGGTGCCTCAGGCGCTGGGCAATAAACCCAGCCCTGCCCCTTTAAATCAAGGGGGCAGGTGTTGCCTGGGGGGATAGCCCCCTGGGATCGACGCCGTTAATTATATCAATGGTCCAGAGGCCGAAGCCACTGTTGACCATATCAACGTACTATTAACATGCAATTGTATTTATATATACAACAAAATAGCGGTTTAAAGTGTGAACGGGAAGGCCAATTTGCATATTGATATTAAAAATGTAATTTTAATAAATATATGCTTAGTATTATTGGTTTCTAACTGTTTGGTTTTATTTTAATGAATATAAGCACAAATCTCTTCAATTAATCTTAAATGAAATCCATTAACAAGAAAAGATAAGAGTCATTTGATTCTTTACTTCCTATTTTAACTAAATACTTAAATTAGAAAAAATAACAATGAAAGACGGAAGTGATAGAAGAGTAAATTTCAGTTATTCTATTATACCCCCTCTGTTTCAAATCTTTTTATCTGCATTCTTATTTAGTTTCATTAGCCTTTCTAATTTAACATATTTCATTACATTAAAACTTAAATACTTGCACCCGGAGGGTGCATATATTTGCTAGTATATATATTATATATATATATGTGTGTGTGTGTGTGTGTAATGCATTATCATTATCTATCTATCTATCTATCTATCTCTCAGTCTCTTCATATATATATATCCATCAATCTAATGCGGTTTATATGTATCAACCTACTATATATATATATATATATATATATATATATATATATATATACATACATATATATATATATATATATATATATTTCAATGAGAAATCAAAACAAATAAAAGTTTTTGCTTTTATTTATTTAATTACGGGAACGGTATTACAACCAGCGGTTTCTTGCTGAAAGCATTCATCGGGTAAGACGAAAAGTTCCTTTGAAAATGACAGAAATTGTGTAAATGGTCAAATGTGTGCGTTTTTTTTTAACTGTATTCTCGTGTTTGCGTGTTTACGTGATGCGGAATGTTTTTTTGCTTCTACGTGTGCGTATTTTTGTTTGTGCGTATGTGTATGATGTCATGCGCGTGTGCATGGAAATGCGTGAAGGCTGTGACGATATGATTGTGTCCACGCGCGTGTGTGCGTATTTTTGTTTGTGCGTATGTATGTGATGTCGTGCGTGTGCGTGGGAATGTATGAAGGCTGTGATGATATAATTGTCTCCACGCGCGTGTGTGCGTATAAATATGCGTATTTGTGTTTGGTATTCCTGGTTACGTATGTTATGTGCAAATTAATATAATGTATTTTTTAAATGTATTTTTAAAATTATGCTGTTAATAATAATGAACATGTTATTTATTGCGTTGGTGGTGCAATGTGGACGTTACATTTGTATGATATTATTGTACAATGTATATAGGTAGAGGGAAAGATACTTACAGTTTGGCGGATCTGTTGTAGTGTTTACAAATTATATTACTATTTATATATATATATATATATATATTATATATTATATATATATATATATATATATATATATATATATATATATATATATATATATATATATAATTGGGTAGAAGAGGTGTGTGTGGGTTATGTATATGGATCGAAGTGTGATAGCAGGTGTTTATTTTCATGTCGGCATTTTGATAGGATTTCCGATTTTTTGTTTAGTAGGGTCTGTTGTGATGGATGAGTAATAATATAAAGTTTTTCTTGGAGACAAAGAAGGCATCTTTTAGATGTTTTGCTGTAAGCGGGTGCAACTTTCAGAATCTCCCAGCTCACATCTGGCGAAATGTCCATATCTTTCAAGTTCCATATATGTGTGGATAGTGTTGTTTGTGTAGAATATTTTCTGTTCGAAAATGAAAGTCTATGGTTGTAAATTCTTTGTTTCAGGGTTCCTTCCGTTGCTCCTATGTATTGTTTGATGGAGGTGTCTGTTTTCACAGTAGTTCTGTACACCACATTTTTCTGGAGACAGTTTCCTTGTAGAGGGCACGAACTCTTGTCCCTACAGTTGCATTGGTTGTTACTTCGCGTGGTGTTTTTGTTGGTTTTCCAACTTTTTATTATGGCTTTTCATGATTTGGGCTATATTCCTTGTGCAACTGTAGCTGATTTTTAAGGTGTTTTTGTTAAAAATTTTGGCTAGAGGGCTGTGTATTGGAAAGTGTTTGTTGATGAGTTTTAGAAAATCTTTACCAATGTTGGATGTTACACATTTGTTGTATGGTGGGTTGAACCAGATGATATTTCTTTGTCTGTGTCTTGTTTTGTTTTTTGGTGGCGTGTATTCTAATTTTTGCTTATAACCACTGGTTTTTAATGCATTGTCGTATATATTTTTATTTTTGTTGAAGATGCTGATGCTAGAGGAGTTGTCAGATAGCCTGCGGCTAATTGATTTCGGTATTTGTTTGATTATGGATGGTGGGTGGTTTGAAGAGGTGTGTATGTAGAGAGGTGTGTCGTTTTCTTTCTTGTAAGGTTCGAATATTCCTTTTTCTAGATTTAGGGTTACGTCTAAAAAATTTACTATTTTTAGGTTTATGTCTATTTTGATTTTAAATCCTAGTGATTTTAGTATGCTGGTTATGTTTTTTCTATATTTATCTAGTGCGGGGCCATTGGGATTTTTTATCATAATTAAGCCGTCGTCCCTGTACAGGCCCATGCCTCTCTTGTCGATTATGTGGGATAGCTGGAAGAGTATTAGAATGCCAACCAACTCACACACTTCTGCTCCGTCAAAACTACCCATGGTCACGTCGAATAACAATGAATTTTGTTTTTTTATCCATGGAGTGTTATTATGGAAGAGTAGTGATTTGCGGCAGTGTTTTATCACTTTGATGTTATTCTGCGATATTTTTACGTGTTTGGTTGCCAATTCTAATGCCTTATTTAGTGTGTCTTCTGTGATGGGGTAAAAATCTGTAATGTCAAATTGGATGAAGGCTGCATTGTTTTTGTTCGTTATTGATGTAAACCAGTTTGTGACGGCCTTGGTGTTCTTCCACTGATTGATATGTAGTTTCTCCTTGAGTTGTGTATTTATATTGTCTAGAGTGAGTTTACTTATCTTTCCTATTTCTGGTTTTGTGTGGTTTATTAGTCGGTATATAGTTTTTGTTGGGAAGTCTGGTTTGTGATCCTTGATTGTTAGGAATGCTTGTTGTTCCGCCATTGAGTTTATTTTTCCGTCTATATTTAACTTGCCGGCTATTTCTTTGGCTTCCTTGTTTATATCATTGGTTATGTTTCCAGAGGCTTTTTTTATATGTTTGCGTTATGTTGTTTGTTGTTATTTTTTTGTAGTTGTTGAGGTTTGTTTTGTATATGTTGGTTGTTTTATCTGCAAATATGTATATTTTATTTGAGTTGCGTATATTTTTCGCATATATATATATATATCAATAAAGGAAGGAAGAACTCAATACCGTAATTCCATAATAAATTTATTTCGACCAAAATTGGGGCCCATATAAATCTAAGTTTTATTATTTTTTGTTTTTGTTTGAATTTATATATATTCAGCTCTTTGGGTTTTTTTGTGATGTGCTTATCCATAAGTGAATTGAGACCCATCTGATGAGACGAAAATTTGGGGAGCCGGTTTAAATCAACTTAGATTTATATGGGCCCCAATTTTGGTAGAAATAAATTTATTATGGAATTACGGTATTGAGTTCTTCCTTCCTTTATTGATAAATATTGCTCTGTATATAATCTAAAAGGTTATTATACATTGAGCTCTCTTCAGTGATTTAAAGAGTCGCTGTATTTATACATACTGGATCATCAATATTAGTACAGTGGATCTTAGAAATCACATATAGAATCATCCCTTACTACCAAGTTTTGGATAAATCTATATATATATATATATATATATATATATGTGTGTGTGTGTGTGTGTGTGTGTGTGTGTAATGACCCATACTTCTGTTATGCAGGTTAGTTGTTTGAATTTTGCGGCATGTCAACCTTTAGGTATTCAATTTTTTAAAACTAATTTTTTTAAAACTCAATTTTTAAAAATCTTATTATAATGGAGATTGTGTGTTTTTCTGTCTGTAGCTGAAACTATATTACTATACAAATCACAATTCCTTTTGTTATTTACATCACATTCTCCATGATTTTATTTTTATTTAAACCTCGATTATTAATAAAATTGTTTTACATCATTAAGACTGTTGACCATATCTACATACTAATAACATGCAATTGTATTTATATATACAACAAAAGAGCGGTTTACAGTATGAATGGGAAGGCTAATTTGCATATTAATATTAACAATTTGATTTTAATAAATATATGCTTATTATTATTGATTTCAAATTGTGTTTTTTTTCTTATTGCATATAAGCAACAATCTCGGGGATAAATCTTAAAAGAAATTAAGTTGTTCTATTTTTCGATTATACCCCCTCTGTTCCAAATAGTTTTATCTGCATTCTTATTCAGTTTCATTTGCCTTTCTAATTTAATATGATATTTTATTATATTAAAACTTAAATACTTGCACCCGGAGGGTGCATATATTTGCTAGTTCTTTTAAAAAACTATTTAACATATAGGTGGGATCTTAACAGGTACTACCAATCCGAGTCAGAGTGAACCTGGGAGTAATGATGATGAAGGAGTACTCCACTCACTCCAGAGCCCCATAATTGGAATTTCACCACTAGATGCAGTTTAACGTCATTACCAGGACACTAAGACTTTCAGCCACCACCTTGTAGCACATATATGATGAAAAGGTTTTGGGGGTTTGCCATAAATACAATAGGGTTGTGACAATCATATAGGTGCTAGGACATGACATGACCAGTCGATTGATCGGAGAGAGCATCTCCGACTGCCCGTTCAGCCTAAATAAGGAGCAAAGTGGAGTGTTGCATATCATGGATTACTCAGCCACCAGAATTGCACCGCCATATTTTTCAGCTCAAGACAACAGGGCGGCCATACTTATGTCTTTTTTAATAAGCTTAGAAAATCAGACTTGAAGAGGCAGAGGTAGCTAAAATAAATTCATTTCTATATATATATATATATATATATATATATATATATATATATATATATGAAGTGAACAAACATTACATTTAAACAGATATGCACGCCTAATTCATTTAATTATCAACTAATTAATTTTCAAATTAGGTATGACTTCAATTAAGCACATATTCCCCCAATATATATATATATATATATATATATATATATATATATATATATATATATATATATATAAGTTTATATAGCAATATCATAATCTTTACAGATCATTGCCGCCCCTCCCAATCCTATAACCCAATCACCAGAACCTTTCCTCTTATGAGTCTTCAAATGACCCATCAAACCCACTGTAGATCCACAAAGTTTGATGCAAATATGACATAAGAAGGACGCCCTTCCCGTTGTATCAGATGATAAAATTTGATGCTTATGCACCACAATATGTCTCTTAAGACCAGAAGCTGACTTACAGACTTTGTTATAGATTGCACAAGACACATTGTTCCTGGGGTTTGCAGGAATTGTCCCTGGTGAGATTTCCTATGATTGACATATTCAGCCTTAGAAAGCAGAATTCGACCACATGTTTGATATTTCCAACTCTCCACGTCCTCTCCAATATAACAGGTGTATCCCTTTCGAAATTGCGATGGGCAAGTCATGTTGTGCGTATGAGTGATGTTAGAATGCCAAAACAACTCCTTTATGGTCAGCTGCATGATGGCGAAAGGCCACAGTATAAGCCTTGGAAGAGGTATAAGGATTACTTAAAAAGCAACCTTGTAAAAAATAAAAATAGACCCTGACAACTGGGAAAAGCTGGCATTGAAAAGAACTGATTGGTGAATTCATGTGGATGATGGCTATACCAGTTTTGAGAGTGAAAGAATTGAGCATGAAAACCTCAAGCATCAACTTCGAAAGGGATAAGTTTACATACATACATACATACATACATAGCAATAGCATAATCTTTACAGATCATTGCCGTCCCTCACAATCCTATAACTCCACCACCAGAACCCTTCCTTGCATGAGCCCTCAAATGACTCATCAAACCTGCTGCGGATCCACAAAGTTTGATGCAAATATGGCATTGAAAGGACTTCCTTCCCGTTGAATAAGATGATTCAGATGAATCAGATGATAAAATTTGATGCTTATGCACCACCATATGTCTCTTAAGACCAGAAGCCGACTTACAGACCATGCCACAGATATCACAAGACACATTGTTTGTTCCTGGAATTTGCATGGATTGACCCTGTTGAAATTTCCTATGATTGACATATCCAACCTTAGAAAGCAAAATTCGACCACATGTCTGACATTTCCAACCCTTCATGTTCTCTCCAATATGACAGGTGTAACCCTTTCGAAGTTGACGCTTTAAGTTTTCATGAATGATTTTTTCACACATTGTTTCCACTATGCAATCCGGCTACTCAACCTCATCAAGATGTTCATAATTTCCCGGTTGCCAAACTCTGACGACGCATGATATGAGTGATAAAACGAACCAACAATTTCAAAGAAATCTCCTGCATTTGCATCGCGTTAATTCTCAATATATTGGAAAAATATCTTAAACCCTGAAGACTAATTTTGAACCAGCTAACGTTTGAAAAACATTGACCGACAAAAGTAAATTAAAACTTGAATTTCGATGCACCAATAATTTCTATCTTGCTTTCACTTTGGTTTAATGCATTTCATTGTATTTTTACGATATGTTAAATCTAAAAATGTTTTTTTTTATGAAAGTCATTAGAAACCTAAAAGTAAATTTTAATTCGCTGATTATTTGGAGTTTAACAAAAATAACTGATGCGGCAGTTAACTATGTTATTTGAAGAACGAGAACAAATCTGGCAATTTTAGCCATTTTTA
>CM042177.1:19225443-19245443 GCA_023376005.1 Doryteuthis pealeii | reverse complement strand
GTGACTGTTGTGCGAATTGATTTTATGGTGAAAGGAAAATTGTAGAACGAATCGGGTCACGAATGAGAATAGTTAAGTTAAACGATAGGATAGTGAAGACCAGCCTCTTACCCCTTCCCTCTTTTAGGCCTTGCAATAGAAGGATAACAGCACACGTAATTTATTAAGATACAGTAAATTTTAACAATGATCCGTAAGATTACCAAGGTTTGGTTTGGTTTGTTTTGTTTTACAGCATATCAAGCTCAGTGGGTCATTTAATGCCGATAAAGTTTTTAAATAAATCAATTCTTAATGAATAATACAATTCTTTTTATAAATACATTTTTCTATTTAACCTATAGATGGGACCCTAACAGGTACTACCACTCCGGGTCAGAGTGGATCAGGGAGCAATGGGGATGAAGGTGTGCTCCACATTCCCCAAACCTCCAAAACTGGAATCTCACCATCAGATAGAGTTTAACACCATTTCCAGGACATGAAGATCCTCAGCAACCACCTTCAAGCACCCATATGATAAAATGGGTTGGGGCTTGCCATAAGGGCAATAGTGTTGGTGCAATCATATAGGTGCTAGGGCTCGACGTGACCAGCCGATTGATCGGAGGGGGCCTCTCCGACCGCCCGTCTAAGTAAGGGTCTAAGTGGAGTGTTGCAGGTCATGGACTTCTCATCTACCAAGACTCCGTCCTTAAGCATCACGAGTTGCCACCCACGGCCAACAGGTGGCCTCATTTGGGGGAATTTTACCCCTCTTCAGAGGTGCAGTCTGTGCATTCTAACGCCCCAGACGTCAGGGCGGTAAGATTACCTAGATAAATACACGTATTCTCATCTTATCAAACCTAACAATACTTATTCAAAGATCCTTTAAATTAATAAACAAATATGATTATAGAATAATAACATGAACTCAACTTTCTACTTCAACTCTCTTGCACAAGTCAATAATATTATTTACGAAAATTTAAAATTCCCCTTTATTCAAATGTCACTCACCACTGAATATTCTTTATTCTCAAACAGTAAGTGTCACCAAATATTACTTTATTTCTCAAAATAAGCGTCTCAAAAAATTCTTTTTTCGAACACTTCTAAATTCTCTGTGTTTTAACCGTTTTAACTTCAAATATCAAATATCTTGCCCTGAAGAAGGCTGTTTTCTTGGTATACTTAAAATTTTAATATTTTTCTATTATTATTCACTCCTTTTGAGTTTTCACACCAGTGTTAGCTGATGGTATTTCACTGGAGTCAGAGTGACAGCAAGTCTCCTCAGGTCTCCAGGACTCTTCTGAGTATTCTGGCAGATTGCAGCAGTGCAGTGTTCTGAATGGTTTCAATCCTTCCTTTGATATCCAAACTTTCCAAACCCTTTTCTAATCCTTTTGGGACTGTTCCAAGTGCACCAACCACAATTGGTATCACTTTCACTTTCATGTTCCATAACTTTTTCAGTTCTCTGGCAAGGTCCAGATATTTGTCCATTTTTTCATTTTCCTTTAGCTTCACCCTGTGATCTGCTGGCACTGCAAAATCCACCAGTTGACAAGTTCTTTCTTTTTTGTTTATCAACACTAGGTCTGGTCTTCTTGCTGGGATAAGGTGATCCGTTTTTACTTTAAAGTCCCAGAGAATTGTATGCGTTTCGTTCTCAAGAACAGATTCTGGTTTATGCATATACCATTTTGTTGTGCGGTCAAAATTTAATTTTTTGCATAATTCCCAGTGGATCACCTTCCCAACCCAGTCGTGTCTAGTTTTGTATTCTCGTTGTGCTAGTTTGCTACATTCGCAGAGTATATGGTTTACAGTCTCATCTCTATTACCACAAAGTCTACATTTACTATTTTGTTGGGTCTTATCAATTTTCGCTTTGATATAGTTTGTCCTTATGGCATTATTTTGTGCAGCAATTATTAATAATTCTGATTCTCTTTTGAGGTTTCCTTTTCTTAACCATGTCCAAGTCTTTCCATGTGCAACCTCTTTGATTTGTCGTTTGAAGTGCCCATATAATTGTTTTTCTTCCCATTTTTGTTTTTTAGTCTTTGTTGTTTTTCTGTTTGTCCATCTGTCACTTCTACTATTGTTGGCCGCCATAAGTAATTTGTCTTTGCTCTTTCTTGTGTAATCCTCAAGTTGTTGGATAGTGGTTTCTACGCAGTCCTCTATGTTGGCAAGACCTCTTCCGCCTTCCTTTCTTGACACATATAATCTATCGTCTCTAGGGTGAAGAGCCTTGTGCATGGCCATTAACTTTCTCGTTCTTTGGTCAGTTCTTCTTTTGTCCATTTTAAGAATTCTCCTGAGTATCATAATGGGGACGGCCCAGGTATTGATTCCTTTGATCAGATTTCTGCTGTTAGGTTTGGTTTCTAGAAGTTTTTTAGTTCTCCTGAGATATTCTTTTTTAACTTTTCCTTTCATTTCTGTTTCTATTATTATTATTATTATTATTATTATTATTATTTCATATTTAAAATAGTAATAAATAGAATACACGGACAAACTCTCGACCGAAACACGTGTTGGCATTTCATCAAACGATTTTTATCCATTCAACATTTTCTTTCCTTTATTTATTTATCCTTTCAACCCCCTATATATATATATATATATATATAATATGTGTGTGTGTGTGTGTGTGTGTTCTTTTTTTCTTCAATCAGCTGATACTGTATCTGTGAACTGCACATTTGATAATGAGCTTTGTGGTTGGACCAGCATCAAGATCCCCGGACCAAGCTATAATATATGGATGCGACATCGTGCAAAGACAAACAGCCCGCTAACAGGACCTGAATTTGACCACACGTTTGGAACCTTTGAAGGTTTGTCTTTATTTTAATTAGGTTTATTTTTGATTAGTCAATTAATTAATTTGATTATTTTGTTTTGTTATTCCGAAAAAAAAAAAATATATACACAAACACACGCACACGCACACACATACACACGCACGCACACACACACACACACACACACACACACACACATGCACGCACATCGGTTATTTCATAGTTGAGTAACCTGAGCGCACCCAGGAAAAACAGAACCCAAATTATCTATTTATTTTCCCATTAAACTAACCCTAAACCCCAACCCTAACCATAACCCTATCCCTAAACCCTAACCCTAACCTTTGTTGGACTTAAACTTAAAAAAAAAAATTAACAGTTTTATTACAAAATTTGTGGGTGCTGTTTTTCTGGGTCACCCAGTAATATAATGTTATACAACTATGGGGGGTTAGGGCTAGGCTTAGGGTTGGGGTTTAGGGTTTAGGGTTGTGGTTGGGGTTTAGGGTTAGTTTAATGGGAAAATAAAAAATTTGGGTTTAGGTTTTTCTGGGTCACCCTGTAATATCCTGTTACTCAACTAGGAAATAACCATAATATGGGTTCTGTTTTTTCTGGGTCACCCTGTAATATCATGTTACTCAACTAGGAAATAACCATAATATGGGTTCTATTTTTTCTGGGTCACCCTGTAATATCATGTTACTCAACTAGGAAATAACCATAATATGGGTTCTATTTTTTCTGGGTCACCGTGTAATATCATGTTACTCAACTAGGAAATAACCATAATATGGGTTCTTTTTTCTGGGTCACCCTGTAATATCATGTTACTCAACTAGGAAATAACCATAATATGGGTTCTATTTTTTCTGGGTCACCGTGTAATATCATGTTACTCAACTAGGAAATAACCATAATATGGGTTCTATTTTTCTCGGTCACCCTGTAATATCATGTTACTCAACTAGGAAATAACCATAATATGGGTTCTATTTTTTCTGGGTCACCTGTAATATCATGTTACTCAACTAGGAAATAACCATAATATGGGTTCTGTTTTTTCTGGGTCACCTTGTAATATCATGTTACTCAACTAGGAAATAACCATAATATGGGTTCTAT
The DNA here is from genome assembly GCA_023376005.1 of Doryteuthis pealeii. Taxonomy (NCBI): domain Eukaryota; kingdom Metazoa; phylum Mollusca; class Cephalopoda; order Myopsida; family Loliginidae; genus Doryteuthis; species Doryteuthis pealeii. The sequence goes on along the minus strand of CM042177.1, from coordinate 19,241,514 downwards.
TTTTTCTGGGTCACGGTGTAATATCGTGTTACTCAACTAGGAAATAACCATAATATGGGTTCTATTTTTTCTGGGTCACCCTGTAATATCATGTTACTCAACTAGGAAATAACCATAATTTGGGTTCTGTTTTTTTCTGGGTCACCCTGTAATATCATGTTACTCAACTAGGAAATAACCATAATTTGGGTTCTGTTTTTTCTGGGTCACCCTGTAATATCCTGTTACTCAACTAGGAAATAACCATAATTTGGGTTCTGTTTTTTCTGGGTCACCCTGTAATATCCTGTTACTCAACTAGGAAATAACCATAATATGGGTTCTATTTTTTCTGGGTCACCGTGTAATATCATGTTACTCAACTAGGAAATAACCATAATATGGGTTCTATTTTTTCTCGGTCACCCTGTAATATCATGTTACTCAACTAGGAAATAACCATAATTTGGGTTCTTTTTTTTCTGGGTCACCCAGCTCTTTTTTATTGATTTTTGTCTTTTGTCCATAGGATATTACCTCTTCCCCATATATATATATATATATATATATATATATATATATATATATATATATATATATACGTTTTTTTTTAAGTTGGAGGAAGGAAAATAATGCTCGATTATAAATGTAAGAGCTATATTTATCATTATTATAATCTATACATATAATGGCTGATTCATTACCGTCGGTTTCAAAGTATTACATGCTTATCTTCAGACAAATCGACTTGTAAAAGACCCATTTCTCCATCACTGTTGCCCACTGCAAGTTTTGATTGATTTTTTACTTTTGTCCATAGGATATTACCTATTCACCGAGGCCTCCGATAATTTCTTCAAAGTGGCCCGAATTCAGACACCCCTCTTTAGCAAAGGCGACCATTGCTTCACATTTTGGTACCATATGAAAGGTCGAGACATGGGCTCATTGAATATCATTCAGGTGGAGGGTGGCTCTAAAAGAATTCAGCTGTTCAACTTGAATGGTCACCAGGGAAAGGTATGGAAACAACTCAAGTTGAACGTACAGGCGTCGGAAAATACAAAAGTAAGTAAAACGTTGAGTTTTTTTAATACATGAGTGTATTTAATACATAAGTGTATCTAATACGTGAAAACACTAAAGTAAGTAAAACGTTGAGTTTTTTTTAAATACATAAGTGTATTTAATACATAAGTGTATTTAATACGTGAAAACACTAAAGTAAAATGTTGAGTTTTTTTTAATACATAATTGTATTTAATACATAAGTGTATTTTTTAATACATAAGTTTTGATACATGAGTTTTTTTAATACATAAGAAACTACCAGGTTAAATCGAAATTAACGGACTATGTCACCCTACTGAAAGAAAAAAAAAATACAAAAAATCAGGGAATTAACCAAATTTAATGAAATATTCAGTGTAGATATATTAATGAATAAAATATATAATGCACCAGTTATTTTTAAGTATTGGAAAGAAAATGACAATCCATTGTTCATAGATATATCTATTTAACTCCTGTCTACATGAGCAGTATGTGTTTGTATGTGGTCGATGTGTGTTCGTATGTTACTTTTCGAAGTTCCTCTTTCTGAAAATGCTGATCCACAAACTCCACAATAAAATGGTTTGTGTCTAGTGTGTGTTTGCATGCGTCTCTTTAAATGTCCTCTTTGTGAAAATACTAAAAAATGAGAAGAAGAAAAAAACTTGAATAATTAGTAAAAGGTAAAAATGAAAATAAGATAGGAAGGATGAAATAAATAAGGTTAAATCGAACTTAACGGACCTAAATTCTACCATCGTACGTCACCCCGCCGAAAGAAAAAAAAACCCACCAAAAATCAGGAAATTAACCGAATTTAATGAAATATTCAGGGGTTGATATATTAATGAATAAAAGATATAATGCACCAGTTATTTTATTAAAAAAAAATATTTACATTTTTTCAGGTCAGTTAACTTTGGACCACGTATCTTTGACGTGTAACAGATTCTCAAAGATACGTAATTCAAAGTTAACTGACCTGAAAAAACAAACAAACAACCCCCCCAACCTTTTTGTAGCATATATATTATCATCGTAGCTTTTCTTTTAAACGTCACCGTTTATCTTCTCTGCTTCATACTAACCAAATATTTTTCTAGTGTTCAAAGAGGGTGGTGTAACGTAATTAGATACTTGACGCTGGTGGCCTCTAAGCGGGTGAGAGAAAATAATAAATGCCTATTACTATCTAGTAATAAAACAGTAAGACGGTGATTCAAAAAGTTATAAACAAAAGTCTAATTGTACAAATGATTCCGCCCCCAACCCCCCAGGCTTTTCGGCACCTATGGGTCGTCAATTTCTTTGATCTGACTGCCCAGATGTTTTGGGGGTGACCACTGGGTTAACACGTGCTCGAAGGTCCCTGAACTTATTAGAAGTTGAAAGAAGATTCCACAACGGTCTTTTTCTAGAAAATTCTAAGCAACCTGGCCTGGATTGAGAAAATAAGAGGGGGATGCGAGATTAGACGGAGGCAGTCAAACTGCGAGATTGGACGGAGTAATTTGGGGCCGCGAGACTGGTAGCGAACTGATGAGAACGGGGTCTAGTGTCGCTGTTACATAGAAAGTCGAACTTATCATCTTGAACTTATCGACTGGACGAACTAGATCAATAATACCAAAAAGAAGATTAATGAAACCGAACTTAAAAGTAACATATAATAAGACCTCCTTTCTCTCTCTCAAGAATAAGAAGCTGGTTTAATAAATTCGTGAAAAACAAAGAAGTTTTTGCAATATAATTTTCCACCACGAAAAAAAAAAAAAAATTAGTACAAAACGAATTTATGAATGGACGCGGCCATGAAATGATGGTATGATATATTGGGCTATGGCTTCTAGGAGTAAAGTTGAAAAATGTGACACGGACTGACACACTGACATTCCCATTTATTATCAGAGATAGAATTGCAAATCACCCTTTCTTACTTAAATAGATCCTCTTGATTTATGATGGTATGATGTATTGGGCTATGGCTTCTAGGAGTAAAGTTGAAAAAATGTGACACACTAACAGACTGACACACTGACATTCCCGTTTATTATTAGTAATAGAATTCCAAATCATCCTTTCTTACTTAAATAGGTCCTCTTTATTTTTTTTTTGTTTTCCTTCTGATTCCAAAATAGTATGATATGTTAGGCTATGGCTTCTAGGAGTAAAGTTGAAAAAAATGTGACACACTGACACAGTGAAATCTCCATTTATTATCAGAGATAAAATTGCTAATCATCCTTTCTTACTTAAATATATCCTCTTGATTTATTTGTTTTCATTCTGATTCCAAAATGGTATGATATGTTGGGCTATGGCTTCTAGGAGTAAAGTTGAAAAAAATGTGACACACTGACATTCGAATTTATTATTTGAGAAGGGAGTGGGCCCGGATTCGGCCTGGACTGTTTTTTTAAAAATTTGCTCATGCAGTCTGTCTGATTCCAAAATGGTATGATATGTAGGGCTATGGCTTCTAGGAGTAAAGTTGAAAAATGGGACACACTGACACTTGCATTTATTATTATTATTATTATCATTATTATTATTATTATTATTATTATTTGTAAGTATGTGTGTGTGTGTGTGTGTGTGTGTGTGTGTGAGAGAGAGAGAGAGAGAGAGAGAGAGAGAGAGAGAGAGAGAGAGAGAGAGAGAGAGAGAGATGTTTCCTAATGATATTTTCTTTTTTTTATAGATTGAATTTGAAAGTATAACTGGATCTCACTTTCGAAGCGACATTGCTATTGATGACGTCATAGCCTATCCGGGCACTTGCTGATCAATAATTTTTGTAAATATTACAAATAAAAAAAGTAAAGAAGATCAATGATAATAATAAAAATACCAAAAAAAAAAAAAACAAAAAAAAACAACCAAAAAACAGCGTTCTTGAAATTGTTCATACTCAAAAATCATCGCTCCATATTTGTACATTTGTGTGTACATTTGTGTGCTTCTAAACCTGTTCTTCAGTTATTATATATATATATATATATATATATATATATACCTACTCCCTCGCACGAGCAGGATGCGACACAAGGTCAATTTCTTAAGCAGAATTTTAACAGGTTTGAATTCAGTTTCCCATCTCCTAGACTGGTTGCCTAACCAAAGTTAAAGAGCCCAGTCTGCCCTACTATTTACCCATAGCTGGAGGGAGAGTAGAATTCATATCTTTCCCAAGGGTATTAGCGCTAAGTGAAATGCAATTACAACGTCCAGGATTTGAACTCGGGGCGACGAGTCCATATATATATATATATATATATATATATATATATATATATTCTCTCTCTCTCTATATATATATTTGTACATTTGTGTGCTTCTAAAACCTGTTATTCAGTTATATATACTAGCAACAAATACCTTCCGGGCGGTGTAAAAATATTTTTGAAAGATATTGCCAGAGTGGAATGGAGTTAAAAATTCAATGTCAGAGGGGTTTTATCATAAGCGAGTAAAATGATTAAATTTATTAAAGCGTAAAAAAAAATAAAAAATAAAACAATTTGAAATGGAAACTTAGTTCTGTGCCCATCAATAATTAGATAATTATTTTGATTTTTATTCATTGATAAACCAAATTTAATTTTATTATTGAATATTATTTCAGGAAAAACATTTTTGTGTAGAACGTTAATTTTCCTAATTTCTATTTCAAATTGTTTATTTTTTACTCCTTTAATGAATTTGATGATTTTAATTACTAAAATCATTAAATGTTGAATGTCCTTTTAAAGTTTTTGGCATATTTTGGCATTGTTGTTTTTTATTACTTTATTTGATTTATTAATTTTACAGCAACATAGTTTTAGTTACAGACAAATTGATACTGAATCTCTTATCAAAAGATCTTATTTATTGAAGAAATTTTTTAAAGAATTTATATTTTTACAGAATTTTACAAAATAAAATTTAGTTGAAAATGAATCTATAAATTAGATATTTTTATTTACTCCGATTAAAAAAAAATAATATTAAATATTATTTACCATTTAAAAATTGATTTAAGTATCATTACTCTATTTTATTTTATATAATATTTATTTACACTAAAACTAAATGTTTGTTAAATGTAAAATAAATAAGGTGAATGTTCATTTTTTTATTTCAAAATTTTTAGAAATAATCAAAACAATAAAAAATCATTTTACACATACATTTTTAGAGAAAATCGTAACTATTTATTTATTTATAAACTTTTTTAAAAAACGGCGAAAAAAATAATAATTCCTAAAATTGATTACAAATTTCGCAAATGATTTTTTCCATTTAATGTAATATAATTTTTTAATTAATTTCCTAGTTTATATAGGTTTTTCTTTTAATGATATATAGTTTATTTATTACAATAGAAAGGATTCAAATGTTGAATTATAAGTAACAGTTTTTATTTATTTTATCAATATTAATTGTTCTTTGTTCTATGTATTCTTAGTAATTGTCACGTAAGCAATGACGCCGTTTTTGTTACAGACAAATAGAGACCGAATCTCTATTATTAATACTAGCAAATATATGCACCCTCCGGGTGCAAGTATTTTAGTTAAATTTTATAATAAAATATCATATTAAATTAGAAAGGCTTATGAAACTGAATAAGAATGTAGATAAAAAGATTTTGAACAGAGGGGGTATGATTGAAAAATAGAACAACTTTGAAACTAACTCTTCCATCATTTTCCATTACTCCCGTCTTTCATTGGTAAATTTTCCTAATTAAACTGTTTAGTTAAAATAGGAAGTAAAGAATAATATTACAGTTATTTCTTCTTGTTAAGGGATTTCTTTTAAGATTTATTGAAGAGATTTTTTCTCATATTCAATAAGATAAAACCAAACAATTAGAAATCAATGATACTAAGCATATATTTATTAAAATCAATTTTTTAAGATCAATATGCAAATTAGCCTTCCCATTCACACTGTAAACCGCTATTTTGTTGTATACATAAATACAATTGCATGTTATTAGTATGTAGACCTGGTCAACACCGGGGGTCCAGTGGCTTCGGCCCTGGATCTTTACAAGTTAATAGCGTCGATCCCAGGGGGCCATCCCCCCAGGCAACACCTGCCCCCTCGATTTAAAGGGGCAGGGCTGGGTTTATTGCCCAGTGCCTGAGGCGCCCCCCTTGAGGGGGAATGCCGACGGGATCGACGCAATTTTTTCACCCGCCACTCCATGAGCTTCGGTTTGTGGGTGGTCCCACGTTAATAGGGACTTTGTGCCTGACCCGTACAAGTGGGGTACGCGGTAAATATCATGTAGATATGGTCAACAGCGTAAGTAATGTAAAACAATTTTATTAATAATTGAGGTTTAAATAAAAATAAAATCGTGGAGAATATGATGTAAATAATGAAAGGAATGTGACTTGTATAGTAATATAGTTTCGGTTACAGACAGACAAACCCACAATCTCCATTATAATAAGAAATATATATATATATATGATACATTTGTATGTATATACCTGTTGATTCAGCAATTTCTCATAAAAACAGTGCAATCTCTCTCTCTCTCTCTATGTCTCCCTCGCTCATCTCTCTCTTTCTATATATATCTATCCTCTGATTCATCTCAACAACCACATCCCCAATNAATATCGGTTACTCACTAGGAATAACAAAATATGGTTCTATTTCTGGGGTCACCCTGTAATATCATGTACTCACAACTAGGAAAAACCATAATTGGTCTTGTTTTCTGGGTCACCCTGTAATATCATGTTTACTCAACTAGGGAACATAACCATAATTTGGTTCTGTTTTCTGAGGTCAACCTGTAATATCTATGTTACTCAACTAGGAAAAATAACCCATTAATTTGGGTTCTGTTTTTTCTGGGCACCCTGTAAATTATTCCTGTTACTCAACTAGGAATAACCATAAATGCGGTCGTCTGGAGGTCCACCCTGTAATATCTTGACTCAACTAGAATACCATAATATGGGTTCTTATGTTTCCTGGTGTCATCCGTGGTAATATCATGTTACTCAACTAGGAATAAACCATAATATGGGTTCTATTTTTCTCGGTCACCTACTGTCTGTAATACATTTACTTCAACTAGACAATACCATTAATTTTGGGTTCTTTCTGGTCACCCAGTCCTCTTTTATTGATTTTCTGTCCTTTACCTTGCCATAGATATTACCTCTTTCCCATATATAGTAATATATATATATTATATAGTATTATATATATATTATATAATATATATATACGTTTTTTAACTTGGAAGGAAGGAAAATAATGCTCGATTATAAATGTAAGAGCATATTTATCATTATTATAATTCTAACATATAATGCCTGATTCTATTTACCGTGCGGTCAAAGTAATACTGCTTATTTCGACCAAACGAACTTAGTTAAAAGACCCATTTCTCCATCACTGTGCTGCCCACTGCAAGTTTTGATCTATTTTTACTTTGTCATAGGAATTACCTATTCACCGAAGGCCTCCGAATAATTTTCTTCAAAGCGTGCCGAATTCAGACACCCTCTTTAGCGATATAGGCGACATTGCTCACATTTTGGTACCATATTGAAAGGTTCGAGCATCGGCTCATGAATCACTCATCGGTCCGGAGGGTGGCTCTAAAAGATATTCAGACTGATTTCAACTTGAGATGTGTCACCAGGGAAAGGTATGGAAACAACTCAAAGTGAACGTAACAGGCTCGGAAAATACAAAAGTAAGTAAAACAGTTGAGTAATTTACATGAGTGTATTAATACATAAGTGTATCTAATACGTGAGATGACAAACACTAAAGTAAGTAAAACGTTAGTTTTTTTTTAAATACATAAGTGTATTTAATACATAAGTGTATTTAATACGTGAAAACACTAAAGTTAAAATGTGAGTTTTTAATACATTAATGTATTTAATACATAAGTGTATTTTTTAATACATAAAATTGATACATGAGTTTTTAAATACATAAAAACTACCAGGGTTAAATCGAATTTAACGGACTATGTCACCCTACTGAAAGAAAAAAAAAATACAAAAAATCAGGGAATAACCAAATTTAATGAAATATTCAGTTGTAGATATATTAATGATATAAATATATAAATGCACCAGTTATTTTTTAAGTATTGAGAAAGAAATGACAATCCATTGTTCATAGATATATCTATTTAACTGCTGTCTACATGAGCAGTATTGTGTTTGTATGTGGTCGATGTGTTTCGTATGTTACTTTTCGAAGTTCCTCTTCTGCAAAATGTCGATCCACAAACTCCACAATAAAATGGTTGTGTGTCCGTCTAGTGTGTCTGTCTTGCGATGCTCGTCGTCTCTTTAAATGTTCTTTTTGAAAATACTAAAAATGACGAGACACAAAGAAGAAAAACTGGAATAATTAGTAAAATGTGGGTCTAAAAATGGAAAAAATAAGATTAGGCAAAATGCCGGCCGACAGGCTTGATATGAAATAAATAAGGTTAAATCGAACTTAACAGACCTAATTCTCCATCGTACTACCAGTCGAACGTCACCCCGCCGGAAAAGAAACAAAAAAAAAAGTCACCTCATCCTCAAAATCATCAGAGTTGAACTAATCCAATAATGAAATTCAGGTTTGAGTATATTAATTGAATAAAAGATATTAAATGCACCAGTATTATAAATAAAATAAATTATTTACATTTTTTTCAGGTCAGTTAACTTTGCGACCACGTTATCTTGACTGTAACAGATTCTCAAAAGATACGTAATTCAAAGTTAACTGACCTGAAAAAAACAAAACAAACAACCCCCCAACCCTTTTTGTAGCATATAATTATATCACGTACTTCTTAAACGTCACCTTTTATTTTCTCTGCTTCATACTAACCAAACTATGTTTTCTAAAGAGGGTGGTGTAACGAAATTAGATACTTGACGCTGGTGGCCTCTAAGCGGGTGAGAGAAAATAATAAATGCCTTATTACTATCTAGTAATATAAAACAGTAGACGGTTGATTCAAAAATATAAACAAAAGTCTAATTTACAAATGATTCCGCCCCCAAACCCCCCAGGCCTTTTCGGCACTATGGGTCGTCCAATTTCTTTGATCTGACTGCCCAGAATTGTTGGGTGTGACCACTTGGGTTAACACGTGCTCGAAGTCCCTGAACTTATTAGAGAGTTGAAAGAAGATTCCAAACGGTCTTTTTCTAGAAAATTCTAAGGCAACCTGGCCTGGATTGAGAAAAATAAGAGGGGGATGCGAAGATTAGACGGAGGCAGTCAAACTGCGAGATTGGACGGAGTAATTTGGGCCGCGAGACTGGTTAGCGAACTGATGAGAACGGGTCTATGTTCGCTGTTACATAGAAAGTCGAACTTATCATCTTGAACTTATCGACTGGGACGAAACTAGATCAATAATACCAAAAAGAAGATTAATGAAACCGAACTTAAAAGTAAACATATAATAGACCTCCTTTCTCTCTCTCAAGAATTAAGAAGCTGGTTTAATAAATTCGTGAAAAACAAAGAAGTTTTTGCCAATATAATTTTCCACCACGAAAAAAAAAAAAAAAAAAATTAGTACAAAACGAATTTATGAATGGACGCCGGCCATGAAATGATGGTAATGATATATTGGCTATGGCTTTCTAGGAGTAAAGTTGAAAAATGTGACACGACTGACACACTGACATTCCCATTTATATTATCAGAGATAGAATTGCAAATCACCCTTTCTTACTAAATAGATCCTCTTGATTTATGATGGTATGATGTATTGGGCTATGGCTTCTAGAGTAAAGTTGAAAAAATTGTGACACACTAACAGACTGACACACTGACATTCCCGTTTATTATATTAGTAATAGAATTCCAAATCATCCTTTCTTACTAAATAGGTCCTCTTTATTTTTTTTTTGTTTTCCTTCTGATTCCAAAATAGTATGAATATGTTAGGCTATGGCTTCTAGGATAAAGTTGAAAAAAAAAAATGTGACACACTGACACAGTGAAATCCTCCATTTATTATCAGAGATAAAATTGCTAATCATCCTTTCTTACTTAAATATATCCTCTTGATTTATTTGTTTTCATTCTGATTCCAAAAATGGTATGATATGTTGGGCTATGGCTTCTAGAGATAAAGTTGAAAAAAAATGTGACACACTGACATCGAATTTATATTTGAGAAGGGAGTGGGCCCGGATTCGGCCTGGACTGTTTTTTAAAAATTTGCTCATGCAGTCTGTCTGATTCCAAAATGGTATTATGATATTGTAGGCTATGGCTTCTAGGAGTAAAGTTGAAAAATGGGGACACACTGACCATTGGCATTATATTATTAATTATATTATTATTATTATTATTATATTATTTTTAAGTATGTGTGTGTGTGTGTGTGTGTGTGTGTGTGTGATGAGAGAGAAGGAGAGAGGGAGAGAGAGGAGGAAGGGGAGGGACGAGAGAACCCGTGGAGAGGAGGAGAGGAGGTGAGGGAGAGAGAGAGGAGCGAGAGATGAAGAAGGAGAGAGAGATGTTTCCTAATGATATTTTCTTTTTTTTATAGATTGAATTTGATTGAAAGTATAACTGGATCTCACTTCGAAGCGACATTGCTATTGATGACGTCATAGCCTATCGGGCACTTGCTGATCAATATTTTTGTAAATATTACAAATAAAAAAGTAAAGAAGATCAATGTAATAATAAAAAATACCAAAAAAAAAAAACAAAAAAAAAAACCAAAAACAGCGTTCGTTGAATTGTTCATACTCAAAAATCATCGCTCCATATGTTACATTTGTGTGTACATTTGTGTGCTTCTAAACCTGTCTTCAGTTAATATATATATATATATATATATTATATATATATACCTACTCCCTCGCACGAGCAAGGATGCGACACAAGGTCAATTTCTTAAGCAGAAATTTTAACAGGTTTGAATTCAGTTCCCATCTCCTAGACTGGTTTGCCTTAACCAAAGTTTAAAGAGCCCAGTCTGCCCCTACTATTTACCCATAGCTGGAGGGAGAGTTTAGAATTCATATCTTTCCCAAGGGTATTAGCGCTAGTGAAATGCAATTACAACGTCCAGGATTTGAACTGCGGCGACGAGTCCATATAATAATATATATATATATATATATATATATAATATTCTCTCTCTCTCTATATATATATTTGTACATTTGTGTAGCTATCTAAAACTGTTTCATTATATATACTAGCAACAAATACCTTCCGGGCGTGTAAAAATATTTTTGAAAGATATTGCCAGAGTGGAATGGAGTTTAAATTCAATGTCAGAGGTGGTTTATCAATAAGCGAGTAAATGATATTAAATTTATATAAAGCGTAAAAAAAATAAAAAAAAATAAAACAATTTGAAAATGGAAAACTTAGTTCTGTGCCCCATCAATAATTAGATAATTATTTTTGATTTTTATTCATTGATAAACCAAATTTTAATTTATTATTGAATATTTATATTTCAGGGAAAAACATGTTGTGTAGAACGTTTATTTTCCTAATTTCTCTATTTCAAATGTGTTTATTTTTTACTCCTTTAATGAATTTGATGATTTTAATTACTAAAATCATTAAATGTTGAATGTCCTTTTAAAGTTTTGGCATATTTTGCATTGTTGTTTTTTATTACTTTTATTTGATTTAATTAATTTACAGCAACATAGTTTTTAGTTACAGACAAATTTGTACTGAATCTCTTTATCAAAAGATTGCTTATTTATTGAAGAAAATTTTTTAAAGAATTTATAATTTTTACAGAATTTTACAAAATAAAATTTAGTTGAAAATGAATCTATAAATTAGATATTTTATTTTACTCCGATTAAAAAAAATATATATAATTATTTACCATTTAAAAATTGATTTAAGTAATCCTATTACTCTATTTATTTTATATAATATTTATTTACACTAAAAACTAAATGTTGTTAAATGTAAAATAAAATAAGGTGAATGTTCATTTTTTTATTTCAAAATATTTAGAAATAATCAAAACAGATAAAAAATCATTTTACACATACATTTTAGAGAAAATCGTAACTATTTATTTATTATAAACTTTTTTTAAAAAACGGCGAAAAATAATAATTCCTAAAATTGATTACAAATTTCGCAAATGATTTTTCCATTTAATGTAATATAATTTTTTAATTAAATTTCCTAGTTATATAGGTTTTTCTTTTAATGATATATAGTTTATTTATTACAATAGAAAGGATTCAAATGTTGAATTATAAGTAACAGTTTTTTATTTATTTTATCAATATTAATTGTTCTTTGTTCTATGTATTCTTAGTAATTGTCACGTAAGCAATGACGCCGTTTTTTGTTACAGACAAATAGAGACCGAATCTCTATTATTAATACTAGCAAATATATGCACCCTCCGGGTGCAAGTATTTTAGTTAAATTTATAAATAAATATCATATATTAAATTAGAAAGGCTTATGAAACTTGAATAAGAATGTAGATAAAAAGATTTTGAACAGAGGGGGTATGATTGAAAAAATAGAACAACTTTGAAACTTAACTCTTCCATCCATTTTCCATATTCCCGTCTTTCATTGGTAAATTTCCTAATTAAACTGTTAGTTTTAAGAATAGGAAGTAAAGAATAATATTACAGTTATTTCTTCTTGTTAAGGGATTTTTTTAAGATTTATTGAAGAGAATTTTTCTCATATTCAATAAGATAAAACCAAACACAATTAGAAATCAATGATACTAGCATATATTTATTAAAATCAATTTTTTAAGATCAATATGCAAATTAGCCTTCCCATTCACACTGTAAAACCGCTATTTTGTTGTATACATAAATACAATTGCATGTTATTAGTATGTCTAGACCTGGTCAACACCGGGGGTCCAGTGGCTTCGGCCCTGGATCTTTACAAGTTAATAGCGTCGATCCCAGGGGGTCATCCCCCAGGCAACACCTGCCCCCTCGATTTTAAAAGGGGCAGGCTGGCGTTTATTGCCCACGTGCCTGAGCGCCCCCCTTGAGGGAATGCCGACGGATCGACGCCAATTTTTTCACCCGCCCACTCCATGAGCTTCGGTTTGTGGTGTGGTCCCACGTTAATAGGACTTGTGCCTGACCCGTACAAGTGGGGTACGCGGTAAATATCATGTAGATATGGTCAACAGCCGTAAGTAATGTAAAACAATTTTATTAATAATTGAGGTTTAAATAAAAAATAAAATCGTGGAGAATAATGATTAAAATAATGAAAGGAATTGAGACTTGTATAGTAAATATAGTTTCTGTTACAGACAGACAAACCCACAATCTCCATTATAATAAAAATAATATATATATATGATACAATTTGTATGTATTATACCTTGTTGATTCAGCAATTCTTCATAAAAACAGTGCAATCTCTCTCTCTCTCTCTATGTCTCCCTCGCTCTGTCTGTCTGTTTCCCTCCTCTCTCTCTTCTCTATTAATAGTAATATATATTATATATATTGTCTATCTATATACTATTATATATGTCTTGTCTATCTCTCTCTCTCTCTCTCTCTATATAAATATATATTATAGTCTTGTCTATATTATATATTATATATGTCTTTTATCTCTCTCTCTCTCTCTCTCTCTCTCTATATATTATATATATGTATACTTATAATATATAGAGAGGAGAGAGGAGGAGAGAGGGAGGGAAGAGAGAGAGAAAAGTGTCTCGCGTCTGTTTGTACATATGAATGTGTGTGTGTGTGAGAGAAGAGAGAGAAGAGAAAGAGAGGGAGAGAGAGACGTGAGAGAGAGAGAGAGTGAATCTGTGTCGTGTCTGTGTGAGAGAAAGAGTAGGGGGAGAGGAGTAGGGGAGAGAGATGGAGAGTGATGTGATAGTTTGGTGTGAGAGAGAGAGAGACAGTCCTTCATTGTTTTTTAAAACAAAGTTTTAATAACACATGACTTGGTATTATATATCTATATATAAAAAAAGTAAAGTCGTCGGATGGGGGGGACTAAAGTCGGTATCAGCCAGTCAGCGGGGGAGTAGTCTTATCCCCTTTCAATAGCGCTAGACGCATGGAGATTGTTTAGCATCTGAGGTGGAGCGCCACACTACCATCATCTCCTTACTTTACCGCACAGCCCTGTGCTACTCATACGCTGAGTTGGCGAGGACCGGTATCGAACTAGGAACTTGTGGTTTCTAGCCGAACGCATCTACCGACTGAGCTAACCGGCCCATTCTATATCTATATATAGTTTGTTTATTTAATACATAATTAAAGTTTACATTTCAAATTGTTTTATTTTTTTAATCCTTTAATGAATTTTGATGATTTTACTTACTTAGGGTACAAAACTCGCTGACATTGAAATTTTTGACTTCCATCCCTCAGTGGCAATATGTTTCAAAAATCTTTTTACATCGCCCGGGAGGATTGTTTTTTTTTAAATTTGTACTAGTAATTATAATGATAGGCAATACGTAGGTGAAGAATTGAGGAATGAGCTGCACTGTGTTAGAATTTACATCGTATTTTTTTCTTCTCAATTTGGTTGAGAAAAATATCGTAGCTCAACCGTTATTATACAACCGTTATAAACAAAAAGTAAGTAACAAAACACAAATGGGTAATTACAAACACACATTCAAATATCAAACTATCAAATATCAGAAATTGCCTGAGAAGATATCAGAAGATCTGAAAGCACGTGTCTCGTATATGTAAGATAATAATAAATTTAAAAAAAAACAACCTTTTTGCGAGCACTTTTTTTAATAGGAAAATCCAATTTTCACCCGTTGCGATCATAACACCACTATATTATAATATATTATTATATATATATAATATAATATATATATATTATATATATATATATATATATATATATTATTATAATATACATACTAGGACAAAAATATATAAGAAATATACAAAATATATAAAATATAAAGAAATAAAATATAAAAAAAATAAAACAAAATAGTATAATAATAATAAAATGAATAAAATAATAAATAGTAATAAATAATAAATAAATATAAAAATGAATAAAATAATAATAAAAAATAATTAATAATTGATAAATTAATAAAAAATATAAATAAAATATGAAAAATATAAAATATATAAAATATATAAAAAAATATATAAAAATATAAAAATATACAAAAAATATATAAAAAAGATATAAAACATATATTAAAAAATATATAAAAATATATAAATATGTATAAAAAATATAATAAATTATACATATTTATATTTTATACATATTTATATATTTTTTATATATTTTAATATATGTTTTTATATATAATTTATAAATGATGTTTTTATATATATATTTTATACATATATATATAATACTAGACAAAAACGTGACCGTTTGGGTTCACCCATTAAAGCTCTCTCTAGATGATTAGGAAAAGAGTTGGATCTGGCAAAATATCATCGGGCTTTTCATTTTTTAAAAACGAACTAAAATTTATTAAATTGATTACTTGAGGTCAAATTTTTGTCTAAGTCGAAAAGTAGTAAACATAATAAGCATCAGTAAAAAAGCAAAATAATATTACACATATAATTTATTTTTGATATATTTAAAACGTTTTTTTCGCCATTTTTGATCAAGAGCCTGCCAGAGGCTACTTAAAAATCCGTTTTTACAAAATAAATTGTAACTTTTGCAATTGAAAAAAATTCACACTGGATTGTCCAATTGAACACATATCCTAATAGATAAAGGGGTTAGATTAAGACAGTTCTAAATGCCAGTTATCTCTAGACTGCAGGGTCTAATCCTAGTAAGGGACAGCTAGTAACATAGAATTAATAATTAACACAGCTTAACACCTGTACCCCAGCTATGGTTAGTGCGAATGAGAACAGGATACCCCCGTGAACCTAATAATAAAGGTGTTGGGTTCAAAGTTCTCATGATGCTCCCAATTACAAGATGGTTCCCGAGTCCGACAAGAAATACCTGAAGAAGGCCGAGGGGCACATCAGCGAAACTTGTACAGATAACAATGAAGACGAGTACAAATAG
>CM042177.1:19215443-19220443 GCA_023376005.1 Doryteuthis pealeii | reverse complement strand
AAGTCTGCACAAATCATTACTCTCTTCTCTCTTTTTTCTCTCTCTTTTTCTCTCTCTTCTCTCACTTTTTCTTGTCTCTCTCACTCTATTCGCCCCTCTGTCTAATTTTTACTCTATCCCCTCTTTCTGCTCCTCTCGTAAGCTTTTTTTCTCCCTCTCTCCCCTTTCTCTCTCCCTTCCTCTGCTTTTCTGTCTGCTGTCTGTCTCTCTCTCACAAGCTCATCTGCCAACCTTTCTCTCTCTCTGTCAATATAATATATATATACATATATATATATAATATATGTGAGTGTGTGTGTGTGTGTGTATGTGTGTGTGTGTGTGTGTGTTGTGTGTAGAAGTTGCGTGCGTGTAATAGTTAAAGTCATGGGAAATGGACTCGTCGCCCGAGTTCAAATCTGGTCGTGGTAATTGCATTTTCACTTAGCGCTATTACCCTTGAGAAAGGTATGAATCCTACTCTCCTCCAGAATGGGTAAATAGTAGGGCAGATGGGCTCTTTAACCTTGATTAGGCAACCGGTCTAGGAGAGGGAAAACTCTGAATTCAAACCTGTTGAACTCCGCTTGAAGAAATTGACCTTGTGTCGCATCCTGTTCGTGCGGAGGGGTTTGTAAAATATATTATACATTATATATATATATATATATATATATATATATATATTGAGAGAGAGAGAGAGAGAGAGAGAGAGAGAGAGAGAGAGAGGAGAGTGAGAAGAGAGAGATGAGAGAGAGTGTTTACACGGGTGCATTTATTTCCTTGTTCAAAAAGTGTTTTTCATATTTTCTCTGTCTTGTTCGGTAGAAGAGTTAATTCTAGATCAAACAACGGTAAGTTAAATTGAACTTTACGGACCACCATCGTATGTTAACCACCGAAAGAAAAAACAACAAAAAAAACAAAAAACACAAAACAAAACAAACAACACCTTTTGAAACAACTCTTTTCATAATTTTCATCACTTCCGTCTTTCATTGCTAAATTTACTAATTTTAATATTATTAAAACTGACTTCCGGCATTTAAATTACCACCAACAAGGATTGACATGCTGTAAAATCAACCAGCCAACCAATCAACCTACAGCCAATAAACTTTTCTTTTTTTTAGACCACATTACCTTTAGGCACCCCCTTTTTGATCTCATTAAGAAAGGGCATGTTTTTTCATTTACACCGGTTGTTTGTTAGGGGTTATGGTTAGGGCTTATGGTTAGGGGTTAGGTTAGGGCGTTAAGATCTATAATTTTTAAAAAGTCTAAAAAATCGTCTGTTTTAAAACAACCGGATTTGACGGGTGTAAATTGAAAAACATGTCCTTTCTTATCGAGATCAAAAAGGGTGCCTTAAAGTCATATGGTCCAGTTTTATTTGTATCCCTCACTATGTTTTCTTTTAAACTAGGCATCTCAACTTACTCTTATCTTATCATTTACTTATTTTCGTTTAGTCTGGCACACGGCCTCAGGTTTGGATTGGTTTGGTTTGTTGGGGTTTTACGGCCATTCAAACCCCTTGGGTTATTTTATGCGAATACTTCTATTGGTAAAAAAAAAATTTTTAATGGATAATACAATATTTTTATGCCGAATACTTCTATTGGTAAAAAAATTTTTAATGGATAATAAAATTTTTAATGGATAATACAATTTTGTTATAAACTCATGTTTTCTATTTTAGCCATAGATGGGACCTAGCAGAGTACTACCACTCCAGGGTCAGAGTGCGACCAGGGAGCAATGGTTGATGAAGGGGTGCTCCACATTCCCCAAACCTCCAAAACTGGAACCTCACCATCAGATAGAGTTTAACGAATTCCCAGGACATGTAGACCCTCAGCCACCGACCTCTAGCACCCATATACTGAAAAGGGTTGGGGCTTGCCATAATGCTACATATTAATTGGATCCCTATACTTTTTAAGGTAGTATAGAAATCCTTATGGCAATCAGTACAGCTGATGGCCTGAGAAGTCGATGGACAATGCCTTTACCTCACTCCTCACTTTGCTTTCTGGGATTAGAATCTGATGAGAACCGCGAACCCGATTAGAAAGCCCCCTTCCGGTTTAAGGTGGGCCAACTCAGTAAGTCAGTTTTGCAGTAGCTTTAGTTGCATTAGTCGTGAGAGTTTAGGAGCTGAAGCTAGCAAGGCATTGACCTCTCCGCGCGCATTTGTCTGGTTCTGGCGTTCCAGAATAAACATAACAGTCCAAAGTAAATCGAAGTCTTGTGTTATTACTAAAAGCTAACAATGACACAAGGTCTTCTGATAAGAAATGGTCCCCAGCTAAACCAGACATCGGACGGATCCCCAGACAGATAAAAGACCAGGACGAGCCATTTTAGAAGATAAAAACAGAAAGACTAGACGATCAGAAGACGGCCGGAAGAATAGAAAACCAGAGTAAGAAGCAGTAAGAAAGTACGTAACAAATATATCTATTAGGTACTGTGACGAACGGCTACGTAACAATAAGGGCAATAGGGTTGGGGCAATCATATAGGTGCTAGGGCTTGACGTGGCCAGCCGATTGATCAGAGGGGGCCTCTCCGACCGCCCGTCTAGCGCAAATAGGGCCAAAGTGGAGTATTGCAAGTCATAAACTGCTTATCCGCCTGGGTTCTATCCTTAAGCATCATGGGTCGCCACCCACGGCAAACAGGTGGCCCAATTGGGAGAGTCTTACCCCTCTGCAGAGGTGCAGCCGGTGCATTCTAACGCCCCAGCCGACAGGGTGAACGGCCTCAGGTTGCGCACAATATCTGCTGTTACTAAGTTTCCCCCATCTAAGTAATGTGCAAGCTCATCGATACTTGACATTCTTACTAATTCCTTTCTTTCTTCTTGCACACGCATACTCCTTTCACCCCTTTTGCGACCATATGACCTTTAGGCACCCCTTTTGTGATCTCGATTCATAAGGACATGTTTTTTCATTTACACCGTCAAAATCCGGTTGTTTGTTAACATACGATTTTTAGAGTTAAAAAAAAAATAATTCTAACCTCTAAACCTCTAACCCTAACCCCTAACCCTAACACTAACTCCTAACCCCTAACAAACAACCGGATTTTGACGGTGTAAATGCAAAACATGTCCTTATGAATAGGGATCGCAAAAGGGGTGCCTAAATGTCATATGATCGCATACTTATTTCACTACCTGATACCTGATTTCTTTCTTTATTTGTTTGCCTCAAACGATTAGAACAATAACAGGACCATATGACATTTAGGCACCCCTTTTGCGTTCTCGATTGATAAGGGCATGTTTTTTATTTACATCGTCAAAATCCGGTTATTTGTTAACAGACAATTTTTAGAGTTTTTTTTTAATTATAAAACTAACCCCTAACCCTAACCCCTAACTCTAACCCCTAACAAGCAACAAGATTTTGACGGTGTAAATGCAAAACATGTCCTTATGAATCGAGATCACAAAAGGGGTGCCTAAAGGTCATATGGTCCCAATAACGATACCGACGATTGCAGACGAAATGTATTCATTATCATTATATTCTGTACATTACTGGCAGATTTATTACCGTCGGATTCAAAGCATTGTATGCTTTTCCTCAGATAAATCACCTTGTAAATGACTTCTAAGTGAATATACGTTATTAATAGCGTTCTGGTTTTATTTCACCGCGTGTACTCCTCGTGCGTGCGTGATGTTGAATTAACATTCGGAATGATTTCCCCTTTTAAGATGGTTGATTTTCTGTTGTTATTTTTTTCAGTCCAAGATTTTAATAAAAAATTATTTCTGTGTGGACAAGCTCTGAATATTTTCGATTTAGTATTTAGATGTTTTTGTATTGAATTTAGTCCTTGTGGGGTCCGGAAATTTTCTGCAGAGTTTAGTCCACATCTCTTGGATCCATCCATATATGGTTTTCCACTATTTATATGAGTTCCCCTGGTCTTTGCACTCCAATACGGGGTTTGCGAGCGTTGTAGCTGCCCTCTTTTTTCCCGATCCTGAATGATTCATTATGAGAGTAGAATCTCTGTTTGAAATCCCCTTGGGTCATTCCGACATATTTTCACTGGTTTTGGCGTTGGTTAGAGGCGGCTGGTTTTATTGTCGCTTCATATATAACGGATTTCACGCTGCATTTTTTCTATGTTGACAAGCTCTGAATATTTCTGATTTCGTATTTAAATTAGTATTATCTGCGTTATTCGGACTATTGTCCCCATTTTCATTGTTACTTGTACAACGTTTCAGCCGATATGCCCTCCGGCCTTCTTCAGGTATTTCTTGTCGGACTCGGGAACCTTCTCGGACTCGGGAACCTTCTCGGACGTGGGAACCTTCTTTTCGGACTCGGGGACTTTCTTGTCTTATTCGGGAGCCATCACGGAACTTTGAAAAGAAGGTTCCCAAGTCCGAGAAGGTTCCAGAGTCCGAGAAGGTTCCCGAGTCTGACAAGAAATACCTGAAGAAGGCCGGAGGGCATATCGGCCGAAACGTTGTACAAGTAACAATGAAGATGGGGATAATAGTCCGAATAACGCAGATAATACTAATCTTCAAGCCTCATCTCAAACATTCAGAGAAATCGTATTTAAATGTTTTTGCATTGAATTTAGACCTTGTAGGATCCGGAATTTCTCTGCAGAGCATAGTCCACATCTCTTGGATCCATTAATATAGGGTTTGTGATGTCCTAATATCTTCGTCTCTATTTTATATGGGGGTCCCTTGATCTTTGTACTACAATACGGGGTTTGCAAGCGTTGTAGCTGTCCTCTTTTTCTCCTTCCTGAATGATTCATTATGAGAGTAGAATCTCTGTTTGAAATCCCCCTGGATCATTCACACATATTTTGACTGATTTTGGGCGCTGGTCAGAGGTGGCTGGTTTCATTGTCACAAAAAATATCCTTGGTCTAGCGCAAGTAAAAGTGGATAGACTCCCTCGCTGATTGGCTGATACTGACTCCCCATACGTATATCCACATTCACTTCATATTAACTTCAATTAAAATAA
>CM042177.1:19202943-19212943 GCA_023376005.1 Doryteuthis pealeii | reverse complement strand
TGAAAGTGATTTTTACTACAAAAATGCATTGGAAATGATTTCACTATAAAAATACATTGGAAATGATTTCACTATAAAAATACATTGGAAATGATTTTTTACTATAAAAATGCATTTGAAATGATTTTTACTATAAAAATGCATGGGAAATGATTTTTACTATAAAAATTCATTGGAAATTATTTTTACTATAAAAATGTATTAGAAATGATTTTTACTATAAAAATGCATTGGCTAATGATTTTTACTATAAAAATGCATAGGAAATGATTTTACTATAAAAATCAATTGGAAATGATTTTTACCATAAAAATGCATTGGAAATGATTTTTACTATAAAATGCAT
The DNA here is from genome assembly GCA_023376005.1 of Doryteuthis pealeii. Lineage (NCBI taxonomy): Eukaryota > Metazoa > Mollusca > Cephalopoda > Myopsida > Loliginidae > Doryteuthis > Doryteuthis pealeii. The sequence goes on along the minus strand of CM042177.1, from coordinate 19,212,597 downwards.
TGGACAATGATTTTTACTACAAAATGCAATATTTTGGTACGTGGTAGTTTGCGAGCCCATTTCCTACAACGATAACCATTACACCACGATCTTTCAATGAGAACTACATCACCAAACAACAAGGTTCAAAATGGAGTCCAGGTAGCATGAAAAATTAATAAAAAAAATAATTTTTTTGTAGCATGTTTTTTTTTTAGTTTTAAAAACAATATGTATAATTTTCCATGGACCCCATGATTTTAAGTCAAACAGACCTTAATTTAAATATTCTAACTACAGGTACGTTCATAAATTATGACTGTTCATGAATTATGTATCAATATTTATAGGGACACAATTGTCCCTATAAATACAAAGTTATAATTGCCATGTTTATACGCAACATATATAATATCTATGTACACAGAAATTGTTATGGATAATGCTATTTTGATTCTATTACATTTCAATGGCTGCCTTTACTGTGCAGATAACATTCCAAACAAGAATTTTTAAAAAAGTCATTGTCTGTCTAGTGTAGCTCTTTTGAAATACAGAACTGGATTTCTAAACCAACAGGTGATATGATCTTTAGGTATTTGATAAATTCCTTTCGTAATTTTCCCGATAGCCACCTCATCCACCTGGGTTCTATCCTTAAGCATCACGGGTCGCCACCACGGCAAACAGGTGGCCCAATTGGGGAGTCTTACTCCTCTGCAGAGGTGCAGCCGGTGCATTCTAACGCCCCAGCCGACAGGGCGAACGGCCTCAGGTTGCACACAATATCTGCTGTTACTAAGTTTCCCCCATCTAAGTAATGTGCAAGCTCATCGATGCTTGACATTCTTACTAATTCCTTTCTTTCTTCTTGCACACGCATACTCCTTTCACCCCTTTTGCGACCATATGACCTTTAGGCACCCCTTTTGCGATCTCGATTCATAAGGACATGTTTTTTCATTTACACCGTCAAAATCCGGTTGTTTTTTAACAGACGATTTTTAGAGTTTTTAAAAATTATAATTCTAACCCCTAACCTCTAACCCTAACCCCTAACCCCTAACCCTAACTCCTAACTCCTAGCCCCTAACAAACAATGATTACACTCTTATTCTCTTTAAAGATTTACAACATACATTATTAAACTTTACTAAAACCCAAGTAATAGTTTAAAGTATGTATTTACCCAACTCTTCTGCTACAGGCAGGATGTGACACAAGGTCAATTTTAAGTGGAGTAAAGCTGGTTTGAATTCAGAGTTTTCCTTCTCCTAGACTGGTTACTTAGACATGGTTAAAGAGCCCAGTTTGCCCTACTATTTACCCATAGCTGGAGAGAGAGTAGTTGGATGCATACCTTTCCCAAGGTTATTAGCGTTATTTGAAATGCAAAAAAGCCTCGTCCAGGATTTAAACTTTATCATTTGTATATATCTGATACATTCAGAAAGAATTGATTTTCGTGGTAAGCGAAGAAAAAAATAGATTAGAATTATAATTCTTTCTCTGAATTTTTTAGATGAGACTTGATGATTAATATTAACTGCATTATTCGGACTATTATCCTTCTCTTGAAAAAAAAAACAAACAAAAAAAACAAAAAAAAACAAAAAAAAAACAATATGAGTCTAGCTAAAAAATCATACATAAGTGAATAGGTAGATATTCTAGCCAAAACAAGACATTAGGTTTATAAGTTCCCAAAATTCACACTGGATTGTCCAAGTGGATAAAGGAGTTAGGTTAAGACAGTTCTTATGGACAGTTATCTCTGGACTGCAGGTTCAATCCTGGCCAGGGACAGCAGTAACATAGAATAATAATGAACACAGCTTAACGCCTTTACCCCAGCTAATGTTAGCGGAATGAGAACAGGATAACCCCGTGGACTAAATAAAGGGTTAGGTTCAAAGTTCTGTGATGGCTACCGATTACAACAAGAAGGTTCCCGATTCTGAGATGGTTCCCGAGTCCGACAAGAAACACCTGAAGAAGGCTGGAGGAAGATTTGGACAATAGTCCGAATAATGCAGATAATGCTTGTGACGGCCGCCCAAGGCAAGGAAATGAGTAAAGACAGAGTCCGACTGCTGAAGACACTTTTATTTGGGTAAATACGGGAGTTGTCACCTATCCTCCTGTTTCGCAACTGGTCTTCAACGTGAAACTACAATAGAATACAAATAAACTATGTAGTTTCTCTAATACAACTAATAAAATCGAAAAAGAGGAGGAAAAGTTCCAAGCTTGTATCAAATCCTGCTGCTAAAAGAATTCAAACCCAGCGCCACGCAAACATGTGACTTTTACCGGTGTCAAACGGTGCCTGTACCCACGCAATATGATGGCCGAACAAAACAAGGGAGATAATTATCTTGCATTTACAATGCTAATGATAATTCTTTTTAATTTCTGGCAAGTTTTTCCTTATACCTATTCTTGGTGGTGAATATAGGTCCTAGCGCGCAAGACATATATTAGATATGATCAGGCACTTGTACATAAATTACCCTATCTAGCAAATATATGCACCATCCGGGTGCACGTATTTAAGTTTTAATGTAATAAAGTATTACTTTGAATTAGAAAGGCTAATAAAACTAAATAAGAATGCAGATAAAAAGATTTGAAACAGAAGAGGGTATAATCGAAAAATAGAATAACTTTGAAACTAACTCTTCCATCATTTTCCATCACTCACGTCTTTCATTGCTAACTTTTCATAATTTAACGATTTAGTTAAAATAGAAAGTACAAAATAAAATTACAGTTATTTCTTTTTATTAATTAATTGATTTATTTAAAGTTTTTTTCCCGAATTCTTGTTCATATTCATTAAAATAAAACCAAATAATAAGAAATCAATAATACCGAGCACGTATTCATTAAAATCAAATTTTTAATATCCATATGCAAATTAGCTTTCCCGTTGGCACTCTAAACCGCTATTTTGTTTTGTTATACAAATACAATTGCATGTTCTTAGTAAGTAGACATGGTCAAGGGGGTGGGGGTCCAGTGGCTTCGGCCCTGGATCTTTACAAGTTAATAGCGTCAATCCCAGGGGCCCCCCCCAGGCAATACCTGCCCCTTGGGTCTATTACCCAGCGCCTGAGGCCCCCTTGAGGGGGAATGCCGAAGGGATCGACGCAATTTTTCACCTGCCACCCATGAGCTTCGGTTTGTGGATGGTCCCACGTTAATACGGCCTTGTGCCTAACCCGTACAAGTGGGGTACGAGGTAAATACAAAGTAGACATGGTCAAGGGGGTGAGGGTCCTGTGGCTTCGGCCCTAGATCTTTACAAGTTAATAGCGTCGATCCCAGGGGGCTATCCCCCAGGCAATATATGCCCCCTCGATTTAAAGGGGCAGGGCTGGGTTTATTGCCCAGCGCCTGAGACCCCCTCCCCCTGAGAGAGAATGCCGACGGGATCGACGCAATTTTTTTCCACCTACCACCCATGAGCTTCGGCTTGTGGGTGGGTCCACATAAAAATGTCCTTGTGTCACGCCCTCATAAGTGGGATGAGAAGCAAATACCTGTAGATATGGTCAACAGTATTAATAATAAAAAACAATTTTATTAATAATTGAGGTCTAAATAAAAATAAAATCATGGAGAATGTGACGTTAATAACTAAGGGAATTGAGACTGCAGTAATAATATAATTTCGGTTACAGACAGAAAAATACGCCCCATTATAATAAGATGCTTTACAAGAAAGAATTAGCTGGTAAATATCACGAGGACGTTCTTCCAAGGAACAAAGGGATATAATTGAAATAAAATCAGAAGATCTCATTTTACTAACCCGTTGAACACCTACATGTAGACATGGGTATGTAGACATGATTTTTACTATAAAAATGTATAGGAAGTGATTTTTACTATAAAATGCACTAGAAATGATTTTTATGATAAAAATATATTGGAAATGCTTTTTACTATAAAAATACATTGGAAGTGATTTTTACTATAAAAATGCATTAGAAATGATTTTTACTATAAAAATGAATTGGAAGTGATTTTTACTATAAAAATGCATTAGAAATGATTTTTACTATAAGAAATGCATTGGACAATGATTTTACTATAAAAATGTATTCAAAATGATTTTTACTATTAAAATACATTGGAAATGACTTTTACTATAAAAATGCATGCATGTAGACATGGGCAAAAGTAACAAAGGGAGATAATTAAAATAAAATGTGAAGATGAAAAATATCGGTGTGTTAGTTTCTTTATTTCATCAATTGTTTTCATTTTACCAATCCGTTGAACACTTACATGTAAGTAAAGTCGTCGGGGTGGCCTAAGGTCGAGATTGTTTTTTGAGTCTGAGGTAGAGCGCCACACCTACCATCAGCTCTTTACTTTACCGAACAGATCCCTGTGCTACTCATACGCTGAGTTGTCAAGGGCCAGTATCGAACTAGGGACCTTGTGGTTTCTAGCCGAACGCTCTACCGACTGAGCTGCAAAAGTAACAAAGGGAGATAATTGAATTAAAATCAGAAGATGAAAAGTATTGGTGTGTTAACTTCTTTATTTTATGAATTGTTTTCATCATAAAAAGCGTTCAAATTCTAATATAATTCGAATTACAAGGAGTTTTTAAGCATATAAATGCATTGCCAATAATTTTTACTATTAAAATGCATTGAAAATGATTTTTTTACTATAAAAATGAATTGGAAATGATTTTTACTACAAAAATACATTTCAAATGATTTTTACTATAAAATGCATTGCAAATGATTTTTATTATAAAAAATACATTGGAAATGATGTTTAATATGAAAATGCATTAGAAATGACTTTTACTATAAAAATGCATCGGAAATTATTTTTACAATAAAAATGCATTGGAAATGATTTTTATTATAAAAATGCATTGGAAATGATTTATATTATAAAAATGCATTGGAAATGATTTTTACTATAAAAATGCGTTGGAAATGATTTTTATCATAAATGATTTTTACTATAAAAATGCATTGGAAGTGATTTTTGCTATAAGAATACATTGGAATTGATTTTTACTATAAAAATGCATTGGACAATGATTTTTACTATAAATATGCATTGGCCAATGATTTTTACTATAAATATGCATTGGCCAATGATTTTTACTATAAGAATTCATTGCAAATAATTTTTACTATGAAAAGGCATTGGCCAATGATTTTTACTATAAAAATGCATTGCAAATGATTTTTACAATAAAAATGCATTGCAAATGATTTTTACAATAAAAATGCATTGGAAATGATTTTTTGCTATAAAAATGCATTGGAAATAATTTTTACTATAAAAATGCATCGGAAAAAAATTTTACTATAAAAATGCATCGGAAATGATTTTTCCTATAGAAATGCATTTGAAATGATTTTTACTATAAAAATGCATTAGAAATGACTTTTACTATATTATTTTATATTATATTATTTTATCAATTGTTTTCATCGTAGAAGGCGACTTCAAAGTCTAATATAATTCGAATTACAAGGAATAATTAAGCATATTAAGTGCTAGAGTACTGGTGCAGAAAGGGTACTTGTCGCTTGATCTCTAATGAAAGGTACCACTACCAGGTACTACTGGGAGTAAAAACACGATAAGTACAATATGATAAACTTTTCACCATCTGGCTTCATCGCAGTCACCGCCATCTACTACACTTCCTATTAGTATTACTAACAAAACTAAGTCTATTCATTTTAAGAGTCAAAAGTTTTGCAATATTTTGGTACGTGGTAGTTTGCGCTGTCAATGCTGCAGTGAGGGAAGGGGGAAGCAAGTTTACAAAGAAGATGAAAATAGAAATGATTTTTATTATAAGAATGCATTGCAAATGATTTTTACTATAAATATGTATAGGAAATGATTTTTGCTATAAAAATGCATTGGAAGTGATTTTTACTATAAAAATGCATTGGAAATGATTTCACTATAAAAATACATTGGAAATGATTTCACTATAAAAATACATTGGAAATGATTTTTTACTATAAAAATGCATTGGAAATTATTTTTACTATGAAATGCATTGCAAATGATTTTTACTGTAAAAATGCATCGGAAATGATTTTTACTATAAAAATGCATAGGAAATGATTTTACTATAAAAATGTATTAGAAATGATTTTTACTATAAAAATGCATTGCAAATGATTTTTACTATAAAAATGCATTGGCTAATGATTTTTACTATAAAAATCAATTGGAAATGATTTTTACCATAAAAATGCATTGTTAATGATTTTTACTATAAAATGCATTGGACAATGATTTTTACTACAAAATGCAATATTTTGGTACGTGGTGGTTTGCGTGCCCATTTCCTACAACGATAACCATTACACCACGATCTTTCAATGAGAACTACATCACCAAACAACAAGGCTCAAAATGGAGTCCAGGTAGCATGAAAAATTAATAAAAAAAATTTTTTGTAGCATGTTTCTTTTTTAGTTTTAAAAACAATATTGTTGTGACCTCATAAATGAAGCTGACTCATTTCCGGTCATCAGCACGCACAAATACTTGACATGCGCACACACATAAATATGCCGACAGGCACCAATTTTTAAAAATAAAATTCAGTTGTTATCCCGTTGTTAAAGAGTGTTGACTATTTTTATTCTCGCTTAAAGAACTCAAAGTTACCCTTTTATAAGCTGGGTTATAAAAAGGCATAACCATAAAAAAAATATATAAATAGTGCCTGTAATTACCGGAACACTTGGAATCGCCACTTGGTATTAAAAAAAAAAAATCCGATGGAGAATTAAAAAAAAAAATATTCGGACGTGGTAGTTTGCGCTGTCAATGCTGCAGTGTGGGGAGGGATAAGCAAACTTACAAAGGAGATGACAATAGCTGCAGATTGTGTCTGGAAGAAAGATTATGTATCCTAAATCATGCTGAAAACAAATTGCTGAACAAAAGAAGCGAATTGATGTTTAAGTGTAGATATATTGATTATTCAAATAATTAATTAATTAATTTTATTCAGATTAATATCTCCTGTGTCATTTACCACCTGGCTAATTCAATATTTATTTTCCTTTATTCGGACTGACTTATTTCACACACACACACACACACACACACATATATATATATATATATATATATATATATATATATGGTGTAGTCCGTTTTGCACCCCCGCCCAATGGAGCCACTTGTTAGCCATAGATAGTCATACGGGATGCTTAAAGACGGAATCCTGGTGTCTGAGCAGTCTATGACATGGAACACTCCATTTTGACGATTACTTAGGCTAGATGGTCGGTCGGTCGGTCAGTCGAAGAGGCCCCTCCGATCAATCGTCAAGCCCTAGCATCTATATGATTGTCCCGACCCTATTGCTTCAGTTCATGTCCATCAATAAACTGGATGAAATAATGATTTGCAACACATCAAACTAAAGTCAGGTAAGTCAGGTTAGTAATTGTTTTATTTCATTTATTTAACGAATCTTGAAATATTTTCTAAACTGCACATAAATATTTTAGTTTAGAAAATATTTCAAGATTCGTTAAATAAATAAAATAAAACAATTACTAACCTGACTTAGCAACAAAAAAGTCAAGTATTTTGAATCAGATTTTTAAAATTAATTTTAATTTCAAAATTTAGTTTGATGTGTTGCAAATCGTCGTTCAAAATTAAAACGGAAAATTTTGACGACGATTTGCAACACACCAAACTAAATTTTGAAATTAAAATTAATTTTAAAAATCCGATTCAAAATACTTGACTTTTTTTTTTTTTTTTGGTAAGTCAGGTTAGTAATTGTTTATTTAATTTATTTAACGAGTCTTGAAATAATTTTCTAAACTAAAATATTTATGTGCAGTTTAGAAAATATTTCAAGATTCGTTAAACAAATGAAATAAAATAATTACTAACCTGACTTACCAAAAGAAAAAAAAAAAAAAAAAATTCTTTTTTTAATTTAAAAAGAAAAGTTCGTGAGATTTTTTTTACCATTTTTGAATCGGATTTTTAAAATTGATTTTAAATTTAGTTTGATGTGCTGCAAATCATCGTCAAATTTTCCCCGTTTTAATTTTGACGACGATTTGCAAGTTTTGCCAAAGGGTGATACCATTTCGTTATGATAACTTGACCAATTCTCGTTCAAAAGATCTCGAGCTGGTCGACACACTATAATAAGTAATTGAGAGTTACCTTCCCTACATTATGATTATCTCCCCTTTGAAGAAATCTCTAGGGAATACTAGACTATATAAACTCTTAATAAGCGTACCAATTATTCTAAGTAGAATAAAGCTTTCAAAGTATATCTGTGTTATCGTTTGTCATTACACCAATAAGAATGGAGAACTCTCTAGCAAATACTAAACTATATAAACTCTTAATAAGCGTACCAATTATTCTAAGTAGAATAAAGCTTTCAAAGTCTATCTGTGTTATCGTTTGTCATTACACCAATAAGAATGGAGAACTCTCTAGCAAATACTAAACTATATAAACTCTAATAAGCGTACCAATTATTCTAAGTAGAATAAAGCTTTCAAAGTCTATCTGTGTTATCGTTTGTCATTACACCAATAAGAATGGAGAACTCTCTAGCAAATACTAAACTATATAAACTCTTAATAAGCGTACCAATTATTCTAAGTAGAATAAAGCTTTCAAAGTATATCTGTGTTATCGTTTGTCATTACACCAATAAGAATGGAGAACTCTCTAGCAAATACTAAACTATATAAACTCTTAATAAGCGTACCAATTATTCTAAGTAGAATAAAGCTTTCAAAGTCTATCTGTGTTATCGTTTGTCATTACACCAATAAGAATGGAGAACTCACTAGCAAATACTAAACTATATAAACTCTTAATAAGCGTACCAATTATTCTAAGTAGAATAAAGCTTTCAAAGTATATCTGTGTTATCGTTTGTCATTACACCAATAAGAATGGAGAACTCTCTAGCAAATACTAAACTATATAAACTCTCAATAAGTGTACCAATTATTCTAAGTAGAATAAAGCTTTCAAAGTCTATCTGTGTTATCGTTTGTCATTACACCAATAAGAATGGAGAACTCTCTAGCAAATACTAAACTATATAAACTCTCAATAAGTGTACCAATTATTCTAAGTAGAATAAAGCTTTCAAAGTCTATCTGTGTTATCATTTGTCATTACACACAGATGTAGATATTGTGTTCCGATTACGCATTGGTCATACAAAAACTAACGCACTCCTATATACTCAAACAAGAACAACAACCACAGTGTGAAACATGTCAAACACATTTGACTGTTAAGCACCTAATCATGGAATGCAGTTTTTTTGCTCACATCAGAAACCGTTATTTTAATGCAAACAATATGAAAGATCTATTTGAAAATGTCAACATGGAGGATATTCTGTCGTTTTTCAAGGAAATAAAATTATACCATAGAATATAGATATGGACTTAATCAATACCATTGAAACATGATCCCTCGTGGTGCTAACACATTGATAAAACCAATTACTAAAAAATCATAAATATAAATACACAACATAAATATAAATACACAACATACTTCCTAACCGTGAACTGATATGCCGTTAAAATCAATCAACCAACCAGCCAACCAATCTTTCAAGGCATTTGCTTTCAGATTGTATATGAAAAA
>CM042177.1:19162943-19190443 GCA_023376005.1 Doryteuthis pealeii | reverse complement strand
ACCGGTCCCCGCCAACTCAGCGTATGAGTAGCACAGGGATCTGTGCGGTAAAGTAAGGAGCTGATGGTAGGTGTGGCGCCCCACCTCAGATGCTAAAACAATCTCTTTGGTCTAGCGCTATTGAAAAGGGGATAGACTCCCTCGCTGACTGGCTGATACCGACTTTAGGCCACCCCGTCGACTTTACTTTACATATATATATATATATATATATATGTGTATACACACACACACATATATATATATATATATATATGTATAGATAAAAGGGTATGGAAACACACAATGTTGTTAAAATGAATATATTTTTTATATCCTTTTTCATTGCTAATATTGACAATATTTCGATTTATAAAATATCATCATCAGAGCATAATGATAATTAGGTCTGTTTTTAAATGTAAATGTTTTTAATCCGGACTCATCAAGAAAGGGGCATAATATATATATATATATATATATATATATATATATATATATATTAAAATGCCCAAATTGTTTGACCACTGATAATTTCTCTTTATATCAGATCAACAAATGTGTTCATTTTGCCATTAAAAAACAATCACAAAAAAATCCCCACAAATACAAAACAAAATAAAAATAAATAGAAATTGATTACACAATTAAATAAACAGTTCTTATAATTAACAAAACGTGCCGGGGTCGATTAACAGAACAAATGCTAAGATACTAATTAGATGAAAGTCTCTTTATCCGGCTTGCCTAACTCGAAGGACGTGCTTCGCGAATCAGGCAACACAAAAGTGGGTCTAAGCGATTTCCCAGATGTTTCTTAATGTCACGCTAATTTGAATTCAATCTTGATGAGTTTCTTTTTGTTTTTTTTTGATTGTTTAATTCATTTATTTTTTTTCATTTATTCATTGAATAATTCCAAACGTTTTTCCAATTTCAATCTTAATTACCAAAGGTAATTATGGAGTGATAAAAAGAAACAATTACTTTTCAATACAGCAGTTAATTAATGACGTCAAATTAATACATTACGTCCCATGGTGGTGTAATGGTTTACAAGCTAGTCTCACAGATCCATTACTACTGAATAGCGAATTTGATTCTCGCTGGATGTCCCATGCTTGCGGCCTTGTGTCACATCCTATCCCTGGCGAACAGGTTGGGTAAAAAGTCGTCCCATGGTGGTGTAATGGTTTACAAGCTAGTCTCACAGATCCATTACTACTGAATAGCGAATTTGATTCTCGCTGGATGTCCCATGCTTGCGGCCTTGTGTCAAATCCTACCCCTGGCGAACAGGTTGGGTAAAAAGTCGTCCCATGGTGGTGTAATGGTTTACAAGCTAGTCTCACAGATCCATTACTACTGAATAGCGAATTTGATTCTCGCTGGATGTCCCATGCTTGCGGCCTTGTGTCACATCCTACCCCTGGCGAACAGGTTGGGTAAAAAGTCGTCCCATGGTGGTGTAATGATTTACAAGCTAGTCTCACAGATCCATTACTACTGAATAGCGAATTTGATTCTCGCAGGATGTCCCATGCTTGCGGCCTTGTGTCAAATCCTACCCCTGGCGAACAGGTTGGGTAAAAAGTCGTCCCATGGTGGTGTAATGGTTTACAAGATAGTCTCACAGATCCATTACTACTGAATAGCGAATTTGATTCTCGCTGGATGTCCCATGCTTGCGGCCTTGTGTCACATCCTATCCCTGGCGAACAGGTTGGGTAAAAAGTCGTCCCATGGTGGTGTAATGGTTTACAAGCTAGTCTCACAGATCCATTACTACTGAATAGCGAATTTGATTCTCGCAGGATGTCCCATGCTTGCGGCCTTGTGTCACATCCTATCCCTGGCGAACAGGTTGGGTAAAAAGTCGTCCCATGTTGGTGTAATGGTTTACAAGCTAGTCTCACAGATCCATTACTACTGAATAGCGAATTTGATTCTCGCTGGATGTCCCATGCTTACGGCCTTGTGTCACATCCTATCCCTGGCGAACAGGTTGGGTAAAAAGGCGTCCCATGGTGGTGTAATGGTTTACAAGCTAGTCTCACAGATCCGTTACTACTGAATAGCGAATTTGATTCTCTGGATGTCCCATGCTTGCGGCCTTGTGTCACATCCTATCCCTGGCGAACAGGTTGGGTAAAAAGGCGTCCCATGGTGGTGTAATGGTTTACAAGCTAGTCTCACAGATCCATTACTACTGAATAGCGAATTTGATTCTCGCTGGATTTCCCATACTTGCGGCTTTGTGTCACATCCCACCCGTGTTGATCTTCTTTTTTCTCATTATTCTGTGATAATTCTTTTTTACTCTTCCTTATATCAACAAAAGCCCTGAAGAAGATCTACTTAACAGATCAAAACACTGCAACGTCGGCTAATAAACTTACCACTCATTTTATTTAAACCTGTGCTTTTTCAAATTTCTCACCATACTACATATATATATATGTCTCCACACACTCTATCTATTCATCTATTCCAGTCAATTAATATCTATCTATCTATCTATCAATCTATCTATCCTAGTCTATTAATCTCCTCCTTCCTCTCTCTCTATCATGTATATGTATCCTAGTTTGTTCCTTTCTCTCTCTCTCTCTCTTTCTATTTTCTTACACTCTCTTTCACGTCTATGTATGTATGTATGTATGTATGTATCTATTTATCTATCTATCTATCTATTTTGGTATTCCTTTCTGTTATATATATGTATATATCTATCACAGTCAATTCATATCAATCAATCAATAAATCGATATATCTATCTATCTACCTATCTATCAATTCGTGTCACTGTTCATAACGATGTTTATCTCTCTCTCTCTTTTCCTCTCTCTTTCTCAATCTCTCTCTCCCTCTCTCTCTCTCTCTCTCTCTCTCTATATATATATATATATATATATGTGTGTGTGTGTGTGTGTGTAAGTCTGTTCATATCTATCTATCTATCTATCTATCTCAGTTTGTTTCTATCTATTTATCCCCCCTCTCTCTCTCCCTCTCTCTCTCTCTCTCTATCTATCTATCTCAGTTTGTTCCTATCTATCTATCTATCTATCTATCTATCTTGGTATTCCTTCTGTTATATATATGTATTTATTCATCACAGTCAATTCATATCAGTCAATCAATCAATAAATCGATCTATCTATCTATCCATCTACCTATCTATCAATTTGTGTCACTGTTCATAACGATGTATATATCCCTCTCTTTTCCTTTCTCTTTCTCAATCTCTCACTCTCTCTCTCTCTCTCTCTCTCTCTATATATATATATATATAATATATATATTATATATATATATGTGTGTGTAAGTTTGTTCATATCTATCTATCTATCTATCAGTCTGTTTCTATCTATTTCTCTCTCTCTCTCTCTCTCTCTCTCTCTCTATCTCTCTCTATCTATCCCAGTTTGTTCCTATCTATCTATCTATCTATCTATCTATCTATCTATCTCAGTCTGTTCCTATCTATTTATCTCTCTCTATCTCTCTCTGTTTCTCTCTCTATCTCTATCTCAGTCGGTTCCCCCTCTCTCTCTTTCTATCTCTCTTCTCCCCTCTCTCTCTCTCTCTCTCTCTCTCTCTCTCTCTCTCTCTCTCACTCTCTATCTCTATCTATCTATCTTGGAGAGTTAACCCATTTCTTCTAACTCACAAAATAAATGTTCAATTCCAGTGAGAAGAAAAAAAAGGAAGAAATTTTTAGATGGTTGAAACAAACCAATCGGATGAGAGATCTTCAAGCGTTTCACACCAATTGACCAATCAGCGGCAGTTTTACAGCGTGCACCCTAAATGACAGCGGGAGCTCGGAGCCAACGTAGGCGTACCTTTTATCTACAATCACAGAAAGTAAGTCAACGTTGGTTTCGAGGTCCGGTGGTCATTATCTTCATTGATATCATCAGAAAATTGATATCACCAGAAAATATTCACCGAGGTTTTTTTTTTCGGAATCCACTGCAATGGTGACCAGCAAATTGTATAAAACAAAAGAAAAAACAAAATGAAATAAAAAGATATTTCAATCGTATTTTGTGTTCTTTGTTATTGCTTTACTAAATAATTTTTGATTGTATTTTATAATAAAAGATGCTGTAATCCACTCAGGCATGGGAATCTATCTATTTATCTATCTATCTATCTATTTATTCTGTCTATCTATCTATCTATCTATCTATCTATCTATCCAATTCTGTTCATATCTATCTATCTCATTCTGTTTATATCTATCTATCTATCTATCTATCTATCTATCTATCTATCGAATTCTGTTCATATCTATCTAACGATCTCATTCTGTTTATATCTATCTATCTATCTATCTATCTATCTATCCAATTCTATTCATATATATCTATATATCTATCTATCTATCTATCTATCTATCCAATTCTGTTCATATCTATCTATCATCTGTTTATATCTATCTACTATATCTATCTATCTATTCTATTCATATATATCTATCTCATTCTGTTTATATCTATCTATCTATCAATCTATCTATCTATCTATCTATCCAATTCTGTTCATATATATCTATCTATCTCATTCTGTTTATATCTATCTATCTATCTATCTATCTATATCTATCGAATTCTGTTCATATCTATCTATCTATCTTCTCATTCTGTTTATATCTATCTATTTATCTATCTATCTATCTATCTATCTATCTATCTATCTATCTATCCAATTATGTTCATATCAATCTATCTCATTCTGTTTATATCTATCTATCTATCTATCTATCTATCAATCGAATTCTGTTCATATCTATCTATCTCATTCTGTTTATATCTATCTATCTATCTATCTATCTATCTATCTATGTATCTATCTATCTATCTATCTATCTATCCAATCTATATATCTAACTATCTCATTCTGTTTATATCTATCTATCTATCTATCTATCTATCTATCTATCCAATTCTATTCATATATCTAACTATCTCATATATCTATCTATCTATCTATCTATTCATATATATCTAACTATCTCATTCTGTTTCTATCTATCTATCTATCTATCTATCTATATCTATCTATCGAATCTATCTATCTATCTATCTATCTATCCAATTCTGTTCATATATATCTAACTATCTCATTCTATATCTATCTATCTAATCTATCTATCTAATTCTGTTCATATCTATCTATTCAATTCTGTTATATCTATCTATCTATCTATCTATCTGCCTGAATATCAATATCTATTTATCTGAGTCTATTTATAGCTATCTATGTATCAACATATGTATGTATGTATGTATGTATGTATCTGTCTGTCTGTCTATCTATTCAATTCTGTTCATATCTATCTAACTATCTCATTCTGTTTATATCTATCTATCTATCTATCTCATTCTGTTTATATCTATCTATCTATCTCATTCTGTTTATATCTATCTATCTATCTATCTATCTATCTATCTATCTATCTATCTATCTATCTATCTATCTATGTATCCAATTCTGTTCATATCTAACTATCTCATTATGTTTATATCTATCTATCTATCTATCTATCTATCTATCTATCTAATTCTGTTCATATCTAACTATCTCATTCTGTTTATATCTATCTATCTATCTATCTATCTAATTCTGTTCATATCTAACTATCTCATTCTGTTTATATCTATCAATCAATCAGTCTATTTATCTATTTATATCATTCTGTTTCTATCCATCCATCTCTCTCTCTCTCTATCTATATATATATATCTATATATATATATATCTATCTATCTATATCTATCCAATTCTGTTCATATCTATCTATTCAATTCTGTTCATCTATCTATCTATCTATCTATCTATCTATCTGCCTGAGTATCAATATCTATTTATCTGAGTCTATTTATAGCTATCTATGTATCGCCATATGTATGTATGTATGTATGTATGTATGTATGTATCTGTCTGTCTGTCTGTCTATCTATTCAATTCTGTTCATATCTATCTATTCAATTCTGTTCATATATCTATCTATCAATCAATCAATCTACCTATCAATATCTATTTATCTGAGCCTATTTATAGCTATCTATGTATCTACATATGTATGTATGTATGAATGTATGTATGTATGTATCTATCTATCTATCTATCTATCTAAGTCTATTCATGTCTATCTTAACTCACCTATTCAATACTTAATTGCGTAACCACTTAAGCAAAACAGGTACTGTAAGACACCTGAGTCTTTTTTCCTCTCTATATAAGACTAAAGGGGAGATGATCAACACCCGCCCGAAATAAAATTCTAATGTCTATTTCAATTTAAAACTAGGTCAATTCATTGAAAAATCCGTGTTTTTTTAAATACAATTCTAACCCCCACGTTTTAAAGAAATGTACCAAAACTCAGGGAAATATTCGATGTTAATTAAATTTTCAGTGTTGATTTAGCAATGAATTCATTTTTATTTTATTTTAAAACTTTCTGATTTTTTTCAAGTCAGTTAACTTTGACCTCCCTGTTTTGGGGTGCAAAATATCAGTGTATATATATGTGATTGATACTATTTTCTGCATAAATAAAAAGACTAAAGACAGAATAGAAGAAAAAAGTTTTTTTTTGTACTCTTCGCAGAGAACCGTCCCGGCCCCCGCCTCAAAAAATGCTTGCCGGTGGCTGCTGTAAAAGAAAAAAAAACAAAAAAACACCAGCTACGATTGAAGTCCGTAGCCGAAGCGGTGTTACTTGAATAAAAAAAACCCTCGGGTTATGGTTTGGGTTTGTGGTTGGTGTTGGTGTTTAGGGCTAGTTTAATGGAAAAATAAATAATTTGGGGTCTGTTTTTTTTTAACCAAGAAAAAACAGAACCCAGACATTTTGTAATAAAACTGTTAATTTTAACTAGGGGTGGGGTTAGAGTTGGGTTTTCGGGAAAAACGCCTTAAATTGGTTTTTTTTTTGTTTTGTTTTTTGTTTCTTGCAAGTGACACCACTTCGTTTACGGACTTCAATCGTAGCTGGTGTTTTTTTCAGCAGCCACCAGCTAGCTGGGTTCTCCGCGAAGAGTACCGTTTTTTTTAAAAGAATCTGCTCGAGTAGTAAATAAGTACCGACAATCGAAAAATAAAATGAAAATAAAAACTAAAAAAATAATTTTTGGAGTATTATTTGGGTAATATTAGCGGAGTTCTGTCCTGGAATCCTGCATCAAAAACTGCTAGCCAGTGAATGCTGAAAAAAAAACACTAGCTACGATTGAAGTCCGTAGCCGAAGCGGTGTAAAAAATAGAGTTAGGGTTTAGGGCTAGGGTTGGGGTTTGGGTTTAGGTTAGTTTAATGGAAAATAAATAAATTGGGTGACGCAGGAAAAACAGAACCACAAATTTTGTAATAGAACTTAATTTTATCTAGAGGGGCTTGGGGTTGGGTTTTCAGGAAAAACGCCCTAAGTTGTTGTTTTTTTCAAGTGATACTTCAATCGTAGCTGGTGTTGTTTTTTCAGCAGTCTGCGGCTAGCAGTTTTTGGGGCAGGAGGCCAGGACGGAACTCTGCAAAGATTACCATTATTTGTATTATTCAGACTATTGTCCTCATTATCATTGTTATCTGTACAGCGTTTCGGCCGATGTGCCTCCCGGCCTTCTTCAGGTATTTCTTGTCGGACACAGGAACCTTCTTGTAATAGGAAGCCATCACGGAACTTTGAACCTAACCCTTTATTCAGCCCACGGGGGTATCCTGTTCTCATTCCACTAACCATAGCTGGGGCACAGCTGTTAAGCTATGTTAATTATTATTCTATGTTACTGCTACCCCTGACCAGGATTGAACCCGCAGTCTAGAGATAACTGTCATTTAGAACTGTCTTAACCTAACTACTTTATCTACTAAGTTATGTGTCTAATTGGACAATCCAGTGTGAATTTTTTTTTCAATCGCAAAAGTTACAATTTATTTTGTAAAAACGGATTTTAAGTAGCGTCTTGGCAGGCATCTTGATCGAAATTGACCGAAAACATCGTTTTAAATATATAAAAAATAAATTACATGTGTAATATTATTTTGCTTTTTTTACTGATGCTCATTATGTTACTTTTTCGAAAAATTTGACCTTAAATAATAGGTTTAATGAATGCTAATTCGTTTTTTAAATGAAAAGCAGACAATATTTTGGCAGGTCCTACTCTTTTTCCTAATCCCAATCATTTAGCGAGAGCTTAACGTGTGACCCAACGCGTCACTTTTTGTCTAGCATATATATATATATATATATATATATATATATGTATATATATATAGATATGGAGAATTTTTGTTCAAAAGGCAAAAGTTATTTTCTTAAAGAAATGTTTTCCACAAATGTAATCTCTGTGTTGTTTGTAATTGTTTTTTTTTTTTAGTTTTTAAATCCAAAACTATTCCAATCACTCGAAACTATTTGTTTTGAGGCTATTCAAAATTACGTCAAATCAAACAGTTTTTGTCGGATTTTTATGAATCTGTTATTTTCTTCATATATATATATATATATATATATATATATATATATACTCTATCTACAATACTGAGCACTATATATATATATATATATATATATAATATATATATATATATATATATATTTAGTGCTCAGTATTGTAGATAGAGTATATATAGGATTTCTAAACCAAGGTCTTCATGTCCACGCTACCCCAACTCAGGTATATATATATATATATATATATATATATATATATATATAATATATATATATATACCTGAGTGGGGTAGCGTGGACATGAAGACCTTGGTTTGGAAATCCTATTGGGGAGAAACTGTCAATAACCAAGCGCTGTTGTCTTCATGTCCACGTTACCATAACTCTTCTTCTTCTTCTTCTTCTTCTTCTTCTTCTTCTTCTTCTTCTTCTTCTTCTTCTTCTTCAATCGCCGTTTAAAAAACGGAAGAAAGAAAAGAAACGGATAAATAAACAAATAAATAATAATTGGAGTAAGTGTGTTGTTAATTTTAAGAAATGTTTGTTGCCATGGTTCCCATTGAGTTTTAAATTATCTTAGATAAACAAAATCTTGTCGTTCTGGCGCGAAAAAGATGTAAAATTCTATTGGTTTGTCGGGGACTAAACAGCGATCTGTCATAGGATTTTTGCTGAAAAAATTGAAATTAACAGAAGAATGTGTGATATGTACGGAGAAGAAGATCTTAGGTTATGTGTGTTTGGACACACGTATTCAACTACGTGTATGTCTGGACACACACATATTCAATTATGTGCGTGTCTCGACACACTTATTTAACTACGCGTATGTCCGGACACACATATTTAAATATGTGTGTGTCTGGACACATTTATTCAACTACGTGGATGTCTGGACACACCTATTCCACCATGTGTATATCTGCACACTTATTCAACTACCTGTGTGTCTGGACACACATATTCAAATACGTGTATGCCTGGACACACTTATTCAATTATGTGTTTGTCTGGACACACTTATTCAACTACGTGTATGTCTGGACACATATTCCTCTATGTGTGTGTCTGGAACACTTATTCGCGAATGTCTGGACACACATATTTAAATACGTGTGTGTCTGGACCCACATATTCCTCTATGTGTGTGTCTGGAACACTTATTCGCGAATGTCTGGACACACATATTTAGATATGTGTGTGTCTGGACCCACTTATTCAACTACGTGGATGACTGGATACACTTATTCAACTACGTTGATGTGTGGACACACTTATTTAATTACGTGTATGTCTGGCCACACATTCCACTATGTGTGTGTCTGGACACACTTATTTAACTACGTGGATGTCCGGACACATATTTAAATATGTGTATGTCCGGACACACTTATTCAAATATATGTGTGTCTGGACGCACTTATTCTACTATGTGTGCGTCTGGACACATTGATTCAACTTCGTGTATTTCTGGACACACTTATTTAACTGTGTATGTCTGGACATAATTATTCAAATATGTGTTTGTCTGGACGTACATATTCAAAAATGTGTTTGTCTTGACGCAAAGGCTAAATGTTAATTACAAGTAATTAAAAAAAATAAGGGTAATTCATTTCTAATTAAGTGAAACTTGTGCCTTCACCCCTTCCATAAACCTGACCCCCACCAGGATTTTATTCAATACATACATTCATCAATTAATAATTAATTATTTTTATTTAATTGTTTTCTGATAGATGGGTGACTATTTAAGCCACAATGGGTAATGTGAGTAACATGATATAAAAAAAAAAGATTATATTCGGCATTATATAAGCATATAAAAATATAAAAGTAGGAAGCACGTGGTGCAATGGTTAAAGTCATGGGAAATGGACTCGTCGCCCCGAGTTCAAATCCTGGATGTGATAATTGCATTTCACTTTGCGCTAATACCCTTGGGAAAGGTATGAATTCTACTCTATCTCCAGCTATGGATAAATAGTAGGACAGACTGGGCTGTTTAACCTTGGCTAGGCAACCGGTCTAGGAGAAGGAAAACTCTGAATTCAAACCTGTTAAACTCCAGTTAAGAAATTGACCTTGTGTCATATCCTGCTCATGCGGAGGGGTTGGTAAATATATATAAGCATATAAAATAATAACCATTTCCTATACACATACAGAACCGGTTTCAGTTAGATCATTGAAGTTAAGCAACGATCAACTTGTTCAGTACTTAGATGGGTGACTATTTAAGCAATAGCTGCTTCAGTAACTTGATATAAAAATGATTATATTCGGCATTCTAGAAGTATATTAACCATTACCTATATACATGCAGTACCGGTTTCAGCTAAATCACCGAAGTTAAGCAGCGATGTGCTTGTTCAGTACTTAAATGGGTAACTGTTTAAGCAACAAAGTAACTTGATATAAAAATGATTATATTCGGCATTCTAAAAGTATATTAACCATTATCTATATACAGCACCGGTTTCTGCTAGATCATCGAAGTTAAGCAGTGAAGAGCTTGTTCATTACTTAGATGGGTGACTATTTAAGCAACAAAGGGTACTCTAAGTAACTTTATATAAAATGATTATATTCGGTATCATGGAAGCATTTTGAATGTTAACCATTATCTATACACATACAGCATCGGTTTCTGCTAGACCACCGAAGTTAAGCAGCGATGTGCTTGTTCAGTACTTAAATGGGTAACTGTTTAAGCAACAAAGGGTACTGTAAGTAACTTGATATAAAATGATTATATTCGGCATTCTAGAAGTATATTAACCATTATCTATACATATGTAGCACCGGTTTCTGCTAGATCATCGAAGTTAAGCAGCGAATAGCTTGTTTAGTACTTAGATGGGTGACTATTTAATCCACAACGGGTACTGGAAGCGATTTGATATAAAAATGATTATATTCGGCATTCTAGAATCATATTGAATATTAACCATTACGTATACACAAGCAGCATTGTTTCTGCTAGACCACCGAGTGTTACATAATCTATGCGGTTGCATATGATTATTGTCAATCCCCTGTATTTCTAAAGGGATGGCCCTTTTCATATCACGGGCGGGACTTTCCATGGAAAATTACAGAAAGCCCGCGAAATACGTGAAGTCACGTGGGACCTGGTTGGGTCCTCAGTTTTCAGTTGGACGTCGGGCAGAGACGATGTCCTGCCTTAACTGGAGCTCACACTGCATACGCCCGCTATGTTAGTCAGATGTTAGTTACATGAAATGTTTAGTTAAGTAAATAAAAGCTTAAGAAAAATAACACGGTCTTGTGATTAATGAATGTCTTGGTAACTAGACTGATCTAGAAGAAGAAATGAGTTAAGTGCGACCGACCACCAAGACGAAGAAGAGACGCTAGAAGTCCAGACACTAGAAAAGACGCTAGAAGACGAAGTCCAGATGTTAGAAGAAGACGTAAGATAGAAAAGACGTCAGAAGAAGAATAGAAGAATAGAAGTAATGAAAAGGGTATACAACAATAGGTTCAGCAGCGATGAGCTTGTTTAGTACTTGGATGGGTGAACCGCAACGGGTAATGTAAGCAACTTGATATAAAAAATGATTATATTCAGGGTGTCCACAACGTCTGGGTAGATTAACAACGTCTGGGTAGATTAATGAGATTAACACATACTTTTAAAACAAAACAATTCTATTTAATTATCTTATTATAATGGAGATTGTGGGTTTTTCTGTCTGTAACCGAAACTATATTACTACTCAAGTCACAATTCCCTTAGTTATTTACGTTACATTCACCGTGACTTTATTTTTTTATCTAAAACTCAATTACTAATAAAATTGTTTTACATTAATACTGTTGGCCTTATCTACATACTAATAACATGCAATTGTATTTATATATACAACAAAATAGCGGTTTACATTGTTAACGGGAAGGCTAATTTGCATATTGATATAAAAAAATTGATTTTATTAAATATGTGCTTAGTATTATTGATTTCTAATTGTTTGGTTTTATCTTAATGAATATGACTAAAAATCTCGGGTATAAATCTTAAACGAAATATATTAACAAGAAGAAATATCTGTAATTTTGTTCTTGACTTTCTATTTTGGCTAAATAGTTAAATTAGGAAAATTTAGCAATGAAAGATGGGAGTGATGGAAGAGTAAGTTTCAGCTGTTCTATTTTTCGATTATACCCCCCCCTCTGTTTCAACTTTTTAAATCTGCATTGTTATTTAGTTTCATTAGTATTTCTAATTTAATCTAATATTTTATTACATTAAAACTTAAATACTTGCACCCGAAGGGTGCATATATTTGCTAGTAATGTTAATAAACAATATTTTCAATATGATTTCCATCATTTTTAATGCATAACTTGATGCACCTTGCAAAATTCAGGTGAACTCGATTAAATAAGTCAACATTGGCATCAATTTCAGCGCACTGACTGGTAATGCGTTCTCTCATCTGGTTTAAATCTGTAATCTTTATTGAGTAAATGTTCTCTTTCAACATACCCCAGAAAAAGAAGTCAAGGGGAGAAAGGCAATTTTACGATAAGACCATCCCCCTCGTCCACTTAAGAGTATGACGGTTGGGTAAGGTTGTTTGATGTATGTTGGGGGGTCACCAATTTAATGTTAAGATATTTTGTGTTTTCAAAACCTTATATGTAATTTATAATAACTAGCAAATTTATGCACCCTCCGGGTGCAAGTTTTTAAGTTTTGATATAATAAAATATCATGTTGAATTAGAAAGGCTAATAAAACTAAATAAGAATGCAGATAAAAATATTTGGAACAGAGGGGGTATTATCGAAAAATAGAACAGCTTTGAAACTAACTCTTCCATCATTTTTCATTACTCCCGTCTTTCATTGGTAAATTTTCTTAATTTAACTCTTTACTTAAAATAGGAAGTAAAGGATAATATTACAGTTATTTCTTCTTTTAAGAATTTCTTTTAAGATTTATCCCAGAGATTTTTGCTCATATTCAATAAGATAAAACCAAACAATTAGAAATCAATAATACTTAGCATATATTTATTAAAATCAATTTTTTAAGATCAACATGCAAATTAGCCTTCCCATTCACACTGTAAACCACTATTTTATTGTATATATAAATACAATTGCGTATTATTAGTATGTAGATATGGTCAACAGTCTTAATAATGTAAAACAATTTTATTATTCATTGAGGTTTAAATAAAAATAAAATCATGGAGAATGTGATGTAAATAACTAAGGGAACTGTGAATTGAGTAGTAATATAGTTTCGGTTACAGACAGACAAACACACAATCTCCATTATAATAAGATGAGAAAAGATTCATGAAATATTCATCAAAACATAAATCACGCCATAAGAACATTTAAATATATAGGCACATGGCATAAAGACAAAACTCAGTATTAAAACAAACAACTTGTATTAATATTAAGTTTACAAAAAGGTATTACATGATACCGGGCAAAGTCCTTTCATAAGTTTTTGTTTAAAAGTTCTTGTTTGAAAATTCAATATAAAATATAAGACAAGATGTTATAAATTTCGAAGTGAGAAAGAAAGGGTAAGATTTCAGAGTCACAAAACAGTCAGGCGTAAGGTTGAATTGATAATGCTGATCTCGGAAAAGCTGATTATATATAGAGAGAGATACAGTTGTTCATACCTTTTTAAGCATGTATGTGAATTAATCTTACACTGTAAGGCGTGGATTCGTTTAGACACGTAAATTCTTTCTGGTTTGATATCCGAAAAGGGTGGTATTTATAAGAATTGAGTAGGCTCAAAATTGGGTCTACTTGGTAAATTTCTTTTAGGCGCGAACGTCTCTGATTAGTCAAAAATGTACAAATATTTATTTCAATTTTTCTCTTTTATGCTGCGCCAATCCACATGCGCGAAGACGTACTTTCGTCATTCGACTCTCAATTGTCTTAGTGAAAATTTCCGGTTCACTACAAGAGTACTAACTCGATTCTTTCTTCCTTCGACACAGCCGTCATTCGTTCTGGGTAGAAAAAATAGCATAAATAAATGTAGAAAAGTAAGGTATTTTTTATTTGATTTAAACAAAAGTTTAAAAAAAGGAAAATTATTATTTCTTATATTTAATTGTTTATGTTTTGATTTTATTTACTGCTAAATTATCAGATCTACCTTCTCGGAAGAATGACATAAATAAATACTATAGTGAAATATCCATGTACCCAGACTTTGTGGCCACCCTGTAGAATTATATTGAACATTAACCATTACCTATACACTATATCTGGCTGACTTCTGATATAGGTTGGAAAATTAAAACAGAAAGTTTTTGGTGGTTCCCAATGACAGTTTAACTACAGTCTATGAATTAACATTTTGCAAATTGGGTTACGGTTTTAGGGGATTAAGGTTGTTTTTAATTACGTATTGCTTAAAAAAAATAAACAACAAAAACCCAAATTACTATATATTTGATTAACCATTGAAATTAATTATTGAATCTTTTATTGAGACAGTTGTTTGTGTTAGGATTGCAATGTATAATTTCAATTTAACTTCGTTTAAAAAATATTTTTCAACATTAAATGTATTGTAATTTGGGTTTTTTTTTTTTGTTTATTTTTTAAAGCTATACGTAATTAAAAACAACCCTAATCCCCTAAAACCGTAACCCAATTCGCAAAATATTAATTCATAGACTGTAGTTAAACTGTCATTGGGGACCACCAAAAAACTTTCCGTTTTAATTTTCCGACCTAAATCAGAAGTCAGCCCTATATCTTTAGTCTGGACAATTCTGGGAATAATAACGATTTATTTCAATATTATAATATAGAGTTATGAAAATATGATAATAATGTTATTTGAAGTTTAAGACCAACAAGGGTTAGGGTTAGTTTAATGGGAAAATAAATAAATAATTTGGGTTCTGTTTTTTCTGGGTCACTCATGTTACTCCACTAGGAAATAACCAGTAAAACTTTATTTTAATTTCTTAAGCTGACTACAGAAGCGAACTATTGAAATCTCAAACCAGAGGTAAATTGTCCTCAATTTCTGACTTTACTTGCATGAATTGTAACCCTTTTTTACTATAGAGCGCCGTGCAATATTTTTAGAGGTGGAAACCAAAATTATAGCATTTTTTCCTTAAAAAATCTAATCATTGGTAGAAGGAAAAAATATGGTGTTCATTATGGGACATGTGACCAGTCAGATGCCGCACATGTTTAATTAAGAAAGTTATCTCGACAAGAAAAAAAGTTTTTTCGTGGCTATTCATTGTACCCATGTACTTATTTCATAAATACATTGGAAATGATTTTACCTTTAAAAATACATTAGAAATCATTTTTACTATAAAAATGCACCAGAAATGTTTTTTTACGATAAAAATATATTGGAAATGATTTTTACCATAAAATGCATAGGAAATGATTTTTACTATGAAAATGCATTGGAAATGATTTTTACTATAAAAATGTAATAGAAATGTTTTTTACTTTAATATATTGGAAATGATTTTTACTATAAAATGTACAGGAAATGATTTTTACTATAAAGATGCATTGGAAATGATTTTACTATAAAAATGCATAGGAAATGATTTTTCTATGAAAATGCATTGGAAATTATTTTTACAATAAAGATGCATTAGAAATGATTTTTACTATAAAAATGCATCGGAAATGATTTTTACTATAAAAATGCATTAGAAATGATTTTTATAAAAATGCATTAGAAATGATTTTACTATGAAAATGCATTGGAAATGATTTTTTACTATAAAAATGCATTGGAAATGATTTTTACTATAAAAATGCATTAGAAATGATTTTTACTATAAAAATGCATTTGAAATGACTTTTACTATAAAAATGCATTAGAAATGATTTTTACTATAAATGCATTGGAAATGATTTTTACTATAAAATGCATTGAAATGAATTTTACTATAAAAATGCATTAGAAATGATTTTTACTATGAAATGCATTGGAATGATTTTTACTATAAAAATGCATTGGAAATGATTTTTACTATAAAAATGCATTGGAAATGATTTTACTATAAAAATGCATTAGAAATGATTTTTACTATAAAACTGCATTAGAAATGATTTTTACTATTATTGGACCCAAACTACTATGTTGGTCAAAACTATAGCCTCCTTGTGTATTCTACAGCCGCAGCTGACAGGGCAGTTTTCGTACATGAAAAGAGAGTCTATCACTAAAACAGTGATAGACTCTCTTTTCATGAGGTACCGCCAAAATACGTCACGTGATCAGTTTAGGCTATATTGAAGGAAGAAATGTAAATATTTTTGAACTTAAAAAAAAAATCTCGCAAAAATGTAATAACGAACATAAAGAGTTGTTACAATGAAAAACAGTTGATTAAAAGATCAACTTATCCGATTGGGGAAAAGTTACTCACCGTTATCTTAAAAAATAAGTCCGTTTTATTACCACAGGGTCAGTGTCTTTATTGATATTTTTTAGCAGAATTCTGTATTCATGGTTCTTTTACTAAAAAAACTCTCACATAGAAATGTATAACAATCTTCTGATATAACTATTCAGACTCTTATCTTTATAGAAAAAAAAAAAGAAGTAAAAATCGTTTTTAACGGTGTAAAAATGTAAACATTGTTTTTCGTTTATAATTTTCATCATTTCCATAAGCTGAACATTTAATAAAAAAAATCATCAGGCGTTTTTTTTAATGTTTGAAGAAACATTAAAAAAAACGCCTGATGATTTTTTTTTATTTCGAATGGACAAAAAATATTCAAGATAATATTAACCTTTATGCAAGTTTCATTGTGCTAAATATAGGGGTGGGGGGTAAATATCAGAGGGAAAATTAGTGGTACGTATAGTACAGGTTTCACCCCCATCCCATTCCCTTTTTTGTATTTTTACAGAACTCCTTTTTTTATCTATTTAACACTAACAGAACTCCGGTTCAAAGTGGACCTGGGAGTACTGCCGATAAAGAGTTACTGCACATACCCCAGAGCCCCAGAATTTGAACTTCACCACTAGATGAAGTTTAACGGGTTGCTCATGACACTATGACCTCCAAGGTTTGGGGTTTGCCTTAAGGGCAATAGGGTCGGGACAATCATATAGGTACTAGGAACTTACTGAGTCTCTCCAAAAACCTGAAGCATAAGTAAGGATACCGTCTTTAGCTTCATGGCTCCCCGCCCAGGTGACCCCATTAGGGGTTTCTTACCCCTATGCGCAAGTGAAGTTAGTAATATTTGTTGGATTTTTGTTGTTGTATATATGTTATGAGTAGCACAGGGATCTGTGCGGTAAAATAAGGAGCTGTTGGTAGGTGTGGCGCTCCACCTCAGATGCAAAAACAATCTCCTTGGTCTAGCGCTAGTGAAAAGGGGATAGACTCCCTCGCCGATTGGCGACATTAGGCTGCCCCGACGACTTTTTTTTATATAAGGTGTGCTGGTAGTCCCAACTTAAACTTATAGACTCTTCGTGGCCGCATGGGTTCAATCAACCAACCAACACACTTGAATACGTGGCTGGTTAACTATTTAAAGGCCTTCATGGAAAGGCGTCCAGTTGCTCGGGCTTAGCACTGAGGTACACAAGAATTCTGCTTAACACTGAAGGACACAAGGATTCTGCTTAACACTGAGGGACACAATGATTCTGCTTAACACTGAGGAACACAAGGATTCTGCTTAACACTGAAGGACATAAGGATTCTGCTTAACCCTGAGGGACACAAGGATACTACTTAACACTGTGGGACACAAGGATTCTGTTTAACACTGAAGGACATAAGGATCCTGCTTAACACTGAAGGACACAAGGATTCTGCTTAACACTGAGGGGCACAATGATGCTGCTTAACACTGAGGGACACAAGAATTCTGCTTAACACCTAGGGACACAATGATTCTGCTTAACACTGAGGAACATAAAGATTCTGCTAAACACAAGGATCATAGGATTCCACTCAAAACGGATTAAAATGGCCACAAGACTCTTAACAATATTCTAGAGCCCCAGTCGGTAGGGCAGCCGAGGTTTGGAAAAGATACTGGAATAATTAGAAATCAAAACATTAAGACCATCCAAACAACAGCATTGTTAAGATCAAAACAGATAGAGAAATACTTGGATCTTGCCAGAGAGCTGAAAAAAAAAGAAAAAAAAAGAAAAAAAAACGGCGGAACATGAAAGTGACAGTGATACCAATTGTAGCTGGAATACTAGGAACAGTTCCCAAAGACTTAGAAAAGAGACTGGAAGAAATGGAAATTAGAGGAAGGATTGGGATCTTACAGACCACAGCATTGTTAAGATCGGCTAGAAAACCCAGAAGAGACATGGAGACCTGACGAGACTTGCTGTCACCCAGCCTCTAGTGAACCACCAGCTACAGCAGGTGTGAAAATCATGATAATAATGTTATAAACACCAACCAGTATCTGAATCTTTTGTATCCAAACTGATAGAAAAGAAATAGCAATAGACCAGATATAGTGGTTGGGTAAAAGTAAAAGTGTGGATTATGTTAAAGTTAGACAATCCCCGAAATTTGAGCTTCCAATTCCCAAAATTAGCGAAGTTATGTCGATTTTTGGTTCTCCAAATTTGAGGAGAGCGATAGCAAAAAATGGTGACCTTTTGTAATCTATTTTTGTCTGTAAAATGAGTTCTAGAACTTCCCTACTTCTAAAAATTGGTTTATAAAAGCATTTTTGCCCAAGGAATCCAGAAATGCTATCAAAAATGTTAAAGTCAATCAATTTTTGATGATTTCTGATTTTTTTCCTAACAAGATCAATATCTCGATGTGGCACTGCATTTATGACAATTTTTTTTCTACTAATATTTCACATATATTGAACATTATTTGTATAAAAAATTATTTGATTTTTGCTCAGAATCGAAGCTACATCAGTGAAGATTTTGCAAATCAACATTTTCGGATTCCTTGGATTCAAGAGATATCACATCAGAAGACATGGACATGGCTAAGAAAAGGAAACCTCAAGAGAGAAACGGAATCGCTTATAATCGCAACACAAGACAATGCCATAAGAACAAACTTCATAAAGGCAAAAATAGATAAGACGCAACTGAATAGCAAGTGCAGAATGTTTGGAGACAGAGACAAAACGGTCAACCATATAATAAGCGAATGCAGCAAACTAGCTCAAAGAGTGTACAAGACTAGGTACGACTGAGTGGGAAATGTGAGCCACTAGGAATTTTGCAAAAAATTCAATTTTTACTATACAACTAAATGGTATATGCACAAGCCTGAATCTGCACTGGAGAATGAGACGCATGAAATTCTCGGGTACTTCAAGATACAGACAGATCTCCAAATCCCACCAAGAGGTGATCCACTGGTAATTGTGCGAGAAATTCAATTTGAACTATACAACTAAATGGTATATGCACAAGCCTGAATCTGCACTGGAGAATGAGACGCATGAAATTCTCGGGTACTTCAAGATACAGACAGATCTCCAAATCCCAACCAAGAGGTGATCCACTGGTAATTGTGCGAGAAATTCAATTTGAACTATACAACTAAATGGTATATGCACAAGCCTGAATCTGCACTGGAGAATGAGGCGCATGAAAATTCTCGGGTACTTCAAGATACAGAAGATCTCCAAATCCCAACCAAGAGGTGATCCACTGGTAATTGTGCGAGAAATTCAATTTGAACTATACAACTAAATGGTATATGCACAAGCCTGAATCTGCACTGGAGAATGAGACGCATGAAAATTCTCGGGTACTTCAAGATACAGACAGATCTCCAAATCCCAACCAAGAGGTGATCCACTGGTAATTGTGCGAGAAATTCAATTTGAACTATACAACTAAATGGTATATGCACAAGCCTGAATCTGCACTGGAGAATGAGACGCATGAAAATTCTCGGGTACTTCAAGATACAGACAGATCTCCAAATCCCAACCAAGAGACCAGACATAGTATTGATTAACAAGAAGAAACCTGTCATCTCGTGGATTTTGCCGTTCCGGCTAACCACCGGAAAGCGAAAGAAAGCGAAACGATAGACAAATATTTGGACCTTACCAGAAAACTGAGAAAACTGTTGAACATGAAGATGAGGGTCTTGCCAATTGTTATTGATGCCCTAGGAACGGTCCCCAATGTTCTGGAAAAGAATTTGGGTGAATTGGAAATCAGAGGTAGAATGGAGACCATACAAACTACAGCACTGTTAAGATCGGCTAGAATACTCAGAAGAGTCCTGAAGACCTGAGGAGACTTGCTGTCACTCAGCCTACAGTGAACCACCAAGTGTGAAAAATCAATAATAATAATAATAATAATAATAATAATAATAATAATAATAACGGATCACCTTATCCCAGCAAGAAGACTAGACCTAGTGCTGATTAACAAAAAAGAAAGAATTTGTCAACTGGTGGATTTTGCAGTTCCAGCAAACCACAGGGTGAAGCTGAAGGAAAATGAAAAAATGGACAAATACCTGGACCTTGCCAGAGAACTGAAAAAGTTATGGAATATAAAAGTGAAAGTGATACCAATTGTAGTTGGTGCACTTGGAACGGTCCCAAAGGGATTGGAAAAGGGATTGGAAAATCTAGACACCAGAGGAAAGATTGAGACCACCCAGAACACAGCACTGCTGCAATCTGCCAGAATACTCAGAAGACTCCTGGAGACCTGAGGAGACTTGCTGTCACTCAATCCGGTAAAAACTCAAAAGGAGTGAATAATAATAATAAAAGCAGCAAGTGTAGAATGTGTAGAGACAAAGACAATAAGTGAATGCAACTAACTGGCACAAAAGGACTACGAGACTAGGCACGACTAGATGAGAATTGTTCAAGAAATTAAATTTTCACCATGATACTAAATGCACAATCCGGAATCTGTCGCAGAGAATGAGATGCATAACATTCCCAATGACTTTGAGATGCAGACGGATTACCTAATCCCAGCTAAGAGACCAGCCGTAGTGTAAATTAACAAGAGGCGGAGAACCTGGCATCGCGTGAATTTTGCCGTCGAGGCAGATCACAAAGTAAAAATGAAAGAAAACGAAAAGATAGACAAATACTCGGACCTTGCCAGAGAACTACAAAAACTGCATAATATGAAAATAAATGTTCTATTGGAACGGTCCCCAATTGTTTGGAAACCAGATTAGAGGAGTTGGAAATCAGAGTAAGAATCTGAGGAGACTTGTGGTCACTCTGACTCAGAGAAAGAGTTGAGACCAGCAAGACAACAGCTAGAATACTCAGAAGAGTCCTGAAAATCTGAGAAGACTTGTTGTCACTCTGACTCAGAGAAAGAATTGAGACCAGCAAGACAACAGCTAGAATACCCAGAAGAGTCCTGAAAATCTGAGAAGACTTGTTGACACTCTGGCTCAGAGAAAGAATTGAGACCAGCAAGACAACAGCTAGAATACTCAGAAGAGTCCTGAAAATCTGAGGAGACTTGTTGACACTCTGGCTCAGAGAAAGAATTGAGACCAGCAAGACAACAGCTAGAATACTCAGAAGAGTCCTGAAAATCTGAGGAGACTTGTTGTCACTCTGACTCAGAGAAAGAATTGAGACCAGCAAGACAACAGCTAGAATACTCAGAAGAGTCCTGAAAATCTGAGGAGACTTGTTGTCACTCTGACTCAGAGAAAAAATTGAGACCAGCAAGACAACAGCTAGAATACCCAGAAGAGTCCTGAAAATCTGAGGAGACTTGTTGTCACTCTGACCCAGAGAAAGAATTGAGACCAGCAAGACAACAGCTAGAATACCCAGAAGAGTCCTGAAAATCTGAGATGACTTGTTGACACTCTGGCTCAGAGAAAGAATTGAGACCAGCAAGACAACAGCTAGAATACTCAGAAGAGTCCTGAAAATCTGAGGAGACTTGTTGTCACTCTGACTGTGGTGAAAGACCATCAGCTGGTGTAAATAACTCACAAAGAGTGAAATAATGATAGAAATAAATTTTGAGATACAAACTGATCACCTAATCCCGACCAGAAGACTGAGTGCTAGAGGGCAGTGGCTATGGGTCTTAGTGTCCTGGGTATGGCATTAAACTGCGACTAATGATGAAGTTCCAATTTTGGAGCACTGGGGAGTGTGGAGTACCCCTTTATCACCACTACTCCCAGGTCTGCTCTGACCCGGAGTGGTAGTACCTGTTAGGGTCCCATTTTTATAAACAACTGTTTCCTATTTAACCCAAATTTGCATATTTGAGGATTTAGACGTGCTCTATCATTGTAGCATCGAGCATTTTTTATATTTGTATTTTCTCACTTTTTATCTATTCCAGAATGCCCTCATCTATCTATCTATCTATCTATCTATCTATCTATTGCAAAATGTTCTAACTTTTATATCTATCTATCTATCCCAGTCTGTCCATATCTATCTATCTATCTATCTATCTATTCAAGAATGTCCTCATCTATCTATCTATCTATCTATCTATCTATTGCAGGGTGTTCTTATTTTTATATCTATTTATCCATCTATCTATCCCAGTCTGTCCATATTTATATATCTACCTATCTATTCAAGTGTGTCCTCATCTATCTATCTATCTAATTTGATATCATTGACGATTTCTTGATTTAAAAAATGAATATCAACAGTTCTTTTAATATTTTCTGATATTTAGGAACTGACAAGATGTATCGTAGATCGGGTGACTCTAGTCCCCAGCGCCGGAGTACCAGCGAGCATTTTAGGTATCGTTCTCGTCCGGGCATGAGGCGTAAGGAGATTCCAGGTAAGGGCATACACATTTTGATTTCATATAAATGTTAATGAAAAATGCTTTGGAAATGATTTTTACTATAAAATTGCAGTGGAAATGATTTTAACGATAAAAATGCATTGGAAATGATTTCTACGTTAAAAATGCCTTGGAATTAATCTTTATTATAAAAATGCATTGGAAATCATTTTTACTATAAAAATGCATTGGAAATTATTTTTACTATAAAAATGTATTGGAAATCATTTTTACTACAAAAATGCATTGGAAATTATTTTTATTATAAAAATGCACTGGAAATTATTTTTACTATAAAAATGCATTGGAAATGATTTTTACTATAAAAATGCATTGGAAATGATTTTTACTATGAAAATGCATTGGAAATGATTTTTACCATAAAAATATATTGGAAATGATTTTTAGTATAAAAACGCACTGGGAATGAGTTTTACTATAAAAATGCATTGAAAATGATTTTCACGATAAAAATGCACTGGAAATGATTTTTACTATAAAAATGCATTGGAAATGATTTTAACGATAAAAATGCATTGGAAATGATTTCTACGTTAAAAATGCCTAGGAATTAATTTTTATTATAAAAATGCATTGGAAATCATTTTTACTAGAAAAATGCATAGGAAATTATTTTTACTATAAAAATGTATTGGAAATCATTTTTACTACAAAAATGCATTGGAAATTATTTTTATTATAAAAATGCACTGGAAATTATTTTTACTATAAAAATGCATTGGAAATCATTTTTACTATAAAAATGCATTGGAAATGATTTTTACTATGAAAATGCATTGGAAATGATTTTTACCATAAAAATATATTGGAAATGATTTTTAGTATAAAAACGCACTGGGAATGAGTTTTACTATAAAAATGCATTGAAAATGATTTTCACGATAAAAATGCACTGGAAATGATTTTTACTATAAAAATGCATTGGAAATGATTTTAACGATAAAAATGCATTGGAAATGATTTCTACGTTAAAAATGCCTAGGAATTAATTTTTATTATAAAAATGCATTGGAAATCATTTTTACTAGAAAAATGCATAGGAAATTATTTTTACTATAAAAATGTATTGGAAATCATTTTTACTACAAAAATGCATTGGAAATTATTTTTATTATAAAAATGCACTGGAAATTATTTTTACTATAAGAATGCATTGGAAATGATTTTTACTATAAAAATGCATTGGAAAAGATTTTTACTATAAAAATGCATTGGAAATCATTTTTACCATAAAAATATATTGGAAATGATTTTTAGTATAAAAACGCACTGGGAATAATTTTTACTATAAAAATGCATTGGAAATGATTTTCACGATAAAAATGCACTGGAAATGATTTTTACTATAAAAATGCATTGGAAATAATTGTTACGATAAAAATGCACTGGACAATGATTTTTACTATAAAAATGCATTGGAAATAATTTTTACGATAAAAATACACTGGAAATGATTTTTTCGATAAAAATTCATTACAGATGATCATTAAAATAAAAATGTATTGGAAATGATTTTACGATACAAATGCTTTGGAATTCATTTTTTACTATAAAATGCATGGGAAATTATTTCTACTATAAAAATGCATTAGAACTGAATTTTACTGTAAAAATGTATTGGAAATGAATTTTACTATAAAAATGCATTTGAAATCATTTTTACTATAAAAATGCATTGGAAATGAATTTTACGATTCAAAAACATTGGAAATCATTTTTACTATAAAACTACATTGGAAATGAATTTTACTATAAAAATGCATTGGAAATGAATTTTACTATAAAAATGCATTGGAAATGAATTTTACTATAAAACTACATTGGAAATGAATTTTACTATAAAACTACATTGGAAATGAATTTTACTATAAAAATGCATTGGAAATGGTTTTTACTATAAAAATGCATTGGAAATGAATTTTACTATAAAAATGCATTGGAAATGAATTTTACTATAAAAATGCATTGGAAATGGTTTTTACTATAAAACTACATTGGAAATGAATTTTACTATAAAAATGCATTGGAAATGAATTTTGCCATAGACATTGCACTGAGACGCTGATTATTGTTCATGCTTATAATCCCAATTTTTAATGCAATATTTGTTGTTTTTTTACTAATCGTGCAGAAATCTCTGAGCGTGAACTTTCGGGGTCCCTTTTGGTGAAGGATGTTGACTTCCATATTTCCGAGAATTGCAAGAACCACCACACGGATCAATTCCATATTGCTGAGAACGGTACCCTGGTTATTCGTCGTGGTCAACCTTTTATGGTGTCCATCTCATTCAACGAGGAATTCGACCAGTCTAGGCATGAACTTAAATTCATGTTCCTCATAGGTAAGTACTAAGTATACCAAATTTGTCGAAAAATCCTCGTTTTTACAAAACAATTTTAACCCCCGCCCCGCTTGAAAAGAATCTACCAAAAAATCAGGTAATTATCCGATTTTAATGAAATTTTCAGTGTTGATTTAGCAATGAATGAATTTTTATAATGCATGAATTATTTTATTTCTAAACTTTCTGATTTTTTTCTTGTCACTTCACTTACCTCCTTATTTTTGGGGCGCATTATATCGGTGGGGTTATATGTGATTGATACTTTTTTGGCATAAATAAAAAGACAAAAGATCGAAGGTGTGAATAGAAGAAATTTTTGTTAAGGAATCGATTCTGGTAGTAAATAAGTACCGAAAATGGGGAAAATAAAATAAAGATAAAAACTAAAAAAATAATTTTTGGAGATTTTTTTACTCATTTCGATAATTATTTAATTGGCCATGATCTTAGAAAAAATATACATCAATATTTGTCCCGTTTAAAAGAGGCGTTGGTGTTAAATTTCCAATACAGTTTTTGACCAAAAAATATGGGTGATTGATACTAAAGTAAAGTAGTTATTAAAAATGTCTTTTTTTAGAATCTAATATGACATTTTAAACTTAACATCATGCTGCTCATATCTTAAATGAATTTTATATATTAATTTATTATATCTACATAAAGTTTTGAAAAAAACCAAACATGCATTATAAAATTCATTCATTGATAAATCAATACTGGAAATTTTATTAAAATTGAATAATTACATGATTTTTGGTATTTTTTTTCAATCGAGAAAAATGTTAAATTCATTTTGTAAACGTGGATTTTACGCCATTTTCAAACAGCGTTTACGGTCAACACGATCGAAATTGACAAAAAATCGTTTTAAATGTATCAAAAATAAATAACATGAGTAACATTATTTTAACTGATGCTCATTATGTTACTACTTTTTGACTTAGATAAAAATTTGACCATAAATGATCGATTTAATTAATTTAAAAATTTTAAAAAAATGAAAAGCGGGTGACATTTTGGCAGACCGTAATATATAGATTATTGATAATCATTCTTTAGGTACTACCAAAATACATCACGTGATCAGTCTATTTTTTGGTAAAATTCTGTATTCATGTTTCTTTTACTAAAGACTCCCGTATAGAAACTTATAAAAATCTTCTGATATAATTATTCAGACTCTGAATATAGAAAAAAAATTGGTTTTTGACTTTTTTTTTCATATATCATATTTCATAAAATAAAATAGTGTAGAGGTAAGACCTCGTAATAATATTTCCCCTGGTATATTTTAGGAAGAACCTATTTCAAACATATTTTCATCAAAAGGTAAGTAATTATGGAAATTGTCGGGAAAATCGGACCATTAATAGAATTTTTCATAGAATTTAGAAAAAAGGCTCTAGTCGTAACTTGTTTTTGGCTACGTTGAATTTCAGTTGATTCAACGGTGCGAAAATGTAAACATTGTTTTTGTTCATAATTTTCCTTATTTCAGTAAGCTGAAAAAAAAATAATCAGGAGTTTTTTTAAAAATGTTTCTTCTTTTGAATAGGCAAACAAATTGAAAGATAATATTAACCTTTATGCAAGTTTCATTGTGTTAAATATAGGGGGAAGGGGTAATTTTCACTGGGTAAATTAGAGGTACCTATCGTTCTTTTTTTTGTGTAGGTGAGGATCCCTTGCCTTCCCAGAAATCAGACATCCGTTTCGGCCTGACTGACAAATGGTACCCCGAAGAATGGGGAGCAAAACTCATGTCCAAGAAAGGCAACAGCATCACCGTGTACATCCACCCGGGCTGCGATAGTGTTATTGGCGAATATGACTTCCTGTTGGAGACGGCCACCCATGGTTTGAAGGACAATTA
>CM042177.1:19130443-19160443 GCA_023376005.1 Doryteuthis pealeii | reverse complement strand
TAAAAAAATAAAACAATTTGAAATGTAAACTTTAAATATGTATTAAAATAAAACAAACTATATATAGATATATAATACCAGTCATGTATTTATTAAAACTTGTTTTAAAAAACAATGAGGACTGTCTAATGTTGCATGTTCAAATTTTGAGTGTATTTATTCTAAGTTATGACGATTTTGGGTAATGTGACGTAAGCAGTGACGTAATTTTTGTTACAGACCAAAACCGGAAGCGAATCTCCATTATTAATAGATATAGTTACCAAGTGTCCCTAACTTTACTGAAATTAAATAGGCTTCGTGTTGAATAACAATAATGGAAGATTTATTCATTAATATTTAGATGTAATTAAATTTAAATTTATATTTAATTAAAAACAAAAACATTTTCTTTTAATTGTAGCTGATCAAGTTTTTATGGAAGACAAATCTTTGCTGAGTGAATATGTCTTAAATGACAGTGGTTACATTTACCAAGGAAGTGGAACTTCTCAGGTGCTCACAAAACCATGGAACTACGGACAGGTAAGAGATATGACATCTACATTAGATGTTGTTCATATCTATCTATCTATCTATCTATCTATCTATCTATCTATTTCAGCCTGTCCAAATCTATCTATCCCAGTCTGTTCAAATCTATCTATCTATCTATCTATCTATCTATCTATCTATCTATTTCAGTCTGTCCAAATTTATCTGTCTCAGTCTGTTCAAATCTATCTATCTATCTAT
This sequence comes from Doryteuthis pealeii, assembly GCA_023376005.1. Lineage (NCBI taxonomy): Eukaryota > Metazoa > Mollusca > Cephalopoda > Myopsida > Loliginidae > Doryteuthis > Doryteuthis pealeii. The sequence goes on along the minus strand of CM042177.1, from coordinate 19,159,708 downwards.
CTATCTGTCTATTTCAGTCTGTCCAAATCTATCTATCCCAGTCTGTTCATATCTATCTATCTATCTATCTATCTATCTATCTATTTCAGTCTGTCCAAATTTATTTGTCTCAGTCTTTTCAAATCTATCTATCTATCTATCTATCTATCTATCTATCTATCTATCTATTTCAAGTCCAAATTTATTTGTCTCAGTCTTTTCAAATCTATCTATCTATCTATCTATCTATCTATTTCAGTCAGTCCAAATTTATTTGTCTCAGTATGTTCAAATCTATCTATCTATCTATCTATCTATCTATCTATCTATTTCAGTCTGTCCAAATCTATCTATCCCAGTCTGTTCATATCTATCTATCTATCTATCTATCTATCTATTTCAGTCAGTCCAAATTTATTTGTCTCAGTCTGTTCAAATCTATCTATCTATCTATCTATCTATCTATCTATCTATCTATCTATCTATCTATCTATCTATCTCAGTCTGTCCAAATCTATCTATCCCAGTCTGTTCATATCTATTTATCTATCTATCTATCTATCTATCTATCTATTTCAGTCTGTCCAAATCTTCAGTCTGTCTATCTATCTATCTATCTATCTATCTATCTATCTATCTATCTATCTATCTATCTATCTATCTATCTATCTTCAGTCCAAATCTATTTTAGTCTGTCCCAATCTATCTATCTATCTATCTATCTATCTATCTATCTATCTATTTCAGTCGTCCAAATCTATTTCAGTCTTCCAATCTATCTATCTATCTATCTATCTATCATCTATCTATCTATCTATCTATCTATCTATCTATCTATCTATCTATCTATCTATCTATTTCAGTCTCCAAATCTATTTCAGTCTGTCCCAATCTATCTATCTATCTATCTATCTATCTATCTATTTCAGTCGGTCCAAATCTATTTCAGTCTGTTCCAATCTATCTATCTATCTATCTATCTATCTATCTATCTATCTATCCCAGTTTGTTTCTATCTATCTATCTATCTATCTATCTATCTATCTCAGTTTGTTTCTATCTATCTATCTATCTTTCTATCTATCTATCTATCTATCTATCTATCTCAGTTTGTTTCCATCTATCTATCTATCTATCTATCTATCTATCGGTCCAAATCTATCTATCTCAGTCTGTTCATATCTATCTATCTATCTATCTATCTATCTATCTATCTTTCAGTCTGTTCATATATATGTATGTATGTATGTATGGATGGATGGTTGGAAATGTCAGACATGTGGTCGAATTCTAATTTCTAAGGCTGGACATGTCAATCATAAGAAATATCATCAGGGACAACTCATGCAAACTCCAGGAACAAACAATGTGTCTTGTGCAATCTGTAACAGAGTCTGTAAGTCTGCTTCTGGTCTTAAGAGACATATGGTGGTGCATAAGCATCAAATTTTATCATCTGATCGATCTGATACAACGGGAAGGACGTCCTTCCTATGTCATATTTGCATCAAACCTTGTGGATCTGCAGCGGGTTTGATGAGTCATTTGAGGGGTCATGTGAGGAAAGGTTCTGGTGGTGGGGTTATAGGATTGTGAGGGACGGCAGTAATCTGTAAAGATTATGCTATTGCTATACTAGATGTATGTGCGTATGTATGTATGCATCTATCTATCTATCTATCTATCTATCTATCCATTTATTTATTTATTTATTTATTTATCTATCTCTTCTTTCAGTTTGACGAAGGAATTTTGGATATCAGTATGTTTATCCTGCGTCAGGGCTTTTCCGATGTGGGACACCAGATGAGTGACCCCGTCCGAGTAACCCGTGCTATCTGCCAAATGGTGAGTACTGATTGTCTAAATTGAACCTTGTATTTTAATTGCATTTAGAAACAACCAGAAACATTTTAATAGTATTATGACTATATTCATATTGTATCCCGAAAAACCAGGACAGCCTCCCAAAGCAATTTTCGTTCAATTTTGTCGGATGCAAACGATAGCTCAATAATTTTTACGTAATTATTAAGATAAAATCACCAAAAGGGTCCACTTATTTTTCGCTCATAGGTTTCTTGGTCTCATAATTAATTAGTTAAGTTTTAAATGAGTGAAATACGTATAAAAACTAAGTAGCTCCGAAATTAAAATTAGCCAATGAGATTACTGATTTTTTCTGCCATTTTCTCATCAGCCAATGAGAACCGTGTTTATGAAATAAATAAATAAATGCAGTGCAGACGTCAAAACAAACAATTATTTTTACAAAACCAAACAAAAGTGTTTTTTTGGGGGGGTTGGGGGGGAATTCAAAATATCATAATTCTCAATTAAAACAGGAACTGGATTTTTAGAATATGTCGAAAAGCTAAAAAAAGTTAAACCAAATTCAGAATAAATAGAAATAATAGTATTTCACATACATGTGACAACAAGTCCCACTTCTCAAAAACGTAAATGTTTATTGTTTAAATTATCAATCTCCAAAAATTGCTTATTGAGTCATCGTTTACATCTGACGTATTTTAAAAACTAAGGCACCTTTCGCCTCTGGTACTGTAACCTATAAACATCTATAATCTAATAACTCTCTGTCTAATAGGCCACAATCTCAAAGCAATTTGATAGCTCAATAATTTTTACGTAATTATTAAGATAAAATCACAAAAAGGGTCCACTTATTTTTCTCACACGGGTCTCTTGGTTTCATAATTAATTAATTAAGTTTTAAATGAGTGAAATACGTATAAAAACGAAATTAAAATTAGCCAATGAGATTACTGATTTTATCTGTCATGTTCTCGTCAGCCAATGAGAACCGTGTTTACGAAATAAATAAATAAATGCAGTGCAGACGTTAAAAGAAACAATTCCTTTTACGAAACCAAACAATATATATATATACATCCGACGGATTTTAAAAACTAAAGCACATTTCGCCTCTCGAACTGTAGCATATTCTAAGATCGGTCATTTTTGAATATTGAACTTAAACTGACTTTAATCGGTAATTATGAACTTTTGTTTAGTAAATTAGGGTGTCCCAGAAAAAACAGAACCCACAAATTTTGTAATAAAACGGTCAATTTTCCCATTAAACAAATAAATTAGGGTTTAGGGTTAGGGTTAGGGCTTAGGGTTTAGGGTTAGTTTAACGGGAAAATAAATAAATAATTTGGGTATTGTTTTTTTCTGGGTCACCCTGTACAGGCTGACCCATAAAAAAACAGTACCCAAATTATTTATTTATTTTCCCGTTAAACTAATCCTAACAGTGACGTAGTTTCGGTTAGACAAATAGAGACCGAATCTCTACTATTAATAGATAACTGAAACGATATCAGTACCCAAGTCACAATTCCCATAGTTCTTTACGTCACATTCTCGATGATTTTATTTTTTTTATTCAAACCCCAATTATTAATAAAGTTGTTTTACATAATTAATACTGTTGGCCTTATCTACATACAAAATATTTACCACATACCCCACTTGTATGCATTAGCCACAAGGCCCTATTTTTGTTCATACATAAACTGTTCCTGTTTCTGTTCAGAATGCTTTTGCAGTTGACTTCACCCATGCTCAGGTCACTCGTTTCTGAACAAACTGGTTTGTTTAATTTCCCTATCATCAACACGCTTAGTTTTGGGCATAATTCGATTCGTTTTAATGCACTTAATTCTTGGAACACTATTCAGTCGGTATTGTTTGATGAAGAAAAGGAGGAAAAGGTGAAGCTTGTTTCGGTAAATTATTTTGTCCTTAAAAAACTTTTGAAAAAGCATTTTATTGCCTCTTATAAACAACAGATTTGCATTTAGATTCTCACACAGCTAATTTGTCTCATGATATATATCTATATGTTTGTGTTGTCTGGTGTTTCTTGTATCGTTTCCTGTGAGCGTCCAAGAGTGGTCATGTCCATGGGCTTAGCTTCACGCTATTAGGCATGGCCTCCCTTCAATAGTAGTTTAACAAAAATACAGTTTTTCTTTTACTTATCATTTATAACTTGTACCTACTATTGATAAATAAATTTCTTATTTCTATTTCTATTAATGTGGGACCACCCACAAGCCGAGACTCATGGGTTGTGGGTACAAAAATGCGTTGATCCCGTTGGCATTGCTCCCAGGGGGCGCCTTGAAAAAAATAAAAATAAATATAAGTCATCCTTTGAAAGTTTCAGATGTAAAAGATAAGATTTTGTGTGCTTTTGATACAAAAGGTAAGTATTGTTCGCCCAAAACATCCCAGATAGTGGATCATGTTAGTCAGCGTGTCATCTGTCAGATAAAAGCGGTTTTTGGGACACGAAAATAAATTGTCACCGCGTTATCTGTCAGATGGAAACGCATGACTCCAGCGACCTTGTGCCACACGTGACCGTTCTGTTCAACAATCATGGATAAAAGTACACCATTAAATTTCCATTACTTTCTTTTTTTCTAACTTATGCTAATATATATATATATATATATATATATATATATATATATATATATATATATATATATACTATTAAAATCGAATGGTTTAAAACCTAAATACTTAAGTTTCTTGCAGTAGATTTGCGCTATTGCAAGAAACTTAAGTAGTTTTTAAGCCATTCGAATTTAATCTTCTATTTAGCTCTATTTTTCTATTTATATATATATTTTTTATATATATATTTTTTCAGATTTTATATTTTTTTGTTTTATCTTGGCTTCATACTTATTCAGACTTATTTAATTCTCATAGTTGTTAATTTGTCTAACTACCATCCCCTGAAAAAAAACTTGGCCCTGAAAAGTATTCTTTTTTTTCATTTGACTTCCTGTCGCCATGGTGACAGTCTTTTAATGTATACATTCTGAAAAGAAAAAAAGTTTATTCATTAGTAAATTTTTCTGTTATGCAATTCAAATTATTTTGATTTCCCATCTGATGAGACTTCATTTGGGGAGCTTTATTAAATCAACTTAGATATATAAAGGCCCCAATTTTGGTCGAAATAAATTCATTATGGAATAACAGTGGTGAGTTTTTCCTTCTTTTCAAAGATATATATATATATATATATATATATATATATATATATATATATATATATATAATGTAATATAATATAATATAATAAATATATAAAGGTTTTACATATCTATTTATTTGATGACAAAGGAACAGTCACAACCGTTCGATTGCACTTATGCATGCATGAAACCGAACGGTTGTGACTGTTCCTTTGTCATCAAATAAATAGATATGTAAAACCTTTATATATTTATTTAATTATATATATATATATTTATATTGAGCACTCTTCATATAATACTGCATTTTGACACACCGTTCCAGTAAAAGCTGAAACAGTGACAATCCCACACTTTAGTATATATATATATATATATATATATATATATATATATAAGGTGTGTTAAAAAAGTATCGAGTTTAAAGCTGTATTTACCAAGATAGGAATGATCAATTAATGTAACGTTAATTTTTTTCAGAGTACAAGGTGTGTCAAAAAGTACCGAAAATCTCGATAGTTTTTTGACAGACCTTTGATATACATATATATATATATATTTACACAGGTATATATATATATATATATATATATATATATATATATATATATATATATATATATATATATATATAATCCAAAAGTCCAGAGAAGAAATCTTCCTTACGACATAGGTATTTTTTAAAAACAACTTGTCGCAGTTTGAGAGCTCAATGTGTGCTCTTATGTTAGAGTCACAGAGCAAATTTATATTTAAATAAATAACAAAAGACTTATAGATCTTGCATTATAGACTATTTCAGGGAGCTTAGACAAAAATGTCTAATTCTCCCGACTCATCAGACGCATCTGATGAGTCGGGAGAATTAGACATTTTTGTCTAAGCTCCCTGAAATAGTCTATAATGCAAGATCTATAAGTCTTTTGTTATTTATTTAAATATATATATATATATATATATATATATATATATATATATATATATATATATATATATTAATGGATGTGGAGGCTGGAAGGAGGAGACTTGATAGGAAAAGTGTTATAGGCATTTTAAAATGTTAGTACTGCATTGGAAATTAATTTTGTTTAAGAATGGTTTATATTGTTTTATCTATAAAGCTTCTAGTATTTGGAGTTTTGTTTATTTTTTCTGTGTGCAATATATATATATATATATATATATATATATATATATATATATATATATATATATATGGGAGTAAATATGGAAATAAATCCGACAATATTAAGAAAATTTGAAAAAACAAGTATTCCAAAAATAGGATGAATTTATTTATCGATGTTTATACATTTCGGTTTCTTTAAACCTTCATCAGGATGTATCTTGGGGTGAAGAAATTGATGGATGTTTTTATAGATGACAGGAGATGAAAATCTTTTTAGTTGTGTAACTGTATTTGTTCAGCGTTATATTTCTGAAAGGCAAGTCGCGATCCACGCACGCGAGGATGTCATGACGCGTGACGCAACTTGAAGAAATGCATTCAACAAAAGACAAGAAAAAGTATTAATGGACTGATTTTTATGAGAACAAAGGGAACAAAGTGGGAATAAATAAATAATTATATGAAGCCTGGTATTTTGTAGTTATTTAACACTATTTTAGCTAGAAACGGTGATATATTAAAAAATCCATGTCGATTATTAAGGTGGGGGGGCAAAAGCGAAATTGCACAGGCTTCAAAAATCTGTCGTAGTCTTTTGTTGTGAATATGAGCTAATATTGTGGCATCATTGAAACTAAAGTTTTGATCGGTTTCAGACATATGTTGGAGGAGGGTATTCTGAAAATTGCCCAATTTAATATCACATTTGTGCTTATATAAACGCTTCTTGAGAGTTCTGGTGGTTTCCCCAATGTATTTTTTGTCGCAATCTTTACTAGCGTATGACTGAAAAGACCCATTGGAAATGATGTTTGCTTTGAAAATATCATGGAAATGATTTTTACTATAAAAATGCATTGAAAATGATTTTTACTATAAAATGCCTTATAGATTATGTTTACTATAAAAATGAATTGACCAATGATTTTTAGTATAAAAATACATTGGAAGTGATTTTTGCTATGAAAATACCATGGAAATGATTTTTTACTATAAAAATGCATTGGAAATGGTTTTTACTAAAATAAAATGCCTTATAAATTATATCTACTATAAAAATGTATTAGCCGATGATTTTTACTATAAAAATACACTGGAAATGATTTTTACTATGAAAATATATTGGAAATCATTTTTACTATAAAAATGCATTGACCAAGGATTTTTTAATATAAAAAAAAAAACAATCAACAGATGCCTAGTAATTCCTCATATCTGAAATTAAAAGATCTATTTTGTAAACAAACCATAATAAAATTCTTTTGCTGCATATCTTTCAGATCAACTCGCCCGAAAACAATGGTGTCGTGATGATGGATTTCTCAGATGAACCTAGCCGGGGAAAGAGACCCTCCGCGTGGGCTGGCAGCGTTAGCATCCTTCATCTATTCCGAGAGACCGGAGAGCCTGTGAGATATGGTCAGGACTTTGTCTTTGCTGGAGTCATGACTACGGGTAAGTGAGTAAATGTCGAATGAAAGGATAAAGAAACGTGTAACATCGCGTGGTTTTCGTGCTGGCGCTTGACCCCCAGATAGTATTCAAAATCCATCGATAGAGGATAGTCTGAAAATACTGACCTCAGGGTTATCACCTATCGGTCAAACCCATTTAATATAATGTCTCCCAATTTAATGATGAGGTGGTGACACCCGTTAGTAGGTACCTGCGTATGACTAAAAAAATCCAATTCCAGCCAAGCTATCAAAACTGATAGATATTAGCGTATGATTGAAAGCATCCAATCCTAATCAAGCTATCAAAACTGACCTCAGGATTATCACCTGTCGGTCAAACCCATTTGATATAATGTCTCCCAATACAATGATGAGGTAATAACACCCGTTAGTAGATACTAGCGTATGATTAAAAACATCCAATCCCAACCAAGCTATAAAAACTGACCTCAGGGTTATCACCTGTCGGTCAAACCCATTTTATATAATGTCTCCCAATACAATGATGAGATAGTAACACCCGTTAGTAGATACTAGTGTTTAATTAAAAACATCCAATCCCAGCCAAGCTATCAAAACTGACCCCAGGGTTATCACCTGTCGGTCAAACCCATTTGATATAATGTCTCTCAATACAATGATGAGGTAGTGACACCCGTTGGTAGATACTAGCGTATGATTAAAAACATCCAATCCCAACCAAACTATCAAAACTGACCTCAGGTTATCACCTGTCGGTCAAACTCATTTAATATAATGTCTCCCAGTACAATGGTGAGGTGGTGACAGGGTGTTGGTAGGTAATAGCGTATTAATATAGGATTGGAATGAAAGTTTGTCCGATACAAAATAGTATTTATTTAACCAATAAAGAATATGTAAATTGGGAAATATAAACAAAACATCAATCGTCATTGTGTCTAAAATGTTGAAAATAGTCTCCCTTATGATCCACACATCTTTGCCAACGTTCTGGAAGTTGTTTTATGCCGTTTGCATAGATTTCTATAGGTTTTGAAGCGAACCAGTTTTCCAAATCACCGTAAACTTTTTCAGCGGAAAATAAAACATTGAAACATTTTAGAGACAGTGACGAATGGTGTTTTGTTTACTTTGAAAATATTTTTTTTCTAAAGTAATGATTCACATTTAAATAAACATTACTAATTAAATTTTTTTAATTTAAAATATATTTAATATATTATGTATATTTTTCTTAAACAACTATTATATCTTATAATTTCATATATTTATATATTATATTATATTGCCAAAACTTCATTCAAAGTAGTTGATCTGCTAGCGTTGAACAAGATGGGTGGCGCACTAGAGTTTGATCACCTCTAGTCGGGTCTTACTGGCGAGAGGGTTATTATGTTGAAAAACCCGAACCACCCCAATGAACCAGTTAATAATAATATAACTGATGACGCCACCCAGTGCTGTTTAGTAGCACAGGCGTATCTCAACCATTTCTTTTATATTTACAGTCTGCAGGGCACTTGGTTTGCCGTGTCGTCCCGTGACTAATTTCGTTTCGGCTCATGACAGTGACGAGAATGTCACAAACGACGTGTACGTTGAGGAAGAGGAAGACGGAAATCTCGTCGAGAGGAAGGAAGACACAACATGGTAAGTGTAATTTTCGTATGCTCCAATAATCATGGGTACCACTGTAATCTTCATGCACCACAATCCAATAATAATAATAATAATAATAATAATAATAATAAAGGCTCTACACCCTAGAGATGATCTAGGTAGGCTATATGTACCAAGAAAGGAAGGTGGAAGAGGTTTTGCCAATATAGAGGACTGTGTCGAGGCCACAATCCAAGGACTCAAAGAATACAAAAAAGAGTAAAGAAAGATTACTTATGGCAGCCAACAACAGCAGATGTAATATATGGACAAACAGAAAAACAACGAAAACCAGAAAACAAAAATGGGAAGAAAAACAATTATATGGGCACTTCAAACGACAAATCGGAGAAGTTGCGCAGAAAAAGACTTGGACATGGTTAAAAAGAGGAAACCTTAAGAGAAACTGAATCACTAATAATTGCTGCACAAAATAACGCCATAAGAACAAGTTATATCAAAGCAAAACATGATAAGACGCAACTAACAGTAAATGTAGACTGTGCGGTGACAGAGATGAGACTGTAAACCATGTATTAAGTGAATGTAGTGAACTAGCACAAGAAGAATACAAAGCTAGGCACGACTGGATTAGGAAGGTGATCCACTGGGAATTATGCAAAAAATTAAATTTTGACCATACAACAAAATGGTATATACACAAACCAGAATCTGTTCTTGAGAATGAAACGCATAAAATTATCTGGGACTTTGATAAAGGCGGATCACCCTATCTCAGTCAGGAGCCCAGACTTAGTGGTGATTAACAAAAAAAAAAAGAAAAAAAAAGAAAAGAATGAGAATTTTTGAAAAAAGCCTGGAAAATCTGGTAATTAGAGGAAGAATTGAGACCATCCAGAATACTGCATTGCTGCAATCTGCCAGAATACTCAGAAGAGTCCTGGAGACCTGGGGAGACTTGTCATTCAGACTCCAGGGAAATACCATCAGCTAATGCAGGTGTCAAATCTCAAAATAATAATAATAATAATAATAATAATAATAATAATAATAATCCCTTGGAGAAAAGGGAAGTTACAAATACGTAGCAATTTTAGAAGCGAACAATATCAAACAAGCAGAAATGAAAGGAAAAGTGAAAAAAGAATATATCAGGAGTACAAGACAACTCCTCGAAACCAAGCTCTTCAGTAAGCTTTCCATAGTAAAATCGTTTGTAATGTGTTTTTTTTATCGTAAAATCGTTTCTCGTGCATTTTCTAGTAAAGCAATTGTCAAATATATTTTTATAGTAAAATCGTTTCTAATACATTTTTATAGTAAATTCATTGTCCAAAGCATTTTTAGAGAAAGATCGTTTCTCGTAGATTTTTATAGTAAAATCATTGTCTAATGCATTTTTATAGTAGAATCGTTTCTATTACATTTCATAGTAAAATCCTATTTAATGCATTTTTACAGTGAAATCATTTTTATAGTAAAGTCATTGTCCAATGTATTTTATAGTAGAATTGTTTCTATTGCATTTTAAAATAAAATCATTTTGCTTACAGTCATATAGTAAAGTCATTGTCCAATGCATTTCTATAGTAAAATTGTTTGAAATGTGTTTCATAGTAAAATTGATTCTCATGATTTTTTATCGTAACGTCATTGTCTAATGCATTTTTATTGTAAAATCATTTCTATTGCATTTTTATAGGAAAATCTTTTTTTTATAGTAAAATCATTGTCCAATGCATTTCTATTGTAAAATCTTTTTCCAATACATTTCTCAAGTATAGGTTCTAATGCATTTTTATAGTAAAATCATTTCTATTGCATTTTTATAGGGAAATCTTTTTTTATAGTAAAATCATTGTCCAATGCATTTCTATTTTAAAATCTTTTTCCAATACATTTCTCAAGTATAGGTTCTAATGCATTTTTATAGTAGAAATTCTTCTTTGGTGGACTATTTCAAAATTGCAAAATAAAAAATAAAAAATAAAAAATTAAAAAAAACAAAACAAACAAACAAACAAACAAACAAACAAACAAACAAAACAACATGGAATTTCTATAATGTACTTTATTCGTTTTTTTTTCTATTTTTTTTTCAGGAACTATCACGTGTGGAATGAAGTATGGATGGGTCGACCCGATTTGCCTGTTGGTTACGGAGGCTGGCAAGCTTTAGACCCTACTCCCCAGGAGGCCAGTGATGGTTAGTACATTATCTAAAACACTAACAAAATCTTAGGAGAATATCTAAATTACCGCAATTATATGAATACAAGATTCACGATTTTTCGAGAATTTTTCAGCTAAAAAGTTAGGGGTGCGTATTATACACGTGAAATATATGTAGCTTTTTCCCCGGTCACATTCGTACCATGTCGGCTGGGGCGTTAGAACACACCGACTGCACCTCCGTAAAAGGGTAAGACTCTCCCAATGGGACCACCTGTTGGCCGTGAGTTGTGACCCGTGATGCTTAAGGACGGAATCTTGGTGACTGAGCAATCCATGATATCTAACTCCACTTAGACCCTTACTTAGGCTAGAGGGGCGGCCAGAGAGGCCCCCTCCGATCAATCGGCTGGCCATGTCAAACCCTAGCATCTATATGATTGCCCCAATCCTATTGTCCTTATGGCAAGCCCCAACCCTTTTTATCATATGGGTGCTAGAAGGCGGTGGCTGAGGGTCTTCATGTCCTGGGTATGACGTTAAACTCTATCTGATGGTGAGGTTCCAGTTTTGGAGGTTTGGGGAATGTAGAGCACCCCTTCATCGCCATTGCTCCCTGGTTCACTTTGACCCGGAGTGGTAGTACCTGTTAGGGTCCCATCTATGGGTTAAATAGAAAAACACGAGTTTATAAAAAAATTGAGTATCCATTAAGAATAAATTTATTTCAAAATTTTGTCGGCATTAAATGACCCACTGAGGTTGATATGCCGTAAAACAAACCAAACCAAACCAAGCCTATTTCAGAATTTTATAATATTTTAGAATTAAATAAATCTCTGATTCATGTAAATTATGGATAAATTCCTTTTTAATTATTATTAATTACTATACACAGCTTATGACTGAATTGCATTTCTTGACATTGAATATATGTGAAAAATAATTAGTTTCAATAAATTACCCACTACTTAAGGGCCGGTTTAGCTCAGTCGGTAGAGTGTTCGGCTAGGAATCACAAGGTTCCTTGTTCGATACCGGCCCTCTCCAACTCAGCGTATGAGTAGCACAGGTATCTGTGCGATAAAGTTAGGAGCTGATGGTAGGTGTGGCGCTCCACCTCAGTCGCAAAAACAATCTCCTTGGTCTAGCGCTAGTGAAAAGGGGATAGACTCCCTCACTGTCTGGCTGATACCGACATTAAGCCGCTACGACGACGACTTATATCTATAAATATACTCTTACTGAGGTAGGACACATTCAAACTGGGTAGGGCACATACTATAGCAGAATCAAAAAGGTAGGTCATATACTATAAAGGCACCCATTTTTCTTTCTATTAAGAAATACTCTAAAACACAAAATACTACTGGGCTACCACACAAGAAGTGTTAGGTCATTAGCATAGTCTGCATCTGTGCGGGATATCCTCTGCTTCTTGCCTTTTTAGTGTGATCACTACTTAATTAAATCATTGAAGGCTTAAACCAAACAAACAAAGAAAAATTATTGGAGATAAAAATAATAAAAATCCAGCTTAATCTAATCAATATTCAGGTTCCTTGTGTATTGATGCCATTATTAATAAAACTAGCCAATAAATGCGACACCTCCAGGCATAAGTATTTAAGTTTTAATACAATTAGATATTATATTGAATTAGAAGGACTAATGAAATCAATTATGTACATAAAAAAGATTACTTATTTTTACTTTAATCTAATTGATTTCAATATAAAATTATACATAGGATTGCATTTAATACGTTTGAGAATAGAACAATAATATTAGAAATCAATAACACTAAGTAATCATTTATTAAACACAGTTTTATTAAAACCAGTATGCAAATTATTCACACCATATACTATGTAGACATTTATTTCTTAAGGATATATAACACACATTGCAAGATTTTAAACACATTAATGATATGGGCCTGGGTCTATTAATGAAATTAACAGCGTCGATCCCAGGGGGCTATCCCTCCAGGCAACACCTGCCCCTCGATTTAAAGGGGCTGGGCTGGGTTTATTGCCCAGCGCCTCAGGCGCCCCCTTGGGAGAGAATGTCGACGGGATCGACGCATTTTTGTGCTTACCACCCATAAGCTTCGGCCCACATAAAAATGTCCTTGTGTCACGCCCTCATAAGTGGGATGAGAGGCAAATACCTTAATGAAATGGGATGTTTTGAGGCAAATCTATCTCAAAGTACCTCAAAAATCAAACGAAATGCTTTACAAAAGTTTCATGTGCCATTTAGCTAAAATTTTTCGATTTTAATATTTAAAAAAAAAGAATTGCCGCAGTGATTAATAGTATGTATGTGGGGTTCCTCGTTGCAGGTGTCTACTGTTGTGGTCCTTCCCCTGTCATTGCCATCAGAAACGGAGAAGTTAACCAATGTTACGACACTCGCTTCATGTTTGCTGAAATGAACGCTGATAGGGTCTATTGGTTGCGACACCCAATCAGTGGCAACTGGGAGATTATGTACACTGAAAGAGATTCGTGAGTATAAAGTCATTACTTATTTTTGATACAATTTATAAAAGAGTCATAAACGATTAGCAGACCCTGTAAGCTAGAAATAGAAAAGGGGTCTCTTATATTGAGAATCAAGGGAGCCAGTGGAAATTTACCATTGACTGTTAATAACACTATCAGTGTACACCAAAAGAGTTTCGTGAATATAAAGTTTTTTTTAAATTTTTATTTTATCGGAGAAGAAATAATTTTTAGGTTAAATCGAACTTAACGGACCTAAATTCAATCATCGTATGTCACCCCACCGAAAGAAAAAAAATCCAATGTATTTTTATCGTAAAAATCATTTCCAATGTATTTTTATAGTAAAAATAATTTCCATGATATTGTTTTACTAAAATCATTTCCAATGCATTTTTATAGTAAAAATCATTGTCCAATGAATTTTTATAGTAAACAATAATTTCCTATGCATATTTATAGTAAATTCATTTCCTATGAATTTTTATAATAAAAATCATTGTCCAATGCATTTTTATATTAAAAATAATTTCCAATGCATTTTTATAGTAAAAATCATTTCCAATGCATTTTTATAGAAAAATCATTACCAATGCATTTTTATAGTAAAATTCATTACTAATGCGTTTTTATGGTAAAAATCATTATCAATGTATTTTATAGTAAAAATCATTGTCAATGTATTTTATAGTAAAAATCATTGTCCAATGCATTTTTATAGTAAAAATAATTTCCAATGCATTTTTATCGTAAACAATCAAATAAGGTTAAATCGATAGGTTCTTTTAGGTTTTCTTTTTCTTTCTTTCTTCCTTTCTTTCTTTTTCATTTTTCATATTTTTCTTTTTCTTTATTTCTTACTTTCTTTCTTTTTCATATTTTTCTTTTTCTTTCTTTCTTTCTTTATTTCTTTCTTTCTTTCTCATTTTTCATATTTTTCTTTCTTTCTTTCTTACTTTCTTACTTTCTTTCTTTTTCATTTTTCTTATTTTTCTTTTTTTCTTTCTTTCTCCTTTTTCTTTTTCTTTTTCTGTCTTTCTGTCTTTTTTCATTTTTTATATTTTTCTTTTTCTTTCTCTCTTTCTTTCTTTCTTTCTTATTTTTCATATTTTCTTATTTCCTCACTTTCATTCTTATCTTTTATTCCTTTCTTTTTCTTTCTTTTTTATCCTTTTAATTTTATATTCTTTCTTTCTTTCTTTCTTTCTTTCTTTCTTTCTTTCTTTCTTTTTCTTATATTTTTCTTTCATTCTTTCTCTTTTTATCTCTCTATTAATTTCTTATTCTATCAAATTTCATTTTCATTCAATTTATTCTCTTTTACATTATTCCATTCTTTCTATTTTTTACAACTTTTCTTTTTCATTTTGTTTTTTTCTATTTTCTTAAATTCTATCTCTTTTTCTTTTTATTATTTTTCTTTATATTTTCTTCTTCAGACTCGGTCAACTTTCTTTCTTTCTTTCTTTCTTTCTTTCTTTCTTTCTTTCTTTTTCTTTCATTCTTTCTTTTATAATTTTTCTTTTTTCTTTCTTTTTCTTTCATTCTTTCTTTTATAATTTTTTTTATTTTGAATTCTTTATTGAATTATTTCTTCCGATTTTTTCTTTCTTTTAGTTTCTTTCTTTCTTTCTTTTTCTTTATATTTTCTTCTTCGGACTTAGTCAAATTTTCTTTCTTTCTCTCTTTCTTTCTTTCTTTCTTTCTTTCATCCATTCCTTTTTCTTTATGTTTTCTTCTTCAGACTTGGTCAATATATCTGCACCAAGGACCCTGACTGCAAACCAGGCACAAATGGGAAAAACACACGCATGGACATCACCAGAGATTACAAACTACAATGCGGTGAGTATTTTTTGGGGGTCCAGTGGCTTTGGCCCGGGAATTTACAAGCTAACATCGTTGATTCCAGGGGGGACATACCTCCAGGCAACACCTTGCCCTTTGATTTAAAGGGGCTTTCATTGCCCAGTGCCTGAGACATCCCATTTGAAGGGGAATGCCGACGGGATCAACTGAATTTTTTTGCACCCGCCACCCATGAGTCATGACATGTGGGTGGTCCCACATTAATAAGGTCTGGTGCCTAACCTGTACACGTGGGGTACGTGGTAAATACCGAGTACTTTTCGGGTTTATAAAATTAATTATGGTGGAGTGGTTTATGCTAAAGGTTTGCATAATATATGGTGTGGTTAATTTGCAAACTCGTTTTAACAAAACTGGACCTGATAAATAAATGTTATTGATCTCTAATTTTATTGTTTAATTCTCCAACGTATTAAAAATCAAATGATTTTATATAGAAACCAATTAAAAATTAAAATAAGTGTAATCTTTTTATATGCTATTTCTCTGAATGTTTGAGATGAGGCTTTATGATTAGTATTATCTGCGTTATTCGGACTATTGTCCTCATCTTCATTGTTATCTGTACAACGCGTCGGCCGATATGCCTTCCGGCCTTTTTCAGGTATTTCTTGTATTGTCGGACTCGGGAACCTTCTCGGACTCGGGAACCTTCTTTTCGAACCCGGGAACCTTCTTTTCGAACTCGGGAACTTTCTTGTCGTAATCGTAATATGCGTTCTTATTTAATTTAATTAGTCTTTCTAATTTAATACATTTAATTACATCTTGCCAGTAGGCATAATTTCTTGCCTATGGTTTAAATTTCATCTAAATTGATCAGAGAAAAAATCAGTTGGGGGTATGTGTCCCCAGGAACCCCTCTTGATTAGAATGAAATATATACTTTTTCAAGTATCCTGGATAATTTCCGAATATATATACTTATAGGGTTCTATCTTCAAAAGTACTAGTGGCGTGATCAGTTTAGGCCATATTGAAGGAAGAAAACTAAATATTTTTGAACTTAAAAAAAATCACGCAAATTAGAAATAACGAACATAAAGAGTTGTTACAAAGAAAAACATATAATTCAAAGATCAAATTATCCGATTGGGGAATAATTACTCACCGTTATCTCGAAAAAGAAGTAAAATAGTCCGTTTTTTACAACGGGGTCAATTTCTTTATTGATATTTTTTAGCAGGATTCTGTATTCATGGTTCTTTTACTAAAAAGCTCTCGCATTAAAACTTATAAAAATCTTCTGATATAATTATTCAGCCTCTTATCTTTATAGAAAAAAAAGTAAGGATCGTTTTTGTGGGTTCATTTTTTCATATTTCATGAAATAAAATAGAGAGAAGGATAGACCCCTAAACAATATTCCCCACAATATATTTTAGGAAAAAACGATTTCAGTCATATTCAAATCAAAAGGTTAGTAATTATGGAAATTTTCGTGAAACCGGACCATTAATTGATTTTTCATAGAATTTTTAAAAAAAGGCATCTAGTCATAATTTGTTTTTGGCTATGTTAAATTTCAATTGATTTGACGGTGAAAAAATGTAAACACTGTTTTTCGTTCATAATTTTCATTATTTTCCTAAGCTGAAAATTTTTAAAAACATCATCAGGAGTTTGTTTAATGTTTTTTTTTCGAATTGACAACATTTTTTCAAGATGATATTGTAAGATTCAGGGTTATAATAATGTTATAACTTGTTGAAACGAACAACCTCCGACAAGGGTGTTAAACATATAACAAGATGGACTTTAATACAGACACATGGAAACGATACATAAAATAGAAATACCTGATACATAGTAGAGAATACAAATAAGATATAATAAAAGGACAATTTCAATAGTTACATACATGTACATATAAAATATAGAAGGACTTAAAGATAGTCCATATGGTTGAAGTCACTTACTGACTTAGTCCGTACGTGGGGACTAGAGGTCCCCACGAGGGTGGGGTGTAGACACAAATGTCTAACCCATGTTGTTCAGCCCGAGAAGACGAAGAAAAGAGAATGAGAGAGTTTTAATCAGGCGCTTAAATACTACAGACCCCTGGTGGTCAAAACCGGGAACCCAGGGGGAAGATAACTCTACCAGACCCAAGAGAAGACAATCCCCAACAATATTAACCTTTATGCAAGTTCCATTGTGTTAAATATTGGGGGTAAATTTCACAGGGAAAATTGGTGGTACTTATTCAACATTTTATTTTATTTTTGTTTAGCATTGCAAGGTAATTTTAGACTTAAAATAAACGTTTCAATTAGGGTTAGGATTAACATTTGCATGAGAATAAGAATCAGAAAAAGATGAAAAAAGAAGACGTAGAAATATAAAATAAAATTGTGAAATTTGTTCAATTTCTAATATTTTTTCGTAAGTAATTTACGGTAAGAGTTAGGGTTAGGGTTATAGCTAGGGTTAGGTTGAAATTAAGCTTTAATATTAGAAAAAGAATAAGAATAAGAAAAAGAAGAAGAGGAAGAACAAGAACAAGAACAAGAACAAGTAGAAACATAAAGAAAATTGTGAAATTTTTTCCATTTTTCGTATTTGTTTTCGTAAGTAATTTACGGTAAGGGTTAGGGTTAGGGTCATAGCTAGGGTTATGTTGAAATTAAGCTTTAATATTAGAAAAAGAATAAGAATAAGAAAAATAAGAAGAGCAAGAAGAAGAAAAACTGGTAGAAACATACACAAAATTTGAAATTGGTTCCATTTTTCGTTTTTTTTTGTTAGTAAATCTAGTGAATTTATTACAGGTGGCGAATATGAAAGGATCAATCTCATTAGTGCCAGCCGTAGGAACCTGAGGATGCTTCGACCCAACAATCGTAACAGGCAGCACGAGGTATGTCAATAAAAATGAAATAACCTTAATATTTGCACAAAACCAGTAACCTCACACATGGAGAAAAGCCATTACATCTGTTCATTTCACTAATCTGATTAACTAACTTGGTCTTACGGACTGGGTAGTCACATGACGAAACCAACCTATAAAAAACTCGGATGGCGCAATGCAATGTACCCAAAGGGCACATTTCTTCTGTTTTATATATTTTATGTTTTTCTTCCTTTCTTTCTTCTTTCTTTTCCTTTTCTTGTTTTTTTTTATATCTTTATTATATTTTGCCCCTTCTTTCTTTCGTTCTCATTTTTTGTATTTTTCTTTCTTTCTCAATTTTTATCTCTTTTGCTTTTTTTTTCTTTCTCTATAATTTTATATTAGTGTTTTTCTTTCTTTCTTTCTATAAAAGAAAGAAAGAAAGAAAGGCGGAAAGAAAGAAAAGTATAAAAAAGATAAAGAAAGAGAGAAAAATAATACAGAGATAATTTTTTTTCTTTCATTTCTTATCGCTTTTTCTTTTTTCGTTATCATTTTTATATTTTCTTTCTTTCTTTCTTTCTTTCTTTCTTTCTTTTTTCATTCATTTATTTCACGCCTTTTCTTTCTTTTAATTTTTATAGCGTTTTCTTTTTCTTTCTTTCTTTATATTTTTTTGTATTTTTTATCTGTCTTTTTTCTATTGTCTTAATTTTTATCTCTATTATTTTTCTCTCTTTCTTTATCTTTTTCATACTTTTCTTTCTTTCTTTCTTTCTTTCTTTCTTTCTTTCTTTCTTTCTTTCTTTCAAACCGAGTCTCCCTGAATTAAATTTCCTTCTTTAAAATCTCTCCTGCTTTAAATCTCCGAACAAATTGCTTGTTAATACACACACATAAAAATGCACACATTGGAAAGTCCTCTAGACGGCATTCAGTTCCGGCAAAGTGTTTGCACAGTGTCCGTCTTCTACCCAATTTACTTTTGAAACGGATAATGCGATTTTTCATAGTTTGTTATATTTATAAATGGGATGGTTTAGCTCGTTCGGCTAGAAATCACAAGGTTCTTAGTTCGATACCGGCCCACTCCAACTCAGCGTATGAGTAGCACAGGGATCTGAGCTGTAAATAAGGAGCTGATTGTAGGTGTGGCGCTCCACCTCAGTCACAAAAACAATATCCTTGGTCTAGCGCTAGTGAAAAGGGGATAGACTCCCTCGATGATTGGCTGATACCGACTTTAGGCTACCCCGACGACTTTTTTATATTCATAAATAATGGGGTAATGGTTATCGTCGTAGGAAATGGACACAGTGACACGGGTTCAAATTCTGGACGAAGCTGTTGCATTTCATATAGAGTTAATATTTTGGGAAAAGGTATCCATTCACCTATTCTCCAGGTATGGGTAAATAGTAGGGCAGACTAGGCAACCATTCTAAAATAGGAAAATTCGGAATTCAAACCTGTTTAAATCCACTTAAGAAATTGACCATATGACACATTCTACTCGTGTGGAGGGATTGATATATTATATATATATATATATATATATATATATATATATATATATATATATATATATAATGGCTGGGTCATGTACGTCGGATGGATGATGGACGAATCCCGAAAGACATTCTTTATGCAGAGCTTACGTCTGGTAAAAGACAGATTGGTCGCCCCCAGCTGCGATTCAAGGATGTCTGCAAGAATGATCTCAGGTGCTTTGGCATTGACCCTTCCAGCTGTGACAATTTGGCCCAGGACCGCCCTCGGTGGTGGCAGAATCTCCGTAGAGGACTGTTCATGCCAGAAGTCACCCTGACGCAACACCATGAAGCTAAGAGATCTAGAAGAAAGCAGCGGCAACAAAGCACCGGCTTTTAGATTTTAGTGGTGACTTGAAAAATACAAGAGATAAAGATAAAATATGGTTTTGATTTTTGTAGAATGGTCTGTTGTCAAGTATCCACTGTGTAAGTCTGTACAGGAACAAATATTTGAATAATAATAATAATAATAATGATAATAATAATAATTGTAATAATAATGATAATAATGATAATAAAACATTTTCAATGTAGTTCCTTTTTTTACCGCCAGGATATCTGTGTTTTTTTCATATCATTATCTCTCTCTGTCTCTGTCTCTGTCCCTCTGTCTCTGTCCCCCCCTCTCTCTCTCTCTCTCTCTCTCTCTCTCTCTCTCTCTATAATATATATATATATATATATATATTATATATATATATATTATATATATATATATATATATATGCTAATATCTATCTATCTATCTATCTTTCACCTGTTATGACTTTTCAATGTAGTTCTTTTTTTACCACCAGGACATGGAATTCCATATGGAAGCTCGTGAAAACACGATAGTTGGTCAGAAATTCAACGTGACCCTCCTCGCCCGCAACTTGGGTCTTGAACACCGTTCTCTTAAGACCTCTTTCTATTGTAAAGTTGTCAATCACTACGGGGACACCGTCGGGATGTGCCGAGAGTTCCACGTTGGTACGGAATATAAAGCCAAGGAAGGTAATTTTGCTTTTATTTTTACTCGTGTTTGTTAGCAAGAGTTAGATTTCGCTGGATCTATCAATGGACAGTGTTATTTTATACTTGGCGAGCATCGCGACAGACTGGCAGGCTCCAGCGGAACGAAAAGAGACGCCTTTCGTAATACCGTGGCGACACCGGTCGCGGTTCCGGCTTAGGGGCTTTCAGCCGTTATCGCGCGGAGGCAGCTTGGCACCGCCGCTCGTTCGAGTGAGCACGCGAACCGTTGCTCCGAACCCACGGTTCCTCTCGTACTGGACGGGATAGCCATGGCCACGGCCGACGTAACACACGTGCCGATCGGTAGGATAAAACTAACCTGTATCACGACGATCAAATTAATCGCATCACTTTAGATGAAACAATCTAAAAGTTAAAACAGATTTTCAGTCGTTTTGGAATCCATCGCATATTAGTTTCTGATAATGGAACTGCAATCACTTCAGGTACCTTTTCAAATTTCTATGCACTTAATGGTATACAACACATTAAAATACCACCCTTTCATCTAGAATCAAAGAGGAGGGAACCACACAAGAAATATTAGAAATAGTCCTCAGTAGTTACAGAGCTACACTAAATCCAAAAACACCTAATGGTAACTCACCAGCAGAAGCACTGATAAATCGCAACGTTTGTTTACATATAGACGTCATCCATCCTACTCCAAAACATTCCCCCCAAAAAGGAACATGATGATCGAGGAACAATTTAACCAACATCATGGAGCAGGGAAACGCACATATGTACCAGGACAATCCGTACTTGCAAAAGACTACTGCAATGGCAAAGAAAAATGGATTCAAGGACGCATTCTACATCGTTCTGGAAATGTCATATATGATGTAGATATAGAGTCTACAGTTTGGGTTCGACATGCAAACCAATTACAGTCTTCTCACCTTCCAAAGACTAAATCAAATTTCACCTTACCGCTAGATATCTTATTGGGCACTTTCGAACTGCCTCCACAATGTTCCCAAGACATATCAAAGGATAATCCTAAGACACCAAATGCATGTGTACTTAGAAAATCATATAGATTTCGGAGATCTACAACTACAAACATATTCCCGGAACAAATCATATGAGCAAAAAGCTAAAAAGGGGAGGTGTTAGGGAGAGTTATCTCTCCTAACGATTCTATACCAGATATACTCACTGACAAGCAGGGAGACACAAAAAACAGACAAGAACTTGGCCCCATGTGATGAACACACACATGACACACATAGTTGAATTCTATCTAAACTCACTCCACTGTATTCTCGGTCGGTGAAAATAAATGAAACAAATATTGTTATATGTTAAACATATTTCACTGTTTTTATTATCATTTGTTATTCCTAAATATTGGGATATAACAATGTTTAAAGCACCAGGCAATTAGATAGTGTAGATAGAGAAAAAAAGTCAAAGATAGAAAAAAAAGGGGGGGGGGGCAGGTAACTCTTTCCACTGGCTATTGGCAATGTACGAAGTTATCTTTTAGGCATTTCTGTAGCTAGTGTTTTCGGTTAGGGACTTCTAGCCCCTTTCCCAAACTTCCTCCTTTCACAGCTTGGTAGCGACATTTGCGGTTGAATTAAGGCGACATCGACGATTTAATAGTGTAGATAGAAAAAAGAAGAAAGAAAAAAAACCCTAAAAATAAGAAAAAGAAAAAAGAAAAAAGAAGAGGAGATAATTCCGTTTGTACTATCATGTCCGACATTCACGGTTGAATTAAGACGACATCGCCGGTTGAATAGTGTAGATAGAAAAAGAAAGAAAGAAAAGAAAACAAGAAAAGGGAAAAGAAGAGAAGGTAACTCCGTCTGTACTGTCACATCCAACCGATGAGGTAAATTGCCGAGAAAGAACCACGCGTTTGCAGCAAAGGTCCAGGAAAGTCTTTCATGAGACCGAAACGTCTGAAGTCTTCGCTGGACCCTTGGTGCAGAAGCGGAAACAGCACTGTCGTTGATTTGGTTGCGAAACGGTTGGTTGGTTGGATTTTACGGCATGTCAACCCTTGTTGGGTTATTTCATGCCGAAGACATTTTAAATTTTTATTCGTTATTGATAGTAATTGAAAATTTTAAAAAACTTTTTTTTTAAACTCAGTTTTTTTCTTCTATTTAACCAATAGATAGATTTGTTGATTGGTTGGATTTTACGGCATGTCAATCCTTGTTGGGTTATTTCATACCGAAGAAATTTTGAATTTTTATTCGTTTTAGTTATTGAAAATCAAAAAAAAAACTTATTTGTAAACGCGTTTTTAAAGTCAATTTTTTCTATTTAACCAATAGATAGATTTGTTGATTGGTTGGATTTTACGGCATGTCAACCCTTGTTGGGTTATTTCATGCCGAAGACATTTTAAATTTTTATTCGTTATTGATAGTAATTGAAAATTTTAAAAAACTTTTTTTTAAACACGTCTTTAAACTCAAATTTTTGTATCTAACCAATAGATAGATTAGTTGATTGGTTGGATTTTACATCATGTCAAACTTTGTTGGGTTATTCTAAATCGAATTAATTTTGCTTTATTCGTTCTTGACGGGCATTGAATTTTTTTTAACTCAGTTTTTTTAAACACTTTTTTAAAAATTCAAACCATTGATGGAACATTAACAAGTACTACCACTCCGGGTCACAATGGATATGCGATGAAGGGGTACTCCACACTCCCCAGAGCTCCAGAATTGGAACTTCACCATTAGAGGTAGTTTAATGTCATACCCAAGACACTTGGCCATCACCTCCTAGCATATATATTATAAAAAGGATTGAAGGTTTGCCACAAGGACAATAGGGTCGGGACGGTCATATAGGTGCTAGGGCTTGACGTGACCAGACGATTGATCGGAGGGGGCGTCTTCGACCGCCCATCTAGCCTAAGTAAGAGCGAAAGTGGAGTTTTACATGTCATGGACAGCTCAGACACCTGAATTCAATCATTAAACACCACAGGTCGCCACCCACGACCAACAGGCGGCTCCATTAGGAGTTGGGTACAAGATGGACTACACCTTATAAAATACATGATACACAATTATATGATAACTATAACATAATTATAATCATTATCCAAAATAAATGATTTTCAAACAGATCTATTTGACCCAGAGTTGAAACCCTAACAGGTGCCACTAAGCGAGTCAGTGTGGACCTGGGAGTAATGGCAACGAAGGGTTGTTCCATACTTCCCAAAACTTTCGAAATAGTATCAAGTATTCCGGTTAAATCGAACTTAGCAGACCTAAATTCCACCATCTTATGTCACCCCGCCAAAAGACCTCCTACAAAAAAAAAAAAAAAAAAAAAAAAAAAAAAAAAATCAGGGAATTAACCGAATTTAATGAAACTTTCAGTTTTGATATATTAATGAAAAAACATATAATGCACCAGTTATTTTATTAAAAATCTTTTACATTTTTTCAGGTCAGTTAACTTTGAACCACGTATCTTTGAGAATCTGTGTTACGCTTCAAAGATACGTGGTTCAAATAAACTGACCTAAAAAACGTAAAAGTATTTAAATAAATAACTAGTGCATTGTATTTTTTATTCATTAATATATCAACACTGAAAATGTCATTAAATTCGGTTAATTCCCTGATTTTTGGTATTTCTTTTCTTTCGGCGGGGTGACATACGATGGTGGAATTTAGGTCCGTTAAGTCCGATTTAACCAGTATTCCTATTTAATATTCATTAAGGATACACAATTTTAATGTAACTATTCGTATTGAATTATAATCATTATCTAATTGAAATGATTTTCAAACAGATCTATTTAACCCAGAGTCGGAACCCTAACATTGCTACTACGCGAGTTAGAATGGACCTGGGAATTACTCCCAGGTCCATTCTAACGAAGGCGTGTTTCATACTCCCAAAAACTTTAGTAATATTATCATGTATTCCTATTCATAAATGATACACAATTATCTGGTAACTATTCCTATTGAATGATAATATCTCTTGTTTTTCTCTGAATGTTTGAGATGAGGCTTGATGATTAGTATTATCTGCGTTATTCAGACTATTGTCCTCATCTTCATTGTTATCTGTATAACGTTTCGGCCGATGTGCATTCCGGCCTTTTTCGTTTATTTCTTGTCGGACTCTGGAACCTTCTCGGACTCGGGAACCTTCTTGTCGTAATCGGGAGCCATCACGGAATTTCCAATTGGACCCATGGCCTAGTGGATAAAGGAGTTAGGTTAAGACAGTTCTAAGTGACAGTTATCTCTAGACTGCAGGTTCAGTCCTGATCAATGTCAGCAGTAACATAGAATAATAATTAACACAGCTTAACGCCTATACCCCAGCTATGGTTAGCGGAATGAGAACAGGATACCCCCGTGGACTGAATAAAGGGTTAGGTTCAAAGTTCCGTGATGGCTACCGATTATGACAAGAAGGTTTCTTGAGTTGGAAAAAAAGGTTCCCGAGTTGGAAAAGAAGGTTCCCGAGTCCGAGATGGCTCCCGAGTCCGACAAGAAATACACGAAGAAGGCCGGAGGGCACATCGGCCGAACCGTTGCACAAATAACAATAAAGATGAGGACAATAGTCCGAATAACGCAGATAATACGTTCCATATCTGTTACTACATGCCCTACATTTGCTATTCTGTTGCGATGTATTTTTATAGTAAAAATCATTTCCAATGCATTTTTATAGTAAAAATCATTTCCAATGCATTTTTATAGTAAAAATCATTTCCAATGCATTTTCACAGTAAAAATCATTTCCAATGCCTTTTTATAGTAAAGATCATATCCGATGCATTTTTACAGTAAATATAATTTCCAATGCATTTCTATAGTAAAAATCATTTCCAATGCATTTTTATAGTAAAAATCATTTCCAATGTATTTTTATAGTAAAGAATCATTTAAGTTCCGTGATGGCTACTTGAAGTTGTATTATTCCTATTTAATTCAATAAATGATACACAATTATATGGAAACTATTCGTATTGAATGATAATATCTTTTGTTTTCTTCTGTCTTTTTCGTTGTTTTTCTAAAAACACAGGCAAACCAATCACAATGCAGATAATCCCAGACGATTACTTGAACTTGCTTGATCGTGTTGAGTCCCGTTTGGCCATGAAGATTTCCGTTTATACTCGGGTCCTCCAAACAGAGCAGGTCTTCATGTACACGGAAAGCTTCCAAATGGATTGGCCCACTTTACGCATTGAGGTAAGTCTATATTTCAATTGTATAATGAACTAATTTCTTTGTAGACATATCAACACATTTCTTTTGTGTCATCAACCACCGGACACTAATTAATACCATATTTTACGCTCCTCTATTTTCACTACAAAAACAAACAAAAAAAAAAAAAAGAAAAAAAAAGAAAAAAAGAAAAAAGAAGATTTTTTTTCATTTATTTATTTGGATCATTTGGATTATTCGTACTATTGTCCTCATCTTTATTGTTATCTGCACAACATTTCGGCCGATGTACCCCCCAGCCTTCTCTGGGTATTTCTTTTTGGACTCGGGGGCCTACTTGAACTCGGAAACCTTCTCTTCAAACTGGAGAGTCTTCACGGAACTTCGAAGGCTCACGAGTTCGACAATTTTTCTGAAATTTTGTCCATGTGTGGATCATGGTAAAGTTAGACATACCCCAAAATTTGAGCTTCCAATTCCAAGAATTGGCGGAGTTATTTCGATTTTAATCTCTCCAAATGGCGACTTTTTGTAATCTATTTTTGTCTGTAAAATGAGTTCTAGAACTTCCTTACTCCTATAAATTGGTTTATAAAAGAATCATTGCCCAAGGAATCCAAAAATTATGTTAATGTTAATAATCTTAAGTTTCAATACATTCTGATATAATATGAAAGTTTAGAGGAATATAAGTGAATGTTGGAGTGTTGGAGGGACCAAGTATCTAATAGGCACCCCAAATCATCAACTTAATGAAAGGTTCATGTTTTAACTCATCACCGGTAACTTCGACTTTCAAATGTTGTGTGTATGTATGTCCGGAGGAAATCTAGACATATATAAAGGGCAGTTGTGTGTATGTATGTCCGGAGGAAATCTAGACATATATAAAGGGCAGTTGTGTGTATGTATGTCCGGAGGAAATCTAGATATATATAAAGGGCAGTTGTGTGTATGTATGTCCGGAGGAAACTACGAAGAAAAAAAAATAACGACAAAGTAAATATGTATACATATTCACTATAACCAGAGCTTGCTTTTTGTGCAAAATAATTAAGATTTGATTTATGGTTTGGCTTGGTTTGTTTTACGGCATATCAACATCGGTGGGTCATTTAATGCCGACAAAGTTTTGAAATAAATTAATTCTTAATCGATACTCAATTTTTTTATTAACACATTTTTCTACTTAACCCATAGACGGGACCCTAACACGTACTACCACTCCGGGTCAGAGTAGACTTGGGAGAAATGGTGATGAAGGGGTGCTCCACATTCCCCAAACCTCCAGAACTGGAACCTCACCATCAGATAGAGTTTAACGTCATTTCCAGGACATGAAGACCCTCAGCCATCGCCTTCTAACACCCATATGATAAAAAGGGTTAAGCCTTGCCATAAAGCATCGTTTTATTTATACTCTGTCTGACCAAGGGCGGATAACTCTGTTCAGCCTAGGCACAGGGGAAGATCACTCTATTCTACATATATGTTGGCAACCTTCCGTCTATTTAAGACGATGGCGTAGTGTCCATTTTTTTGGTTTACCTTTTTTGTTTACCAACAGCTACGTGAGTGGCTGAACAGACCGATCTTTGAATGGCAGTCTCTGGTACAGTGATTGCAAACAAAAGGTGATGCTTTTTGTAGGTGTTGGGGGTGCTGTTGTCTCTCCTTCCTTTTAGCTTTCTTTTCTGTGGTGGCTTCTTTCCTCTCTTTTTCACTCCTTTTCGTTCCTTGTTTGACGAGGAGGCGCCAGGTCGCACGGTCTTCTGCACAAGCCTCCCATGTGCTTATGTCGATGTGACATGTCTTCATGTCTCTCTTGCAGATATCTTTGAAGCGTAGACGTGGTCTCCCTACCGGTCGGGTGCCCTCTACTATTCTACTTATACACCAGTGTGTACTTGACACAAGAATTTTATTTCCAGAATTTTGTATTCAAAGCTAGGTCTGCGTGTTATACATGAATGCATGCTATACAAAAATAGTTAGGAGTTGATCGTAGCGCATTAGTTACCGTCGTAGGAAGTGGAGAAGGCGAGACGAGTTCAAATCCTGGACGCAGCTGTTTGCATGTCACATCTTATTCTAATGGAGATTGTGTGTCTGTCTGTCTCAAACCGAAACAGTACCCAACTCACGATTCACTTAGTTATTTGCGTTACATTCTCCATGATTTTATTATTATCTAAACCTCAATCATTAATAAAATTGTTTTAAATTATTAATACTATTGGCCTTATCTACAATAATATCATGCAATTGTATTTATATATACAATTAATGTTTTATGCCAACTACCACACCATAAAACTAATGGCCTAACTTAGTACCACCAACTTCATCTCTACATCTTTTTCCATTATCATCTCCATGCAATAAATCAAAATCTCTCTCCTGACCAACCAAGAATTTTAACCCACTCCTCCCTACCACCCCCTTTCCTAACAAGCACCTAGCAACCTCCTCATCTTATCTCCCCATAAAAACTACAATCCTCTGATCTTTCCCCCTTCACTTTCCATGATAGATATCCTCTGATCAACCAAATCTTCACCAACTTTCCCTTCCTCTGAATTTCATCCCCAACTCACTTTCTCTTCTATAAATACAAATGTACATACCTTGTTTTGAATAAATTAGACTGATGAAGTTCCTCGCATAAAGCGGAACGAACTATTTATCTCCTACTTCTACTTGTTTGAGTCATTATTTTTTGTCATAATAATGACTCAAACAAGTAGAAGTAGGAGATAAATAGTTCGTTCCGCTTTATGCGAGGAACTTCATCAGTCTGATTTATTCAAAACAAGGTATGTACATTTGTATTTATAGAAGAGAAAGTGAGTTGGGGATGAAATTTCCTTTTACCATAACTCATACTGTCGGATTTTACTCAAACCCTCCTATCTTCATATACAATTAAAT